>CM045770.1:151511612-152111612 GCA_025200525.1 Camellia lanceoleosa | reverse complement strand
GCTTAGAGAGGGTGTTTGTTCTTGGCCTATAACACCACCGGTGATTGCGCATGTTGTGCTTGTTAGATGTTCTGAGTTTGGTGAAGCCTTACCTCCGGACCTCGGGACTCTTTTGTGCTTTGCCTCGATTTGCGAACCAGGTTCTATTTTCCCTCCTCGAAGGGAGGGAGAGGTTTCGTAGACCATCTCTCAGTGGCCGGAGGCTACTTTTTGTGGTTGTAGACCACTGTTCCATTTGGAGACCATTTTTCGGTTTTCGGAGCCGTCGGTCGTGCGCCTCGGTTCGGGACCGCATAACTTTCTCCGTTTGGCACGGTTTTTGGGCAGCTTGAACCTTTTGAACCTTCGTTTTAGCTTCTTGAGGAAGCTTGAACCTTTTGAACCCTTATTTTAGCTTCTTGAGGAAGTTGAACCTTCTGAACCTTCGTTTTAGCTTCTCGAGGGAGCTTGAACCTTTTGAACCTTGGTTTTAGCTTCTTGAGAGCACTTGGACCTTTTGAACCTTCGTTTTAGCTTCTTGAGGGAGCTTGAACCTTTTGAACACTGGTTTTAACTTCTTGACGAAGTTGAACCTTCTGAACCTTCGTTTTAGCTTCCAGAGGGAGCCTGAACCTTTTAAACCTTCGTTTTAGATTCTTGAGGGAGCTTGAACCTTTTGAACCTTCGTTTTAGCCTCTTCAGGGAGCTTAAACCTTGTGAACCCCTGTTTTGGCTTCTTGAGAAAGCTTGAAATTTTGAACTATTCAACCTTCGTTTCAGCTTCTTGAGGAAGCTCGAACCTTTTGGACCTTCGTTTTCGCTTCTTGAGGAAGCTTGAACCTTTTGAACCTTTGCTCTAGCTTCTCCGAGGAAGCTTGAACCTTTTGAACCCTGGTTTTAGCTTCTTGAGGATGTTGAACCTTCTGAACCTTCGTTTTGGTTTCCTGAGGGAGCTTGAACCTTTTGAACCTTTGTTTTAGCTTCTTGAGGGAGCTTGAACCTTTTGAACCCTTGTTTTGGCTTCTTAAGGAAGCTTGAACCTTTTGAACCTTCGTTTTAGCTTCTTGAGGAAGCTTGAACCTTTTGAACCTTTGCTCTAGCTTCTCCAAGAAGCTTGAACCCTTTGCTCTAGATTCTCCAAGAAGCTTGAAACTTTTGAACCTTTGCGCTAGCTTCTCTAAGAAACTTCAACCTTTTTCTCTAGCTTCTCCAAGAAGCCTGAACCCTCTTGTTTCTCCATAAGAGAGGGCCTCCCTCTCCTTTAGAGAGGTTGAAAAAAATTTGTCTAAGGAAAATCACATATATCTCTCTATATCTCTACATTCTAGGCTTAGAGAGGCTGTTTGTTCTTGGCCTTTAACACCACCGGTGATTGCGCATGTTGTGCTCGTTAAGGAATTCTGAGTTTGGTGAGGGCCTTACAATCGGACCTCGGGTCTCTTTTGGGCTTTGCCTCGATTTGCGAACCAGGTTCTGATTTCTCTCCCCGAAGGGAGGGAAAGGTTTCGTAGACCATCTCTCAGTGGCCGTAGGCCACTTTCGTGGTTGTGGAGCACTGTTCACGTTTGGAGACTATTTTCTGGTTTTCGGCGCCGTCGGTCGTGTGCCTCGGTTCGGGACCGTTTAACTTTCTTCGTTTGCTATGGTTTTTGGACAGCTTGAACCTTCGTTTTAGCTTCTTGAGGAAGCTTGAACCTTTTGACCCCTTATTTTAGCTTCTTGAGGAAGTTAAACCTTCTGAACCTTCGTTTTAGCTTCTTGAGGGAGCTTGAACCTCTTGAACCTTGGTTTTATCCTCTTGAGCGCGCTTGGACCTTTTGAACATTCGTTTTAGCTTCTTGAGGGAGCTTGAACATTTTGAACCCTGGTTTTAACTTTTAGACGAAGTTGAACCTTCTGAACCTTCGTTTTAGCTTCCTGAGGGAGGCTGAACCTTTTGAACCTTCGTTTTAGCTTCTTGAGAGAGCTTGAACCTTCTGAACCTTCGTTTTAGCCTCTTGAGGGAGCTTGAACCTTTTGAACCCCTGTTTTGGCTTCTTTAGGAGGCTTGAAATTTTGAACTTTTCAACCTTCGTTTTAGCTTCTTGAGGAAGCTTGAACCTTTTGAACCTTCGTTTTAGCTTCTTGAGGAAGCTTGAACCTTTTGAACCTTTGCTCTAGCTTCTCCGAGGAAGCTTGAACGTTTTGACCCTGGTTTTAGCTTCTTGACGAAGTTGAACCTTCTGAACCTTCATTTTAGTTTCCTGAGGGAGCTTGAACTTTTTGAACCTTCGTTTTAGCTTCTTGAGGTTGCTTGAACCTTTTGAACCCCTGTTTTGGCTTCTTGAGGAAGCTTGAAATTTTGAACTTTTCAACCTTCGATTTAGCTTCTTGAGGAAGCTTGAACCTTTTGAACCTTTGCTCTAGCTTCTCCGAGGAAGCTTGAACCTTTTGAACCCTGGTTTTAGCTTCTTCACGAAGTTGAACCTTCTGAACCTTCGTTTTAGTTTCCTAAGGTAGCTTGAACCTTTTGAACCTTCATTTTAGCTTCTTGAGGAAGCTTCAACCTTGTGAACCTCTGTTTTAGCTTCTTGAGAAAGCTTCAACCTTTGCTCTAGCTTCTACAAGAAGCTTGAACCCTTTGCTCTAGCTTCTCCAAGAAGCTTGAATCTTTTGAACCATTCCTCTGGCTTCTCCAAACAGCTTGACCCTTTTGCCCTAGCTTCTCCAAGAAGCTTTAATCCTTTTGTTTCTCAATAAGAGAGGGCCTCCCTCTTCTTTAGAGAGGTTGAAAAAAATTTGTCTAAGGAAAAGCACATATATCTCTCTATATCTCTACATTCTAGGCTTGGAGGCATTTGTTCTTGGCCTTTAACACCACGGTGATTGCGCTTTTATGTTGTGCTCGTTACGAGATTCTGAGTGTTTTGAGAGCCTTACCTCCGGACCTCGGGACTCTTTTCTTGCCTCGATTTGCGAACGAGTTATGTTTTCTCTCCAAGAAAGGAGGAGAGGTTTCGTGAACCATTTCTCATTGGCGTAGGCTACTTTCGTGTTAAGTAGACCCTTTGTTCCGTTGGAGACCATTTTCCGATTTTGAACCGTCGGTCGTCGCGTGTCGGTTGGGGGCCCTTAACTTTCTCCGTTTGGCACGGTTTTTGGACAGCTTGTACCTTTTGAACCTTTGTTTTAGCTTCTTGAGGAAGCTTGAACCTTTTGAACCCTTATTTTAGCTTATGGAGGAAGTTAAACCTTCTGAACCTTCATTTTAGCTTCTTGACGGAGCTTGAACCTTTTGAACCTTGGTTTTACATTCTTGAAGGCGCTTGGACCTTTTGAACCTTTGTTTTAGCTTCTTGAAGGAGCTTGACCCTTTTGAAACCTGGTTTTAGCTTCTTGACGAAGTTGAACCTTCTGAACCTTCGTTTTAGCTTCCTGAGGGAGCCTGAACCTTTTGAACCTTCGTTTTAGCCTCTTCAGGGAGTTTGAACCTTTTGAACCTTTGTTTTAGCCTCTTGAGGGAGTTTGAACGTTTTGAACCCCTGTTTTGGCTTCTTGAGGAAGCTTGAAATTTTGAACTTTTCAACATTCGTTTTTGCCTCTTGAGGAAGCTTGAACCTTTTGAACCTTCGTTTTAGCTTCTTGAGGAAGCTTGAACCAATTTAACCTTTGCTCTAGCTTCTCCGAGGAAGCTTGAACCTTTTGAACCCCGGTTTTAGCTTCTTGAGGAAGTTGAACCTTCTGAACCTTCGTTTTAGTTTCCTGAGGGAGCTTGAACCATTTGAACCTTCGTTTTAGCTTCTTGAGGGAGCTTGAACCTTTTGAACCTTTGTTTTAGCTTCCTGAGGGAGCTTGAACCTTTTGAACCCTTGTTTTGGCTTCTTAAGGAAGCTTGAACCTTTGAACATTCGTTTTAGCTTTTTGAGGAAGCTTGAACCTTTTGAACGTTCGTTTTAGCTTCTTGAGGAAGCTTGAACCTTTTGAACCTTTGCTCTAGCTTCTCCAAGAAGCTTGAACCCTTTGCTCTAGCTTCTCCAAGAAGCTTGAAACTTTTGAACCTTTGCTCTAGCTTCTCTAAGAAGCTTGAACCTTTTGCTCTAGCTTCTCCAAGAAGCTTGAACCTTTTGCTCTAGCTTCTCCAAGAAGCTTGAACCCTCTTGTTTCTCTATAAGAGAGGGCCTCCCTCTCCTTTAGAGAGGTTGAAAAAAATTTGTCTAAGGAAAAGCACATATATCTCTCTATATCTCTACATTCTGGGCTTAGAGAGGGTGTTTGTTCTTGGCCTTTAACACCACCGGTGATTGGGCATGTTGTGCACGTTCTGAGGTTACGGAGTTTCGCCTGAGAGCCTTGCTTCCGGACCTCTGGACTCTTTTGTGCTTTGCCTCGATTTGCGAACCAGGTTCTGTTTTCTCCACCCGAAAGGAGGGAGAGGTTTCGTAGACCATCTCTCAGTGGCCGTAGGCTACTTTTCGTGGTCGTAGACCACTGTTCCCGTTTGGAGACCATTTTTTGATTTTCGGACCCGTCGGCCGTGCGCCTCGGCTCGGGACCGCTTAACTTTCTCCGTTTGGCACGGTTTTTGGACAGCTTGACCATTTTGAACCTTCGTTTTAGTTTCTTGAGGAAGCTTGAACCTTTTGAACCCTTATTTTAGCTTCTTGAGGAAGTTAACCCTTCTGAACCTTTGTTTTAGCTTCTTGAGGGAGCTTGAACCTTTTGAACCTTGGTTTTAGCTTCGTGATGCGCTTGGACCTTTTGAACCTTCGTTTTAGCTTCTTGAAGGAGCTTGAACCTTTTGAACCCTGGTTTTAGCTTCTTGACGAAGTTGAACATTCTGAACCTTCGTTTTCGCTTCCTGAGAGAGCCTGAACCTTGTGAACCTTCGTTTTAGCTTCTTGAGGGAGTTTGAACCTTTTGAACCTTCGTTTTAGCCTCTTGAGGGTGCTTTAACCTTTTGAACCCCTGTTTTGGCTTCTTGAGGAAGCTTGAAATTTTGAACTTTTCAACCATCGATTTAGCTTCTTGAGGAAGCTTGAACCTTTTGAAATTTTGCTCTAGCTTCTCCGAGGAAGCTTGAACCTTTTGAACCCTGGTTTTAGCTTCTTCACGAAGTTGAACCTTCTGAACCTTCGTTTTAGTTTCCTGAGGGAGCTTGAACCTTTTGAACTTTTGTTTTAGCTTCTTGAGGAAGTTTGAACCTTTTGAAGCTTTGTTTTAGCTTCTTGCGGAAGCTTCAACCTTTGCTCTAGCTTCTCCAAGAAGCTTGAACCCTTTGCTCTAGCTTCTCCAAGAAGCTTGAAACTTTTGAACCATTGCTCTAGCTTCTCTAAGCAGCTTGAACCTTTTCCTCTAGCTTCTCCAAGAGGCTTGAACCCTCTTGTTTCTCTATAAGAGAGGGCCTCCCTCTCCTTTAGATAGGTTGAAAAAAATTTGTCTAAGGAAAAGCACGTATATCTCTCTATATCTCTACATTCTAGGCTTAGAGAGGCTGTTTGTTCTTGGCCTTTAACACCATCGGTGATTGCGCATGTTGTGCTTGTTCTGAGGTTACGGAGTTTCGGCTGAGAGCCTTACCTCCGGACCTCGGGACTCTTTTGTGCTTTGCCTCGATTTGCGAACCAGGTTCTGTTTTCTCTCCCCGAAAGGAGGGAGAGGTTTCGTAGACCATCTCTCAGTGGCCGTAGGCTACTTTTCGTGGTCGTGGACCACTGTTCCCGTTTGGAGACCATTTTTCCATTTTCGGAGCCGTCGGTCGTGCGCCTCGGTTGGGGACCGCTTAACTTTCTCCGTTTGGCACGGTTTTTGGACAACTTGAACCTTTTGAACCTTCGTTTTAGCTTCTTGAGGAAGCTTGAACCTTTTGAACCCTTATTTTAGCTTATTGAGGAAGTTAAACCTTCTGAACCTTCGTTTTAGCTTCTTGAGGGAGCTTGAACCTTTTGAACCTTGGTTTGAGATTCTTGAAGGCACTTGGACCTTTTGAACCTTCGTTTTAGCTTCTTGAGGGAGCTTGAACCTTTTGAAACCTGGTTTTAGCTTCTTGGCGAAGTTTTTTTTTTTTTTTTTTTGGGTGAGTAAGTCATAAATTAAAGACAATGAAATATACAAGTTTACAAGGGGCATACCCCAGGCACGCCCAACAACAATAACTAAACGATTACAAGACCAACCAAACCCAAACCCGTAAGAGCGGGAGAACAAACAGAAAAAGAACAGAAACCCAAATTTGCCCATATATCATTTATCCCCAAGTAACCCCTACCATCAGAAATAATAGATGGAAACTAGGGGTAGATATATGGGCAAAGATACAAACAGACTCCACAAAGGTAAGAAACAACAAACAAAACACACAAAACAACAACCCACAAGCTCAATAAACAGATGACCTCTACCACAAGCCCCCAGTCTCTACCACAGATACAGCACATGGAACCCAATAAGCATCCCACTTCTCACTGCTGTGACATCCTAGCCACTTCACTAAAGCAATGACATAGGAAAAAATCTATCCCATGAGAGATCCAGACAAAGTCACATGAAGTAAGCAAGATCAGTCACCATCATCACTGGTCTTGGGAGTTGAAGTAAACAGACAGTAGCCCCTCAGCAACAAATCCATACACAGTCAATAAACTCCTGAGATCAATCATCACATCCCCCAGTCCCTACCTTGATAGATCACAAACCTCAAACCCCACGGCAGTGTGCCCTTCACTCCATGTCAGGCGTGGTAAGGCGATCAATTAGGACGGGTCACATAAAGACAAGAAGCAACCAGAAAACCGGTAACTATCCTCCCGCTCATCTCCCAGTCCTAACTCAGCTGGTTTCGAACCACTATTCCCCAAAGCAGTGACTCTCTAATCACTCTTGGCAGAGATGGCTCAAAACCACACTCATATCAAGTCACATAAGGATCACACGACCAATCAACACAAGAAAATCAACTGTAAAAGATCCGCTACCTTGAGGCTAAACAGGATTAATAGGCTCACCCATCATATAAATAAATACAATAATCCCAAAAACTGAGGAGCCCAAATCATAAATTCAATATTAGCCAAAACCGTAGGCCCACGGGACCCAACTGCGTAATGGTGAGTATACATCAATGAAAGCCCACACAAAATCAGCCCACGAGTCCTGGCGGTGATAAGAAAATGCACCGCGGGCCCAAACTAGTCTCCACGTGGGCGAGAGCCCACACGAGTAAACAAAACCATTAAACAACATGGCCCACCAGATAACATCTCCAAGCTCCAAGCTGGCGTGGAGAACACAAATCACCCAAATATATATAAAATATATATAGAGCTGATAAAGATTTACCTTCCCAACAAAAAATCTGTATCTGCTCCCTCCTACCCACGTGCTTTCCTTGATCAGAACAACAACATTGGGACGGGAGACGTACACATTGAAAACACGCGATGCACCACACGTTCACCACGCACGCGGGATGCCGTGAGGCACACACCTAACAAAAAATTCACCATGGCCGTTGCTGGTGTAGCAGCAATGCCAACAATTCTGAAACCATTGCAATGGCGCCGGAAAAGACACACGGCGCAAGATGCATAACCACGGCGCAACAAAAAAAACGGTGGCGCGGATTAAAGACCAACCAATGCGGGTAAAGCGGAGTAATAACCGACGCGAACATCAACCCAAATACACGAAGTCCAGCGGACTAACGTTATTCAACCCAGCTAACAACATTATCACCGGCGACGACGGCTGAAAAGAAACAGCAACTGATATTGGATAATAGTCACAGTTGAGGAAACAAAACTATAACCATCTTCCCCAACAGCTCCTAGACACGGAAAGACCAGGCAGCGCCGGAGAAGAAACACAACATAGGTCCACCAAAAGAAGTCGCATGGCGGAGACCACCAAACAAACTCTGAAACTCTGAACCAGAACTAGCACGTCGGTGTAGAACCAAGCACACCAGCCCGCAGGGAACCATCCAGCAGTTACCGAAAGCATTTCCAGACCTCTCCTTTCAGCAACTAGGTTACTCAAAGTACAGAGACTACAGACAGTCAAAACCCACCAAACAGCGACCAAACTCCGATTAAGGCTCAACCTACGGACAATTTGACCACCGGGGGTAAAATATGAACGCCATAGTTAACCGCAACTCAAGAATCCATGGATACCGAAGTAAGAGTGGACCAAATACCTCCCTAAACTACCAGAGAACACCAAACAATTATAAAGTAAAAAACAAAGTCAGCAACACCCCAAACCGGGGCTTACTAGACCTGAAACAAACTCACTCACCCTCAGCAGCGCGGGTAGAGGAGCTAAGCAAGCTGGCCGGAACAGCACCAGTACAACACCACCATGGGTAACAACGGTTTGAGGTTCCTCTCTCTAGAATCTAGAGAGAGAAGCTCTCAACCTTCTGAACCTTCGTTTTAGCTTCCTCAGGGAGCCTGAACCTTTTGAACCTTCGTTTTAGCTTCTTGAGGGAGCTTGAACCTTTTGAACCTTTGTTTTAGCCTCTTGAGGGAGCTTGAACCTTTTGAACCCCTGTTTTGGCTTCTTGAGGAAGCTTGAAATTTTGAACTTTTCAACCTTCGTTTTAGCTTCTTGAGGAAGCTTGAACCTTTTGAACCTTCGTTTTAGCCTCTTGAGGAAGCTTGAACCTATTGAACCTTTGCTCTAGCTTTTACGAGGAAGCTTGAACCTTTTGAACACCGGCTTTAGCTTCTTGAGGAAGTTGAACCTTCTGAACCATCGTTTTAGTTTCCTGAGAGAGCTTGAACCTTTTGAACCTTTGTTTTAGCTTCTTGAGGGAGCTTGAACCTTTTGAACCTTTGTTTTAGCTTCTTGAGGGAGCTTGAACCTTTTGAACCCTTGTTTTGGCTTCTTAAGGAAGCTTGAACCTTTGAACCTTCGTTTTAGCTTCTTGAGGAAGCTTGAACCTTTTGAACGTTCGTTTTAGCTTCTTGAGGAAGCTTGAACCTTTTGAACCTTTGCTCTAACTTCTCCAAGAAGCTTGAACCCTTTGCTCTAGCTTCTCCAAAAAGCTTGAAACTTTTGAACCTTTGCTCTAGCTTCTCTAAGAAGCTTGAACCTTTTGCTCTAGCTTCTCCAAGAAGGTTGAACCCTCTTGTTTCTCTATAAGAGAGGGCCTCCCTCTCCTTTAGAGAGGTTGAAAAAAATTTGTCAAAGGAAAAGCACATATATCTCTCTATATCTCTACATTCTAGGCTTAGAGAGGGTGTTTGTTCTTGGCCTTTAACACCACCGGTGATTGCGCATGTTGTGCTCGTTTTGAGGTTACGGAGTTTCGACTCAGAGCCTTACCTCCGAACCTCGGGACTCTTTTGCGCTTTGCCTCAATTTGTGAACCAGGTTCTGTTTTGACTCCCCGAAGGGAGGGAGAGGTTTCGTAGACCATCTCTCAGTGGCCGTAGGCTACTTTTCGTGGTCACAGACCACTGTTCCCGTTTGGAGACCATTTTTCGATTTTCGGAGCCGTCGGTCGTGCGCCTCGGTTCAGGACCGCTTAACTTTCTCCGTTTGGCACGGTTTTTGGACAGCTTGAACCTTTTGAACCTTCGTTTTAGCTTCTTGAGGAAGCTTGAACCTTTTGAACCCTTATTTTAGCTTATTGAGGAAGTTAAACCTTCTAAACCTTCGTTTTAGCTTCTTGAGAGAGCTTGAACCTTTTGAAACTTGGTTTTAGATTCTGGAAGGCGCTTGGACCTTTTGAACCTTCGTTTTAGCTTCTTAAGGGAGCTTGAACCTTTTGAAACCTGGTTTTAGCTTCTTGACGAAGTTGAACCTTCTAAACTTTCGTTTTAGCTTCCTGAGGGAGCCTGAACCTTTTGAACCTTCGTTTTAGCTTCTTGAGGGAGCTTGAACCTTTTGAACCTTCGTTTTAGCCTTTTGAGGGAGCTTGAACCTTTTGAACCCCTGTTTTGGCTTCTTGAGGAAGCTATAACCATTTGAACCTTCGTTTTAGCTTCTTGAGGAAGCTTGAACCTTTTGAACCTTTGCTCTAGCTTCTTTGAGGAAGCTTGAACCTTTTGAACCCTGGTATTAGCTTCTTGACGAAGTTGAACCATCTGAACCTTCGTTTTAGTTTCCTGAGGGAGCTTGAACCTTTTGAACCTTCGTTTTAGCTTATTGACGGAGCTTGAACCTTTTGAACCCCTGTTTTGGCTTCTTGAGGAAGCTTGAAATTTTGAACCTTCGTTTTAACTTCTTGAGGAAGCTTGAACCTTTTGAACCTTTGCTCAAGCTTCTCCAAGAAGCTTGAACCCTTTGCTCTAGCTTCTCCACGAAGCTTAAAACTTTTAAACCTTTGCTCTAGCTTCTGTAAGAAGCTTGAACCTTTTGCTCTAGCTTCTCCAAGAAGTTTGAACCCTCTTGTTTCTCTATAAGAGAGGGCCTCCCTCTTCTTTAGAGAGGTTGAAAAAAATTTGTCTAAGGAAAAGCACATATATCTCTCTATATCTCTACATTCTAGGCATAGAGAGGGTGTTTGTTCTTGGCCTTTAACACCACCTGTGATTGCGCATGTTGGGCTCGTTCTGAGGTTACGGAGTTTCAGTTGAGAGCCTTACCTCCGGACCTCGGAACTCTTTTGTGCTTTGCCTCGATTTGCGAACCAGGTTCTGTTTTCTCTCTCAGAGGAGGAGGTTTAAATGAACCATCTCTCAGTGGTCGTAGGCTACTTTTCGTTTTCGTAGACCACTGTTCCCGTTTGGAGACCATTTTCCGTTTTTCGGCGCCGTCGGTCGTGCGCCTCGGTTCGGGACCGCTTAACTTTCTCCGTTTGGCACGGTTTTTGGACAGCTTGAACTTTTTGAACCTTCGTTTTAGCTTCTTGGGGAAGCTTGAACCTTTTGAACCCTTATTTTAGCGTTTTTAGGAAGTTAAACCTTCTGAACCTTCGTTTTAGCTTCTTGAGGGAGCTTGAACCTTTTGAACCTTGGTTTTAGCCTCTTGAGGTCGCTTGAACCTTTTGAACCATCGTTTTAGCTTCTTGAGGGAGCTTGAACCTTTTGAACCCCGGTTTTAGCTTCTTGGCAAAGTTGAACCTTCTGAACCTTCGTTTTAGCTTCCTGAGGGAGCGTGAACCTTTTGAACCGTCGTTTTAGCTTCTTGAGGGAGCTTGAACCTTTTGAACCTTCGTTTTAGCCTCTTGAAGGAGCTTGAACCTTTTGAACCCCTGTTTTGGCTTCATGAGGAAGCTTGAAATTTTGAACTTTTCAACCTTCGTTTAGCTTCTTGAGGAAGCTTGAACCTTTTGAACCTTCATTTTAGCTTCTTGAGGAAGCTTGAACTTTTTGAACCTTTGCTCTAGCTTCTTTGAGGAAGCTTGAACCTTTTGAACCCTGGTTTTAGCTTCTTGGCCAGTTGAACCTTGAACCTTCGTTTTGTTTCACGAGAGCTTGAACCTTTTGAACCTTCGTTTTAGCTTCTTGACGGAGCTTGAACCTTTTGAACCCCAGTTTTGGCTTCTTGAGGAAGCATGAAATTTTGAACTTTTCAATCGTCGTTTTAGCTTCTTGAGGAAGCTTGAACCTTTTGAACCTTTGCTCTAGCTTCTCCGAGAAAGCTTGAACCTTTTGAACCCCGGTTTTAGCTTTTTTACGAAGTTGAACCTTTTGAACCTTCGTTTTAGCTTCTTGAGGACTTGAAAATTTGAACCTTCGTTTTAGCTTCTTGAGGACTTGAAAATTTGAACCTTCGTTTTAGCTTCTTGAGGAAGCTTGAACCTTTTGAACCTCTGCTCTAGCTTCTCCAAGAAGCTTGAACCATTTCAACCTTCATTTTAGCTTCTTGAGGGAGCTTGAACCTCTTGAACCTTCGTTTTAGTTTCTTGAAGGAGCTTGAACCTTTTGAACCTTTTGAACCCTTGTTTTGGCTTCTTGTGGAAGCTTGAACCTTTTAAACCTTCGTTTTAACTTCTTGAGGAAGCTTGAACCTTTTGAACCTCTGCTCTAGCTTCTCCAAGAAACTTAAACCCTTTGCTCTAGCTTCTCTAAGAAGCTTGAAACTTTTGAACAGTTGCTCTAGCTTCTCTATGAAGCTTGAACCTTTTGCTCTAGCTTCTCCAAGAAGCTTGAACCCTCTTGTTTCCTCCGTCTCCTTTAGAGAGGTTGAAAAAAATTTGTCTAAGGAAAAGCACATATATCTCTCTATATCTCTACATTCTAGGCTTAGAGAGAGTGTTTGTTCTTGGCCTTTAACACCACCGGTGATTGCGCATGTTGTGCTTGTTACGAGGTTCTGAGTTTGGAGAGCCTTACCTCCGGACCTCGAGACTCTTTTGTGCTTTGCCTCGATTTGCGAACCAGGTTCTGTTTTCTCTCCCCGAAGCGAGGGAGAGGTTTCATAGACCATCTCTCAGTGGCCGTAGGCTACTTTTCGTGGTCGTAGACCACTGTTCCCGTTTGGAGACCATTTTCCGATTTTCGGAACCGTCGGTCGTGCGCCTCGGTTCGGGACTGCTTAACTTTCTCCGTTTGGCACGGTTTTTGGACAGCTTGAACCTTTTGAACATTCGTTTTAGCTTCTTGAGGGAGCTTGAACCTTTGGAAACCTGGTTTTAGCTTCTTGACGAAGTTGAACCTTCTGAACCTTCGTTTTAGCTTCCTGAGGGAGTCAGAACCTTTTGAACCTTTGTTTTAGCTTCTTGAGGGAACTTGAACCTTTTGAACCTTCGTTTTAGCCTCTTCAGGGAGCTTCAACCTTTTGAACCCCTATTTTGGCTTCTTGAGGAAGCTTGAAATTTTGAACTTTTCAACCTTCGCTTTAGCTTCTTGAGGAAGCTTGAACCTTTTGAACCTTCATTTTAGCTTCTTGAGGAACCGTGAACCTTTTGAACCTTTGCTCTAGCTTCTTCGAGGAAGCTTGAACCTTTTGAACCCTGGTTTTAGCTTCTCGAGGAAGTTGAACCTTCTGAACCTTCGTTTTAGTTTCTTGAGGGAGCTTGAACCTTTTGAACCTTCGTTTTAGCTTCTTGGGTGAGCTTGAACCTTTTGATCCTTTGTTTTAGCTTCTTGAGGGAGCTAGAACCTTTTGAACCCTTGTTCTGGTGTCTTAAGGAAGCTTGAACCTTTTGAACCTTCGTTTTAGCTTCTTGAGGAAGCTTGAACCTTTTGAACGTTCGTTTTAGCTTCTTGAGGAAGCTTGAACCTTTTGAACCTTTGCTCTTGCTTCTCCAAGCAGCTTGAACCCTTTGCTCTAGCTTCTCCAAGAAGCTTGATACTTTTGAACATTTGCCCTAGCTTCTCTAAGAAGCTTGAACCTTTTGCTCTAGCTTCTCCAAGAAGGTTGAACCCCCTTGTTTCTCTATAAGAGAGGCCCTCCCTCTCCTTTAGAAAGGTTGAAAAAAATTTGTCTAAGGAAAAGCACATATATCTCTCTATATCTCTACATTCTAGGCTTAGAGAGAGTGTTTGTTCTTGGCCTTTAACACCACCGGTGATTGCGCATGTTGTGCTCGTTCTGAGGCTACGGAGTTTCGGCTGAGAGCCTTACCTTCGGACCTCAAGACTCTTTTGTGCTTTGTGTCGATTTGCGAACCAGGTTCTGTTTTCTCTCCCCGAAGGGAGGGAGAGGTTTCGTAGACCATCTCTCAATGGCCGTAGGCTACTTTTCGTGGTCGTAGACCACTGTTCATGTTTGGAGACCATTTTTCGGTTTTAAGAGCCGTCGGTCGTGCGCCTCGGTTCGGGACTGCTTAACTTTCTCCGTTTGGCATGGTTTTTTGACAGCTTGAACCTTTTGAACCTTCGTTTTAGCTTCTTGAGGAAGCTTGAACCTTTTGAACCCTTATTTTAGCTTCTTGAGGAAGTTAAACCTTCTGAACCTTCGTTTTTACTTCTTGAGGGAGCTTGAACCTTTTCAACCTTGGTTTTAGATTCTTGAGAGCGCTTGGACCTTTTGAACCTTCGTTTTCGCTTCTAGAGGGAGCTTGAACCTTTTAAAACCTGGTTGTAGCTTCTTGACGAAGTTGAACCTTCTGAACCTTCGTTTTAGCTTCCTGAGGGAGCCTGAACCTTTTGAACCTTCGTTTTAGCGTCTTGAGGGAGCTTGAACCTTTTGAACCTTCGTTTTAGCCTCTTGAGGGAGCTTGAACCTTTTGAACCCCTGTTTTGGCTTCTTGAGGAAGCTTGAAATTTTGAACTTTTCAACCTTCGCTTTAGCTTCTTGAGGAAGCTTGAACCTTTTGAACCTTCATTTTAGCTTCTTGAGAACCTTGAACCTTTTGAACCTTGGCTCTAGCTTCTCCGAGAAAGCTTGAACCTTTTGAACCCTGGTTTTAGCTTCTTATGGAAGTTGAACCTTCTGAACCTTCGTTTTAGTTTCCTGAGGGAGCTTGAACCTTTTGAACCTTCGTTTAGCTTCTTGAGGAGCTTGAACCTTTGAACCTTTGTTTTACCTTCTTGAGGGAGCTAGAACCTTTTGAACCCTTGTTTTGGCTTCTTAAGGAAGCTTGAATCTTTTGAACCTTCGTTTTAGCTTCTTCAGGAAGCTTGAACCTTTTGAACGTTCGTTTTAGCTTCTTGAGGAAGCTTGAACCTTTTGAACCTTTGCTCTAGCTTCTCCAAGAAGCTAGAACCCTTTGCTCCAAGAAGCTTGATACTTTTGAACATTTGCTCTAGCTTCTCTAAGAAGCTTGAACCTTTTGCTCTAGCTTCTCCAAGGAGCTTGAACCCTCTTGTTTCTCAATAAGAGAGGGCCTCCCTCTTCTTTAGAGAGGTTAAAAAAAATTTGTCTAAGGAAAAGTATATATATCTCTCTATATCTCTACATTCTAGGCTTAGAGAGAGTGTTTGTTCTTGGTCTTTAACACCACCGGTGATTGCGCATGTTGTGCTCGTTCTGAGGTTACAAAGTTTCGGCTGAGAGCCTTACCTCCGGACCTTAAGACTCTTTTGTGCTTTGCCTCGATTTGCGAACCAGGTTCTGTTTTCTCTCCCCGAAAGGAGGGAGAGGTTTCGTAGACCATATCTCAGTGGCCATAGGCTACTTTTCGTGATCGTAGACCACTGTTCCCGTTTGGAGACCATTTTTCGGTTTTCGGAGCTGTCGGTCGTGCGCCTCGGTTCGGGACCGCTTAACTTTCTCCGTTTGGCACGGTTTTTGGACAGCTTGAACCTTTTGAACCTTCGTTTTAGCTTTTTGAGGAAGCTTGAACCTTTTGAACCCTCATTTTAGATTCTTGAGGAAGTTAAACCTTCTGAACCTTCTTTTTAGCTTCTTGAGGAAGCTTGAACCTTTTGAACCCTTATTTTAGCTTCTTGAGGAAGTTAAACCTTCTGAACCTTCGTTTTAGCTTCTTGAGGGAGCTTGAACCTATTGAACCTTGGTTTTAGCTTCTTGAGGGCGCTTGGACATTTTGAACCTTCGTTTTAGCTTCTTGAGGGAGTTTGAACCTTTTGAACCCTGGTTTTAGCTTCTTGACGAAGTTGAACCATCTGAACCTTCATTTTAGCTTCCTGAGGGATCCTGAACCTTTTAAACCTTCGTTTTAGTTTCTTTGGGGAGCTTGAACCTTTTGAACCTTCGTTTTAGCCTCTTGAGGGAGCTTGAACTTTTCGAACCCCTGTTTTGGCTTCTTGAGGAAGTTTGAAATTTTGAACTTTTCAACCTTCGTTTTAGCTTTTTGAGGATGCTTGCACCTTTTGAACCATCGTTCTAGCTTCTTGAGGAAACTTGAGCCTTTTGAACCTTTGCTATAGCTTCTCCTAGGAAGCTTGAACCGTTTGAACACTGGTTTTAGCTTCTTGACGAAGTTGAACCTTCTGAACCTTCTGAACCTTCGTTTTAGTTTCCTGAGGGAGCTTGAACCTTTTGAACCTTGGTTTTAGCTTCTTGAGGGCGCTTGGACCTTTTGAACCTTCGTTTTAGCTTCTTGAGGGAGCTTGAACCTTTTGAACCCAGGTTTTAGCTTCTTGACGAAGTTGAACCATTTGAACCTTCCTTTTAGCTTCCTGAGGGAGCCTGAACCTTTTGAACCTTCGTTTTAGCTTCTTGAGGGAGCTTCAACCTTTTGAACCTTCGTTTTAGCCTCTTGAGGGAGCTTGAACCATTTGAACCCATGTTTTGGCTTCTTGAGGAAGCTTGAAATTTTGAACTTTTCAACCTTCGTTTTAGCTTCTTGAGGAAGCTTGAACCGTCGTTTTAGCTTCTTGAGGAAACATGAGCCTTTTGAACCTTTGCTCTAGCTTCTCGAGGAAGCTTGAACCGCATGAACCCTGGTTTTAGCTTCTTGACGAAGTTGAACCTTCTGAACCTTCGTTTTAGTTTCCCGAGAGAGTTTGAACCTTTTGAACCTTCGTTTTAGCTTCTTGGGGGAGCTTGAACCTTTTGAACCTTCGTTTTAGCTTCTTGGGGGAGCTTGAACCTTTTGAACCTTCGTTTTAGCTTCTTGAGGGAGCTTGAACCTTTTGAACCCTTGTTTTGGCTTCTTGAAGAAGCTTGAACCTTTTGAGCCTTCGTTTTAGCTTCTTGAGGAAGCTTGACCCTTTTGAACCTTCGCTTTAGCTTCTTGAGGAAGCTTGAACCTTTTGAACCTTTGCTCTAGCTTGTCCCAGAAGCTTGAACCCTTTTGCTCTAACTTCTCCAAGAAGCTTGAAACTTTTGAACCTTTGCTCTAGCTTCTCTATAAAGCTTGAACCTTTTGCACTAGCTTCTCCAAGAAGTTTGAACCAAAAAATTATAGAATAGTTCAGAGTAACGGATTGAAGGGGAAGAAAGCAGAGCTTTTCTCTCTAGATTCTAGAGAGAGAAAGCTCCCCCCGGTGGTTATGGCTTCCTGGTGCTGTTCTGGCCAGTTGTTTAGCTCCTATACTCTTCTTTATGAGTGTGAGTGAGCATGTTTCCAGGTGAGTTATCCCTGGCGGTGAGATGTGCAGCTTTCTTGCTCTGCACTTAAGTATCAATGTTCGATTTTCATGGAAGTTCAACATATCTGAGCTCCTAGTCTAGCTATTCTCATGGCTGGTTTGGGGTGTTGCTTTAAGCCTGGTATTACACTCGGGTGACCTGTGGGTGTCCATATTGTTGCATCATGTTCTGGGTTGGGTCACTGCCAATGTGGTCGTCAATGGTTCGGCTAGGTGGATTGGCCCACAGTTCAGCAAGGCTGGTTTCTCTACTTGTTTCACTGGTGTTATCCACGGTTTTGGGTCGCTAGAGGTGTTGGGATTACCATATTCGGGTGTGATTTGTTTATATGCTTACGAAGGTGTGCTGGTTCGGTTTGCTCGGCCAAATTGGTGTAACTCTATTTTCGTGGCTGTCGTGGTTATATCTCCAGGTTTCACTGGGTGATTGTTGGTTGGATCTTACCCTTGCCATGGCTTTAGATCATGGCAAGTTTTGCTTTTATGCTGGTGGCATTTTTTCTATATCGCCGACACGGCTATTTAAAGTTTAAAGGTGGTTCACCACCGTGGTGGTCTGTGGTACTTCTGGTGGGTGTTTAGAGATCATCGGCGTGTTCTGGTTGCCGGTGTGCTCCTGTTATGCTCCGTCTAGAATTTGTGGGAGGGTCACGGTTTGCAACTCCGGCCATGGAGTTCACCGGAGTCTTTGCTTCTGTGTTTAGGACGAAGCTTGTTTCTCAGGTTGGTGTTACACGCTCCTTGGGCGAGTGGCGTTGAATATTGTGCAGCGTCATTTTTCTCCTGTTGGTTCAAACGTGGGGCAGAGTGTTATGTATGGATATGTGATGTTTGCAGGTTCCAGCACATTTCTTAGCTCGTGGTGGATTGTTGTGGTTGGTCAGATTGGTTGGGACTTCTGAAGTGGTCTTCAAAAAGTTGAGTTCGTATATTATATATATAACTTAGCTGATGTAAGGCTGCATTTTGGAGGTAAATTCAATTTGGGTCATCCACATGTTTGATTTGTTTATTGGTTTTAATATATATATGTAATATATATATATTAAATTGGTTAGAGTGGGTGAGCCCACGGGTGCATATTTTTAAATTGGTTTTGATGGAGTGGGTGGGCCCCACGTTGGACTTTTGTTTCTTTGCATATTTGATTTGTTGTTGGCTACGGTTTTGGTGGGGTTTATAGGCTTGGGCAGCTGGGGCCCACTTGGTAATTCCATGCCGTGTTTGGGGGCGTGGAGTGGAATGTGGCAGTGGCTTTTTTGGGAAATTAAAATTGTTGATATTTAGTTGGCTGTCAACGTGGTATGTGGTTGGATTTGGGTCCCACGAAGTGGGTTATCTTGCAAAACCGTGGGTTTTATGGGCCCATTGGTTTTTTTGGGTTCAACTGATTCACAGTGGGTTTTGTTTGGTTATTTTGGGCTATGATTTTGGATTGGTTAAGTGGTTTTTTTTGGGCGGTTGGTTTGGTGTTTTTCTGTCAAGCCGTGGCTATCTTTATCTGTGGGCTTGGGTCTCACTTGAGTTGTGGTATGTTTATTACATTAGTGGCCTTTTTGGACTTCATTCATATAATTTTTAGTGGGCCACTAATGAGGGTTTTTCTTGGGTTAATATTCTGTTTAGTCTCTTGGCAGCGATTCTTGTACAGTTAATGATTTTATGATGTTTGATTGTGTGATCCTCATGTGACTCGATATGAGGGAGGTTTTGAGCCATCTCCGCCAAGAGTGATTGGGGAGTCACTGCTATGGGGAATAGTGGTTTGATAACCAACCGAGTTAGAGACTGGGAGATGAGCGGGAGGATAGCTACTGGTTTTCTGGTTGCTTCTTGTCTTCATGTGACCCGTCCTAATTGATTGTGTTGCCACGCATGGAGTGGAGTGTAGGCCCTTAGTGGGGTTTGAGGCTTATGATCTACCAAGGATGGGGGAGGGGATGTGATGATTGATCTCTTGATTTTGTTGTTGTGTCTGGTTTTGTTCTTGGCTACTCTTGTCTTTTCACTTCAACTCCATGATCCGTGGCTTATGGTTTTTGATCGTGCTAGCTTCATGTGACTCCGCTGAGATCTCTCATGGGGTAGATTTTATCCTCTGACATGGCTTGGGTTAAGTGGCTTGGTGTCACGGCTGTGTGGAGTGGGTTGCTTATTGGATTCCATGTTTATCTGCAGTAGAGACTGGGAGCTCGTAAGGTTGATTATTATTTCTGACTCGACTTGTGGGTTGTTGTTTGGTTTGTGTGTCTATTTGTTTAAAAGCTTAGTGGTGTTTCCTTTGTGTATCTTTGCCCATATATCCACCTCAAGTTCCCATCTATTATCTCTGATGGTAGGGGTTACTTGAGGGCAAAGAGGATATATGGGCATAGTTGGGGTTTTCTATATTTCTGTTTTTTCTTGTTTGTTTCCCTTATTTTTTAGGGGTTGCAGTAGTAGTTTATGTTGGTTATATTTGTTTTTATCTGTTGTTGGGCGTGCCTAGGGTATGCCCCTTGTAAACTTGTAAATTTCATTGTCTTTATTTTATTACTAACTTACCCAAAAAAAAAAAAAAAAAAAAGAAGCTTGAACCCTCTTGTTTCTCTATAAGAGAGGGCCTCCCTCTCCTTTAGAGAGGTTGAAAAAAAATTGTCTAAGGAAAAGCAAATATATCTCTCTATATCTCTACATTCTAGGCTTAGAGAGGGTGTTTGTTCTTGGCCTTTAACACCACCGGTGATTGCGCATGTTGCACTCGTTCTATGGTTACGGAGTTTCGGCTGAGAGCTTACCTCCGGACCTCGGGACCTTTTTCTGCTTTGCCTCGATTTGCGAACCAGGTTCTGTTTTCTCTCCCCGAAGGGAGGGAGAGGATTCGTAGACCATCTCTCAGTGGCCGTAGGCTACTTTTCGTGGTCGTATACCACTGTTCCTGTTTGGAGACCATTTTCCGATTTTTAGAGCCGTCGGTCGTGCGCCTCCGTTCGGGACCGCTTAACTTTCTCTGTTTGCCACGATTTTTGGACAGTTTGAACCTTTTGAACCTTCGTTTTAGCTTCTTGAGGAAGCTTGAACCTTTTGAACCCTTATTTTAGCTTCTTGAGAAAGTTAAACCTTCTGAACCTTCGTTTTATCTTTTTGAGGGAGCTTAAACCTTTTGAACCTTGGTTTTAGCTTCTTGAGGGCGCTTGGACCTTTTGAACCTTCGTTTTAGCTTCTTGAGGGAGCTTGAACCTTTTGAAACCTGGTTTTAGCTTCTTGACGAAGTTGAACCATCTAAACCTTCATTTTAGCTTCCTGAGGGAGCCTGAACCTTTTGAACCTTCGTTTTAGCTTCTTGTGGGAGCTTGAGCCTTTTGAACCTTCGTTTTAGCCTCTTGAGGGAGCTGGAACCTTTTGAACCCCTGTTTTGGCTTCTTGGGGAAGCTTGAAATTTTGAACTTTTCAACCTTCATTTTAGCTTCTTGAGGAAGCTTGAACCTTTTGAACCTTCGTTTTAGCTTCTTGAGGAAACATGCGCCTTTTGAACCTTTGCTCTAGCTTCTCCAAGGAAGCTTGAACCGTTTGAACCCTGGTTTTAGCTTCTTGACGAAGTTGAACCTTTTGAACCTTCGTTTTAGTTTCCTTAGGGAGCTTGAACCTTTTCAACCTTGGTTTTAACTTCTTGAGGGCGCTTGGACCTTTTGAACCTTCGTTTTAGCTTCTTGAGGGAGCTTGAACCTTTTGAACCCTGGTGTTAGCTTCCCGACGAAGTTGAACCATCTGAACGTTCGTTTTAGCTTCCTGAGGGAGCCTGAACCTTTTGAACCTTCGTTTTAGCTTCTTGAGGGAGCTTGAACCTTTTGAACCTTCGTTTTAGCCTCTTGAGGGAGCTTGAACCTTTTGAACCCCTGTTTTGGCTTCATGAGGAAGCTTGAAATTTTGAACTTTTCAACCTTCGTTTTAGCTTCTTGAGGAAGCTTGAACCTTTTGAACCTTCATTTTAGCTTCTTGAGGAAGCTTGAATCTTTTGAACCTTTGCTCTGGCTTCTCCGAGGAAGCTTGAACCTTTTGAACCCTGGTTTTAGCTTCTTGAAGAAGTTGAACCTTCTGAACCTTCGTTTTAGTTTCCTGAGGGAGTTTGAACCATTTGAACCTTCATTTTAGCTTCTTGAGGGAGCTTGAACCTCTTGAACCTTCGTTTTAGCTTCTTGAGGGAGCTTGAACCTTTTGAACCCTTATCTTGGCTTCTTGAGGAAGCTTGAACCTTTTGAACCTTCGTTTTAGCTTCTTGAGGAAGCTTGAACGTTTTGAACCTTTGCTCTAGCTTCTCCAAGACGCTTGAACCCTTTGCTCTAGCTTCTCCAAGAAGCTTGATACTTTTGAACATTTGCTCTAGCTTCTCTAAGAAGCTTGAACCTTTTGCTCTAGCTTCTCCAAGAAGCTTGAACCCTCTTGTTTCTCTATAAGAGAGGGCCTCCCTCTCCTGTAGAGAGGTTGAAAAAAATTTGTCTTAGGAAGAGCGCATATATCTCTCTATATCTCTACATTCAAGGCTTAGAGAGAGTGTTTGTTCTTGGCCTTTAACACCACCGGTGATTGCGCATGTTGTGCTCGTTCTGCGGTTACGGAGTTTTGGCTGAGAGCCTTACCTCCGGACCTCGAGACTCTTTTGTGCTTTGCCTCGATTTGCGAACCAGGTTCTGTTTTCTCTCCCCGAAGGGAGGGAGAGGTTTCATAGACCATCTCTCAGTGGCCGTAGGCTACTTTTCATGGTCGTAGACCACTGTTCCCGTTTGGAGACCATTTTTCGATTTTCAGAGCTGTCGGTCGTGCACCTCGGTTCGGGACTGCTTAACTTTCTCCGTTTGGCATGGTTTTTGGACAGCTTGAACCTTTTGAACCTTCATTTTAGCTTCTTGAGGAAGCTTGAACCTTTTGAACCTTTATTTTAGCTTCTTGAGGAAGTTAAACCTTCTGAACCTTTGTTTTTGCTTCTTGAGGGAGCTTGAACCTTTTGAACCTTGGTTTTAGATTCTTGAGAGCGCTTGGACCTTTTGAACCTTTGTTTTAGCTTCTTGAGGGAGCTTGAACCTTTTGAAACCTGGTTTTAGCTTCTTGACGAAGTTGAACCTTCTGGACGTTCGTTTTAGCTTCTTGAAGGAGCCTGAACCTTTTGAACCTTCGTTTTAGCTTCTTGAGGGAGCTTGAACCTTTTGAACCTTCGTTTTAGCCTCTTGAGGGAGCTTGAACCTTCTGAACCCCTGTTTTGGCTTCTTGAGGAAGCTTGAAATTTTGAACTTTTCAACCTTCGCTTTAGCTTCTTGAGGAAGCTTGAACCTTTTGAACCTTCATTTTAGCTTCTTGAGGAACCTTGAACCTTTTGAACCTTTGCTCTAGCTTCTCCGAGAAAGCCTGAACCTTTTGAACCCTGGTTTTAGCTTCTTGAGGAAGTTGAACCTTCTGAATCTTCGTTTTAGTTTCCTGAGGGAGGTTGAACATTTTTTTTTTTGGGTAAGTAAGTAATAAAATAAAGACAATGAAATTTACAAGTTTACAAGGGGCATACCCCAGGCACGCCCAACAACAAATAAAAACAAAATATAACCAACATAAACTACCACTGCAACCCCTAAGAAAAAGGGGAACAAACAAGAAAAAACAGAAATATAGAAAACCCCAACTATGCCCATATATCCTCTTTGCCCCCAAGTAACCCCTACCATCAGAGATAATAGATGGGAACTTGAGGTGGATATATGGGCAGAGATACACAAAAGAAACACCACTAAGCTTATAAACAAACAAACACACAAACCAAACAACAACCCACAAGCCGAGTCAAAAATAATAATCAACCTCACAAGCCCCCAGTCTCTACTGCAGATAAAACATGGAGTCCAATAAGCAACCCACTCCACACAGCCGTGACATCCAAGCCACTAACCCAAGCCATGTCAGAGGATAAAATCTACCCCATGAGAGATCTCAGCAGAGTCACATGAAGCTAGCACGATCAAAAACCATAAGCCACGGATCATGGAGTTGAAGTGAAAAGACAGTAGCCCCTCAGCAGCAAACCAAATACACAGCCAACAAAATCAAGAGATCAATCATCACATCCCCGGTCCATCCTTGATAGATCACAAGCCTCAAACCCCACGGCGTTAAAGGCCTTACACTCCATGTCGGTGGCAATACAATCAATTAGGACGGGTCACATGAAGACAAGAAGCAACGGAAAACCGGAGCTATCCTCCCGCTCATCTCCCAGTCTCTAACTCGGTTGGTTATCAAACCACTATTCCCCATAGCAGTGACTCCCCAATCACTCTTGGCGGAGATGGCTTAAAACCTCCCTCATAGCGAGTCACATGAGGATCACACAATCAAATATCATAAAGTCATTAACTGTACAAGAATCGCTGCCAAGAGACTAAACAAAAATATTAACCCAAAAAAAACCCTCATTAGTGGCCCACTTAAATTATATAAATGAAGTCCAAAAAGGCCACTAATGTACTAACCATACCACAACTCAAGTGAGACCCAAGCCCACAGATAAAGATAGCCACGGCTTGACAACACCAACCCAACCGCCCAAAAAATAACCGTGGGCCCAATAAATCACACGTGATAGCCAATATACCAAGTGAACCCAGCAGCCCAAGCTATAAATTCCCACCAATGCCTTAACAAAGCCCATTTGATAATAAAAACGGGCCCACATGAAACCAACACTCTCAGCCACATACAAATATATTATATAAATAATATATAAACCAAAACCGTGGGCCACTAATCAAAAGTAGCCGTCCAAAAAAATAAATAAAAGAAACGAAGGCCCCGCGGGACCCACAGCCCAATGCCAAATTCAAACAAATCACTGTGGGAACACCATAGCTTGCTCTCACGTGGGAAATTTCAAAAACAAAACCAGCACACAGTTTTCATATACCACCAACGAAGTATGCATACAAAAAACAGCTGGCTACAACTCCACCCACGTAGTCCCTCCTACTGCAGCAACAGCCCAACTCTAGGCGGGAAATCACTTCAATACAGAAAGGCAACGTGGGATGGCAACCCAAGGCTTCACTCGCACCAGAGGCGCGTCGCCACACGAACAAAACCGGCAACCCAAGGCTTCACTCGCACCGAGCAGCTTGCCTCACCTTTCACAAGATTGAAACACCACACCGGAGAAGAAGGCAACTCACGGCAGCAAGATGCATGAGACAGCACCGTACCAACGGTGTACCACCACCACAAACTGCAATAACAAAAACGATGGACATCAACCCAACAACCCATCATGACGATGATGTTGGAGATCAACCCAAACGCCAGTGAAACACAGCACCATCTGAAACAGAGCTTGGTATGCACGTTAATCTAGATCAAAGTCCAGACTAGTGCTCATAACCAAAAACTATGCAACTAAGGCACACGCTTAAAACACACCAAACCCACGGAGAGACGTTAGCAGTCTGTTGGTAATACATGGCCCCTCCTTACAGCAACTAGATTACACAAGAACAGAAAGCCACCATCAAAAACAAAACCCACCAACAATGACCAAACACCATCTCAGGCACTCGCCCATGGATAACAACGGGGGTTGACAGATGAGGCCAACCGCAACTTAATATAAACCATGGCAGCCGAAGTAAGCTGGGACAAGAATACCGCCAGAAACAAACCGAAGAACTCCAAACAAAATTAACAAAACAGGAACATAGATCATCAAACACCCAAACCAGGGCTTAATAGATCTGAAACAACACTCACTCACCTGCAGAATCTGGGTAGAGGAGCTAAACAAGCTGGCCGGAACAGCACCAGTCAATCACCACCGTGATACACAACCGGGGGGAGCTTTCTCTCTCTAGATTCTAGAGAGAGAAGCTCTGCTTTCTTCCCCTTAAAACTAATTTTGCTTATATTAATTGTTAGGTTGAACCTTTTGAACCTTTGTTTTAGCCTCTTGAGGGAGCTTGAACCTTTTGAACCTTTGTTTTACCTTCTTGAGGGAGCTAGAACCTTTTAAACCCTCGTTTTGGCTTCTTAAGGAAGCTTGAACCTTTTGAACCTTCGTTTTAGCTTCTTGAGGAAGCTTGAACCTTTTGAACGTTCGTTTTAGCTTCTTAAGGAAGCTTGAACCTTTTGAACCCTTGCTCTAGCTTCTCCAAGAAGCTTGATACTTTCGAACATTTGCTCTAGCTTCTCTAAGAAGCTTGAACCTTTTGCTCTAGCTTCTCCAAGAAGCTTGAACCCTCTTGTTTCTCTATAAGAGAGGGCCTCCCTCTCCTTTAGAGAGGTTGAAAAAAATTTGTCTAAGGAAAAGCACATATATCTCTCTATATCTCTACATTCTACGCTTAGAGAGAGTGTTTGTTCTTGGCCTTTAACACCACCGGTGATTGCGCATGTTGTGCTCGTTCTGAGGTTACGGAGTTTCGACTGAGAGCCTTACCTCCGGACCTCGAGACACTTTTGTGTTTTGCCTCGATTTGCGAACCAAGTTCTGTTTTCTCTCCCCGAAGGGAGGGAGAGGTTTTGTAGGCCATCTCTCAATAGCCGTAGGCTACTTTTCGTGATCGTAGACCACTGTTCCCGTTTGGAGACCATTTTTCAGTTTTCGGAGCCGTCGGTCGTGCGCCTCGGTTCGGGACAGCTTAACTTTCTCCGTTTGGCACGGTTTTAGCTTCTTGAGGAAGCTTGAACCTTTTGAACCCTCATTTTAGATTCTTGAGGAAGTTAAACCTTCTGAACCTTCGTTTTAGCTTCTTGAGGAAGCTTGAACCTTTTGAACCCTTATTTTAGCTTCTTGAGGAAGTTAAACCTTCTGAACCTTCGTTTTAGCTTCTTGAGGGAGCTTGAACCTATTGAACCTTGGTTTTAGCTTCTTGAGGGTGTTTGGACCTTTTGAACCTTCGTTTTAACTTCTTGAGGGGGCTTGAACCTTTTGAACCCTGGTTTTAGCTTCTTGACGAAGTTGAACAATCTGAACCTTCATTTTAGCTTCTTGAGGGAGCCTGAACCTTTTGAACCTTCGTTTTAGCTTCTTGAGGGAGCTTGAACCTTTTGAACCTTCGTTTTAGCCTCTTGAGGGAGCTTGAACCTTTTGAACCCCTGTTTTGGCTTCTTGAGGAAGCTTGAAATTTTGAACTTTTCAACCTTCGTTTTAGCTTCTTGAGGAAGCTTGAACCTTTTCAACCGTCGTTTTAGCTTCTTGAGGAAACATGAGCCTTTTGAACCTTTGCTCTAGCTTCTCCGAGGAAGTTTGAACCGTTTGAACCCTGGTTTTAGCTTCTTGACGAAGTTGAACCTTCTGAACCTCCGTTTTAGCTTCTTGAGGGAGCTTGAACCTTTTGAACCTTGGTTTTAGCCTCTTGCGGTCGCTTGGACCTTTTGAACCATCGTTTTAGCTTCTTGAGGGAGCCTGAACCTTTGGAACCCCGGTTTTAGCTTCTTGACGAAGTTGAACCTTCTGAACCTTCGTTTTAGTTTCCTGAGGGAGCCTGAACCTTTTGAACCTTCGTTTTAGCTTCTTGAGGGAGCTTGAACCTTTTGAACCTTCGTTTTAGCCTCTTGAGGGAGCTTGAACCTTTTGAACCCCTGTTTTGGCTTCATGAGGAAGCTTGAAATTTTGAACTTTTCAACCTTCGTTTTAGCTTCTTGAGGAAGCTTGAACCTTTTGAACCTTCATTTTAGCTTCTTGAGGAAACGTGAGCCTTTTGAACCTTTGCTCTAGCTTCTCCGAGGAAGCTTGAACCGTTTGAACCCTGGTTTTAGCTTCTTGACGAAGTTGAACCTTCTGAACCTTCGTTTTAGTTTCCTGAAGGAGCTTGAACCTTTTGAACCTTCGTTTTAGCTTCTTGAGGGAGCTTGAACCTTTTGAACCCTTGTTTTGGCTTCTTGAAGAAGCTTGAACCTTTTGAACCTTCGTTTTAGCTTCTTGAGGAAGCTTGACCCTTTTGAACCTTCGTTTTTGCTTCTTGAGGAAGATTGAACCTTTTGAACCTTTGCTCTAGCTAGAACCCTTTGCTCTAACTTCTCCAAGAAGCTTGAAACTTTTGAACCTTTTCTCTAGCTTCTCTAAGAAGCTTGAACCTTTTGCACTAGCTTCTCCAAGAAGCTTGAACCCTCTTGTTTCTCTATAAGAGAGGGCCTCCCTCTCCTTTAGAGAGGTTGAAAAAAGTTCGTCCAAGAAAAAACAAATATATCTCTCTATATCTCTACATTCTAGGTTTAGAGAGGGTGTTTGTTCTTGGCCTTTAACACCACCGGTGATTGCGCATGTTGTGCTCATTCTGTGGTTACGTAGTTTCGACTGAGACCCGTATCTCGGGACCTCGGGACCTTTTTGTGCTTTGCCTCGATTTGCGAATCAGGTTCTGTTTTCTCTCCCCGAAGGGAGGGAGAGGTTTCGTAGACCATCTCTCAGTGGCCGTAGGCTACTTTTTGTGGTCGAAGACCACTGTTCCCGTTCCCACGGTTCGGGACCGCTTAGCTTTCTCCGTTTGGCACGGTTTTTGGATAGCTTGAACCTTTTGAACCTTCGTTTTAGCTTCTTGAGGAAGCTTGAACCTTTTGAACCCTTATTTTAGCTTCTCGAGGAAGTTAAACCTTCTGAACCTTCGTTTTAGCTTCTTGAGGGAGCTTGAACCTTTTGAACCTTGGTTTTAGCCTCTTGAGGGCGCTTGGACCTTTTGAACCTTCGTTTTAGCTTCTTGAGGGAGCTTGAACATTTTGAACCCTGGTTTTAGCTTCTTGACGATGTTGAACCTTCTGAACCTTCGTTTTAGCTTCTTGAGGGAGCCTGAACCTTTTGAACCTTCGTTTTAGCTTCTTGAGGGAGCTTGAACTTTTTGAACCTTCGTTTTAGCCTCTGGAGGGGGCTTGAACCTTTTGAACCCCTGTTTTGGCTTCTTGAGGAAGCTTGGAATTTTGAACTTTTGAACCTTCGTTTTAGCTTCTTGAGGAAGGTTGAACCTTTTGAACCTTTACTCTAGCTTCTCCGAGGAAGCTTGAACTATTTGAACCTTGGTTTTAGCTTCTTGAGGAAGTTGAACCATCTGAACCTTTGTTTTAGTTTCCTAAGGGAGCTTGAACCATTTGAACCTTCGTTTTAGCTTCTTGAGGGAGCTTGAACCTTTTGAACCTTCGTTTTAGCTTCCTGAGGGAGCTTGAACCATTTGAACCTTCGTTTTAGCTTCTTGAGGGAGCTTGAACCTTTTGAACCTTCGTTTTAGCTTCCTGAGGGAGCTTGAACCTTTTGAACCCTTGCTCTAGCTTTTCCAAGAAGCTTGAACCCTTTGCTCTAGCTTGTCCAAGAAGCTTGAAAGTTTTGAGCCTTTGCTCTAGCTTCTCTAAGAAGCTTGGACCTTTTGCTCTAGCTTCTCCAAGGAGGTTGAACCCACTTGTTTCTCTATAAGAGGGCCTCCTCTCCTTTAGATAGGTTGAAAAAATTTGTCTAAGGAAAGCACATATATCTCTCTATATCTCTACATTCTAGGCTTAGAGAGTGTTTGTTCTTGGCCTTTAACACCACCGATGATTGCATGGTGTGCTCGTTCGAGGATTCTGAGTTTGGTGGGAGCCTCACCTCCGGACCTCGGGACTACTTCGTGCTTTGCCTCGATTTGCGAACCAGGTTCTGTTTTCTCTCCCCGAAGGGAGGGAGAGGTTTCGTAGACCATCTCTCAGTGGTCGTAGGCTACTTTTCGTGGTCGTAGACCACTGTTCCCGTTTGGAGACCATTTTCCGGTTTTCAGAGCCGTCGGTCGTCCGCCTCGGTTCGGGACAGCTTAACTTTCTCCGTTTGGCACGGTTTTTGCACAGCTTGAACCTTTCGAACCTTCGTTTTAGCTTCTTGAGGAGGCTTGAACCTTTTGAACCCTTATTTTAGCTTCTTGAGGATGTTAAAGCTTCTGAACCTTCGTTTCAGCATCTTGAGGGAGCTTGAACCTTTTAAACCTTGGTTTTAGATTCTTGAGGGCGCTTGGACCTTTTGAACCTTCGTTTTAGCTTCTTGAGGGAGCATGAACCGTTTGAAACCTGGTTTTAGCTCTTAACGAAGTTGAACCTTCTGAACCTTCGTTTTAGCTTCCTGAGGGAGTCTGAACCTTTTGAACCTTCGTTTTAGCTTCTTGAGGGAGCTTGAACCTTTTGAACCTTCGTTTTAGCCTCTTAAGGGAGCATGAACCTTTTGAACCCTTGTTCTGGCTTCTTGAGGAAGCTTGAAATTTTGAACTTTTCAACCTTCGTTTTAGCTTCTTGAGGAAGCTTGAACCTTTTGAACTTTCGTTTTAGCTTCTTGAGGAAGCTTGAACCTTTTGAACCTTTGCTCTAGCTTCTCCGAGGAAGCTTGAACCTTTTGAACCCTGGTTAAAGCTTCTTCAAGAAGTTGAACCTTCTGAACCTTCGTTTTAGTTTCCTGAGGGAGCTTGAGCCTTTTGAACCTTCGTTTTAGTTTCTTGAGGGAGCTTGAACCTTTTGAACCTTTGGTTTAGTTTCTTGTGTGAGCTAGAACCTTTTGAACCCTTGTTTTGGCTTCTTAAGGAAGCTTGAACCTTTTGAACCTTCGTTTTAGCTTCTTGAGGAAGCTTGAACCTTTGAAGCGTTCGTTTTAGCTTCTTGAGGAAGCTTGAACCTTTTGAACCTTTGCACTAGCTTCTCCAAGAAGCTTGAACCCTTTGCTCTAGCTTCTCCCGGAAGCTTGATACTTTTGAACATTTGCTCTAGCTTCTCTAAGAAGCTTGAACCTTTTGCTCTAGCTTCTCCAAGAAGCTTGAACCCTCTTGTTTCTCTATAAGAGGGCCTCCTCTCCTTTAGAGAGGTTGAAAAAATTTGTCTAAGGAAAAGCACATATATCTCTCTATATCTCTACATTCTAGGCTTAGAGGCTGTTTGTTCTTGGCCTTTAACACCCATTGATTGCATGTTGTGCTCGATCGAGCTTCGTAGCCGGCTGAGAGCCTTACCTCCGGACCTCGGGACTCTTTTGTGCTTTGCCTCGATTTACGAACCAGGTTCTGTTTTCTCTCCCCGAAGGGAGGGAGAGGTTTCGTAGACCATCTCTCAGTGGCCGTAGGCTACTTTTCGTGGTCGTAGACCACTGTTCCCATTTGGAGACCATTTTCTGATTTTCGGAGCCGTCGGTCGTGCGCCTCGGTTCGGGACCGCTTAACTTTCTCCGTTTGGCACGGTTTTTGGACAGCTTGAACCTTTTGAACGTTCGTTTTAGCTTCTTGAGCAAGCTTCAACCTTTTGAACCCTTATTTTAGATTCTTGAGGAAGTTAAACCTTCTGAACCTTCGTTTTAACTTCTTGAGGAAGTTTGGACCTTTTGAACCCTTATTTTAGCATCTTGAGGAAGTTAAACCTTTTGAACCTTCATTTTAGCTTCTTAAGGGAGCTTGAACCTTTTGAACCTTGGTTTTAGCTTCTTGAGGGCGCTTGGACCTTTTGAACCTTCGTTTTAGCTTCTTGAGGGAGCTTGAACCTTTTGAACCCTGGTTTTAGCTTCTCTATGAAGTTGAACCATCTGAACCTTCGTTTTAGCTTCCTGAGGGAGCCTGAACCTTTGGAACCTTCGTTTTAGCTTCTTGAGGGAGCTTGAACCTTTTGAACCTTCGTTTTAGCCTCTTGAGGGAGCTTGAACCTTTTGAACCCCTGTTTTGGCTTCTTGAGGAAGCATTAAATTTTGAACTTTTCAACCTTCGTTTTAGCTTCTTGAGGAAGCTCGAACCTTTTGAACCTTCGTTTTAGCTTCTTGAGGAAACATGAACCTTTTGAACCTTTGCTCCAGCTTCTCCGAGGAAGCTTGAACCTTTTGAACCCTGGTTTTAGCTTCTTGACGAAGTTGAACCTTCTGAACGTTTCTTTTAGTTTCCTGAGGGAGCTTGAACCTTTTGAACCTTCGTTTTAGTTTCCTGAGGGAGCTTGAACCTCTTGAACCTTCGTTTTAGCCTCTTGAGGGAGCTTGAACCTTTTGAACCCTTGTTTTGGCTTCTTGAGGAAGCTTTAAATTTTGAACTTTTCAACCTTTGTTTTAGCTTCTTGAGGAAGCTCGAACCTTTTGAACCTTCGTTTTAGCTTCTTGAGGGAACATGAACCTTTTGAACCTTTGCTCCAGCTTCTCCGAGGAAGCTTGAACCTTTTGAACCCTGGTTTTAGCTTCTTGACGAAGTTGAACCTTCTGAACCTTTCTTTTAGTTTCCTGAGGGAGCTTGAACCTTTTGAACCTTCGTTTTAGTTTCCTGAGGGAGCTTGAACCTCTTGAACAGTCGTTTTAGCTTCTTGAGGGAGCTTGAACCTTTTGAACCCTTGTTTTGGCTTCTTGAGGAAGCTTGAACCTTTTGAACCTTCGTTTTAGCTTTTTGAGGAAGCTCGACCCTTTTGAACCTTCGTTTTAGCTTCTTGAGGAAGTTTGAACCTTTTGAACCTTTGCTCTAGCTTCTCCAAGAAGCTTGAACCCTTTGCTCTAACTTCTCCAAGAAGCTTGAAACTTTTGAACCTTTGCTCTAGCTTCTCTAAGAAGCTTGAACCTTTTGCTCTAGCTTCTCCAAGAAGCTTGAACCCTCTTGCTTCTCTATAAGAGAGGGCCTCCCTCTCCTGTAGAGAGGTTGAAAAAAATTTGTCTAAGGAAAAGCACATATATCTCTATATCTCTACATTCTAGGCTTAGAGGTGTTTGTTCTTGGCCTTTAACACCACCTTGATTCGCATGTTGTGCTCGTTCTAAGGTTCTGAGTTTGGTGAGAGCATTACCTCAGGACCTCGGGACCTTTTGTGCTTTGCCTCGATTCTGAACCAGTTCTGTTTTCTCTGCCCGAAGGGAGGGAGTGGTTTCGTAAACCATCTCTCAGTGGCCGTAGGCTACTTTTCGTGGTCGTAGACCACTGTTCCCGTTTGGAGACCATTTTCCGGTTTTGAGCCGTCGATGGCGCCACGGTTCGGGATCTTAACTTTCTCCGTTTGCACGGTTTTTGGACGGCTTGAACCTTTTGAACCTTCGTTTTAGCTTCTTGAGGAAGCTTGAACCTTTTGAACCGTTATTTTAGATTCTTGAGGTAGTTAAACCTTCTGAGCCTTCGTGTTAGCTTTTTGAGGAAGCTTGAACCTTTTGAACCCTTATTTTAGCTTCTTGAGGAAGTTAAACCTTCTGAACCTTAGTTTTAGCTTCTTGTGGGCGCTTGGACCTTTTGAACCTTCGTTTTATCTTCTCGAGAGAGCTTGAACCTTTTGAACCCTGGTTTTAGCTTCTTGATGAAATTGAACCATCTAAACCTTCGTTTTAGCTTCCTGAGGGAGCCTGAACCTTTTGAACCTTCGTTTTAGCTTCTTGAGGGAGCTTGAAACTTTTGAACCTTCGTTTTAGCCTCTTGAGGGAGCTTGAACCTTTTGAACCCTTGTTTTGGATTCTTGAAGAAGCTTGAACCCTTTTGAACCTTCGTTTTAGCTTCTTGAGGAAGCTTGAACCTTTTGAACCTTTGCTCTAGCTTCTCCCAGAAGCTTGAACCCTTTCCTCTAGCTTCTCCAAGAAGCTTGAAACTTTTGAACCTTTGCTCTAGCTTCTCTAAGAAGCTTGAACGTTTTGCACTGGCTTCTTCAAGAAGCTTGAACCCTCTTGTTTCTCTATAAGAGAGGGCCTCCCTCTCCTTTAGAGAGGTTAAAAAAAAATTGTCTAAGAAAAAGAAAATATATTTCTCTATATCTCTACATTCTAAGCTTAGAGAGGGTGTTTGTTCTTGGCCTTTAACACCACCGGTGATTGCGCATGTTGTGCTCGTTCTATGGTTACGGAGTTTCGGTCGAGAGCCTTACCTTCGTTTTAGCTTCTTGACCAAGCTTGAAGCTTTTGAACCTTCGTTTTAGCTTCTTGACCAAGCTTGAACCTTTTGAACCCCTGTTTTGGATTCTTGAAGAAGCTTGAACCCTTTTGAACCTTCGTTTTAGCTTCTTGAGGAAGGTTGACCCTTTTGAACCTTCGTTTTAACTTCTTGAGGAAGCTTGAACCTTTTGAACCTTTGCCCTAGCTTCTCCAAGAAGCTTGAACCCTTTGCTCTAGCTTCTCCGAGAAGCTTGAAACTTTTCAACTTTTGCTCTAGCTTCTCTGAGAAGCTTGAACCTTTTGCTCTAGCTTCTCCAAGAAACTTGAACCCTCTTGTTTCTCTATAAGAGATGGCCTCCCTCTCCTTTAGAGAGGTTGAAAAAAATTTGTCTAAGGAAAAGCACATATATCTCTCTATATCTCTACATTCTAGGCTTAGAGAGGGTGTTTGTTCTTGGCCTTTAACACCACCGGTGATTGCGCATGTTGTCCTCGTTCTGAGGTTACGGAGTTTCGACTGAAAGCCTTACCTCCGGACCTCGGGACTCTTTTGTGCTTTGCCTCGATTTGTGAACCAGGTTCTGTTTTCTCTCCCCGAACGGAGGGAGAGGTTTTGTAGACCATCTCTCAGTGGCTGTGGGCTACTTTTCGTGGTTGTAGACCACTGTTCCCGTTTGGAGACCATTTTTCGATTTTCGGAGCCGTCGGTCGTGCGCCTCGGTTCGGGACCGCTTAACTTTCTCCGTTTGGCACGGTTTTTGGACAGCTTGAACCTTTTGAACCTTCGTTTTAGGTTCTTGAGGAAGTTAAACCTTCTAAACCTTCGTTTTAGCTTCTTCACGGAGCTTGAACCTTCTGAACCTTGGTTTTAGCTTCTATTGGGCGCTTGGACCTTTTGAACCTTCGTTTTAGCTTCTTGAGGGAGCTTGAACCTTTTGAACCCTGGTTTTAGCTTCTTGACGAAGTTGAACCTTCTGAACCTTCGTTTTAGCTTCCTGACGAAGCCTGAACCTTTTGAACCTTCGTTTTAGCTTCTTGAGAGAGCTTGAACCATTTGAAACTTCGTTTTAGCCTCTTGAGAGAGCTTGAACCTTTTTACCTTCGTTTTAGCCTCTTGAGGGAGCTTGAACCTTTTGAACCCCTGTTTTGGCTTCTAGAGGAAGCCTGAAATTTTGAACTTTTCAACCTTCGTTTTAGCTTCTTGAGGGAGCTTGAACCTTTTGAACCTTCGCTCTAGCTTCTCCGAGGAAGCTCGGACCTTTTGAACCTTCGTTTTAGCTTCTTGAAGGAGCTTGAAACTTTTGAACGTTTGCTCTAGCTTCTCTAAGAAGCTTGAACCTTTTGCTCTAGATTCTCCAAGAAGCTTGAACCCTCTTGTTTCTCTATAAGAGAGGGCCTCCCTCTCCTTTAGAAAGGTTTAAAAAAATATGTCTAAGGAAAAGCACATATAGTTCCCTATATCTCTACATTCTAGGCTTAGAGAGGCGGTTTGTTCTTGGCCTTTAACACCACCGGTGATTGCACATGTTGTGCTCGTTCTGCGGTTACGAAGTTTCGGCTGAGAGCCTTACCTCCGGACCTCGAGACTCTTTTGTGCTTTGCCCCGATTTGCGAACCAGTTTCTGTTTTCTCTCCCTGAAGGGAGGGAGGTTCAGAGACCATCTCTCGGCCATAGGCTACTTTTTCGTGGTCGAGACCACTGCTCGTTGGAGACCATTTTCTGATTTTCGGAGCCGTCGGTCGTGCGCCTCGGTTCGGAACCCCTTAACTTTCTCCGTTTGGCACGGTTTTTGGACAGCTTGAACCTTTTGAACCTTCGTTTTAGCTTCTTGAGGAAGCTTGAACCTTTTGAACCCCTATTTTAGCTTCTTGAGGAAGTTAAACCTTCTGAACTTTCGTTTAAGCTTCTTGAGGGAGCTTGAACCTTTTGAACCTTGGTTTTATCTTCTTGAGGGCGCTTGGACCTTTTGAACCTTCATTTTAGCTTCTTGATGGAGGTTGAACCTTTTGAACCCTAGTTTTAGTTTCTTGACGAAACCTTCTGAACCTTCGTTTTGGCTTCCTGAGGGAGCCTGAACCTTTTGAACCTTCGTTTTAGCATCTTGAGGGAGCTTGAATCTTTCGAACCTTCGTTTTAGCCTCTTGACGGAGCTTGAACCTTTTGAACCCCTGTTTTGGCTTCTTGAGGAAGCTTTAAATTTTGAACTTTTCAACCTTTGTTTTAGCTTCTTGAGGAAGCTCGAACCTTTTGAACCTTCGTTTTAGCTTCTTGAGGAAGCTTGAACCTTTTGAACCTTTGCACTAGCTTCTCTGAGGAAGCTTGAACCTTTTGAACCCTGGTTTTAGCTTCTTGAGGAAGTTGAACCTTCTGAACCTTCGTTTTAGTTTCCTGAGGGAGCTTGAACCTTTTGAACCTTTGTTTTAGCTTCTTGAGGGAGCTTCAACCTCTTGAACCTTCGTTTTAGCTTCTTGAGGGAGCTTGAACCTTTTGAACCCTTGTTTTGGCTTCTTGAGGAACCTTGAACCTTTTGAACCATCGTTTCAGCTTCTTGAGGAAGCTTAAACCTTTTGAACCTTTGCTCTAGCTTCTCCAAGTAGCTGGAACACTTTGCCCTAGCTTCTCCAAGAAGCTTGAAAGTTTTGAACCTTTGCTATAGTTTCTCTAAGAAGCTTGAACCTTTTTGGTCTAGCTTCTCCAAGAAGCTTGAACCCTCTTGTTTCTCTATAAGAGAGGGCCACCCTCTCCTTTAGACGGGTTGAAAAAAATTTGTCTAAGGAAAAGCACATATATCTCTCTATATCTCTACATTCTAGGCTTAGAGAGGGTGTTAGTTCTTGGCCTTTAACACCACCGGTGATTCATGTGATGTTGTGCTAGATTCACGGAGTTTCGGCTGAGAGCCTTACCTCCGGACCTCGGGTCTCTTTCGTGCTTTGCCTCGATTTGCAAACCAGGTTCTGTTTTCTCTCCCGGAAGGAAGGGAGAGGTTTCATAGACCATCTCTCAGTGGCCGTAGGCTACTTTTCGTGGTCGTAGACCACTGTTCCCGTTTGGAGACCATTTTGCAGTTTTTGGAGCCGTCGGTCGTGCGCCACGGTTCGGGACCGCTTAACTTTCTCCGTTTGGCACGGTTTTTGGACAGCTTGAACCTTTTGAACCTTCGTTTTAGCTTCTTGTGGATGCTTGAACCTTTTGAACCCTTATTTTAGCTTCTCGAGGAAGTTAAACCTTCTGAACTTTCGTTTTAGCTTCTTGAGGAAGCTTGAACCTTTTGAACCATGGTTTTAGATTCTTGAGGGCGCTTGGACCTTTTGAACCTTCGTTTTAGCTTCTTGATGGAGCTTAAACCTTTTGAACACTAGTTTTAGCTTCTTGACGAAACCTTCTGAACCTTCATTTTAGCTTCCTGAGGGAGCCTAAACCTTTTGAACCTTCGTTTTAGCCTCTTGTAAGAGCTTGAATCGTTTGAACCTTCGTTTTAGCCTCTTGATGGAGCTTGAACCTTTTGAACCTTTCTTTTGGCTTCTTGAGGAAGCTTCAAATTTTGAACTTTTCAACCTTCGTTTACCTTCTTGAGGAAGGTTTTACCTTTTGAACCTTCATTTTGGATTCTTGAGGGTGCTTGAACCTTTTGAACGTTTGCTCTAGCTTCTCCGAGGAAGCTTGAACCTTTTGAACCCTGGTTTTAGCTTCTTGAGGAAGTTGAACCTTCTGAACCTTTGTTTTAGTTTCCTGAGGGAGCTTGAACCTTTTGAACCTTCGTTTTAGATTCTTGAGGGAGCTTGAACCTCTTGAACCTTCGTTTTAGCTTCTTGAGGGAGCTTGAACCTTTTGAACCCTTGTTTTGGCTTCTTGAGGAAGCTTGAACCTTTTGAAGCTTCATTTTAGCTTCTTGAGGAAGCTTGAACCTTTTGAAACTTTGCTCTAGCTTCTCCAAGTAGCTTGAACACATTGCCCTAGCTTCTCCAAGAAGCTTGAAACTTTTTAACCTTTGCTCTACCTTTGCTCTACTTTTGAACCTTCGTTTTAGCTTCTTGAGGGAGCTTGAACCTTTTGAAGCTTCGTTTTAGCTTCTTGAGGAAGCTTGAACCTTTTGAACCTTTGCTCTAGCTTCTCCGAGGAAGCTTGAACCTTTTGAACCCTGGTTTTGGCTTCTTGACAAGGTTGAACCTTCTGAACCTTTGTTTTAGTTTCCTGAGGGAGCTTGAACCTTTTGAACCTTCGTTTTTGCTTCTTGAGGGAGTCAGAACCTTTTGAACCCCTGTTTTGGCTTCTTGAGGAAGCTTGAACCTTTTGAACCCTCGTTTTAGCTTTTTGAGGAAGGTCGACCCTTTTGAACCTTCGTTTTAGCTTCTTGAGGAAGCTTGAAACTTTTGAACCTTTGCTATAGCTTCTCCAAAAAGCTTGAACCCATTGCTCTAGCTTCTCCAAGAAGCTTGAAACTTTTGAACCTTTGCTCTAGCTTCTCTAAGAAGCTTCAACCTTTTGCTCTAGCTTCTCCAAGAAGCTTGAACCCTCTTGTTTCTCTATAAGAGAGGACCACCCTCTCCTTTAGAGAGGTTGAAAAAAATTTGTCTGAGGAAAATCACATATATCTCTCTATATCTCTACATTCTAGGCTTAGAGAGGGTGTTTGTTCTTGGCCTTTAACACCACCGGTGATTGCGCATGTTGTGCTCGTTTTGAGGTTACGGAGTTTCGGCTGAGAGCCTTACCTCCGGACCTCGGGACTCTTTTGTGCTTTGCCTCGATTTGCGAACCAGGTTCTGTTTTCTCTACCCGAAGCGAGGGAGAGGTTTCGTAGACCATCTCTCAGTGGCCGTAGGCTACTTTTCGTGGTCGTAGACCACTGTTCCCGTTTGGAGACCATTTTTCGGTTTTCAGAGTCACGGTCAGGCCGCTTTGCGAACGCTTAACTTTGTCCGCTTTTTGGACGGTTTTGAACCTTTTGAACCTTCGTTTTAGCTTCTTGAGGAAGCTTGAACCTTTTGAACCCTTATTTTAGCTTCTTGAGGAAATTAAACCTTCTGAACCTTCGTTTTAGCTTCTTAAGGGAGCTTGAACCTTTTGAACCTTAGTTTTAACTTCTTGAGGGCGCTTGGACCTTTTGAACCTTCGTTTTAGCTTCTTGAGCGAGCTTGAACCTTTTGAACCCTGGTTTTAGCTTCTTGACGAAATTGAACCTTCTAAACCTTCGTTTTAGCTTCCTCAGGGTGCCTAAACCTTTTGAACCTTCGTTTTAGGTTCTTGAGGGAGCTTGAACGTTTTGAACCTTCGTTTTAGCCTCTTGAGAGAGCTTGAACCTTTTGAACCCCTGTTTTGGCTTCTTGACGAAGCGTGAAATTTTGAACTTTTCAACCTTCGTTTTAGCTTCTTGAGGAAGCTTGAACCTTTGTTTTAGCTTCTTGAGGGAGCTTGAATCTTTTGAACCTTTGTTTAAGCTTCTTGAGGGAGCTTTAACCTTTTGAAACCTTGTTTTGGCTTTTTGAAGAAGCTTGAACCTTTTGAACCTTTGTTTTAGCTTCTTGAGGGAGCTTGAACCTTTTGAACTTTCGTTTTAGCTTCTTGAGGGAGCTTCAACCTTTTGAACCCTGGTTTTGGCTTCTTGAGTAAGCTTGAACCTTTTGAACCTTTGTTTTAGCTTCTCGAGGAAGCTTGAACCTTTTGAACCTTTGCTCTAGCTTCTCCAATAAGCTAGAACCCTTTGCTCTAGCTTCTCCAAGAAGCTTGGAACTTTTGAACCTTTGCTCTAACTTCTCTAAGAAACTTGAACCTTTTGCTCTAGCTTCTCTAAGAAGCTTGAACCCTCTTGTTTCTCTATAAGAGAGGGCCTCCCTCTCCTTTAGAGAGGTTGAAAAAAATTTGTCTAAGGAAAAGCACATATATCTCTCTATATCTCTACATTCTAGGCTTAGAGAGGGTGTTTGTTCTTGGCCTTTAACACCACCGGTGATTGCGCATGTTGTGCTCGTTCTGAGGTTACGGAGTTTCGGCTGAGAGCCTTACCTCCGGACCTCGAGACTCTTTTGTGCTTTGCCTTGATTTGCGAACCAATTTCTGTTTTCTCTCCCCGAAGGGAGGGAGCGTTTTAGCTTCTTGAGGGAGCTTGAACCTTTTGAACCATCGTTTTAGCCTCTTGAGCGAGCTTGAACCTTTTGAACCCCTGTTTTGGCTTCTTGAGGAAGTTTGAAATTTTGAACTTTTCAACCTTCGTTTTAGCTTCTTGAGGAAGCTAGAACCTTTTGAACCTTCATTTTAGCTTCTTGAGGATGCTTGAACCTTTTGAACCTTTGCTCTAGCTTCTCCGAGGAAGCTTGAACCTTTTGAACCCTGGTTTTAGCTTCTTGAGGAAGTTGAACCTTCTGAACCTTCGTTTTAGTTTCCTGAGGGAGCTTGAACCTTTTGAACCTTCGTTTTAGCTTCTTGAGGGAGCTTGAACCGCTTGAACCTTCCTTTTAGCTTCTTGAGGGAGCTTGAACCTTTTCAACCATTGTTTTGGCTTCTTGAGGAAGGTTGAACCTTTTGAACCTTCGTTTTAGCTTCTTGAGAAAGCTTGAACCTTTTGAACCTTTGCTCTAGCTTCTCCAAGAAGCTTGAAAGTTTTGAACCTTTGCACTAGCTTCTCTAAGAAGCTTGAACCTTTTGCTCTAGCTTCTCCAAGAAGCTTGAACCCTCTTGTTTCTCTTTAAGAGAGGGCCTCCCTCTCCTTTAGAGAGGTTGAAAAAAATTTGTCTAACGAAAAGCACATATATCCCTCTATATCTCTACATTCTAGGCTTAGAGACGGTGTTTGTTCTTGGCCTTTAACACCACCGGTGATTGCGCATGTTGTGCTCGTTCTGAGGTTACGGAGTTTCGGCTGAAAGCCTTACCTTCGGACCTCGAACTCCTTTGTGCTTTGCCTCGATTTGCGAACCAGGTTCTGTTTTTTCTCCCCGAAGGGAGGGAGAGGTTTCGTAGACCATCTCTCGAAGGGTAGGCTACTTTTTCGTGGTCGAGACCACTGCTCCCGTTCGAGACCATTTTCCGGTTTTGAGCTGAGTCGTGCGCCTCGGTTCCCGACCGCTTTCTCCTCCGCTTGGCACGGTTTTGAACCTTTTGAACCTTCGTTTTAGCATCTTGAGGAAGCTTTAACCTTTTGAACCCTTATTTTAGCTTCTTGAGGAAGTTAAACTTTCTGAACCTTCGTTTTAGCTTCTTGAGGGAGCTTGAACCTTTTGAACCTTGGTTTTAGCTTCTTGAGGGCGCATGGACCTTTTGAACCTTCGTTTTAGCTTCTTGAGAGAGCCTGAACCTTTTGAACCCTGGTTTTAGCTTCTTGACGAAGTTGAACCTTCTGAACCTTCGTTTTAGCTTCCTAAGGGAGCCTGAACCTTTTGAACCTTCGTTTTAGCTTCTTGAGGGAACTTGAACCTTTTGAAGCATTGTTTTAGCCTCTTGATCTTGAACATTTGGAACCCCTGTTTTGGCTTCTTGAGGAAGCTTGAAATTTTGATCATTTCAACCTTCGTTTTAGCTTCTTAAGGAAGCTTGAACCTTTTGAACCTTCGTTTTAGCTTCTTGAGGAAGCTTGAACCTTTTGAACCTTTGCTCTCGCTTCTCCGAGGAAGATTGAACCTTTTGAACCCTGGTTTTAGCTTCTTGAGGAAGTTGAACCTTCTGAACCTTCGTTTTAGTTTCCTGAGGGAGCTTGAACTTTTTGAACCTTCGTTTTAGCTTCTTGAGGGAGCTTGAACCTTTTGAACCCTTGTTTTGGCTTCTTAAGAAGCTTGAAACTTTTGAACCTTCGTTTTAGCTTCCTGAGGAAGCTTGAACCTTTTGAACCTTCGTTTTAGCTTCTTGAGGAAGTTTGAACCTTTTGAACCTTTGCTCTAGCTTCTCCGAGAAGCTTGAAACTTTTGAACCTTTGCTCTAGCTTCTCTAAGAAGCTTGAACCTTTTGCTCTAGCTTCTCCAAGAAGCTTCAACCCTCTTGTTTCTCTATAAGTGAGGGCCTCCCTCTCTTTTAGAGAGGTTGAAAAAAATTTGTGTAAGGAAAAGCACATATATCTCTCTATATCTCTACATTCTAGGCTTAGAGAGGGTGTTTGTTCTTGGCCTTTAACGCCACCGATGATTGCGCATGCTGTGCTCGTTCTAAGGTTACGGAGTTTTGGCTGAGAGCCTTACCTCCGGACCTCGGGACTCTTTTGTGCTTTGCCTCGATTTGCGAACCAGGTTCTGTTTTCTCTCCCAGAAGGGAGGGAGAGGTTTCGTAGACCATCTCTCAGTGGTCGTAGGCTACTTTTTGTGGTCGTAGACCACTGTTCCCGTTTGGAGACTATTTTCCGATTTTCGGAGCCGTCGGTCGTGCGCCTCGGTTTCGGACCGCTTAACTTTCTCCGTTTGGCACGGTTTTTGGATAGCTTGAACCTTTTGAACCTTCGTTACAGCTTCTTGAGAAAGTTTGAACCTTTTGAACCCTTATTTTAGCTTCTTGAGGAAGTTAAACCTTCTAAACTTTCGTTTTAGCTTCTTGAGGGAGCTTGAACCTTTTGAACCTTGGTTTTAGCTTCTTGAGGGCGCTTGGACCCTTTGAACCTTCGTTTTAGCTTCTTGATGGAGCTTGAACCTTTTGAACCCTAGTTTTAGGTTCTTGACGAAACCTTCTGAACCTTCGTTTCAGCTTCCTGAGGGAGCCTGAAACTTTTGAACCTTCGTTTTAGCCTCTTGAGGGAGCTTGAATCTTTTGAACATTCGTTTTAGCCTCTTGACGGAGCTTGTACCTTTTGAACCCTTGTTTTGGCTGCTTGAGGAAGCTTGAAATTTTGACCTTTTCAACCTTCGTTTTAGCTTCTTGAGGAAGGTTGTACCTTTTGAACCTTCGTTTTAGCTTCTTGAGGGAGCTTGAACCCTTTGAACCTTTGCTCTAGCTTCTCCGAGGGAGCTTGAACCTTTTGAACCTTCGTTTTAGCTTCTTGAGGGAGCTTAAACCTTTTGAACCTTCATTTTAGCTTCTTGAGGGAGCTTGAACCTTTTGAACCTTCGTTTTGGCCTCTTCACGAAGCTTGAACCTTTTGAACCTTCGTTTTAGCTTCTTGAGGAAGCTTGACCTTTTTGAACCTTCGTTTTAGCTTCTTGAGGAAGCTTGAACCTTTTGAACCTTTGCTCTAGCTTCTCCAAAAAGCTTGAACCCTTTGCTCTAGCTTCTCGAAGAAACTTCAAACTTTTGAACCTTTGCTCTAGCTTCTCTAAGAAGCTTGAACCTTTTGCTCTAGCTTCTCCAAGAAGCTTGAACCCTCTTGTTTCTCTATAAGAGAGGGCCTCCCTCTCCTTTAGAGAGGTTGAAAAAAATTTGTCTAAGGAAAAGGACATATATCTCTCTATATCTCTACATTCTAGGCTTAGAGAGGGTGTTTGTTCTTGGCCTTTAACACCACCGGTGATTGTGCATGTTGTGCTCGTTCTGAGGTTACGGAGTTTCGGCTGAGAGCCTTACCTCCGGACCTCGGGACTCTTTTGTGCTTTGCCTCGATTTGCGAACCAGGTTCTGTTTTCACTCCCTGCAGGGAGAGAGAGGTTTCTTAGACCATCTCTCAGTGGCCGTAGGCTACTTTTCGTGGTCGTAGACCACTGTTCCCGTTTGGAGACCATTTTCCGATTTTCGGAGCGGTCGGTCATGCGCCTCGGTTCGGGACCACTTAACTTTCTCCGTTTAGCACGGTTTTTGGACAGCTTGAACCTTTTGACCCTTCGTTATAGCTTCTTGAGGAAGCTTGAACCTTTTGAACCCTTATTTTAGCTTCTTGAGGAAGTTAAACCTTCTGAACCTTCGTTTTAGCTTCTTGAGGGAGGTTGAACATTTTGAACCTTGACTTTATTTTCTTGAGGGCGCTTGGAACTTTTGAACCTTCTTTTTAGCTTCTTGAGGGAGCTTGAACCTTTTGAACCATCGTTTTTGCCTCTTGAGAGAGCTTGAACCATTTGAACCCCTGTTTTGGCTTCTTGATGAAGCTTGAAATTTTGAACCTTTCAACCTTCGTTTTAGCTTCTTGAGGAAGCTTGAACCTTTTGAACCTTTGCTCTAACTTCTCCGAGGAAGTTTGAACCTTTTGAACCTTGGTTTTAGCTTCCTGAGGAAGTTGAACCTTCTAAACCTTCGTTTTAGTTTCCTGAGGGAGGTTGAACCTTTTGAACCTTCGTTTTAGCTTCTTGAGGGAGCTTGAACCTCTTGAACCTTCGTTTTCGCTTCTTGAGGGAACTTGAACCTTTTCAACCATTGTTTTGGCTTCTTGAGGATGGTTGAACCTTTTGAACCTTCGTTTTAGCTTCTTGAGGAAGCTTGAACCTTTGCTCTAGCTTCTCCAAGAAGCTTGAACCCTTTGCTCCAGCTTCTCCAAGATGCTTGAAACTTTTGAACCTTTGCTCTAGCTTCTCTAAGAAGCTTGAACCTTTTGCTCCAGCTTCTCCAAGAAGCTTGAACCCTCTTGTTTCTCTATAAGAGAGGGCCTCCATCTCCTTTGGAGAGGTTGAAAAAAATTTGTCTAAGGAAAAGCACATATATCTCTCTATATCTCAACATTCTAGGCTTAGAGACGGTGTTTGTTCTTGGCCTTTAACACCACGGGTGATTGCGCATGTTGTGCTCGTTCTGAGGTTACGGAGTTTCGGCTGAGAGCCTTACCTCCAGACCTCGGGACTCTTTTGTGCTTTGCCTCGATTTGCGAACTAGGTTCAGCTTTCTGTCTCCGAAGGGAGGGAGAGGTTTCGTAGACCATCTCTCAGTGGTCGTAGGCTACTTTTCATGGTCGTAGACCACTGTTCCCGTTTCGAGAGCATTTTCCAGTTGTAGGAGTCGTCGGTCGTGCGCCTATGTTCGGGACCGCTTAACTTTCTCCGTTTGGCACGGTTTTTGGACAGCTTGAACCTTTTGAACCTTCATTTTAGCTTCTTGAGGAAGCTTGAACCTTTTGAACCCTTATTTTAGCTTCTTGAGGAAGTTAAACCTTCTGAACCTTCGTTTTAGCTTCTTGAGGGAGCTTGAACCTTTTGAACCTTGGTTTTAGCTTCTTGAGGGCGCTTGGACCTTTTGAACCTTGGTTTTAGCTTCTTGAGGGAGCTTGAACATTTTGTACCCTAGTTTTAGCTTCTTGACGAAGTTGAACCTTCTGAACCTTCGTTTTAGCTTCCTCAGGGAGCCTGAACCTTTTGAACCTTCGTTTTAGCTTCTTGAGGGAGCTTGAACCTTTTGAACCATCATTATAGCCTCTTGAGGGAGCTTGAACCTTGTGAACCCCTGTTTTGGCTTCTTGAGGAAGCTTGAAATTTTGAACTTTTCAACCTTCGTTTTAGCTTCTTAAGGAAGCTTGAACCTTTTGAACCTTCGTTTTAGCTTCTTGAGGAAGCTTGAACCTTTTGAACCTTTGCTCTAGCTTCTCCGAGGAAGCTTGAACCTTTTGAACCCTGGTTTTTGCTTCTTGAGGAAGTTGAACCTTCTGAACCTTCGTTTTAGTTTCCTGAGGGAGCATGAACCTTTTGAACCCTTGTTTTGGCTTCTTAAGGAAGCTTGAAACTTTTGAACCTTTGTTTTAGCTTCCAGAGGAAGCTTGAACCTTTTGAACCTTCGTTTTTGCTTCTTGAGGAAGTTTGAACCTTTTGAACCTTTGCTCTAGCTTCTCCAAGAAGCTTGAACCCTTTGCTCCAGCTTCTCCGAGAAGCTTGAAACTTTTGAACCTTTGCTCTAGCTTCTCTAAGAAGTTTGAACCTTTTGCTCTAGCTTCTCCAAGAAGGTTGAACCCTCTTGTTTCTCTATAAGAGAGGGCCTCCCTCTTCTTTAGAGAGGTTGAAAAAAATTTGTCTAAGGAAAAGCACATATATCTCTCTATATCTCTACATTCTAGGCTTAGAGAGGGTGTTTGTTCTTGGCCTTTAACACCACCGGTGATTGCGCATGCTGTGCTCGTTTTGAGGTTACGGAGTTTCGGCTGAGAGCCTTACCTCCGGACCTCGGGACTCTTTTGTGCTTTGCCTCGAGTTGCGAACCAGATTCTGTTTTCTCTCCCCGATGGGAGGGAGAGGTTTCGTAGACCATATCTCAGTGGCCATAGGCTACTTTTAGTGGTCGTAGACCACTGTTCCCATTTGGAGACTATTTTCCGGTTTTCGGAGCCGTGGGTCGTGCGCCTCGGTTCGGGACGGCTTAACTTTCTCCGTTTGGCACGGTTTTTGGACAGCTTGAACCTTTTGAACTTTCGTTTTAGCTTCTTGAGGAAGCATAAACCTTTTGAACCTTGATTTCAGCTACTTGAGGAAGTTAAACCTTCTGAACCTTCGTTTTAGCCTCTTGAGGGAGCTTGAACCTTTTGGACCTTGGTTTTATTTTCTTGAGGGCGCTTGGACCTTTTGAACCCTGGTTTTAGCTTCTTGAGGGAGCTTGAACCTTTTGAACCCTGGTTTTAGCTTCTTGATGAAGTTGAACCTTCTGAACCTTCGTTTTAGCTTCCTGAGGGAGCCTGAACCTTTTGAACCATCGTTTTAGCTTCTTGAGGGAGCTTGAACCTTCGTTTTAGCTTCTTGAGGGAGCTTGAACCTTTTGAACCTTTGTTTTAGCTTCTTGAGGGAGCTTGAACCTTTTGAACCCTTGTTTTGGCTTCTTAAGGAAGCTTGAACCTTTGAACCTTCGTTTTAGCTTCTTGAGGAAGCTTGAACCGTTTGAACGTTTGTTTTATCTTCTTGAGGAAGGTTGAACCTTTTGAACCTTTCCTCTAGCTTCTCCAAGAAGCTTGAACCCTTTGCCCTAGCTTCTCCAAGAAGCTTGAAACTTTTGAACCTTTGCTCTAGCTTCTCTATGAAGCTTGAACCTTTTGCTCTAGCTTCTCCAACAAGCTTGAACCCTCTTGTTTCTCCATAACAGAGGGCCTCCCTCTCCTTTAGAGAGGTTGAAAAAAATTTGTCTAAGGAAAAGCACATATATCTCTCTACATCTCTACATTCTAGGCTTAGAGAGGGTGTTTGTTCTTGGCCTATAACACCACCGGTGATTGCGCATGTTGTGCTCGTTCCGATGTTACAGAGTTTCGGCTGAGAGCCTTACCTCCGAACCTCGGGACTCTTTTGTGCTTTGCCTCGATTTGCGAACCAGGTTATGTTTTCTCTCCTCGAAGGGAAGGAGAGGTTTCGTAGACCATCTCTCAGTGGCCGTAGGCTACTTTTCGTGGTCGTAGACCACTGTTCCATTTGGTGACCATTTTTCGGTTTTCAGAGCCGTCGGTCGTGCGCCTCGGTTCGGGACTGCTTAACTTTCTCCGTTTGGCACGATTTTTGGACAGCTTGAACCTTTTGAACCTTTGTTTTAGCTTCTTGACGAAGCTTGAACCTTTGGAACCCTTAGTTTAGCTTATTGAGGAAGTTAAACCTTCTGAACCTTCATTTTAGCTTCTTGACGGAGCTTGAACCTTGTGAACCTTGGTTTTAGATTCTTGAAGGCGCTTGGACCTTTTGAACCTTCGTTTTAGGTTCTTGAAGGAGCTTGAACCTTTTGAAACCTGGTTTTAGCTTCTTGACGAAGTTGAACCTTCTGAACCTTCGTTTTAGCTTCCTGAGGGAGCCTGAACCTTTTCAACCTTCGTTTTAGCTTCTTCAGGGAGCTTGAACCTTTTGAACCTTTGTTTTAGCCTCTTGAGGGAGCTTGAACCTTTTGAACCCCTGTTTTGGCTTCTTGAGGAAGCTTGAAATTTTGAACTTTTCAACATTCGTTTTTGCTTCTTGAGGAAGCTTGAACCTTTTGAACACCGGCTTTAGCTTCTTGAGGAAGTTGAACCTTCTGAACCATCGTTTTAGTTTCCTGAGAGAGCTTGAACCTTTTGAACCTTCGTTTTAGCTTCTTGAGGGAGCTTGAACCTTTTGAACCTTTGTTTTAGCTTCTTGAGGGAGCTTGAACCTTTTGAACCCTTGTTTTGGCTTCTTAAGGAAGTTTGAACCTTTGAACCTTCGTTTTAGCTTCTTGAGGAAGCTTGAACCTTTTGAACCTTCGTTTTAGCTTCTTGAGGAAGCTTGAACCTTTTGAACCTTTGCTCTAGCTTCTCCAAGAAGCTTGAAACTTTTGAACCTTTGCTCTAGCTTCTTTAAGAAGCTTGAACCTTTTGCTCTAGCTTCTCCAAGAAGCTTGAACCCTCTTGTTTCTCTATAAGAGAGGGCCTCCCTCTCCTTTAGAGAGGTTGAAAAATTTGTCTAAGGAAACACATATATCTCTCTATATCTCTACATTCTAGGCTTAGAGGGTGTTTGTTCTTGGCCTTTAACACCACCAGAATTGCGCATGTTGTGCCTGCGTTTGAGGTTACTGAGTTTCGACCGAGAGCCTTACCTCGAACCTCGGGACTCTTTGCGCTTTGCCTCAATTTTGCGAACCAGTGTTCTGTTTCACTCCCGAAGGGAGGAGAGGTTTCAGACCATCTCTCGGTGGCCAGGCTACTTTTTCGTGGTTGCACCCTTTGTTCCCGTTGAGACCATTTTTCGATTTTTGAAGCCGTCGATTGGGCGCCTCGGTTCGGGACCGCTTAACTTTCTCCGTTTGGCACGGTTTTTGGACAGCTTGAACCTTTTGAACCTTCGTTTTAGCTTCTTGAGGAAGCTTGAACCTTTTGAACCCTTATTTTAGATTATTGAGGAAGTTAAACCTTCTAAACCTTCGTTTTAGCTTCTTGAGGGAGCTTGAACCTTTTGGAACTTGGTTTTAGATTCTTGAAGGTGCTTGGACCTTTTGAACCTTCGTTTTAGCTTCTTAAGGGAGCTTGAACCTTTTGAAACCTGGTTTTAGCTTCTTGACGAAGTTCAACCTTCTGAACCTTCGTTTTAGCTTCCTGACGGAGGCTGAACCTTTTGAACCTTCGTTTTAGCTTCTTCAGGGAGCTTGAACCTTTTGAACCTTTGTTTTAGCCTCTTGAGGGAGCTTGAACCGTTTGAACCCCTGTTTTGGCCTCTCGAGGAAGTTTGAAATTTTGAACTTTTCAACCTTCGTTTTAGCTTCTTGAGGAAGCTTGAACCTTTTGAACCTTCGTTTTAGCTTCTTGAGGAACCTTGAACCTTTTGAACCTTTGCTCTAGCTTCTCCGAGGAAGCTTGAACCTTTTGAACCCCGGTTTTAGCTTCTTTAGGAAGTTGAACCTTCTGAACCTTCGTTTTAGTTTCCTTAGGGAGCTTGAACCTTTTGAACCTTTGTTTTAGCTTCTTGAGGGAGCTTGAACCTTTTGAACCCTTGTTTTGGCTTCATAAGGAAGCTTGAACCTTTGAACATTCGTTTTAACTTCTTGAGGAAGCTTGAACCTTTTGAACGTTCGTTTTAGCTTCTTGAGGAAGCTTGAACCTTTTGAACCTTTCCTCTAGCTTCTCCAAGAAGCTTGAACCCTTTGCTCTAGCTTCTCCAAGAAGCTTGAAACTTTTGAACCTTTGCTCTAGCTTCTCTAAGAAGCTTGAACCTTTTGCTTAAGAAGCTTGAACCCTCTTATTTCTCTATAAGAGAGGGCCTCCCTCTCCTTTAAAGAGGTTGAAAAAAATTTGTCTAAGGAAAAGCACATATATCTCTCTATATCTCTACATTCTGGGCTTAGAGAGGGTGTTTGTTCTTGGCCTTTAACACCACCGGTGATTGCGCATGTTGTGCTCGTTCTGAGGTTACGGAGTTTCGGCTGAAAGCCTTACTTCCGGACCTCGGGACTCTTTTGTGCTTTGCCTCGATTTGCGAACCAGGTTCTGTTTTCTCCTCCCGAAAGGAGGGAGAGGTTTCGTAGACCATCTCTCAGTGGCTGTAGGCTACTTTTCGTGGTCGTAGACCACTGTTCCCGTTTGGAGACCATTTTTCGATTTTCAGACCCGTTGGTTGTGCGCCTCGGCTCGGGACCGCTTAACTTTCTCCGTTTGGCACGGTTTTTGGACAGCTTGACCATTTTGAACCTTCGTTTTAGCTTCTTGAGGAAGCTTGAACCTTTTGAACCCTTATTTTAGCTTCTTGAGGAAGTTAACCCTTCTGAACCTTCGTTTTTGCTTCTTGAGGGAGCTTGAACCTTTTGAACCTTGGTTTTAGCTTCGTGATGGCGCTTGGACCTTTTGAACCTTCGTTTTAGCTTCTTGAGGGAGTTTGAACCTTTTGAACCTTCGTTTTAGCCTCTTGAGGGTGCTTTAACCTTTTGAACCCCTGTTTTGACTTTTTGAGGAAGCTTGAAATTTTGAACTTTTCAACCTTCGATTTAGCTTCTTGAGGAAGCTTGAACCTTTTGAACCTTTGCTCTAGCTTCTCCGAGGAAGCTTGAACCTTTTGAACCCTGGTTTTAGCTTCTTCACGAAGTTGCACCTTCTGAACCTTCGTTTTAGTTTCCTGAGGGAGCTTGAACCTTTTGAACCTTTGTTTTAGCTTCTTGAGGAAGTTTGAACCTTTTGAAGCTTTGTTTTAGCTTCTTGAGGAAGCTTCAACCTTTGCTCTAGCTTCTCCAAGAAGCTTGAACCCTTTGCTCTAGCTTCTCCAAGAAGCTTGAAACTTTTGAACCATTGCTCTAGCTTCTCTAAGCAGCTTGAACCTTTTCCTCTAGCTTCTCCAAGAAGCTTGAACGCTCTTGTTTCTCTATAAGAGAGGGCCTCCCTCTCCTTTAGAGAGGTTGAAAAAAATTTGTCTAAAGAAAAACACGTATATCTCTCTATATCTCTACATTCTCGGCTTAGAGAGGCTGTTATTCTTGGCCTTTAACACCATCGGTGATTGCGCATGTTGTGCTCGTTCTGAGGTTACGGAGTTTCGGCTGAGAGCCTTACCTCCGGACCTCGGGACTCTTTTGTGCTTTGCCTCGATTTGCGAACCAGGTTCTGTTTTCTCTCCCCGAAAGGAGGGAGAGGTTTCGTAGACCATCTCTCAGTGGCCGTAGGCTACTTTTCGTGGTCGTGGACCCACTTCCGTTTGGAGACCATTTTTCGGTTTTGAGCCGTCGATTCGTGCGCCTCGGTTGGGGACCGCTTAACTTTCTCCGTTTGGCACGGTTTTTGGACAACTTGAACCTTTTGAACCTTCGTTTTAGCTTCTTGAGGAAGCTTGAACCTTTTGAACCCTTATTTTAGCTTATTGAGGAAGTTAAACCTTCTGAACCTTCGTTTTAGCTTATTGAGGGAGCTTGAACCTTTTGAACCTTGGTTTTAGATTCTTGAAGGCGCTTGGACCTTTTGAACCTTCGTTTTAGCTTCTTGAGGGAGCTTGAACCTTTTGAAACCTGGTTTTAGCTTCTTGACGATGTTTTTTTTTTTTTTTTTGGGTGAGTAAGTCATAAATTAAAGACAATGAAATATACAAGTTTACAAGGGGCATACCCCAGGCACGCCCAACAACAATAACTAAACGATTACAAGACCAACCAAACCCAAACCTGTAAGTGCGGGAGAACAAACAGAAAAAGAACAGAAACCCAAATTTGCCCATATATCATTTATCCCCAAGTAACCCCTACCATCAGAAATAATAGATGGAAACTAGGGGTAGATATATGGGCAAAGATACAAACAGACTCCAGAAAGGTAAGAAACAACAAACAAAACACACAAAATAACAACCCACAAGCTCAATAAACAGATGACCTCTACCACAAGCCCCCAGTCTCTACCACAGATACAAAGACATGGAACCCAATACATCCCACTTCACTGTGACATCCTAGCCACTTCACTAAAGCAATGACATAGGAAAAAATCTATCCCATGAGAGATCCAGACAAAGTCACATGAAGTAAGCAAGATCAGTCACCATCATCACTGGTCTTGGGAGTTGAAGTAAACAGACAGTAGCCCCTCAGCAACAAATCCATACACAGTCAATAAACTCCTGAGATCAATCATCACATCCCCCAGTCCCTACCTTGGTAGATCACAAACCTCAAACCCCACGGCAGTGTGCCCTTCACTCCATGTCAGGCGTGGTAAGGCGATCAATTAGGACGGGTCACATGAAGACAAGAAGCAACCAGAAAACTGGTAACTATCCTCTCGCTCATCTCCCAGTCCTAACTCAGCTGGTTTCGAACCACTATTCCCCAAAGTAGTGACTCCCTAATCACTCTTGGCAGAGATGGCTCAAAACCACACTCATATCGAGTCACATAAGGATCACACGACCAATCAACACAAGAAAATCAACTGTAAAAGATCCGCTACCTTGAGGCTAAACAGGATTAATGGGCTCACCCATCATATAAATAAATACAATAATCCCAAAAACTGAGGAGCCCAAATCATAAATTCAATATTCAGCCAAAACCGTAGGCCCACCCGGGACCCACTGCGTAATGGCTGAGTATACATCAATGCAAAGCCCACACAAATCAGCCCACGGAAGTCCACACTGACTGATAAGAAAATGCACCGCGGGCCCAAACTAGTCTCCACGTGGGCGAGAGCCCACACGAGTAAACAAAACCATTAAACAACATGGCCCACCAGATAACATCTCCAAGCTCCAAGCTGGCATGGAGAACACAAATCATCCAAATATATATAAAATATATATAGAGCTGATAAAGATTTACCTTCCCAACAAAAAATCTGTATCTGCTCCCTCCTACCCACGTGCTTTCCTTGATCAGAACAACAACATTGGGACGGGGGACGTACACATTGAAAACACGCGATGCACCACACGTTCACCACGCACGCGGGATGTCGTGAGGCACACACCCAACAAAAAATTCACCATGGCCGTTGCTGGTGTAGCAGCAACGCCAACAATTCTGAAACCATTGCAATGGCGCCGGAAAAGACACACGGCGCAAGATGCATAACCACGGCCCAGCAAAAAAACGGCGCCGGATTCCGAGACCCAACCAATGCCGCAAGTAAACTGGAGTAATAACCAGCACCTGAACATCAACCCAAATACACGAAGTCCAGCGGACTAACGTTATTCAACCCAGCTAACAACATTATCACCGGCGACGACGGCTGAAAAGAAACAGCAACTGAAATTGGATAATAGTCACAGTTGAGGAAACAAAACTATAACCATCTTCCCCAACAGCTCCTAGACACGGAAAGACCAGGCAGCGCCGGAGAAGAAACACAACATAGGTCCACCAAAAGAAGTCGCATGGCGGAGACCACCAAACAAACTCTGAAACTCTGAACCAGAACTAGCACGTCGGTGTAGAACCAAGCACACCAAATTGCGAGGAACCATCCAAAGAAGCTATCGAAGCATTTCCAGACCTCTCCTTTCAGCAACTAGGTTACTCAAAGTACAGAGACTACAGACAAATAAAACCCACCAAACAAATGACCAAACTCCGATTAAGGCTCAACCTAGGGACAATTTGACCACCGGGGGTAAAATATGAACGCCATAGTTAACCGCAACTCAAGAATCCATGGATACCGAAGTAAGAGTGGACCAAATACCTCCCTAAACTACCAGAGAACTCCAAACAATTATAAAGTAACAAACAAAGTCAGCAACACCCCAAACCGGGGCTTACTAGATCTGAAACAAACTCACTCACCCTCAAGAACATGGTAGAGGAGCTAAGCAAGTCGGGCCGAATAAAGACCAAGATAACACCACCATGGGTAACAACGGTTTGAGGTTCCTCTCTCTAGAATCTAGAGAGAGAAGCTCTCAACCTTCTGAACCTTCGTTTTAGCTTCCTCAGGGAGCCTGAACCTTTTGAACCTTCGTTTTAGCTTCTTGAGGGAGCTTGAACCTTTTGAACCTTTGTTTTAGCCTCTTGAGGGAGCTTGAACCTTTTGAACCCCTGTTTTGGCTTCTTGAGGAAGCTCGCAATTTTGAACTTTTCAACCTTCGTTTTAGCTTCTTAAGGAAGCTTGAACCTATTGAACCTTCGTTTTAGATTCTTGAGCAAGCTTGAACCTATTGAACCTTTGCTCTAGCTTCTCCGAGGAAGCTTGAACCTTTTGAACACCGGCTTTAGCTTCTTGAGAAAGTTGAACCTTCTGAACTATCGTTTTAGTTTCCTGAGAGAGCTTGAACCTTTTGAACCTTCGTTTTAGCTTCTTGAGGGAGCTTGAACCTTTTGAACCTTTGTTTTAGCTTCTTGAGGGAGCTTGAACCTTTTGAACCCTTGTTTTGGCTTCTTAAGGAAGCTTGAACCTTTGAACCATCGTTTTAGCTTCTTGAGGAAGCTTGAACCTTTTGAACCTTCGTTTTAGCTTCTTGAGGAAGCTTGAACCTTTTGAACCTTTGCTCTAGCTTCTCCAAGAAGCTTGAACCCTTTGCTCTAACTTCTCCAAGAAGTTTGAAACTTTTGAACCTTTGCTCTAGCTTCTTTAAGAAGCTTGAACCTTTTGCTCTAGCTTCTCCAAGAAGCTTGAACCCTCTTGTTTCTCTATAAGAGAGGGCCTCCCTCTCCTTTAGAGAGGTTGAAAAAAATTTGTCTAAGGAAAAACACATATATCTCTCTATATCTCTACATTCTAGGCTTAGAGAGGGTGTTTGTTCTTGGCCTTTAACACCACCGGTAATTGCGCATGTTGTGCTCGTTTTGAGGTTACGGAGTTTCGACTGAGAGCCTTACCTCCGAACCTCGGGACTCTTTTGCGCTTTGCCTCAATTTGCGAACCAGGTTCTGTTTTCACTCCCCGAAGGGAGGGAGAGGTTTCGTAGACCATCTCTCAGTGGCCGTAGGCTACTTTTCGTGGTCGCAGACCACTGTTCCCGTTTGGAGACCATTTTCTGATTTTCGGAGCCGTCGGTCGTGCGCCTCGGTTCGGGACCGCTTAACTTTCTCCGTTTGGCACGGTTTTTGGACAGCTTGAACCTTTTGAACCTTCGTTTTAGCTTCTTGAGGAAGCTTGAACCTTTTGAACCCTTATTTTAGCTTATTGAGGAAGTTAAACCTTCTAAACCTTCGTTTTAGCTTCTTGAGGGAGCTTGAACCTTTTGAAACTTGGTTTTAGATTCTTGAAGGTGCTTGGACCTTTTGAACCTTCGTTTTAGCTTCTTAAGGGAGCTTGAACCTTTTGAAACCTGGTTTTAGCTTCTTGACGAAGTTCAACCTTCTGAACCTTCGTTTTAGCTTCCTGACGGAGGCTGAACCTTTTGAACCTTCGTTTTAGCTTCTTGAGGGAGCTTGAACCTTTTGAACCTTTGTTTTAGCCTCTTGAGGGAGCTTGAACCGTTTGAACCCCTGTTTTGGCCTCTCGAGGAAGCTTGAAATTTTGAACTTTTCAACCTTCGTTTTAGCTTCTTGAGGAAGCTTGAACCTTTTGAACCTTTGTTTTAGCTTCTTGAGGAACCTTGAACCTTTTGAACCTTTGCTCTAGCTTCTCCGAGGAAGCTTGAACCTTTTGAACCCCGGTTTTAGCTTCTTTAGGAAGTTGAACCTTCTGAACCTTCGTTTTAGTTTCCTTAGGGAGCTTGAACCTTTTGAACCTTTGTTTTAGCTTCTTGAGGGAGCTTGAACCTTTTGAACCTTTGTTTTAGCTTCTTGAGGGAGCTTGAACCTTTTGAACCCTTATTTTGGCTTCTTAAGGAAGCTTGAACCTTTGAACCTTCGTTTTAGCTTTTTGAGGAAGCTTGAACCTTTTGAACGTTCGTTTTAGCTTCTTGAGAAAGCTTGAACCTTTTGAAACTTTGCTCTAGCTTCTTCAAGAAGCTTGAACCCTTTGCTCTAGCTTCTCCAAGAAGCTTGAAACTTTTGAACCTTTGCTCTAGCTTCTCTAAGAAACTTGAACCTTTTGCTCTAGCTTCTCCAAGAAGCTTGAACCCTCTTGTTTCTCTATAAGAGAGGGCCTCCCTCTCCTTTAGAGAGGTTGAAAAAAATTTGTCTAAGGAAAAGCATATATATCTATCTATATCTCTACATTCTATGCTTAGAGAGGGTGTTTGTTCTTGGCCTTTAACACCACCCGTGATTGCGCATGTTGTGCTCGTTCCGATGTTACGGAGTTTCGGCTGAGAGCCTTACCTCCGGACCTCGTGACTATTTTGTGCTTTGCCTCGATTTGCGAACTAGGTTCTGTTTTCTCTCCTCGAAGGGAGGGAGAGGTTTCGTAAACCATCTCTCAGTGGCCGTAGGCTACTTTTCGTGGTCGTAGACCACTGTTCCATGTGGAGACCATTTTTCGGTTTTCGGAGCCGTCGGTCGTGCGCCTCGGTTCGGGACCGCTTAACTTTCTCCGTTTGGCACGGTTTTTGGACAGCTTGAACCTTTTGAACCTTTGTTTTAGCTTTTTCAGGAAGCTTGAACCTTTTGAACCCTTATTTTAGCTTCTTGAGGAAGTTAAACCTTCTGAACCTTCGTTTTAGCTTCTCGGGGGAGCTTGAACCTTTTGAACCTTGGTTTTAGCTTCTTGAGAGCGCTTGGACCTTTTGAACCATCGTTTTAGCTTCTTGAGGGAGCCTGAACCTTTTGAACCCTGGTTTTAGCTTCTTGACGAAGTTGAACCTTCTGAACCTTCGTTTTAGCTTCCTGAGGGAGCCGGAACCTTTTGAACCTTCGTTTTAGCTTCTTGAGGGAGCATGAACCTTTTGAACCTTCGTTTTAGCCTCTTTAGGGAGCTTTAACCTTTTGAACCCCTGTTTTGGCTTCTTGAGGAAGCTTGAAATTTTGAACTTTTCAACCTTCGTTTCAGCTTCTTGAGGAAGCTTGAACCTTTTAAACCTTCATTTTAGCTTCTTGAGGAAGGTTGAACCTTTTGAACCTTTGCTCTAGCTTCTCCGAGGAAGCTTGAACCTTTTGAACCCTGGTTTTAGCTTCTTGTGGAAGTTGAACCTTCTAAACCTTCGTTTTGGTTTCCTGAGGGAGCTTGAACCTTTTGAACCTTCGTTTTAGCTTCTTGAGGGAGCTTGAACCTTTTGAACCCTTGTTTTGGCTTCTTAAGGAAGCTTGAACCTTTTGAACCTTCGTTTTAGCTTCTTGAGGAAGCTTGAACCTTTTGAACCTTTGCCCTAGCTTCTCTAAGAGGCTTGAACCCTTTGCTCTAGCATCTCCAAGAAGCTTGAAACTTTTGAACCTTTGCGCTAGCTTCTCTAAGAAGCTTGAACCTTTTTGCTCTAGCTTCTCCAAGAAGCTTGAACCCTCTTGTTTCTCTATAAGAGAGGGCCCCCTCTCCTTTAGAGAGGTTGAAAAAAATTTGTCTAAGGAAAAGCACATATATCTCTCTATGTCTCTACATTCTAGGCTTAGAGAGGCTATTTGTTCTTGGCCTTTAACACCACCGGTGATTGCGCATGTTGTGCTCGTTCTGAGGTTACGGAGTTTCGGCGGAGAGCCTTACCTCCGGACCTTGGTTCTCTTTTGTGCTTTGCCTCGATTTGCGAACCAGGTCCTGTTTTATCTCCCCGAAGGGGGGGAGAGGTTTCGTAGACCATCTCTCAGTGGCCGTAGGCTACTTTTCGTGGTCGTAGACCGCTGTTCCCGTTTGGAGGCTATTTTCCGATTTTCGGCGCCGTCGGTCATGCGCCTCAGTTCGGGACCGCTTAACTTTCTTCGTTTGCCATAGTTTTTGGACAGCTTGAACCTTTTCAACCTTCGTTTTAGCTTCTTGAGGAAGCTTGAACCTTTTGAACCCTTATTTTAGCTTCTTGAGGAAGTTAAACCTTCTGAACCTTCGCTTTAGCTTCTTGGGGGAGATTGAACCTTTTGAACCTTGGTTTTAGCCTCTTTAGGGCGCTTGGACCTTTTGAACATTCGTTTTAGCTTCTTGAGGGAGCTTGAACATTTTGAACCGTAGTTTTCGCTTCTTGACGAAGTTGAACCTTCTGAACCTTCGTTTTAGCTTCCTGAGGGAGCCTGAACCTTTTGAACCTTCGTTTTAGCTTCTTAAGGGAGCTTGAACCTTCTGAACCTTCATTTTAGCCTCTTGAGGGAGCTTGAACCTTTTGAACCCCTGTTTTGGCTTCTTGAGGAAGCTTGAAATTTTGAACTTTTCAACCTTCGTTTTAGCTTCTTGAGGAAGCTTGAACCTTTTGAACCTTTGCTCTAGCTTCTCCGAGGAAGCTTGAACCTTTTGACCCTTGTTTTAGATTCTTGACGAAGTTGCACCTTCTGAACCTTCATTTTAGTTTCCTGAGGGAGTTTGAACCTTTTGAACCTTCGTTTTAGTTTCTTGAGGGAGCTTGAACCTTTTGAACCCCTGTTTTGGCTTCTTGAGGAACTTTTAAATTTTAAACTTTTCAACCTTCGATTTAGCTTCTTGAGGAAGCTTGAACCTTTTGAACCTTTGCTCTAGCTTCTCCGAAGAAGCTTGAACCTTTTGAACCCTGGTTTTAGCTTCTTCACGAAGTTGAACCTTCTGAACCTTCGTTTTAGTTTCTTGAGGGAGCTTGAATCTTGTGAACCTTCGTTTTAGCTTCTTCAGTGAGCTTGAACCTTCTGAACCTTCGTTTTAACTTCTTGAGTAAGCTTGAACCTTTTGAACGTTCGTTTTAGCTTCTTGAGGAACCTTGAACCTTTTGAACCTTTGCTCTAGCTTCTCCAAGAAGCTTGATACTTTTGAACATTTGCTCTAGCTTCTCTAAGAAGCTTGAACCTTTTGCTCTAGCTTCTCCAAGAAGCTTGAACCCACTTGTTTCTCTATAAGAGAGGGCCTCCCTCTCCTTTAGAGAGGTTGAAAAAAATTTGTCTAAGGAAAAGCACATATATCTCTCTATATCTCTACATTCTAGGCTTAGAGAGAGTATTTGTTCTTGGCCTTTAACACCACTGGTGATTAGCATGTTGTGCTCGTTTCGAGGTTACTGAGTTTCGGCCGAGAGCCTTACCTCCTGACCTCGAGACTCTTTGTGTCGCTTTAGGCGAACCAGGTTCTGTTTTCTCTCCCCGAAGGGAGGGAGAGGTTTCGTAGACCATCTCTCAGTGGCCGTAGGCTACTTTTCGTGGTCGTAGACCACTGTTCCCGTATGGAGACCAGTTTTCGGTTTTCAGAGCCGTCGGTCGTGCGCCTCGGTTCGGGACTGCTTAACTTTCTCCGTTTGGCACGGTTTTTGGACAGCTTGAACCTTTTGAACCTTCGTTTTAGCTTCTTGAGGAAGCTTGAACCTTTTGAACCCTTATGTTAGTTTCTTGAGGAAGTTAAATCTTCTGAACCTTCGTTTTTGCTTCTTGAGGTAGCTTGAACATTTTCAACCTTGGTTTTAGATTCTTGAGAGCGCTTGGACCTTTTGAACCTTCGTTTTAGCTTCTAGAGGGAGCTTGAACCTTTTAAAACCTGGTTGTAACTTCTTGACGAAGTTGAACCTTCTGAACCTTCGTTTTAGCTTCCTGAGGGAGCCTGAACCTTTTTAACCTTCGTTTTAGCGTCTTGAGGGAGCTTGAACCTTTTGAACCTTTGTTTTAGCCTCTTGAGGGAGCTTGAACCTTTTGAACCCCTGTTTTGGCTTCTTGAGGAAGCTTGAAATTTTGAACTTTTCAACCTTCGCTTTAGCTTCTTGAGGAAGCTTGAACCTTTTGAACCTTCATTTTAGCTTCTTGAGGAACCTTGAACCTTTTGAACCTTTGCTCTAGCTTCTCCGAGGAAGCTTGAACCTTTTGAACCCTGGTTTTAGCTTCTTGTGGAAGTTGAACCTTCTGAACCTTCGTTTTAGTTTCCTTAGGGAGCTTGAACCTTTTGAACCTTCGTTTTAGCTTCTTGGGGGAGCTTGAACCTTTTGAACCTTTGTTTTACCTTCTTGAGGGAGCTAGAACCTTTTGAACCCTTGTTTTGGCTTCTTAAGGAAGCTTGAATCTTTGGAACCTTTGTTTTAGCTTCTTCAGGAAGCTTGAACTTTTGAACCTTCGTTTCAGCTTCCTGAGGGAGCCTGAAGCTTTTGAACCTTCGTTTTAGCCACTGGAGGGAGCTTGAATCTTTCGAACCTTCGTTTTAGCCTCTTGAGGGAGCTTGAACCTTTTGAACCCTTGTTTTGGCTTCTTGAGGAAGCTTGAAATTTTGAACTTTTCAACCTTCGTTTTAGCTTCTTGAGGAAGGTTGTAACTTTTGAACCTTCGTTTTAGCTTCTTGAGGAAGGTTGAACCTTTTGAACCTTTGCCCTAGCTTCTCCAAGAAGCTTGAACCCTCTTGTTTCTCTATAAGAGCGGGCCACCCTCTCGTTTAGAGAGGTTGAAAAAAATTTGTCTAAGGAAAAGCACATATATCTCTCTATATCTCTACATTCTAGGCTTAGAGAGGATGTTTGTTCTTCGCCTTTAACACCACCGGTGACTGTTCATGTTGTGCTCGTTCTGAGGATACGGAGTTTCGGCTGAAAGCCCTACCTCCGGACCTCGGGACTCTTTTGTACTTTGCCTCGATTTGCGAACCAGGTTTTGTTTTCTCTCCCGGAAGGGAGGGAGAGGTTTCGTAGACCATCTCTGAGTGGCCGTAGGCTACTTTTCGTGGTCGTAGACCACTGTTCCCGTTTGGACACCATTTTCTGGTTTCCGGAGCCATCGGTCGTGCGCCTCGGTTCGGGACCGCTTAACTTTCTTCGTTTGGCACGGTTTTTGGACAGCTTGAACCTTTTGAACCTTCATTTTAGCTTCTTGAGGAAGCTTGAACCTTTTGAACCCTTATTTCAGCTTCATGAGGAAGTTAAACCTTCTGAACTTTCGTTTTAGCTTCTTGAGGGAGCTTGAACCTTTTGAACCCTGGTTTTAGCTTCTTGACGAAGTTGAACCTTCTGAACCTTCGTTTCATCTTCCTGAGGGAGCCTGAACTTTTTGAACCTTCGTTTTAGCTTCTTGAGGGACCTTGAACCTTTTGAACCTTCGTTTTAACCTCATGAGGGAGTTTGAACCTTTTAACCTCTTGAGGAAGCTTTAAATTTTGAACTTTTCAACCTTCATTTTAGCTTCTTGAGGAAGCTCGAACCTTTTGAACCTTCGTTTTAGCTTCTTCAGGAAGCCTGAACCTTTTGAACCTTTGCTCTAGCCTCTCCGAGGAAGCTTGAACCTTTTGAACCCTAGTTTTTGCTTCTTGAGGAAGTTGAAACTTTTGAACCTTCGTTTTAGCTTCTTGACGAAGCTTGAACCTTTTGAACCTTCGTTTTAGCCTCTTGAGGAAGCTTGAACCTTTTGAACCTTTGCCCTAGCTTCTCCAAGAAGCTTGAACCCTTTGCTCTAGCTTCTCCGAGAATCTTGAAACTTTTCAACCTTTGCTCTAGCTTCTCTAAGAAGCTTGAACCTTTTGCTCTAGCTTCTCCAAGAAGCTTGAACCCTCTTGTTTCTCTATAAGATAGGGCCACCCTCTCCTTTAGAGAGGTTGAAAAAAATTTGTCTAAGGAAAAGCACATATATCTCTCCCTATCTCTACATTCTAGGCTTAGAGATGGTGTTTGTTCTTGGCCTTTAAGACCACCAGTGATTGCGCATGTTGTGCTCGTTCTGAGGTTATGGAGTTTCGGCCGAGAGCCTTACCTCTGGACCTCGGGACTCTTTTGTGCTTTGCCTCGATTTGCGAACCAGGTTCTGTTTTCTCTCCCCAAAGGGAGGGAGAGGTTTCGTAGACCATCTCGCAGTGGCCGTGGGCTACTTTCCGTGGTCGTAGACCACTGTTCCCGTTTGGAGACCATTTTCCAGTTTTCGGAGCCGTCGGTTGTGCGCCTCGGTTCGGGACCGCTTAACTTTCTCCGTTTGGCACGGTTTTTGGACAGCTTGAACCTTTTGAACCTTCGTTTTAGCTTCTTGAGGAAGCTTGAACCTTTTGAACCCTTATTTTAGCTTCTTGAGGAAGTTAAACCTTCTGAACCTTCGTTTTAGCTTCTTGAGGGAGCTTGAACCTTTTGAACCTTGGTTTTAGCTTCTTAAGGGCGCTTGGACCTTTTGAACCTTCGTTTTAGCTTCTTGACGGAGTTTGAACCTTTTGAACCCTGGTTTTAGCTTCTTGACGAAGTTGAACCGTCTGAACCTTCGTTTTATCTTCCTGAGGGAGCTTGAACCTTTTGAACCATCGTTTTATCCTCTTGAGGGAGCTTGAACCTTTTGAACCCTTGTTTTGGCTTCTTGAGGAAGCTTGAAAGTTTGAACCTTTCAAACTTCGTTTTAGCATCTTCAGGAAGCTTGAACATTTTTAACCTTCGTTTTAGCTTCTTGAGGAATCTTGAACCTTTTGAACCTTTGCTCTAGCTTCTCCGAGGAAGCTTGAACCTTTTGAACCCTGGTTTTAGCTTGTTAAGGAAGTTGAACCTTCTGAACCTTTATTTTAGTTTCTTGAGGGAGCTTGAACCTTTTGAACCTTTTGAACCTTCGTTTTAGCTTCTTGAGGGAGCTTGAACCTTTTGAACCTTCGTTTTAGCTTCTTGAGGAAGCTTGAACCTTTTGAACCTTTGCCCTAGCTTCTCCAAGAAGCTTGAACCCTTTGCTCTAGCTTCTCCGAGAAGCTTGAAACTTTTGAACCTTTGCTCTAGCTTCTCTAAGAAGCTTGAACCTTTTGCTCTAGCTTCTCCGAGAAGCTTGAACCCTCTTTTTGCTCTATAAGAGAGGGCCTCCCTCTCCTTTAGAGAGGTTGAAAAAAATTTGTCTAAGGAAAAGCACATATATCTCTCTATATCTCTAAGTTCTAGGCCTAGAGAGGGTGTTTGTTCTTGGCATTTAACACCATCGGTGATTGCGCATGTTGTGCTCGTTCTGAGGTTACGGAGTTTCGGCTGAGGGCCTTCCCTCCGTACCGCGGGACACTTTTGTGCTTTGCCTCGATTTGCGAACGAAGTTCTATTTTCTCTCCCCGAAGGGAGGGAGAGGTTTCGTAGACCATCTCTCAGTGCCCGTAGGCTACTTTTCATGGTCGTGGACCACTGTTCCCGTTTGGAGACAATTTTTCGATTTTCGGAGCTGTCGGTCGTGCGCCTCGGTTCGGGACCGGTTAACTTTCTCCGTTTAGCACGGTTTTTGGACAGCTTGAACCTTTTGAACCTTCGTTTTACCTTCTTGAGGAATCTTGAACCTTTTGAACCCTTATTTTAGCTACTTGAGGAAGTTAAACCTTCTGAACCTTCGTTTTAGCTTCTTGAGGGAGTTTGAACCTTTTGAACCTTGGTTTTAACTTCTTGAGGGCGCTTGGACCTTTTGAACCTTCGTTTTAGCTTCTTGAGGGAACTTGAACCTTTTGAACCCTGCTTTTAGCTTCTTGACGAAGTTGAACCTTCTGAACCTTCGTTTTAGCTTCCTGAGGGAGCCTGAACCTTTTGAACCTTCGTTTTAGCTTCTTGAGGGAGCTTGAACCTTTTGTAGCTTCGTTTTAGCCTCTTGAGGGAGCTTGAACCTTTTGAACCCTTGTTTTGTCTTCTTCATGAAGCTTGAAATTTTGAACTTTTCGACCTTCGTTTTAGCTTCTTGAGGAAGTTTGAACCTTTTGAACCTTTGCTCTAATTTGAGGAACCTTTTAAACCTTTGTTTTAGCTTCTTGAGGGAGCTTGACCCTTTTGAACCCTTGTTTTGGCTTCTTGAGGAAGTTTCAACCTTTTGAACCTTCGTTTTAGCTTCTTGAGGAAGCTTGAACCTTTTGAAACTTCGTTTTAGCTTCTTGAGGAAGCTTGAACCTTTTGAACCTTTGCTCTAGCTTCTCCGAGGAAGCTTGAACGTTTTGAACCCTAGTTTTAGCATCTTGACGAAGTTGAACCTTCTGAACCTTCGTTTTAGTTTCCTGAGGGAGCTTGAACCTTTTGAACCTTCGTTTTAGCTCCTTGACGGAGCTTGAACCTTTTGAACCCTTGTTTTGGCTTCTTGAGGAAGCTTGAACCTTTTGAACCTTCGTTTTAGCTTTTTGAGGAAGCTCGACCCTTTTGAACCTTCGTTTTAGCTTCTTGAGGAATCTTGAACCTTTTGAACCTTTGCTCTAGCTTCTCCAAGAAGCTTGAACCCTTTGCTCTAGCTTCTCCAAGAAGCTTGAAACTTTTGAACCTTTGCTCTAGCTTCTCTAAGAAGCTTGAACCTTTTGCTCTAGCTTCTCCAAGAAGCTTGAACCCTCTTGTTTCTCTATAAGAGAGGACCACCCTCTCCTTTAGAGAGGTTGAAAAAAATTTGTCTAAGGAAAAGCACATATATCTCTCTATATCTCTACATTCTAGGCTTAGAGAGGTGTTTGTTCTTGGCCTTTAACACCACCTCGGTGATTGCATGTTGTGCTCGTTTCTGCTCGTTTTGCTGAGTTTCGGTTGAGAGCCTTACCTCCGACCTCGGGACTCTTTTGTGGTTTGCCTCCATTTGCGAACCAGTTCTATTTTCTCTCCCAAGGGAGGGAGGTTTCAGAGACCATCTCTCGCCAAGTGAGCACTTTTTCGTGGTCGTAGACCACTGTTCCCGTTGGGAGACCATTCTCCGGTTTTCGGAGCCGTCGGTCGTCCTGGTCGGTTCGGGACCGCTTAACTTTCCCCGTTTGGCACGGTTTTTGGACGGCTTGAACCTTTTGAACCTTCGTTTTAGCTTTCAACCTTTTAAACCTTTGTGGTTTGCCTCCATTTGCGAACCAGGTTGAATACTAGGGATAGGCTCCATCTATTTGGCATAACTAATGATCTTATTTGCCCTTTCTGCTTAGACTTCAATGAGTGCCATTCACATCTCTTTTTTGACTGCACTTTTACTCAAAGAATCTGGTATGTTATGCAAAGTAAGTGCAATGTTCAATGGGCTGATGTGGGCTCTTTGGCCTCTTTTGTTTGATGGTGAATCATGAGGTATCGGTAAACTCACTTTCCTTTTGTACCATGTGTGGATTGAGAGGAACAATAGAGTCTTCAACAAAGAGTGTAAACTCAGGGAGGTGATCATTAACTCTATTGTACTCATGATTAGAAGCATTATTGTCTCAAACAATATTCCTCTTCTTTGGTGATGATCTGTTCTCCACATCACAGTGGAACCTATCAAATTCTATTCTCGAGCCCCATCTCAAAGAACAATGGGAGGGCTGAAAGTGATGTGAGATCCTATATGAGTGGGTTGGTGATAGGGGGGAGAAGTGAGTGTTTATTTAACTTTCACACATGTGTAGGTTTTCCCATTGGAGTTTCTTGCCATATGTGGGCCGAGTGTGGTGTGACATATAATTCTATTGAGGCTTCATCGATGAATATCTCCTGTGGGTTCAGTGGTCTTAGGAGTCATATATGGTACAATCTGGAAAAGTAGTGTGTGATGGTAGGTCGTGTGATGTCAGCTCTTATATGTGTGCTTTACTAATCTCTATATATATAGTACATTTTTATTTGCAGGTTAAGGAAGCTTTTGCTGAGAGATGTGAGATCCTATATTGTGGGTTGAGTGATGTGAGCCTTTATATTGAGGGTACTGCATCATTGATGCATTTGGATTTGACTTTCTGGAATTCTAATATCATTTGTTATTTGTTCATCTGTTGGCAGGAGGGTTTACTATCTGGTATAGGTGATACTCTCACTGTCCTCATTCTGGGGAATTCTGCTGGTTGTATGGCTGATTTGGTCGGTGGTGGCTGCATTGTGCGCCCTTCCGGTGAAACTAGATCTTGGTGGTGGCTGCATTCTGCGCCTAGCTATGCTCTTGTTTGGGTTCATCATCGTGTTTTATATACTCTACACTTTAATTTTATCTACTTTTGGCCTACTCTAGTGGGTTGTACTAGAGTATTACCTTTGGCTTATTTTTTTTGTATTTGTTGGCTATTGTTATGGGCTACATTCTGGAGGTCTTTTGTGGAATAGTCCTCCGAGCTGTGTGGGTGGGTGACCTTACTTCATACTCTATCTCCATCCTGCCAGGCCTAATGGAAATTTTAGAGCTGGTAATATTTGTTTGCTAGAGCCAGCTGGTTTGGATTGATTTTTGGACAAATTCTGGTTTTTATTTTCGTTGTTTTGTGTCGGTTTTTTTTGGTGCTGCTTGGGTGTTTAGTTGCAGTGGTTCGTGGGCTGTAGTTCTGGCCTCGGTTTGGTTGTTGTCGCCCCTCCCTTTGTTTAATCCCCCTATCTCTTCTTGATATGGTTATTAAACATAGGGTTTGTTGGTGGTTTTTTTTTGGTCTCTTTGGCAGGTTGTTCGTTGGTTTGCTTTGGTTTGCTTTGTATAGTTGTTAGGGCCTGGGGTATTCCCCTTGTATTCTTGTATATTTTCTCGTTCTATTTATGTCTTATTCACCCAAAAAAAAAAAAAAAAAAAAAATCTCCCCGAAGGGAGGGAGAGGTTTCGTAGACCATCTCTTAGTGGTCGTAGGCTATTTTTCGTGGTCGTTGACCATTGTTCCCGTTTGGAGACCATTTTTCGATTTTCGGAGCCGTCGGTCGTGCGCCTCGGTTCGGGACGGCTTAACTTTCCCCATTTGGCACGGGTTTTGGACAGCTTGAACCTTTTGAACCCTTATTTTAGCTTCATGAGGAAATTTAAACCTTCTGAACCTTCGTTTCAGCTTCTTGAGGGTGCTTGAACCTTTTGAACCTTGGTTTTAGCTTCTTGAGGGCGCTTGGACCTTTTGAATCTTCGTTTTAGCTTCTTGAGAGAGCTTGAACCTTTTGAACCTTGGTTTTAGCTTCTTGACGAAGTTGAACCTTCTAAACCTTCGTTTTAGCTTCCTGAGGGTGCCTAAACCTTTTGAACCTTCATTTTAGGTTCTTGAGGGAGCTTGAACCTTTTTAACCTTCATTTTAGCCTCTTGACGGAGCTTGAACCTTTTGAACCCCTGTTTTGGCTTCTCGAGGAAGCTTGAAATTTTGAACTTTTCAACCTTCGTTTTAGCTTCATGAGGAAGCTTGAACCTTTTGAACCTTTGTTTTAGCTTCTTAAGGGAGCTTGAACCATTTGAACCTTTGCTCTAGCTTCTCCGAGGGAGCTTGAACCTTTTGAACCTTCGTTTTACCTTCTTCAGTAAGTAGAACTTTCTGAACCTTCGTTTTAGCTTCTTGAGGAAGCTCGACCCTTTTGAACCTTCGTTTTAGCTTCTTGAGGAATCTTGAACCTTTTGAACCTTTGCTCTAGCTTCTCCAAGAAGCTTGAACCCTTTGCTCTAGCTTCTCGAAGAAGCTTGAAAGTTTTGAACCTTTGCTCTAGCTTCTCTAAGAAGCTTGAACCTTTGCTCTAGCTTCTCTAAGAAGCTTGAACCTTTTGCTCTAGCTTCTCCAAGAAGCTTGAACCCTCTTGTTTCTCTATAAGAGAGGGCCTCCCTCTCCTTTAGAGAGGTTGAAAAAAATTTGTCTAAGGAAAAGCACATATATCTCTCTATATCTCTACATTCTAGGCTTAGAGAGGCTGTTTGTTCCTGGCCTTTAACACCACCGGTGATTGCGCATGTTGTGCTCGCTCTGAGCTTACGGAGCTTCGGCTGAGAGCCTTACCTCCGGACCTCGGGACTCTTTTGTGCTTTGCCTCGATTCTGAATCGTTCTGTTTTTCTCCCAGAAGAGGGAGGTTTAGACCATCTCTTAGTGGTAGGCTACTTTTCGTGGTCGTAGACCACTGTTCCCGTTTGGAGACCATTTTCTGATTTTCGGAGCCGTCGGTCGTGCGCCTCGGTTCGGGACCACTTAACTTTCTCCGTTTGGCACGGTTTTTGGACAGCTTGAACCTTTTGAACGTTCGTTTTACCTTCTTGTGGAAGCTTCAACCTTTTGAACCCTTATTTTAGATTCTTGAGGAAGTTAAACCTTCTGAACCTTCGTTTTAGCTTCTTCAGGAAGTTTGGACCTTTTGAACCCTTATTTTAGCATCTTGAGGAAGTTAAACCTTTTGAACCTTCGTTTTAGCTTCTTAAGGTAACTTGAACCTTTTGAACCTTGGTTTTAGCTTCTTGAGGGCGCTTGGACCATTTGAACCTTCGTTTTAGCTTCTTGAGGGAGCTTGAACCTTTTGAACCCTGGTTTTAGCTTCTCTACGAAGTTGAACCATCTGAACCTTCATTTTAGCTTCCTGAGGGAGCCTGAACCTTTTGAACCTTCGTTTTAGCTTCTTGAGGGAGCTTGAACCTTTTGAACCTTCGTTTTAGCTTTTTGAGGAAGCTCGACCCTTTTGAACCTTCGTTTTAGCTTCTTGAGGAATCTTGAACCTTTTGAACCTTTGCTCTAGCTTAGAAGCTAGAACCCTTTGCTCTAGCTTCTCGAAGAAGCTTGAAAGTTTTGAACCTTTACTCTAGCTTCTCTAAGAAGCTTGAACCTTTTGCTCTAGCTTCTCCAAGAAGCTTGAACCCTCTTGTTTCTCTATAAGAGAGGGCCTCCCTCTCCTTTAGAGAGGTTGAAAAAAATTTGTCTAAGGAAAAGCACATATATCTCTCTATATCTCTACATTCTAGGCTTAGAGAGGCTGTTTGTTCTTGGCCTTTAACACCACCGGTGATTGCGCATGTTGTGCTCGCTCTGAGCTTACGGAGCTTCGGCTGAGAGCCTTACCTCCGGACCTCGGGACTCTTTTGTGCTTTGCCTCGATTTACGAATCAGGTTCTGTTTTCTCTCCCCGAAGGGAGGGAGAGGTTTCGTAGACCATCTCTTAGTGGCCGTAGGCTACTTTTCGTGGTCGTAGACCACTGTTCCCGTTTGGAGACCATTTTCTGATTTTCGGAGCCGTCGGTCGTGCGCCTCGGTTCGGGACCACTTAACTTTCTCCGTTTGGCACGGTTTTTGGACAGCTTGAACCTTTTGAACGTTCGTTTTACCTTCTTGAGGAAGCTTCAACCTTTTGAACCCTTATTTTAGATTCTTGAGGAAGTTAAACCTTCTGAACCTTCGTTTTAGCTTCTTCAGGAAGTTTGGACCTTTTGAACCCTTATTTTAGCATCTTGAGGAAGTTAAACCTTTTGAACCTTCGTTTTAGCTTCTTAAGGGAACTTGAACCTTTTGAACCTTGGTTTTAGCTTCTTGAGGGCGCTTGGACCATTTGAACCTTCGTTTTAGCTTCTTGAGGGGGCTTGAACCTTTTGAACCCTGGTTTTAGCTTCTCTACGAAGTTGAACCATCTGAACCTTCATTTTAGCTTCCTGAGGGAGCCTGAACATTTTGAACCTTCGTTTTAGCTTCTTGAGGGAGCTTGAACTTTTTGAACCTTCGTTTTAGCCTCTTGAGGGAGCTTGAACCTTTTGAACCCCTGTTTTGGCTTCTTGAGGAAGCTTGAAATTTTGAACTTTTCAACATTTGTTTTAGCTTCTTGAGGAAGCTCGAACCTTTTCAATCTTCGTTTTAGCTTCTTGAGGAAACATGAACCTTTTGAACCTTTGCTCCAGCTTCTCCGAGGAAGCTTGAACCTTTTGAACCCTGGTTCTAGCTTCTTGACGAAGTTGAACCTTCTGAACCTTCCTTTTAGTTTCCTGAGGGAGTTTGAACCTTTTGAACCTTCGTTTTAGTTTCCTGAGGGAGCTTGAACCTCTTGAACCTTCGTTTTAGCTTCTTGAGGGAGCTTGAACCTTTTGAACCTTTGTTTTGGCTTCTTGAGGAAGCTTGAACCTTTTGAACCTTCGTTTTAGCTTTTTGAGGAAGCTCGACCCTTTTGAACCTTCGTTTTAGCTTCTTGAGGAAGTTTGAACCTTTTGAACCTTTGCTCTAGCTTCTCCAAGAAGCTTGAACCCTTTGCTCTAACTTCTCCAAGAAGCTTGAAACTTTTGAACCTTTGCTCTAGCTTCTCTAAGAAGCTTGAACATTTTGCTCTAGCTTCTCCAAGAAGCTTGAACCCTCTGTCTTCTCTATAAGAGAGGGCCTCCCTCTCCTTTAGAGAGGATGAAAAAAATTTGTCTAAAGAAAAGCACATATATCTCTCTATATCTCTACATTCTACGCTTAGAGAGGGTGTTTGTTCTTGGCCTTTAACACCACCGGTGATTGCGCATGTTGTGCTCGTTCTAAGGTTACGGAGTTTCGGCTGAGAGCCTTACCTCCGGACCTCGGGACCTTTTTGTGCTTTGCCTGCATTTGCGAACCAGGTTCTATTTTCTCTCCCCGAAGGGAGGGAGTGGTTTCATAAACCAACTCTCAGTGGCCGTAGGCTACTTTTCGTGGTCGTAGACCACTGTTCCCGTTTGGAGACCATTTTCCGGTTTTCGGAGCCGTCGGTCGTGCGCCTCGGTTCGGGATCGCTTAACTTTCTCCGTTTGGCACGGTTTTTGGACAGCTTGAACCTTTTGAACCTTTGTTTTAGCTTCTTGAGGAAGCTTGAACCTTTTGAACCCTTATTTTAGCTTCTTGAGAAAGTTAAACCTTCTGAACCTTCGTTTTAGCTTCTTGAGGGAGCTTGAACCTTTTGAACCTTGGTTTTAGATTCTTGAGGGCGCTTGGACCTTTTGAACCTTCGTTTTAGCTTCTTGAGGGAGCTTGAACCTTTTGAACCTCGGTTTTAGCTTCTTGACGAAGTTGAACCTTCTGAACCTTCGTTTTAGCTTCCTGAGGGAGCCTAAAACTTTTGAACCTTCGTTTTAGCTTCTTGAGGGAGCTTGAACCTTTTGAACCTTCGTTTTAGCCTCTTGAGGGAGCATGAACCTTTTGAACCCCTGTTTTGGCTTCTTGGGGAAGCTTGAAATTTTGAACTTTTCAACCTTCGTTTTAGCTTCTTGAGGAAGCTTGAACCTTTTGAACCTTCGTTTTAGCTTCTTGAGAAAGCTTGAACCTTTTGAACGTTTGCTCTAGCTTATCCGAGGATCCTTGAACCTTTCGAACCCTGGTTTTAGCTTCTTGAGGAAGTTGAACCTTCTGAACCTTCGTTTTAATTTCCTGAGGGTGGTTGAACCTTTTGAACCTTCGTTTTAGCTTCATGAGGGAGCTTGAACCTCTTGAACCTTCATTTTAGCTTCTTGAGGGAGCTTGAACCTTTTGAACCCTTGTTTTGGCCTCTTGGGGAAGCTTGAACCTTTTGAACCTTCGTTTTAGGTTCTTGAGGAAGATTGAACCTTTTGAACCTTTGCTCTAGCTTCTCTAAGAAGCTTGAACCCTTTGCTTTAGCATCTCCAAGAAGCTTGAATGTTTTGAACCTTTGCTCTAGCTTCTCTAAGAAGCTTGACCCTTTTGCTCTAGCTTCTCCAAGATGGTTGAACCCTCTTGTTTCTCTATAAGAGAGGTCCTCCCTCTCCTTTAGAGAGGTTGAAAAAAATTTGTCTAAGGAAAAGCACATATATCTCTCTATATCTCTACATTCTAGGCTTAGAGAGAGTGTTTGTTGTTGGCCTTTCACACCACCGGTGATTGCGCATGTTGTGCTCGTTCTGAGGTTACACAGTTTCGGATGAGAGCCTTACCTCCGGACCTCGGGACTCTTTTGTGCTTTGCCTCGATTTGCGAACGAGTTACATTTTCTCTTCCGAAGAGGAGAGGTTTCGTAGACCATCTCTCAGTGGCCGTAGGCTACTTTTCGTGGTCGTAGACCACTGTTCCCGTTTGGAGACCATTCTCCGGTTTTTAGAGACGTCGGTCGTGCGCCTCGGTTCGGGACCGCTTAACCTTCTCCGTTTGGCACGGTTTTTGGACAGCTTGAACGTTTTGAACCTTCGTTTTAGCTTCTTGAGGAAGCTTGAACCATTTGAACCCTTATTTTAGCTTCTTGAGGAAGTTAAACCTTCTGAACCTTCGCTTAGCTTCTTGAGGGAGCTTGAACCTTGGTTTTACATTCTTGAGGGCGCTTGGACCTTTTGAACCTTCGTTTTAGCTTCTTGAGGGAGCTTGAACCTTTTGAAACCTGGTTTTAGCTTCTTGACGAAGTTGAACCTTCTGAACCTTCGTTTTAGCTTCCTGAGGGAGCCTGAACCTTTTGAACCTTCGTTTTAGCTTCTTGACGGAGCTTGAACGTTTTGAACCTTCGTTTCAGCCTCTTGAGGGAGCTTGAACCTTTTGAACCCCTGTTTTGGATTCTCGAGGAAGCTTGAAATTTTGAACTTTTCAACCTTTGCTCTAGCTTCTCCGAGGAAGCTTGAACCTTTTGAACCCTGGTTTTAGCTTCTTGAGGAAGTTGAACCTTCTGAACCTTTGTTTTAGTTTCCTGAGGGAGCTTGAACCTTTTGAACCTTCGTTTTAGCTTCTTGAGGGAGCTTAAACCTTTTGAACCTTTGTTTTTGCTTCTTGAGGGAGCTAGAACCTTTTGAACCCTTGTTTTGGCTTCTTAAGGAAGCTTGAACCTTTTGAACCTTCGTTTTAGCTTCTTGAGGAAGCCTGAACCTTTTGAACCTTCGTTTTAGCTTCTTGGGGAAGCTTGGACCTTTTGAACCTTTGCTGTAGCTTCTCCAAGAAGCTTGAACCCTTTGCTCTAGCTTCTCCAAGAAGCTTGATACTTTTGAACATTTGCTCTAGCTTCTCTAAGAAGCTTGAACCTTTTGCTCTAGCTTCTCTAAGAAGCTTGAACCCTCTCATTTCTCAATAAGAGAGGGCCTTCCTCTCCTTTAGAGAGGTTGAAAAAAAATTGTCTAAGGAAAAGCACATATATCTCTCTCTATATCTCTACATTCTAGGCTTAGAGAGGGGGTTTGTTCTTGGCCTTTCACACCACCGGTGATTGCGCATGTTGTGCTCGCTCTGAGCTTACGGAGCTTCAACTGAGAGCCTTACCTCCGGACTTCGGGACTCTTTTGTGCTTTGCCTCGATTTGCGTACCAGGTTCTGTTTTCTCTGCCCGAAGGGAGGGACAGGTTTCGTAGACCATCTCTCAGTGGCCGTAGGCTACTTTTCGTGGTCGTAGACCACTGTTCCCGTTGGGAGACCATTCTCCGGTTTTCGGAGCCGTCGGTCGTCCCGGTCGGTTCGGGACCGCTTAACTTTCCCCGTTTGGCACGGTTTTTGGACGGCTTGAACCTTTTGAACCTTCGTATTAGCTTCTTGAGGAAGCTTGAACCTTTTGAACCGTTATTTTAGATTCTTGAGGAAGTTAAACCTTCTGAGCCTTCGTGTTAGCTTCTTGAGGAAGCTTGAACCTTTTGAACCCTTATTTTAGCTTCTTGAGGAAGTTAAACCTTCTGAACCTTCGTTTTAGCTTCTTGAGGCAGCTTGAACCTCTTGAACCTTAGTTTTAGCTTCTTGATGAAGTTGAACCATCTAAACCTTCGTTTTAGCTTCCTGAGGGAGCCTGAGCCTTTTGAACCTTCGTTTTAGCTTCTTGAGAGAGCTTGAACCTTTTGAACCTTCGTTTTAGCTTCTCGAGGGAGCTTGAACCTTTTGAACCCTAGTTTTAGCTTCTTGATGAAGTTGAACCATCTAAACCTTCGTTTTAGCTTCCTGAGGGAGCCTGAGCCTTTTGAACCTTCGTTTTAGCTTCTTAAGAGAGCTTGAAACTTTTGAACCTTCGTTTTAGCCTCTTGAGGGAGCTTGAACCTTTTGAACCCCTGTTTTGGATTCTTGAAGAAGCTTGAACCCTTTTGAACCTTCGTTTTAGCTTCTTGAGGAAGCTTGACCTTTTTGAACCTTTGTTTTAGCTTCTTGAGGAAGCTTGAACCTTTTGAACCTTTGCTCTAGCTTCTCCCAGAAGCTTGAACCCTTTGCTCTAGCTTCTCCAGGAAGCTTGAAACTTTTGAACCTTTGCTCTAGCTTCTCTAAGAAGCTTAAACCTTTTGCACTAGCTTCTCCAAGAAGCTTGAACCCTCTTGTTTCTCGATAAGAGAAGGCCTCCCTCTTCTTTAGAGAGGTTGAAAAAAATTTGCCTAAGAAAAAGCAAATATATCTCTCTATATCTCTACATTCTAGGCTTAGAGAGGGTGTTGTTCTTGGCCTTTAACACCACCAGTGATTGCGCATGTTGGGCTCGTTCTATGGTTACGGAGTTTCGGCTAAGAGCCTTACCTCCGTACCTCGGGACCTTTTTTTGCTTTGCCTCGATTTGCGAACCAGGTTCTGTTTTCTCTCCCCGAAGGGAGCGAGAGGTTTCGTAGACCATCGCTCAGTGGCCGTAGGCTACTTTTCGTGGTCGTAGACCACTGTTCCTGTTTGGAGACCATTTTCCGATTTTCGGAGCCGTCGGTCGTGCGCCTCGGTTCGGGACCGCTTAACGTTCTCCGTTTGGCACGGTTTTTGGACAGCTTGAACCTTTCGAACCTTCGTTTTAGCTTCTTGAGGAAGCTTGAACCTTTTGAACCCTTATTTTAGCTTCTTGAGAAAGTTAAACCTTCTGAACCTTCGTTTTAGCTTTTTGAGGGAGCTTGAACCTTTTGAACCTTGGTTTTGGCTTCTTAAGGGCGCTTGGACCTTTTGAACCTTCGTTTTAGCTCCTTGAGGGAGCTTGAAGCTTTTGAACCCTGGTTTTAGCTTCTTGACGAAGTTGAACCTTCTGAACCTTCGTTTCATCTTCCTGAGGGAGCCTAAACTTTTTGAACCTCCGTTTTAGCTTCTTGAGGGACCTTGAACCTTTTGAACCTTCGTTTTAACCTCATGAGGGAGTTTGAACCTTTTAACCTCTTGAGGAAGCTTGAAATTTTGAACTTTTCAACCTTCGTTTCAGCTTCTTGAGGAAGCTCGAACCTTTTGAACCTTCGTTTTAGCTTCTTGAGGAAGCTTGAACCTTTTGAACCTTTGCTCTAGCTTCTCCGAGGAAGCTTGAACCTTTTGAACCCTGGTTTTTGCTTCTTGAGGAAGTTGAAACTTTTGAACCTTCGTTTTAGCATCTTGACCAAGCTTGAACCTTTTGAACCTTCGTTTTAGCTTCTTGAGGAAGCTTGAACCTTTTGAACCTTTGCCCTAGCTTCTCCAAGAAGCTTGAACCCTTTGCTCTAGCTTCTCCGAGAAGCTTGAAACTTTTCAACTTTTGCTCTAGCTTCTCTAAGAAGCTGGAACCTTTTGCTCCAGCTTCTCCAAGAAGCTTGAACCCTCTTGTTTCTCTATAAGAGAGGGCCTCCCTCTCCTTTAGAGAGGTTGAAAAAATTTGTCTAAGGAAAAAGGACATATATCTCTCTATATCTCTACATTCTAGGCTTAGAGATGGTGTTTGTTCTTGGCCTTTAACACCATTGATTAGCATGATGTGCTTGATTCTGGAGTTTCACCGAAACCTTACCTCCGGACCTCGGGACTCTTTTGTGCTTTGTCTCGATTTGCGAACCAAGTTCTTTTTTCTCGTCCCGAAGGGAGGGAGAGGTTTCGTAGACCATCTCTCAGTGGTCGTAGGCTACTTTTCGTGGTCGTAGACCACTGTTCCCCAGAGACCATTTTCCGATTTTGAGCCGTCGATCGTGCGCCTCGGTTGGACCACTTAACTTTCTCCGTTTGGCACGGTTTTGGACAGCTTGAACCTTTTGAACCTTCGTTTTAGCTTCTTGAGGAAGCTTGAACCTTTGAACCCTTATTTTAGCTTCTTGAGGAAGTTAAACCTTCTGAACCTTCGTTTTCGCTTCTTGAGGGAGCTTGAACCTTTTGAACCTTGGTTTTAGCTTCTTGAGGGTACTTGGACCTTTTGAACCTTTGTTTTAGCTTCTTGAAGGAGCTTGAACCTTTTGAACCCTGGTTTTTGCTTCTTGACGAAGTTGAACCGTCTGAACCTTCGTTTTAGCTTCCTGAGGGAGCCTGAACCTTTTGAACCTTCGTTTTACCTTCTTGAGGGAGCTTGAACCTTTTCAACCTTCGTTTTAGCCTCTTGAGGGAGCTTGAACCTTTTGAACCCCTGTGTTGGCTTCTTGAGGAAGCTTGAAAGTTTGAACCTTTCAAACTTCATTTTAGCATCTTGAGGAAGCTTGAACATTTTTAACCTTCGTTTTAGCTTCTTGAGGAAGCTTGAACCTTTTGAACCTTTGCACTAGCTTCTCCAAGGAAGCTTGAACCTTTTGAACCTTCGTTTTAGCTTCTTGAGGGAGCTTGAACCTTTTGAACCTTCGTTTTAGCTTCTTGAGGAAGCTTGAACCTTCTGAACCTTTGATCTAGCTTCTCCAAGAAGCTTGAACCCTTTGCTCTAGCTTCTGCGAGAAGCTTGAAACTTTTGAACCTTTGCTCTTGCTTCTCTAAGAAGCTTGAACCTTTTGCTCTAGCTTCTCCAAGAAGCTTGGACCCTCTTGTTTCTCTATAGGGGAGTGGTTGAAAAAAATTTGTCTAAGGAAAAGCACATATATCTCTCTATATCTCTACATTCTAGGCTTAGAGAGGGTGTTTGTTCTTGGCCTTTAACACCATTGGTGATTGCGCATGTTGTCCTCGTTCTGAGGTTACGGAGTTTCGGTTGAAAGCCTTACCTCCGGACCTCGGGACTCTTTTGTGCTTTGCCTCGATTTGTGAACCAGGTTCTGTTTTCTCTCCCCGAACGGAGGGAGAGATTTTGTAGACCATCTCTCTGTGGCTGTAGGCTACTTTTCGTGGTCGTAGACCACTGTTCCCGTTTGGAGACCATTTTCTGATTTTCGGAGCCGTCGGTCGTGCGCCTCGGTTCGGGACCGCTTAACTTTCTCCGTTTGTACGGTTTTTGGCCAGCTTGAACCTTTTGAACCTTCGTTTTAGCCTCTTGAGAGAGCTTGAACCTTTTGAACCCCAGTTTTGGCTTCTTGAGGAAGCTTGAAATTTTGAACTTTTCAACCCTCGTTTTAGCTTCTTGAGGAAGCTTGAACCTTTTAAACCTTTGCTCTAGCTTCTCCGAGGAAGCCTGAACCTTTTGAACCCTGGTTTTAGCTTCTTGACGAAGTTGAAACTTCTGAACCTTCATTTTAGTTTCCTGAGGGAGCTTGAACCTTTTGAACCTTCGTTTCAGCTTCTTGAGGGAGCTTGAAACTTTTCAACCTTCGTTTTAGCTTCTTGAGGGACGTTGAACCTTTTGAACCCTCGTTTTGGCTTCTTGAGGAAGCTTGAACCTTTTGAATCTTTGTTTTAGCTTCTTGAGGAAGCTTGACCCTTTTGAACCTTCGTTTTAGCTTCTTGAGGAAGCTTGAACCTTTTGAACCATTGCTCTAGCTTCTCCAAGAAGCTAGAACCCTTTGCTCTAGCTTCTCCAAGAAGGTTGAAAGTTTTGAACCTTTGCTCTAGCTTCTCTAAGAAGCTTGAACCTTTTGCTCTAGCTTCTCCAAGAAGCTTGAACCCTCTTGTTTCTCTATAAGAGAGGGCCTCCCTCTCCTTTAGAGAGGTTGAAAAAAATTTGTTTAAGGAAAAGCACATATATCTCTCTATATCTCTACATTCTAGGCTTAGAGAGGGTGTTTGTTCTTGGCCTTTAACACCACCGATGATTGCATGTTGTACTAGATTACGAGGTTCTGAAATTTAAGGTGAAATCCTTACCTCCGGACCTCAGGACTCTTTTCTTCTTTGCCTCGATTTGCGAACCAGGTTCTGTTTTCTTTCTCCGAACGGAGGGAGAGGTTTCGTAGACCATCTCTCAGTGGCTGTAGGCTACTTTTCTTGGTCGTAGACCACTGTTCCCGTTTGGAGACCATTTTTCGGTTTTCGAAGCCGTCGGTCGTGCACCTCGGTTCGGGACCACTTAACTTTCTCCGTTTAGCACGGTTTTTGGACAGCTTGAACCTTTTAAACCTTCGTTTTAGCTTCTTGAGGTAGCTTGAACCTTTTGAACCCTTATTTTAGCTTCTTGAGGAAGTTAAACCTTCTGAACCTTCATTTTAGCATCTTGAGGGAGCTTGAACCTTTTGTACCTTGGTTTTAGCTTCTTGAGGGCGCTTGGACCTTTTGAACCTTCGTTTTAGCTTCTTGAGGGAGCTTGAACCTTTTGAACCCCTGTTTTGGCTTCTCGAGGAAGCTTGAAATTTTGAACTTTTCAACCTTCGTTTTAGCTTCTTGAGGAAGCTTGAACCTTTTGAACCTTTGTTTTAGCTTCTTGAGGAAGCTTGAACCTTTTGAACCTTTGCTCTAGCTTCTCATAGGAAGCTTGAACCTTTTGAACTCTGGTTTTAGCTTCTTGAGGAAGTTGAACCTTCTGAACCTTCGTTTTACTTTCCTGAGGGAGCTTGAACCTTTTGAACCTTCGTTTTAGCTTCTTGAGGGAGTTTGAACATCTTGAACCTTTGTTTTAGATTCTTGAGGGAGCTTGAACCTTTTGAACCCTTATTTTGGCTTCTTGAGGAACGTTGAACCTTTTGAACCTTCGTTTTAGCATCTTGAGGGAGCTTGAAACTTTTGAACCTTGGTTTTAGCCTCTTGAGGGCGCTTGGACCTTTTGAACATTCGTTTTAGCTTCTTGAGGGAGCTCGAACCTTTTGAACCCTGGTTTTAGCTTCTTGACGAAGTTGAATCTTCTGAACCTTCGTTTTAGCTTCCTGAGGGAGCCTGAACCTTTTGAACCTTTGCTCTAGCTTCTCCAAGAAGCTTGAACCCTTTGCTCTAGCTTCTCCGAGAAGCTTGAAAGTTTTGAACTTTTGCTCTAGCTTCTCTAAGAAGCTTGAACGTTTTGCTCTAGCTTCTCCAAGAAGCTTGAACCCTCTTGTTTCTATATAAGAGAGGGCCTCCCTCTCCTTTAGAGAGGTTGAAAAAAATTTGTCTAAGTAAAAGCACATATAACTCTCTATATCTCTACATTCTAGGCTTAGAGAGGGTGTTTGTTCTTGGCCTTTAACACCACCGGTGATTCCGCATGTTGTGCTCGTTCTGAGGTTACGGAGTTTCGGCTGAGAGCCTTACCTCCGGACCTCGGGACTCTTTTGTGCTTTGCCTCGATTTGCGAACCAGGTTCTGTTTTCTCTCCCCGTAGGGAGGGAGAGGTTTCGTAGACCATCTCTCAGTGGCCGTGGGCTACTTTTCGTGGTCGTAGACCACTATTCCCGTTTGGAGACCATTTTTCGATTTTTGGAGGCGTCGGTCGTGCGCCTCGGTTCGGGACCGCTTAACTTTCTTCGTTTGGCACAGTTTTTGGACAGCTTGAACCTTTTGAACCTTCATAGCTTCTTCAGGAAGTTTGAACCTTTTGAACCCTTATTTTAGCTTTTTGAGGAAATGAAACCTTCTGAACCTTCGTTTTAGCTTCTTGAGGGAGCTTGAACCTTTTGAACCTTGGTTTTAGCTTGTTGAGGGCGCTTGGACCTTTTGAACCTTCGTTTTAGCTTCTTGATAGAGCTTGAACCTTTGGAACCCTGGTTTTAGCTTCTTGACGAAGTTGAACCTTCTGAACCTTCGTTTTTGCTTCGTGAGGGTGCCTCAACCTTTTGAACCTTCGTTTTAGCTTCTTGAGGGAGCTTGAACCTTTTGAACCTTCGTTTTAGCCTCTTAAGGGAGCTTGAACCTTTTGAAGCCCTGTTTTGGCTTCTAGAGGAAGCCTGAAATTTTGAACTTTTCAACCTTCGTTTTAGCTTCTTGAGGGAGCTTGAACCTTTTGAACCTTTGCTCTAACTTCTCCGAGGAAGCTCGGACCTTTTGAACCTTTGTTTTAGCTTCTTGAGGGAGCTTGAAACTTTTGAACGTTTGCTCTAGCTTCTCTAAGAAGCTTGAACCTTTTGCTCTAGCTTCTCCAAGAAGCTTGAACCCTCTTGTTTCTCTATAAGAGAGAGCCTCCCTCTCCTTTAGAGAGGTTGAAGAAAAATTGTCTAAGTAAAAGCACATATATCTCCCTATATCTCTATATTCTAGGCTTAGAGAGGCTGTTTTTTCTTGGCCTTTAACACCACCGGTGATTGCACATGTTGTGCTCGTTATGCGGTTACGAAGTTTCGGCTGAGAGCCTTACCTCCGAACCTCGAGACTCTTTTGTGCTTTGCCTCGATTTGCGAACCAGTTTTTGTTTTCTCTCCCCGAAGGGAGGGAGAGGTTTCGTAGACCATCTCTGAGTGGCCGTAGGCTACTTTTCGTGGTCGTAGACCACTGTTCCCGTTTGGAGACCATTTTCCGATTTTCAGAGCCGTCGATCGTGCGCCTCGGTTCGGGACCGCTTAACTTTCTCCGTTTGGCACGGTTTTTGGACAGCTTGAACCTTTTGAACCTTCGTTTTAGCTTCTTGAGGAAGCTTGAACCTTTTGAACCCTTATTTTAGCTTCTTGAGGAAGTTAAACCTTCTGAACCTTCGTTTTCGCTTCTTGAGGGAGCTTGAACCTTTTGAACCTTGGTTTTAGCTTCTTGAGGGTACTTGGACCTTTTGAACCTTTGTTTTAGCTTCTTGAAGGAGCTTGAACCTTTTGAACCCTGGTTTTTGCTTCTTGACGAAGTTGAACCGTCTGAACCTTCGTTTTAGCTTCCTGAGGGAGCCTGAACCTTTTGAACCTTCGTTTTACCTTCTTGAGGGAGCTTGAACCTTTTCAACCTTCGTTTTAGCCTCTTGAGGGAGCTTGAACCTTTTGAACCCCTGTGTTGGCTTCTTGAGGAAGCTTGAAAGTTTGAACCTTTCAAACTTCATTTTAGCATCTTGAGGAAGCTTGAACATTTTTAACCTTCGTTTTAGCTTCTTGAGGAAGCTTGAACCTTTTGAACCTTTGCACTAGCTTCTCCAAGGAAGCTTGAACCTTTTGAACCTTCGTTTTAGCTTCTTGAGGGAGCTTGAACCTTTTGAACCTTCGTTTTAGCTTCTTGAGGAAGCTTGAACCTTCTGAACCTTTGATCTAGCTTCTCCAAGAAGCTTGAACCCTTTGCTCTAGCTTCTGCGAGAAGCTTGAAACTTTTGAACCTTTGCTCTTGCTTCTCTAAGAAGCTTGAACCTTTTGCTCTAGCTTCTCCAAGAAGCTTGGACCCTCTTGTTTCTCTATAGGGGAGTGGTTGAAAAAAATTTGTCTAAGGAAAAGCACATATATCTCTCTATATCTCTACATTCTAGGCTTAGAGAGGGTGTTTGTTCTTGGCCTTTAACACCATTGGTGATTGCGCATGTTGTCCTCGTTCTGAGGTTACGGAGTTTCGGTTGAAAGCCTTACCTCCGGACCTCGGGACTCTTTTGTGCTTTGCCTCGATTTGTGAACCAGGTTCTGTTTTCTCTCCCCGAACGGAGGGAGAGATTTTGTAGACCATCTCTCTGTGGCTGTAGGCTACTTTTCGTGGTCGTAGACCACTGTTCCCGTTTGGAGACCATTTTCTGATTTTCGGAGCCGTCGGTCGTGCGCCTCGGTTCGGGACCGCTTAACTTTCTCCGTTTGGCACGGTTTTTGGACAGCTTGAACCTTTTGAACCTTCGTTTTAGCCTCTTGAGAGAGCTTGAACCTTTTGAACCCCAGTTTTGGCTTCTTGAGGAAGCTTGAAATTTTGAACTTTTCAACCCTCGTTTTAGCTTCTTGAGGAAGCTTGAACCTTTTAAACCTTTGCTCTAGCTTCTCCGAGGAAGCCTGAACCTTTTGAACCCTGGTTTTAGCTTCTTGACGAAGTTGAAACTTCTGAACCTTCATTTTAGTTTCCTGAGGGAGCTTGAACCTTTTGAACCTTCGTTTCAGCTTCTTGAGGGAGCTTGAAACTTTTCAACCTTCGTTTTAGCTTCTTGAGGGACGTTGAACCTTTTGAACCCTCGTTTTGGCTTCTTGAGGAAGCTTGAACCTTTTGAATCTTTGTTTTAGCTTCTTGAGGAAGCTTGACCCTTTTGAACCTTCGTTTTAGCTTCTTGAGGAAGCTTGAACCTTTTGAACCATTGCTCTAGCTTCTCCAAGAAGCTAGAACCCTTTGCTCTAGCTTCTCCAAGAAGGTTGAAAGTTTTGAACCTTTGCTCTAGCTTCTCTAAGAAGCTTGAACCTTTTGCTCTAGCTTCTCCAAGAAGCTTGAACCCTCTTGTTTCTCTATAAGAGAGGGCCTCCCTCTCCTTTAGAGAGGTTGAAAAAAATTTGTTTAAGGAAAAGCACATATATCTCTCTATATCTCTACATTCTAGGCTTAGAGAGGGTGTTTGTTCTTGGCCTTTAACACCACCGGTGATTGCGCATGTTGTACTCGTTCTGAGGTTACGAAATTTCGGCTGAAATCCTTACCTCCGGACCTCAGGACTCTTTTCTTCTTTGCCTCGATTTGCGAACCAGGTTCTGTTTTCTTTCTCCGAACGGAGGGAGAGGTTTCGTAGACCATCTCTCAGTGGCTGTAGGCTACTTTTCTTGGTCGTAGACCACTGTTCCCGTTTGGAGACCATTTTTCGGTTTTCGAAGCCGTCGGTCGTGCACCTCGGTTCGGGACCACTTAACTTTCTCCGTTTAGCACGGTTTTTGGACAGCTTGAACCTTTTAAACCTTCGTTTTAGCTTCTTGAGGTAGCTTGAACCTTTTGAACCCTTATTTTAGCTTCTTGAGGAAGTTAAACCTTCTGAACCTTCATTTTAGCATCTTGAGGGAGCTTGAACCTTTTGTACCTTGGTTTTAGCTTCTTGAGGGCGCTTGGACCTTTTGAACCTTCGTTTTAGCTTCTTGAGGGAGCTTGAACCTTTTGAACCCCTGTTTGGCTTCTCGAGGAAGCTTGAAATTTTGAACTTTTCAACCTTCGTTTTAGCTTCTTGAGGAAGCTTGAACCTTTTGAACCTTTGTTTTAGCTTCTTGAGGAAGCTTGAACCTTTTGAACCTTTGCTCTAGCTTCTCATAGGAAGCTTGAACCTTTTGAACTCTGGTTTTAGCTTCTTGAGGAAGTTGAACCTTCTGAACCTTCGTTTTACTTTCCTGAGGGAGCTTGAACCTTTTGAACCTTCGTTTTAGCTTCTTGAGGGAGTTTGAACATCTTGAACCTTTGTTTTAGATTCTTGAGGGAGCTTGAACCTTTTGAACCCTTATTTTGGCTTCTTGAGGAACGTTGAACCTTTTGAACCTTCGTTTTAGCATCTTGAGGGAGCTTGAAACTTTTGAACCTTGGTTTTAGCCTCTTGAGGGCGCTTGGACCTTTTGAACATTCGTTTTAGCTTCTTGAGGGAGCTCGAACCTTTTGAACCCTGGTTTTAGCTTCTTGACGAAGTTGAATCTTCTGAACCTTCGTTTTAGCTTCCTGAGGGAGCCTGAACCTTTTGAACCTTTGCTCTAGCTTCTCCAAGAAGCTTGAACCCTTTGCTCTAGCTTCTCCGAGAAGCTTGAAAGTTTTGAACTTTTGCTCTAGCTTCTCAAAGAAGCTTGAACCTTTTGCTCTAGCTTCTCCAAGAAGCTTGAACCCTCTTGTTTCTATATAAGAGAGGGCCTCCCTCTCCTTTAGAGAGGTTGAAAAAAATTTGTCTAAGTAAAACCACATATATCTCTCTATATCTCTACATTCTAGGCTTAGAGAGGGTGTTTGTTCTTGGCCTTTAACACCACTGGTGATTCCACATGTTGTGCTCGTTCTGAGGTTACGGAGTTTCGGCTGAGAGCCTTACCTCCGGACTTCGGGACTCTTTTGTGCTTTGCCTCGATTTGCGAACCAGGTTCTGTTTTCTCTCCCCGTAGGGAGGGAGAGGTTTCGTAGACCATCTCTCAGTGGCCGTGGGCTACTTTTCGTGGTCGTAGACCACTATTCCCGTTTGGAGACCATTTTTCGATTTTTGGAGGCGTCGGTCGTGCGCCTCGGTTCGGGACCGCTTAACTTTCTTCGTTTGGCACAGTTTTTGGACAGCTTGAACCTTTTGAACCTTCATAGCTTCTTCAGGAAGTTTGAACCTTTTGAACCCTTATTTTAGCTTTTTGAGGAAATGAAACCTTCTGAACCTTCGTTTTAGCTTCTTGAGGGAGCTTGAACCTTTTGAACCTTGGTTTTAGCTTCTTGATGGCGCTTGGTCCTTTTGAACCTTCGTTTTAGCTTCTTGATAGAGCTTGAACCTTTTGAACCCTGGTTTTAGCTTCTTGACGAAGTTGAACCTTCTGAACCTTCGTTTTTGCTTCGTGAGGGTGCCTCAACCTTTTGAACCTTCGTTTTAGCTTCTTGAGGGAGCTTGAACCTTTTGAACCTTCGTTTTAGCCTCTTAAGGGAGCTTGAACCTTTTGAAGCCCTGTTTTGGCTTCTAGAGGAAGCCTGAAATTTTGAACTTTTCAACCTTCGTTTTAGCTTCTTGAGGGAGCTTGAACCTTTTGAACCTTTGCTCTAACTTCTCCGAGGAAGCTCGGACCTTTTGAACCTTTGTTTTAGCTTCTTGAGGGAGCTTGAAACTTTTGAACGTTTGCTCTAGCTTCTCTAAGAAGCTTGAACCTTTTGCTCTAGCTTCTCCAAGAAGCTTGAACCCTCTTGTTTCTCTATAAGAGAGAGCCTCCCTCTCCTTTAGAGAGGTTGAAGAAAAATTGTCTAAGTAAAAGCACATATATCTCCCTATATCTCTATATTCTAGGCTTAGAGAGGCTGTTTTTTCTTGGCCTTTAACACCACCGTGATTGCACATGTTGTGCTCGTTATCTTGATTCTGAAGTTTGAGAGCCTTACCTCCGAACCTCGAGACTCTTTTGTGCTTTGCCTCGATTTGCGAACCAGGTTTTGTTTTCTCTCCCGAAGAGGAGGTTTAAATGACCATCTCTCAGTGGCCGTAGGCTACTTTTCGTGGTCGTAGACCACTGTTCCAATTTGGAGACCATTTTTCGATTTTCAGAGCCATCGGTCGTGCGCCTCGGTTCGGGACCGCTTAACTTTCTCCATTTGGCACGGTTTTTGGACAGCTTGAACCTTTTGAACCTTCGTTTTAGCTTCTTGAGGAAGCTTGAATCTTTTGAACCCTTATTTTAGCTTTTTGAGGAAGTTAAACCTTCTGAACTTTCGTTTAAGCTTCTTGAGGGAGCTTGAACCTTTTGAACCTTGGTTTTATCTTCTTTAGGGCGCTTAGACCTTTTGAACCTTCGTTTTAGATTCTTGATGGAGCTTGAACCTTTTGAACCCTAGTTTTAGCTTCTTGACGAAACCTTCTGAACCTTCGTTTTGGCTTCCTGAGGGAGCCTGAACCTTTTGAACCTTCGTTTTAGCATCTTGAGGGAGCTTGAATCTTTTGAACTTTCGTTTTAGCCTCTTGACGGAGCTTGAACCTTTTGAACCCTTGTTTTGCCTTCTTGAGGAAGCTTGAAAGTCTGAACTTTTCAACCTTCGTTTTAGCTTCATGAGGAAGGTTGTACCTTTTGAACCTTCGTTTTAGCTTCTTGAGGAAGCTTGAACCTTTGCTCTAGCTTCTCCGAGGACGCTTGAACCTTTTGAACCCTGGTTTTAGCTTCTTGAGCAAGTTGAACCTTCTGAACCTTCGTTTTAGTTTCCTGAGGGAGCTCGAACCTTTTGAACCTTCGTTTTGGCTTCTTGAGGGAGCTTCAACCTCTTGAACTTTCGTTTTAGCTTCTTGAGGGAGCTTGGACCTTTTGAACCATTGTTTTGGCTTCTTGAGGAAGCTTGAACCATTTGAACCATCGTTTCAGCTTCTTGAGGAAGCTTGAACCTTTTGAACCTTTGCTCTAGCTTCTCCAAGTAGCTGGAACACTTTGCCCTAGCTTCTCCAAGATGCTTGAAAGTTTTGAACCTTTGCTCTAGTTTCTCTAAGAAGCTTGAACTTTTTGGTCTAGCTTCTCCAAGAAGCTTGAACCCTCTTGTTTCACTATAAGAGAGGGCCACCATCTCCTTTAGAGAGGTTGAAAAAAATTTGTTTAAGGAAAAGCACATACATCACTGTATATCTCTACATTCTAGGCTTAGAGAGGGTGTTAGTTCTTGGCCTTTAACACCACCGGTGATTGCGCATGTTGTGCTCGTTCTGAGGTTACGAAGTTTCGGCTGAGAGCCTTACCTCCGAACCTTAGGTCTCTTTTGTGCTTTGCCTCGATTTGCGAACCAGGTTCTGTTTTCTCTCCCGGAAGGAAGGGAGAGGTTTCGTAGACCATCTCTCAGTGGCCGTAGGCTACTTTTCGTGGTCGTAGACCACTGTTCCCGATTGGAGACCATTTTCCGGTTTTTGGAGCCATCGGTCGTGTGCCTCGGTTCGGGACCGCTTAACTTTCTCCATTTGGCACGGTTTTTGGACAGCTTGAACCTTTTGAACCTTCGTTTTAGCTTCTTGAGGAAGCTTGAACCTTTTGAACCCTTATTTTAGCTTCTTGAGGAAGTTAAACCTTCTGAACTTTCGTTTTAGCTTCTTGAGGAAGCTTGAACCTTTTGAACCTTGGTTTTAGATTCTTGAGGGCGCTTGGACCTTTTGAACCTTCATTTTAGCTTCTTGATGGAGCTTAAACCTTTTGAACACTAGTTTTAGCTTCTTGACGAAACATTCTGAACCTTCGTTTCAGCTTCCTGAGGGAGCCTGAACCTTTTGAACCTTCGTTTTAGCCTCTTGTGAGAGCTTGAATCTTTTGAACCTTCGTTTTAGCCTCTTGATGGAGCTTGAACCTTTTGAACCTTTCTTTTGGCTTCTTGAGGAAGCTTGAAATTTTGAACTTTTCAACCTTCGTTTTAGCTTCTTGAGGAAGGTTTTACCTTTTGAACCTTCATTTTAGCTTCTTGAGGAAGCTTGAACCTTTTGAACGTTTGCTCTAGCTTCTTCGAGGAACCTTGAACCATTTGAACCCTGGTTTTAGCTTCTTGAGGAAGTTGAACCTTCTGAACCTTCGTTTTAGTTTCCTGAGGGAGCTTGAACCTTTTGAACCTTCGTTTTAGATTCTTGAGGGAGCTTGAACCTCTTGAAACTTCGTTTTAACTTCTTGAGGGAGCTTGAACCTTTTGAACCCTTGTTTTGGTTTCTTGAGGAAGCTTGAACCTTTTGAACCTTCGTTTTAGCTTCTTGAGGAAGCTTGAACCTTTTGAACCTTTGCTCTAGCTTCTCCAAAAAGCTTGAACACTTTGCCCTAGCTTCTCCAAGAAGCTTGAAAGTTTTGAAGCTTTGCTCTAGCTTCTCTAAGAAGCTTGAACCTTTTGCTCTAGCTTCTCCAAGAAGCTTGAACCCTCTTGTTTCTCTATAAGAGAGGGGCTCCCTGACCTTTAGAGAGGTTGAAAAAAATTTGTCTAAGGAAAAGCACATATATCTCTATGTCTCTACATTCTAGGCTTAGAGAGGGTGTTTGAACCCTTTTGAACGTTTGCTCTAGCTTCTCCGAGGAACCCTGAACCATTTGAACCCTGGTTTTAGCTTCTTGAGGAAGTTGAACCTTCTGAACCTTCGTTTTAGTTTCCTGAGGGAGCTTGAACCTTTTGAACCTTCGTTTTAGATTCTTGAGGGAGCTTAAACCTCTTGAACCTTCGTTTTAGCTTCTTGAGGGAGCTTGAACCTTTTGAACCGTTGTTTGGCTTCTTGAGGAAGCTTGAACATTTTGAAACTTTGCTCTAGCTTCTCCAAGTAGCTTGAACACTTTGCCCTAGCTTCTCCAAGAAGCTTGAAAGTTTTGAACCTTTGCTCTAGCTTCTCTAAGAAGCTTGAACCTTTTGGTCTAGCTTCTCCAAAAAGCTTGAACCCTCTTGTTTCTCTATAAGAGAGGGCCACCCTCTCCTCTAGAGAGGTTGAAAAAAATTTGTCTAAGGAAAATCACATATATCTCCTTTAGAGAGGGTGTTAGTTCTTGGCCTTTAACACCACCGGTGATTGCGCATGTTGTGCTCGTTCTGAGGTTACGGAGTTTCGGCTGAGAGCCTTACCTCCGAACCACGGGTCTCTTTTGTGCTTTGCCTCGATTCTGAACCAGTTACATTTTCTCCCGAAGGAAGGGAGATGTTTCGTGAACCATCTCTCGATGGCCGTAGGCTACTTTTCGTGGTCGTGACCACTTGTTCTGTTGGAGACCATTTTTCGGTTTTGAGTCGGTCGTGCGCCTCGGTTGGGACGCTTAACTTTCTCCGTTTTGCGGTTTTTGGACTTTGAACCTTTTGAACCTTCGTTTTAGCTTCTTGAGGAAGCTTGAACCTTTTGAATCCTTATTTTAGCTTCTTGAGAAAGTTAAACCTTCTGAACCTTCGTTTTAGCTTCTTGAGGGAGGTTGAACCTTCTGAACCTTGGTTTTAGATTCTTGAGGGCGCTTGGACCTTTTGAACCTTTGTTTTAGCATCTTGAGGGAGCTTGAACCTTTTGAACCTTGGTTTCAGCTTCTTGAGGGCGCTTGGACCTTTTGAACCTTCGTTTTAGCTTCTTGATGGAGCTTGAACCTTTTGAACCCTAGTTTTAGCTTCTTGACGAAACCTTCTGAACCTTCGTTTCAGCTTCTTGAGGGAGCCTGACCTTTTGAACCTTCGTTATAGTCTCTTGAGGGAGCTCGAATCTTTTGAACCTTCGTTTTAGCCTCTTGACGGAGCTCGAACCCTTTGAACCCTTGTTTTGGCTTCTTGAGGAAGGTTGAAATTTTGAACTTTTCAACCTTCGTTTTAGCTTCTTGAGGAAGGTTGTACCTTTTGAACCTTCGTTTTAGCTTCTTGAGGAAGCTTGAACCTTTGCTCTAGCTTCTCCGAGGAAGCTTGAACCTTTGCACCCTGGTTTTAGCTTCTTGAGGAAGTTCAACCATCTGAACCTTCGTTTTAGTTTCCTGAGGGAGCTTGAACCTTTTGAACCTTCGTTTTAGCTTCTTGAGAGAGCTTAAACCTCTTGAAACTTCGTTTTAACTTCTTGAGGGAGCTTGAACCTTTTGAACCCTTGTTTTGGTTTCTTGTGGAAGCTTGAACCTTTTGAACCTTCGTTTTAGCTTCTTGAGGAAGCTTGAACCTTTTGAACCTTTGCTCTAGCTTCTCCAAGAAGCTTGAACACTTTGCCCTAGCTTCTCCAAGAAGCTTGAAAGTTTTGAACCTTTGCTCTAGCTTCTCTAAGAAGCTTGAACCTTTTGCTCTAGCTTCTCCAAGAAGCTTGAACCCTCTTGTTTCTCTATAAGAGAGGGCCTCCCTGACCTTTAGAGAGGTTGAAAAAAATTTGTCTAAGGAAAAGCACATATATCTCTCTATATCTCTACATTCTAGGCTTAGAGAGGGTGTTTGTTCTTGGCCTTTAACACCACCGGTGATTGCGCACGTTGTGCTCGTTCTGAGGTTACGGAGTTTCGGCTGAAAGCCTTACCTCCGGACCTCGGGACTCTTCTGTGCTTTGCCTCAATTTGCGAACCAGGTTCTGTTTTCTCTCCCGGAAGGGAGGGAGAGGTTTCGTACACAATCTCTGAGTGGGCGTAGGCTACTTTTCGTGGTCGTAGACCACTATTCCCGTTTGGAATCCATTTTCCGGTTTTCAGAGCCGTCGGTCGTGCGCCTCGGTTCGGCACCGCTTAACTTTCTCCGTTTGGCCCGATTTTTGGACAACTTGAACCTTTTGAGCCTTTGTTTTAGCTTCTTGAGGAAGCTTGAACCTTTTGAACCCTTATTTTTGCTTCTTGAGGAAGTTAAACCTTCTGAACCTTCGTTTTAGCTTCTTGAGGGAGCTTGAACCTTTTGAACCTTGGTTTTTGCTTCTTAACGGCGCTTGGACCTTTTGAACCTTCGTTTTAGCTTCTTGATGGAGCTTGAACCTTTTGAACCCTAGTTTTAGCTTCTTGACGAAACCTTCTGAACCTTCGTTTCAGCTTCCTGAGGGAGCCTGAACCTTTTGAACCTTCGTTTTAGGCACTTGAGGGAGCTTGAATCTTTTGAACCTTCGTTTTAGCCTCTTGACGGAGCTTGAACCCTTTGAACCCTTGTTTTGTCTTCTTGAGGAAGGTTGAAATTTTGAACTTTTCAACCTTTGTTTTAGCTTCTTGAGGAAGGTTGTACCTTTTGAACCTTCGTTTTAGCTTCTTGAGGAAGGTTGAACCGTTTGAACCTTTGCTCTAGCTTCTCCGGGGAAGCTTGAACCTTTTGAACCCTGGTTTTAGCTTCTTGAGAAGTTGAACCTTCTGAACCTTCGTTTTAGTTTCCTGAAGGAGCTTGAACCTTTTGAACCTTCGTTTTAGCTTCTTGAGGGAGCTTGAACCTCTTGAACCTTCGTTTTAGCTACTTGAGGGAGCTTGAACCTTTTGAACCCTTGTTTTGGCTTCTTGAGGAAGCTTGAACCTTTTGAACCTTCGTTTTAGCTTTTTGAGAAAGCTTGAACCTTTTGAACCTTTGCTCTAGCTTCTCCAAGAAGCTTGAACACTTTGCCGTAGCTTCTCCAAGAAGCTTGAAAGTTTTGAACCTTTGCTCTCTATGAAGCTTGAACCTTTTTCTCTAGCTTCTCCAAGAAGCTTGAACCCTCTTGTTTCTCTATAAGAGAGGGCCATCCTGTCCTTTAGAGAGGTTGAAAAGCACATATATCTCTCTATATCTCTACATTCTAGGCTTAGATAGGGTGTTTGTTCTTGGCCTTTAACACCACCGGTGATTGTACATGTTGTGCTCGTTCTGAGGTTACGGAGTTTCGGCTGAGAGCCTTACCTCCGGACCTCGGCTCTCTTTTGTGCTTTGCCTCGATTTGCGAACCAGGTTCTGTTTTCTCTCCCCGAAGGACGGGAGAGGTTTCGTAGACCATTTCTCAGTGGCCGTAGGCTACTTTTCGTGGTCGTAGACCACTGTTCCCGTTTGGAGACCATTTTCCGATTTTCGGAGCCGTCGGTCGTGCGCCTCGGTTCGGGACCGCTTAACTTTCTCCGTTTGGCACGGTTTTTGGACAGCTTGAACCTTTTGAACCTTTGTTTTAGCTTCTTGAGGAAGCTTGAACCTTTTGAACCCTTATTTTAGCTTCTTGAGGAAGTTAAACCTTCTGAACCTTCGTTTTAGCTTCTTGAGGGAGCTTGAACCTTTTGAGCCTTGGTTTTAGCTTCTTGAGGGCGCTTGGACCTTTTGAACCTTCATTTTAGCTTCTTGATGGAGCTTGAAACTTTTGAACCCCAGTTTGAGCTTCTTGACGAAACCTTCTGAACCTTCGTTTCAGCTTCCTGAGGGAGCCTGAACCTTTTGAACCTTCGTTTTAGCCACTTGAGGGAGCTTGAATCTTTTGAACCTTCGTTTTAGCCTCTTGACGGAGCTTGAACCTTTTGAACCCTTGTTTTGGCTTCTTGAGGAAGCTTGAAATTTTGAACTTTTCAACCTTCGTTTTAGCTTCTTGAGGAAGGTTGTACCTTTTGAACCTTCGTTTTAGCTTCTTGAGGAAGGTTGAACCTTTTGAACCTTTGCTCTAGCTTCTCCGAGGAAGCTTGAACCTTTTGAACACTGGTTTTAGCTTCTTGAGGAAGTTCAACCTTTTGAACCATCGTTTTAGCTTCTTGAGGGAGCTTGAACCTCTTGAACCTTCGTTTTAACTTCTTGAGGGAGCTTGAACCTTTTGAACCCTTGTTCTGGCTTCTTGAGGAAGCTTGAACCTTTTGAACCTTCGTTTTAGCTTCTTGAGGAAGCTTGAACCTTTTGAACCTTTGCTCTAGCTTCTCCAAGAAGCTTGAACACTTTGCCCTAGCTTCTCCAAGAAGCTTGAAAGTTTTGAACCTTTGCTCTAGCTTCTCTAAGAAGCTTGAACCTTTTGCTCTAGCTTCTCCAAGAAGCTTGAACCCTCTTGTTTCTCTATAAGAGGGGGCCACCCTCTCCTTAAGAGAGGTTGAAAAAAATTTGTCTAAGGAAAAGCACATATATCTCTCTATATCTCTACATTCTAGGCTTAGAGAGGGTGTTTGTTCTTGGCCTTTAACACCACTGGTGATTGTTCATGTTGTGCTCGTTCTGAGGTTACGGAGTTTCGGCTGAAAGCCTTACCTCCGGACCTCGGGACTCTTTTGTACTTTGCCTCGATTTGCGAACCAGGTTCTGTTTTCTCTCCCGGAAGGGAGGGAGAGGTTTCGTAGACCATCTCTGAGTCGCCGTAGGCTACTTTTCCTGGTCGTAGACCACTGTTCCCATTTGGAGACCATTTTCTGGTTTCCGGAGCCGTTGGTCGTGCGCCTCGGTTCGGGACCGCTTAACTTTCTCCGTTTGGCACGGTTTTTGGACAGCTTGAACCTTTTGAACCTTCGTTTTAGCTTCTTGAGGAAGCTTGAACCTTTTGAACCCTTATTTCAGCTTCTTGAGGAACTTAAACCTTCTGAACTTTCGTTTTAGCTTCTTGAGCGAGCTTGAACCTTTTGAACCTTGGTTTTAGCTTCTTGAGGGCCCTTGGACCTTTTGAACCTTCGTTTTAGCTTCTTGAGGGAGCTTGAACCTTTTGAACCCTGGTTTTAGCTTCTTGACGAAGTTGAACCTTCTGACCCTTCGTTTCATCTTCCTGAGGGAGCCTTAACTTTTTGAACCTTCGTTTTAGCTTCTTGAGGGACCTTGAACCTTTTGAACCTTCGTTTTAACCTCATGAGGGAGCTTGAACCTTTTAACCTCTTGAGGAAGCTTGAAATTTTGAACTTTTCAACCTTCATTTTAGCTTCTTGAGGAAGCTCGAACCTTTTGAACCTTCGTTTTAGCTTCTTGAGGAAGCTTGAACCTTTTGAACCTTTGCTCTGGCTTCTCCGAGGAAGCTTGAACCTTTTGACCCCTGGTTTTTGCTTCTTGAGGAAGTTGAAACTTTTGAACCTTCGTTTTAGCTTCTTGACCAAGCTTGAACCTTTTGTACCTTCGTTTTAGCTTCTTGAGGACGCTTGAACCTTTTGAACCATTGCCCTAGCTTCTCCAAGAAGCTTGAACCCTTTGCTCTAACTTCTCTGAGAAGCTTGAAACTTTTCAACCTTTGCTCTAGCTTCTCTAAGAAGCTTGAACCTTTTGCTCTAGCTTCTCCAAGAAGCTTGAACCCTCTTGTTTCTCTATAATAGAGGGCCTCCCTCTCCTTTAGAGAGGTTGAAAAAAGTTTGTCTAAGAAAAAGCACATATATCTCTCTATATCTCCACATTCTAGGCATAGAGATGGTGTTTGTTCTTGGCCTTTAACACCACCGGTGATTGCGCATGTTGTGCTCGTTCTGATGTTACGGAGTTTCGGCCGAGAGCCTTACCTCCGGACCTCGGGACTCTTTTGTGCTTTGCCTCGATTTGCGAACCAGGTTCTGTTTTCTCTCCCCGAAGGGAGGGAGAGGTTTCGTAGACCACCTCGCAGTGGCCGTGGGCTACTTTTCGGGGTTGTAGACCACTGTTCCCGTTTGGAGACCATTTTCCAGTTTTCGGAGCCGTCGGTCGTGCGCCTCGGTTCGGGACCGCGCAACTTTCTCCGTTTGGCACGGTTTTTGGACAGCTTGAACCTTTTGAACCTTCGTTTTAACTTCTTGAGGAAGCTTGAACCTTTTGAACCCTTATTTTAGCTTCTTGAGGAAGTTAAACCTTCTGAACCTTCGTTTTAGCTTCTTGAGGGAGCTTGAACCTTTTGAACCTTCGTTTTAGCTTCTTAAGGGCGCTTGGACCTTTTGAACCTTCGTTTTAGCTTCTTGAGGGTGCTTGAACCTTTTGCACCCTGGTCTTAGCTTCTTGACAAAGTTGAACCTTCTGAACCTTCGTTTCATCTTCCTGAGGGAGCCTGAACTTTTTGAACCTTCGTTTTAGTTTCTTGAGGGACCTTGAACCTTTTGAACCTTCGTTTTAACCTCATGAGGGAGCTTGAACCTTTTAACCTCTTGAGGAAGCTTGAAATTTTGAACTTTTCAACCTTCGTTTTAGCTTCTTGAGGAAGCTCGAACCTTTTGAACCTTCGTTTTAGCTTCTTGAGGAAGCTTGAACCTTTTGAACCTTTTCTCTTGCTTCTCCGAGGAAGCTTGAACCTTTTGAACCCTGATTTTTGCTTCTCGAGGAAGTTGAAACTTTTGAACCTTCGTTTTAGCTTCTTGACGAAGCTTGAACCTTTTCAACCTTCGTTTTAGCTTCTTGAGGAAGCTTGAACCTTTTAAACCTTTGCCCTAGCTTCTCCAAGAAGCTTGAACCCTTTGCTCTAGCTTCTCCGAGAAGCTTGAAACTTTTCAACCTTTGCTCTGGCTTCTCTAAGAAGCTTGAACCTTTTGCTCTTGCTTCTCCAAGAAGCTTGAACACTCTTGTTTCTCTATAAGATAGGGCCACCCTCTCCTTTAGAGAGGTTGAAAAAAATTTGTCTAAGGGAAAGCACATATATCTCTCTATATCTCTACATTCTAGGCTTAGAGAAGGTGTTTGTTCTTGGCCTTTAACACCACCAGTGATTGCGCATGTTATGCTCGTTCTGAGGTTACGGAGTTTTGGCCGAGAGCCTTACCTCCGGACGTCGGGACTCTTTTGTGCATTGCCTCGATTTGCGAACCAGGTTCTGTTTTCTCTCCCGAAGGAGAGGTTTAAATGAACCATCTCGCAGTGGCCGTGGGCTACTTTTCGTGGTCGTAGACCACTGTTCCCGTTTGGAGACCATTTTCCAGTTTTCGGAGCCGTCGGTCGTGCGCCTCGGTTCGGGACCGGTTAACTTTCTCCGTTTGGCACGGTTTTTTGACAGTTGGAACCTTTTGAACCTTTGTTTTAGCTTCTTGAGGAAGCTTGAACCTTTTGAACCCTTATTTTAGCTTCTTGAGGAAGTTAAACTTTCTGAACCTTCGTTTTAGCTTCTTGAGGGAGCTTGAACCTTTTGAACCTTGGTTTTAGCTTCTTGAGGGTGCTTGGACCTTTTGAACCTTCGTTTTAGCTTTTTGATGGAGTTTGAACCTTTTGAACCCTGGTTTTAGCATCTTGACGAAGTTGAACCGTCTGAACCTTCGTTTTAGCTTCTTGAGGGAGCCTGAACCTTTTGAACCATCGTTTTACCTTCTTCAGGGAGCTTGAACCTTTTCAACCTTCGTTTTTGCCTCTTGAGGGAGCTTGAACCTTTTGAACCCTTGTTTTGGCTTCTTGAGGAAGCTTGAAAGTTTGAACCTTTCAAACTTCGTTTTAGCATCTTGAGGAAGCTTGAACATTTCTAACCTTCGTTTTAGCTTCTTGAGGAAGCTTGAACCTTTTGAACCTTTGCTCTAGCTTCTCCGAGGAAGCTTGAACCTTTTGAACCCTGGTTTTAGCTTCTTAAGGAAGTTGAACCTTCTGAACCTTTATTTTAGTTTCTTGAGGGAGCTTGAACCTTTGGAACCTTTTGAACCTTCGTTTTAGCTTCTTGTGGGTGCTTGAACCTTTTGAACCTTCGTTTTAGCTTCTTGAGGAAGCTTGAACCTTCTGAACCTTTAATCTAGCTTCTCCAAGAAGCTTGAACCCTTTGCTCTAGCTTCTCCGAGAAGCTTGAAACTTTTGAACCTTTGCTCTAGCTTCTCTAAGAGGCTTGAACCTTTTGCTCTAGCTTCTCCAAGAAGCTTGAACCCTCTTTTTGCTCTATAAGAAAGGGCCTCCCTCTCCTTTAGAGAGGTTGAAAAAAATTTGTCTAAGGAAATGCACATATATCTCTCTATATCTCTAAGTTCTAGGCCTAGAGAGGGTGTTTGTTCTTGGCATTTAACACCACTGGTGATTGCACATGTTGTGCTCGTTCTGAGGTTACGGAGTTTCGGCTGAGGGCCTTACCTCCGGACCTCGGGACACTTTTGTGCTTTGCCTCGATTTGCAAACCAAGTTCTACTTTCTCTCCCCGAAGGGTGGAAAGGTTTCGTAGGCCATCTCTCAGTGGCCGTAGGCTACTTTTCATGGTCGTAGACCACGGTTCCCGTTTGGAGACTATTTTTCGATTTTCGGAGCTGTCGGTCGTGCGCCTCGGTTCGGGACCGCTTAACTTTCTCCGTTTGGCATGGTTTTTGGACAGCTTGAACCTTTTGAACCTTCGTTTTACCTTCTTGAGGAATCTTGAACCTTTTGAACCATTATTTTAGCTTGTTGAGGAAGTTAAACCTTCTGAACCTTCGTTTTACCTTCTTGAGGGAGCTTGAACCTTTTGAACCTTGGTTTTAGCTTCTTGAGGGCGCATGGACCTTTTGAACCTTCGTTTTAGCTTCTTGAGGGAGCTTGAACCTTTTGAACCCTGGTTTTAGCTTCTTGATGAAGTTGAACCTTCTGAACCTTCGTTTTAGCTTCCTGAGAGAGCCTGAACCTTTTGAACCTTCGTTTTAGCTTCTTGAGGGAGCTTGAACCTTTTGTAGCTTCGTTTTAGCCTCTTGAGGGAGCTTGAACCTTTTGAACCCTTGTTTTGGCTTCTTCATGAAGCTTGAAATTTTGAACTTTTCAACCTTCATTTTAGCTTCTTCGGGAAGTTTGAACCTTTTGAACCTTTGCTCTAACTTCTCCGAGGAAGCTTGAACCTTTTGAACCCTGGTTTTAGCTTCTTGACGAAGTTGAACCTTCTAAACCTTCGTTTTAGCTTCTTGAGGGAGATTGAACCTTTTGAACCTTCGTTTTAGCTTGTTGAGGGAGCTTGAACCTTTTGAACCCTTGTTTTGGCTTCTTGTGGAAGCTCGAACCTTTTGAACCTTCGTTTTAGCTTTTTGAGGAAGCTCGACCCTTTTGAACCTTCGTTTTAGCTTCTTGAGAAAGCCTGAACCTTTTAAGCCTTTGCTCTAGCTTCTTCAAGAAGCTTGAACCCTTTGCTCTAGCTTCTCCAAGAAGCTTGAAACTTTTGAACCTTTGCTCTAGCTTCTCAAAGAAGCTTTGACCTTTTGCTCTAGCTTCTCCAAGAAGCTTGAACCCTCTTGTTTCTCTATAAGAGAGGACCACCCTCTCCTTTAGAGAGGTTGAAAAAAATTTGTCTAAGGAAAAGCACATATATCTCTCTATATCTCCACATTCTAGGCTTAGAGAGGGTGTTTGTTCTTGGCCATTAACACCACCGGTGATTGCGCATGTTGTGCTCGTTTTGAGATTCTGAGTTTTAATTTGAAACCTTACCTCAGGACCTCGGGACTCTTGTGCTTTGCCTCGATTTGCGAACCGAGTTACATTTTCTCTTCGAAAGGAGAGAGGTTTCGTAGTCCATCTCTCAGTGGCCGTAGGCTACATTTCGTGGTCGTAGACCACTGTTCCCGTTTGGAGACCATTTTCCAGTTTTAAGAGCCGTCGGTCATGTGCCTCGGTACGGGACCGCTTAACATTCTCCGTTCGGCACGGTTTTTGGACAGCTTGAACCTTTTGAACCTTCATTTTAGCTTCTTGAGGAAGCTTGAACCTTTTGAACCCTTATTTTAGCTTCTTGAGGAAATTAAACCTTCTGAACCTTCGTTTTAGCTTCTTCAGGGAGTTTGAACCTGTTGAACCTTCGTTTTAGCTTCTTGAGGGCGGTTGGACCTTTTGAACCTTCATTTTAGCTTCTTGAGAGAGCTTGAACCTTTTGAACTGGTTATAGCTTCTTGACGAAGTTGAACCTTCTAAACCTTCTTTTTAGCTTCCTGAGGGTGTCTAAACCTTTTGAACCTTCGTTTTAGGTTCTTGAGGGAGCTTGAACCTTTTGAACCTTCGTTTTAGCCTCTTCAGGGAGCTTGAACCTTTTGAACCCCGGTTTTGGATTCTTGAGGAAGCTTGAACCTTTTGAACCTTCGTTTTAGCTTCTTGAGGGAGCTTGAACCTTTTGAACCTTTGTTTTAGCTTCTTGAGGGAGCTTGAACCTTTTGAAAACTTGTTTTGGCTTCTTGAGGGAGCTTGAACCTTTTGAAACTTCGTTTTAGCTTCTTGAGGGAGTTGAACCTTTTGAACCTTCGTTTTAGCTTCTTGAGGGAGCGTCAACCTTTTGAACCCTGGTTTTGGCTTCTTGAGGAAGCTTGCACCTTTTGAACCTTTGTTTTAGCTTCTTGAGGAAGCTTGAACCTTTTGAACCTTTGCTCTAGCTTCTCCCAGAACCTTGAACCCTTTGCTCTAGCTTCTCTAAGAAGCTGGAAACTTTTGAACCTTTGCTCTAGCTTCTCTAAGAAGCTTGAAACTTTTGCTCTAGCTTCTCCAAGAAGCTTGAACCCTTTTGTTTCTCTATAAGAGAGGGCCTCCCTCTCTTTTAGAGAGTTTGAAAAAAATTTGTCTAAGGAAAAGCACATATATCTCTCTATATCTCTACATTCCAGGCTTAGAGAGGGTGTTTGTTCTTGGCCTTTAACACCACTAGTGATTGCGCATGTTGTGCTCGTTCTGAGGTTACGGAGTTTCGGCTGAGCGCCCTACCTCCGGACCTCGAGACTCTTTTGTGCTTGGCCTCGATTTGCGAACCAGTTTCTGTTTTCTCTCCCCGAAGGAAGGGAGAGGTTTCGTAGACCATCTCTCAGTGGCCGTAGGCTACTTTTCGTGGTCGTAGACCATTGTTCCCGTTTGGAGGCCATTTTTCGGTTTTCGGAGCCGTCGGTCGTGCGCCTCGGTTCGGGACCTTTAACTTTCTCCGTTTGGCACGGTTTTTGGACAGCTTGAACCTTTTGAACCTTTGTTTTAGTTTCTTGAGGAAGCTTGAACCTTTCGAACCCTTATTTTAGCTTCTTGAGGAAGTTAAACCTTCTGAACTTTCGTTTTAGCTTCTTGAGGGAGCTTGAATCTTTTGAACCTTGGTTTTAGCTTCTTGAGGGCGCTTGGACCTTTTGAACCTTCGTTTTAGCTTCTTGGGGGAGCTAGAACCTTTTGAACCCTGGTTTTAGCTTCTTGACGATATTGAACCTTCTGAACCTTCGTTTCATCTTCCTGAGGGAGCCTGAACCTTTTGAACTTTCGTTTTAGCCTCTTGAGGGAGCTTGAACCTTTTGAACCTTCGTTTTAGCCTCTTGAGGGAGCTTGAACCTTTTGAACCTCAGTTTTGGCTTCTTGAGGAAGCTTGAAATTTTGAACTTTTCAACCCTCGTTTTAGCTTCTTGAGGAAGCTTGAACCTTTTGAACCTTTGCTCTAGCTTCTCCGAGGAAGCTTGAACCTTTTGAACCCTGGTTTTAGCTTCTTGACGAAGTTGAACCTTCTGAACCTTCGTTTTAGTTTCCTGAGGGAGCTTGAACCTTTTGAACCTTCGTTTCAGCTTCTTGAGGGAGCTTGAACCTTTTCAACCTTCGTTTTAGCTTCTTGAGGGAGCTTGAACCTTTTGAACCCTCGTTTTGGCTTCTTGAGGAAGCTTGAACCTTTTGAACCTTCGTTTTAGCTTCTTGAGGAAGCTTGACCCTTTTGAACCTTCGTTTTAGCTTCTTGAGGAAGCTTGAACCTTTTGAACCATTGCTCTAGCTTCTCCAAGAAGGTTGAAAGTTTTGAACCTTTGCTCTAGCTTCTCCAAGAAGCTTGAACCTTTTGCTCTAGCTTCTCCAAGAAGCTTGAACCCTCTTGTTTCTCTATAAGAGAGGGCCTCCCTCTCCTTTAGATTGGTTGAAAAAAATTTGTCTAAGGAAAAGTACATATATCTCTCTATATCTCTACATTCTAGGCTCAGAGAGGGTGTTTGTTCTTGGCCTTTAACACCACCGGTGATTGCGCATGTTGTACTCGTTCTGAGGTGACGGAGTTTCGGCTGAAATCCTTACCTCGGGACTCTTTTGTGCTTTGCCACGTTTTTCGAACCAGGTTCTGTTTTCTCTCCCCGTAGGGAGGGAGAGGTTTCGTAGACCGTCTCTCAGTGGCCGTGGGCTACTTTTCGTGGTCGTAGACCACTGTTCCCGTTTGGAGACCATTTTTCGATTTTTGGAGATGTCGGTCGTGCGCCTCGGTTTGGGACCGCTTAACTTTCTTCGTTTGGCACAGTTTTTGGACAGCTTGAACCTTTCGAACCTTCGTTTTAGCTTCTTGAGGAAGCTTGAACCTTTTGAACCCTTATTTTAGCTTTTTGAGGAAATGAAACCTTCTGAACCTTCGTTTTAGCTTCTTGAGGGAGCTCGAACCTTTTGAACCTTGGTTTTAGCTTCTTGAGGGCGCTTGGACCTTTTGAACCTTCGTTTTAGCTTCTTGATAGAGCTTGAACGTTTTGAACCCTGGTTTTAGCTTCTTGACGAAGTTGAACCTTCTGAACCTTCGTTTTTGCTTCGTGAGGGTGCCTCAACCTTTTGAACCTTCGTTTTAGGTTCTTGAGGGAGTTTGAACCTTTTGAACCTTCGTTTTAGCCTCTTGAGGGAGCTTGAACCTTTTGAACCCCTGTTTTGGCTTCTAGAGGAAGCCTGAAATTTTGAACTTTTCAACCTTCGTTTTAGCTTCTTGAGGAAGCTTGAACCTTTTGAACCTTTGCTCTAGCTTCTCCGAGGAAGCTCGGACATTTTGAACCTTCGTTTTAGCTTCTTGAGGGAGCTTGAAACTTTTGAACGTTTGCTCTAGCTTCTCTAAGAAGCTTGAACCTTTTGCTCTAGCTTCTCCAAGAAGCTTGAACCCTCTTGTTTCTCTATAAGAGAGGGCCTCCCTCTCCTTTAGAGAGGTTGAAAAAAATATGTCTAAGGAAAAGCACATATATCTCCCTATATCTCTACATTCTAGGCTTAGAGAGGCTGTTTGTTCTTGGCCTTTAACATCACCCGTGATTGCACATGCTGTGCTCGTTCTGCGGTTACAAAGTTTCGGCTGAGAGCCTTACCTCCGGACCTCGAGACTCTTTTCTGCTTTGCCCCGATTTGCGAACCAGTTTCTGTTTTCTCTCCCCGAAGGGAGGGAGCGGTTTCGTAGACCATCTCTCAGTGGCCGTAGGCTACTTTTCGTGGTCGTAGACCACTGTTCCCGTTTGGAGACCATTTCCCGATTTTCGGAGCCGTCGGTCGTGCGCCTCGGTTCGGGACCCCTTAACTTTCTCCGTTTGGCACGGTTTTTGGACAGCTTGAACCTTTTGAACCTTTGTTTTAGCTTCTTGAGGAAGTTTGAACCTTTTGAACCCTTATTTTAGCTTCTTGAGGAAGTTAAACCTTCTGAACTTTCGTTTAAGCTTCTTGAGGAAGCTTGAACCATTTGAACCTTGGTTTTAGATTCTTGAGGGCGCTTGGACATTTTGAACCTTCGTTTTAGCTTCTTGATGGAGCTTAAACCTTTTGAACACTAGTTTTAGCTTCTTGACGAAACCTTCTGAACCTTCGTTTTAGCTTCCTGAGGGAGCTTGAACCTTTTGAACCTTCGTTTTAGCCTCTTGTGAGAGCTTGAATCTTTTGAACCTTCGTTTTAGCCTCTTGACGGAGCTTGAACCTTTTGAACCTTTCTTTTGGCTTCTTGAGGAAGCTTGAAATTTTGAACTTTTCAACCTTCGTTTTAGCTTCTTGAGGAAGGTTTTACCTTTTGAACCTTCATTTTAGATTCTTGAGGAAGCTTGAACCTTTTCAACGTTTGCTCTAGCTTCTCTGAGGAAGCTTGAACCTTTTGAACCCTGGTTTTAGCTTCTTGACGAAGTTGAACGTTCTGAACCTTCGTTTTAGTTTCCTGAGGGAGCTTGACCCTTTTGAACCTTCGTTTTAGATTCTTGAGCGAGCTTGAACCTCTTGAACCTTCGTTTTAGCTTCTTGAGCGAGCTTGAACCTTTTGAACCCTTGTTTTGGCTTCTTGAGGAAGCTTGAACCTTTTGAAGCTTCATTTTAGCTTCTTGAGGAAGCTTGAACCTTTTGAAACTTTGCTCTAGCTTCTCCAAGTAGCTTGAACACTTTGCCCTAGCTTCTCCAAGAAGCTTGAAAGTTTTGAACCTTTGCTCTATCTTCTCCAAGAAGCTTGAACCTTTTGGTCTAGCTTCTCCAAGAAGCTTGAACCCTCTTGTTTCTCTATAAGAGAGGGCCACCCTCTCCTTTAGAGAGGTTGAAAAAAATTTGTCTAAGGAAAAGCACATATATCTCAGGTCTCTTTTGCGCTTTGCCTCGATTTGCGAACCAGTTTCTGTTTTCTCTCATCGAAGGGACGGAGAGGTTTCGTAGACCATCTCTCAGTGGCCGTAGGCTACTTTTCGTGGTCGTCGACCACTATTCCCGTTTGGAGACCATTTTCCGTTTTTCGGAGCCGTCGATCGTGCGCCTCGGTTCGGGACCGCTTAACTTTCTCCGTTTGGCACGGTTTTTGGACAGCTTGAACCTTTTGAACCTTCGTTTTAGCTTCTTGAGGAAGCTTGAACCTTTTGAACCCTTATTTTAGCTTCTTGAGAAAGTTAAACCTTCTGAACCTTCGTTTTAGCTTCTTGAGGGAGCTTGAACCTTTTGAACCTTGGTTTTAGATTCTTGAGGGCGCTTGGACCTTTTGAACCTTCATTTTAACTTCTTGAGGGAGCTTGAACCTTTTGAACCTTGGTTTCAGCTTCTTGAGGGCGCTTGGACCTGTTGAACCTTCGTTTTAGCTTCTTGATAGAGCTTGAACCTTTTGAACCCTAGTTTTAGCGTCTTGACGAAACCTTCTGAACCTTCGTTTCAGCTTCCTGAGGGAGCCTGACCTTTTGAACCTCCGTTTTAGCCTCTTAAGGGTGCTCGAATCATTTGAACCTTCGTTTTAGCCTCTTGACGGAGCTTGAACCTTTTGAACCCTTGTTTTGGCTTCTTGAGGAAGCTTAAAATTTTGAACTTTTCAACCTTCGTTTTAGCTTCTTGAGGAAGGTTGTACCTTTTGAACCTTCGTTTTCGCTTCTTGAGGAAGCTTGAACCTTTGCTCTAGCTTGTCCGAGGAAGCTTGAACCTTTTGAACCCTGGTTTTAGCTTCTTGAGGAAGTTCAACCTTCTGAACCTTCGTTTTAGTTTCCTGAGGGAGCTTGAACCTTTTGAACCTTCGTTTTAGCTTCTTGAGGGAGCTTGAACCTCTTGAACCTTCGTTTTAACTTCTTGAGGGAGCTTGAACCATTTGAACCTTTGTTCTGGCTTCTTGAGGAAGTTTGAACCTTTTGAACCTTCGTTTTAGCTTCTTGAGGAAGCTTGAACCTTTTGAACCTTTGCTCTAGCTTCTCCAAGAAGCTTGAACACTTTGACCTAGCTTCTCTGAGAAGCTTGAAACTTTTGAACCTTTGCTCTAGCTTCTCTAAGAAGCTTGAACCTTTTACTCTATCTTCTCCAAGAAACTTGAACCCTCTTGTTTCTCTATAAGAGAGGGCCTCCCTCTCCTTTAGAGAAGTTGAAAAAAATTTGTCTAAGGAAAAGCACATATATCTCTCTATATCTCTAAGTTCTAGGCTTAGAGAGGGTGTTTGTTCTTGACATTTAACACCACCGGTGATTGCGCATGTTGTGCTCGTTCTGAGGTTACGGAGTTTCGGCTGAGAGCCTTACCTCCGGACCTCGGGACACTTTCATGCTTTCCCTCGATTTGCGAATCAAGTTACATTTTTCTCCCGAAGGGAGAGGTTTAAATGAACCATCTCTCGGTGGCCGTAGGCTACTTTTCGTGGTCGTGAACCCTTTGTTCCCGTTTGGAGACCATTTTACGGTTTTTGAACCGTCGATTCGTGCGCCTCGATTCGGGACCGCTTAACTTTCTCCGTTTGGCACGGTTTTTGGACAACTTGAACCTTTTGAACCTTCGTTTTAACTTCTTGAGGAAGCTTGAACCTTTTGAACCCTTATTTTAGCTTCTTGAGGAAATTGAACCTTCTGAACCATCGTTTTAGCTTCTTGAGGGAGCTTGAACCTTTTGAACCTTGGTTTTAGCTTCTTGAGGGCGCTCGGACCTTTTGAACCTTCGTTTTAGCTTCTTGAGAGAGCTTGAACCTTTTGAACCCTGGTTTTAGCTTCTTGACGAAGTTGAATCTTCTAAACCTTCGTTTTAGCTTCCTGAGGGTGCGTAAACCTTTTGAACCTTCGTTTTAGCCCCTTGAGGGAGCTTGAACCTTTTGAACACCTGTTTTGGCATCTTTAGGAAGCTTGAAATTTTGAACTTTTGAACCTTCGTTTTAGCTTCTTGAGGAAGCTTGAACCTTTTGAACCTTCGTTTTAGCTTCTTGAGGGAGCTTGAACCTTTTGAACCTTTGCTCTAGCTTCTCCGAGGAAGCTCGAACCTTTTGAATCTATGTTTTAGCTTCTTGAGGGAGCTTGAACCTTTTGAACCTTCGTTTTAGCTTCTTGAGGGAGCTTGAACCTTTTGAAACCTTGTTGTGGCTTCTTGAGGAAGCTTAAACCTTTTGAACCTTCATTTTAGCTTCTTGAGGGAGTTTGAACCTTTTGAACCTTCGTTTTAGTTTCTTGAGGGAGCTTCAACCTTTTGGAACCCTGGTTTTGGCTTCTTGAGGAAGCTTGAACCTTTTGAACCTTCGTTTCAGCTTCTTGAGGAAGCTTGAACCTTTTGAACCTTTGCTCTAGCTTCTCCAAGAAGCTTGAACCCTTTGCTCTAGCTTCTCCAACAAGCTTGAAACTTTTGAACCTTTGCTCTACCTTCTCTAAGAAGCTAGAACCTTTTGCTCTAGCTTCTCCAAGAAGCTTGAACCCCTTTGTTTCTCTATAAGAGAGGGCCTCCCTCTCCTTTAGAGAGGTTGAAAAAAATTTGTCTAAGGAAAAGTACATATATCTCTATATCTCTACATTCTAGGCTTAGAGTGGGTGTTTGTTCTTGGCCTTTAACACCACCGGTGATTGCACATGTTGTGCTCGTTACGGAATTCTGAGTTTGGTGAGAGCCTTACCTCCGGACCTCGAGACTCTTTTGTGCTTTGCCTCGATTTGCAAACCAGTTTCTGTTTTGTCTCCCCGAAGGGAGGCAGAGGTTTCGTAGACCATCTCTCAGTGGCCGTAGGTTACTTTTCGTGGTCGTGAACCCTTTGTTCTCGTTGGAGACCATTTTTAGATTTTGAACGTCGATTCGTCTTGCCTCGGTTCGGGACCGCTTAACTTTCTCCGTTTGGCACGTTTTTTGGGCAGCTAGATCCTTTTGAACCTTCGTTACAGCTTCTTGAGGAAGCTTGAACCTTTTGAACACTTACCTTCTGAACCTTCGTTTTAGCTTCTTGGGGGAGCTTGAACCTTTTGAACCTTGGTTTTAGCTTCTTGAGGGCGCTTGGACCTTTTGAACCTTTGTTTTGGCTTCTTGATGGAGCTTGAACCTTTTGAACTCTGGTTTTAGGTTCTTAACGAAGTCGAACCTTCTAAGTCTTCGTTTCAGCGTCCTGAGAGAGCCTGAACCTTTTGAACCTTCGTTTTAGCCTTTTGAAGCATCGTTTTAGCCTCTTGAGGGAGCTTGAACCTTTTGAACCCCTGTTTTGGCTTCTTGATGAAGCTTGAAAATTTGAACTTTTCAACCTTCGTTTTAGCTTCTTGAGGAAGCTTGAACCTTTTGAACCTTTGATCTAGCTTTTCCGAGGAAGTTTGAACCTTTTGAACCCTGGTTTTAGCTTCTTGAGGAAGTTGAACCTTCTGAACCTTCATTTTAGTTTCTTGAGGGAGCCTGAACTTTTTGAACCTTCGTTTTTGCTTCTTGAGGGAGTTTGTACCTTTTCAACCTTCGTTTTAGCTTCTTGAGGAAGCTTGAACCTTCTGAACCTTTGCTCTAGCTTCTCCAAGAAGCTTGAACCCTTTGCTCTAGCTTCTCTGAGAAGCTTGAAACTTTTGAACCTTTGCTCTAGCTTCTCTAAGAAGCTTGAACCTTTTGCTCTAGCTTCTCCAAGAAACTTGAACCCTCTTGTTTCTCTATAAGAGAGGGCCTCCCTCTCCTTTAGAGAGGTTGAAAAAAATTTGTCTAAGGAAAAGCACATATATCTCTCTATATCTCTAAGTTCTAGGCTTAGAGAGGGTGTTTGTTCTTGACATTTAACACCACTTTGATTGCATGTTGTGCTCGTTACGAGATTCTGAGTTTGGTGAGAGCCTTACCTCCGAACCTAGGGACACTTTTGTGCTTTGCCTCGATTTGCGAACCAGGTTCTGTTTTCTCTCCCCGAAGGGTGGGAGAGGTTTCGTAAACCATCTCTCAGTGGCCGTAGGCTACTTTTCGTGGTCGTAGACCACTGTTCCCGTTTGGAGACTATTTTTCGGTTTTCGGTGCCGTCGGTCGTGCGACTCGGTTCGGGACCGGTTAACTTTCTCCGTTTGGCACGGTTTTTGGACAGCTTGAACCTGTTGAACCGTCGTTTTAGCTTCTGGAGTAAGCTTGAACCTTTTGCACCCTTATTTTAGCTTCTTGAGGAAGTTAAACCTTCTGAACCATCGTTTTAGCTTCTTGAGGGAGCTTGAACCTTTTGAACCTTGGTTTTAGCTTCTTGAGGGCGCTTGGACCTTTTGAACCTTCGTTTTAGCTTCTTGAGGGAGCTTGAACCTTTTGAACCCTGGTTTTAGCTTCTTTACGAAGTTGAACCTTTTGAACCTTCGTTTTAGCTTCTTGAGGGAGCCTGAACCTTTTGAACCTTCGTTTTAGCTTCCTGAGGGAGCTTGAACCTTTTGAACCTTCGTTTTAGCCTCTTGTGAGAGCTTGAATCTTTTGAACCTTCGTTTTAGCCTCTTGACGGAGCTTGAACCTTTTGAACCTTTCTTTTGGCTTCTTGAGGAAGCTTGAAATTTTGAACTTTTCAACCTTCGTTTTAGCTTCTTGAGGAGGCTTGAACCTTTTGAAGTTTCGTTTTAGCTTCTTGAGGAAGCTTGAACCTTTTGAACCATTGCTCTAGCTTCTCCGAGCAAACTTGAACCTTTTGAACCCTGGTTTTAGCTTCTCGACGAAGTTGAACCTTCTGAACCTTCGTTTTAGTTTCCTGAGGGAGCTTGAACCTTTTGAACCTTCGTTTTAGCTTTTTGAGGGAGCTTGAACCTTTTGAACCCTTGTTTTGGCTTCTTGAGGAAGCTTAAACCTTTTGAACCTTCGTGTTAGCTTTTTGAGGAAGCTCGACCCTTTTGAACCTTCGTTTTAGCTTCTTGAGGAAGCTTGAACCTTTTGAACCTTTGCTCTAGCTTCTCCAAGAAGCTTGAACCCTTTGCCCTTGCTTCTCCAAGAAGCTTGAAACTTTTGAACCTTTGCTCTAGCTTCGCTAAGAAGCTTGAACCTTTTGCCCTAGCTTCTCCAGGAAGCTTGAACCGTCTTGTTTCTCTATAAGAGAGGACCACCCGCTCCTTTAGAGAGGTTGAAAAAAATTTGTCTAAGGAAAAGCACATATATCTCTCTATATCTCTACATTTTGGGCTTGGAGAGGGTGTTTGTTCTTGGCCTTTAACACCACCGGTGATTGCGCATGTTGTGCTCGTTTTGAGGTTACGGAGTTTCGGTTGAGAGCCTTACCTCCGGACCTCACGACTCTTTTGTGCTTTGCCTCGATTTGCGAACCCGGTTCTGTTTTCTCTCCTCGAAGGGATGGAGAGGTTTAAATGAACCATCTCTCAGGCCGTGAAGCTACTTTTTGGTCGTGAACCCTTTGTTCCGTTGGAGACCATTTTTCGGTTTTCGGAGCCGTCGGTCGTGCGCCTCGGTTCGGGACCGCTTAACTTTCTCCGTTTGGCACGGTTTTTGGACAGCTTGAACCTTTTGAACCTTCGTTTTAGCTTCTTGAGGAAGCTTGAACCTTTTGAACACTTATTTTAGCTTCTTGAGAAAATTAAACCTTCTGAACCTTCGTTTTAGCTTCTTGAGGGCGCTTGAACCTTTTGAACCTTGGTTTTAGCTTTTTGAGGGCGCTTGGACCTTTTGAACCTTCGTTTTAGCTTCTTGAGCGAGCTTGAACCTTTTGAACCCTGGTTTTAGCTTCTTGACGAAGTCGAACCTTCTAAACCTTCGTTTTAGCTTCCTCAGGGTGCCTAAACATTTTGAACCTTCGTTTTAGGTTCTTGAGGGAGCTTGAACCTTTTGAACCTTCGTTTTAGCCTCTTGAGGGAGCTTGAACCTTTTGAACCCCTGTTTTGGTTTCTTGACGAAGCTTGAAATTTTGAAGTTTTCAACCTTCGTGTTAGCTTCTTGAGGAAGCTTGAACCTTTTGAACCTTTGTTTTAGCTTCTTGAGGGAGCTTGAATCTTTTGAACCTTTGTTTAAGCTTCTTGAGGGAGCTTTAACCTTTTGAAACCTTGTTTTGGCTTTTTCAGGAAGCTTGAACCTTTTGAACCTTCGTTTTAGCTTCTTGAGGGAGCTTGAACCTTTTGAACCTTCGTTTTAGCTTCTTGATGGAGCTTCAACCTTTTGAACCCTGGTTTTGGCTTCTTGAGGAAGCTTGAACCTTTTGAACCTTTGTTTTAGCTTCTCGAGGAAGCTTGAACCTTTTGAACCTTTGCTCTAGCTTCTCCAAGAAGCTTGAACCCTTTGCTCTAGTTTCTCCAAGAAGCTTGGAACATTTGAACCTTTGCTCTAGCTTCTCTAAGAAACTTGAACCTTTTGCTTTAAGAAGCTAGGACCCTCTTGTTTCTCTATAAGAGAGGGCCTCCCTCTCCTTTAGAGGGGTTGCAAAAAATTTGTCTAAGGAAAAGCACATATATCTCTCTATATCTCTACATTCTACGCTTAGAGAAGGTGTTTGTTCTTGGCCTTTAACACCACCGGTGATTGCGCATGTTGTGCTCGTTCTGAGGTTACGGAGTTTCGGCTGAAAGCCTTACCTCCGGACCTCGGACTCTTTTGTGCTTTGCCTCGATTTGCGAACGGTTTGCTTCACTCCCGAAGAGGAGGTTTAAAGACCATCTCTCGATGGCCGTGAGGCTACTTTTCGTGGTCGTAGACCACTGTTCCCGTTTGGAGACTATTTTCCGATTTTTGGAGCCGTCGGTCGTGCGCCTCGGTTCGGGACCGCTTAACTTTCTCCGTTTGGCACGGTTTTTGGACAGCTTGAACCTTTTGAACCTTCGTTTTTGCTTCTTGAGGAAGCTTGAACCTTTTGAACCCTTATTTTAGCTTCTTGAGGAAGTTAAACCTTCTGAACCTTCGTTTTAGCTTCTTGAGAGAGCTTGAACCTCTTGAACCTTGGTTTTAGCTTCTTGAGGGCGCTTGGACCTTTTGAACCTTCGTTTTAGCTTCTTGAGGGAGCTTGAACCTTTTGAACCCTGGTTTTAGCGTCTTGACAAAGTTGAACCTTCTGAACCTTCGTTTTAGCTTCCTCAGGGAGCATGAACCTTTTGAACCTTCGTTTTAGCTTCTTGAGGGAGCTTGAACCTTTTGAACCATCGTTTTAGCCTCTTGAGAGAGCTTGAACCTTTTGAACCCCTGTTTTGTATTCTTGAGGAATCTTGAAATTTTGAACTTTTCAACCTTCGTTTTAGCTTCTTAAGGAAGCTTGAACCTTTTGAACCTTCGTTTTAGCTTCTTGAGGAAGCTTGAACTTTTTGAACCTTTGCCCTAGCTTCTCCGAGGAAGCTTGAACCTTTTGAACCCTGGTTTTAGCTTCTTGAGCAAGTTGAACCTTCTGAACCGTCGTTTTAGTTTGCTGAGGGAGCATGAACCTTTTGAACCTTCGTTTTAGCTTCTTGAGGGAGCTTGAACCTTTTGAACCCTTGTTTTGGCTTCTTAAGGAAGCTTGAAACTTTTGAACCTTCGTTTTAGCTTCCTGAGGAAGTTTGAACTTTTGAACCTTCGTTTTTGCTTCTTGAGGAAGTTTGAACCTTTTGAACCTTTGCTCTAGCTTCTCCAAGAAGCTTGAACCCTTTGCTCCAGCTTCTCCGAGAAGCTTGAAACTTTTGAACCTTTGCTCTAGCTTCTCTAAGAAGCTTGAACCTTTTGCTATAGCTTCTCTAAGAAGCTTGAACCCTTTTGTTTCTCTATAAGAGAGGGCCTCCCTCTCCTTTGGAGACGTTGAAAAAAATTTGTCTAAGGAAAAGTACGTATATCTCCCTATTTCTCTACATTCTAGGCTTAGAGAGGGTGTTTGTTCTTGGCCTTTAACACCACCGGTGATTGCACATGCTGTGCTCGTTTTGAGGTTACGGAGTTTCGGCTGAGAGCCTTACCTCCGGACCTCGGGACTCTTTTGTGCTTTGCCTCGATTTGAGAACCAAGTTCTGTTTTCTCTCCCCGAAGGGAGGGAGAGGTTTCGTAGACCATCTCTCAGTGGCCGTAGGCTACTTTTCGTGGTCGTAGACCACTGTTCCCGTTTGGAGACTATTTTTCGGTTTTCGGAGCTGTCGGTCGTGCACCTCGGTTCGGGACCACTTAACTTTCTCCGTTTGGCACGGTTTTTGGACAACTTGAACCTTTTGATCTTTCGTTTTAGCTTCTTGTGGAAGCTTGAACCTTTTGAACCCTGATTTTAGCTTCTTGAGGAAGTTAAACCTTCTGAACCTTCGTTTTAGCTTCTTGAGGGAGCTTGAACCTTTTGAACCTTGGTTTTATTTTCTTGAGGGCGCTTGGACCTTTTGAACCTTCGTTTTAGCTTCTTGAGGGAGCGTGAACCTTTTGAACCCTGGTTTTAGCTTCTTGATGAAGTTTAACCTTCTGAACCTTCGTTTTAGCTTCCTGAGGGAGCCTGAACCTTTTAAACCTTCTTTTTAGCTTCTTGAGGGAGCTTGAACCTTTTGAACCATCGTTTTAGCCTCTTGAGGGAGCTTGAACCTTTTGAACCCCTGTTTTGGCTTCGTGAGGAATCTTGAAATTTTGAACTTTTCAACTTTCGTTTTAGCTTCTTGAGGAAGCTAGAACCTTTTGAACCTTCATTTTAGCTTCTTGAGGAAGCTTGAACCTTTTGAACCTTTGCTCTAGCTTCTCCGAGGAAGCTTGAACCTTTTGAACCCTGGTTTTAGCTTCTTGAAGAAGTTGAAACTTCTGAACCATCGTTTTAGTTCCCTGAGGGAGCTTGAACCTTTTGAACCTTCGTTTTAGCTTCTTGAGGGAGCTTGAACCTCTTGAACCTTCGTTTTAGCTTCTTGAGGGAGCTTGAACCTTTTCAACCATTGTTTTGGATTCTTGAGGAAGATTGAACCTTTTGAACCTTCGTTTTATCTTCTTGAGGAAGCTTGAACCTTTTGATGCTTTGCTCTAGCTTCTCCAAGAAGCTTGAACCCTTTGCTCTAGTTTCTCCAAGAAGCTTGGAACTTTTGAACCTTTGCTCTAGCTTCTCTAAGAAACTTGAACCTTTTGCTCTAGCTTCTCCAAGAAGCTTGAACCCTCTTGTTTCTCTTTAAGAGAGGGCCTCCCTCTCCTTTAGAGAGGTTGAAAAATATTTGTCTAAGGAAAAGCACATATATCTCTCGATATCTCTACATTCTAGGCTTAGAGACGGTGTTTGTTCTTGGCCTTTAACTCCACCGGTGATTGCGCATGTTGTGCTCGTTCTGAGGTTACGGAGTTTCGGCTGAGAGCCTTACCTCCGGACCTCGGGACTCTTTTGTGCTTTGCCTCGATTTACGAACCAGGTTCTGTTTTTTCTCCCCGAAGGGAGGGAGAGGTTTCGTAGACCATCTCTCTGTGGCCGTAGGCTACTTTTCGTGGTCGTAGACCACTGTTCCCGTTTGGAGACCATTTTCCAATTTTCGGAGCCGTCGGTCGTGCACCTCGGTTCGTGACCGCTTAACTTTCTCCGTTTGGCACGGTTTTTGGGCAGCTTGAACCTTTTGAACCTTCGTTTTACCTTCTTGAGGAAGCTTGAACCTTTTGAACCCTTATATTCGCTTCTTGAGGAAGTTAAACCTTCTGAACCTTCGTTTTAGTTTCTTGAGGGAGCTTGAACCTTTTGAACCTTGGTTCTAGCTTCTTTAGGGTGCATGGACCTTTTGAACGTTCGTTTTAGCTTCTTGAGAGAGCTTGAACCTTTTAAACCCTGGTTTTGGCTTCTTGACGAAGTTGAGCCTTCTGAACCTTCGTTTTAGCTTCCTAAGGAAGCCTGACCCTTTTGAACCTTCGTTTTAGCTTCTTGAGGGAGCTTGAACCTTTTCAAGCATCGTTTTAGCCTCTTGAGGGAGCATGAACATTTTGAACCCCTGTTTTGGCTTCTTGAGGAAGCTTGAAATTTTGAACTTTTCAACCTTCGTTTTAGCTTCTTAAGGAACTTTGAACCTTTTGAACCTTCGTTTTAGCTTCTTGAGGAAGCTTGAACCTTTTGAACCTTTGCTCTAGCTTCTCTCAGGAAGCTTGAACCTTTTGAACCCTGGTTTTAGCTTCTTGAGGAAGTTGAACCTTCTGAACCTTCGTTTTAGTTTCCTGAGGGAGCTTGAACTTTTTGAACCTTCGTTTTAGCTTCTTGAGGGAGCTTGAACCTTTTGAACCCTTGTTTTGGCTTCTTAAGAAGCTTGAAACTTTTGAACCTTCGTTTTAGCTTCCTGAGGAAGCTTGAACCTTTTGAACCTTCGTTTTAGCTTCTTGAGGAAGTTTGAACCTTTTGAACCTTTGCTCCAGCTTCTCCGAGAAGCTTGAAACTTTTGAACCTTTGTTCTAGCTTCTCTAAGAAGCTTGAACCTTTTGCTCTAGCTTCTCCAAGAAGCTTGAACCCTCTTGTTTCTCTATAAGAGAGGGCCTCCCTCTCCTTCAGATAGGTTGAAAAAAATTTGTCTAAGGAAAAGCACATATATCTCTCTATATCTCAACATTCTAGGCTTAGAGAGAGTGTTTTTTCTTGGCCTTTAACACCACCGGTGATTGCGCATGCTGTGCTCGTTCTGAGGTTACGGAGTTTCGGCTGAGAGCCTTACCTCCGGACCTCGGGACTCTTTTGTGCTTTGCCTTGATTTGCGAACCAGGTTCTGTTTTCTCTCCCCGAAGGGAGGGAGAGGTTTCGTAGACCATCTCTCAGTGGCCGTAGGCTACTTTTTGTGGTCGTAGACCACTGTTCCCGTTTGGAGACTATTTTTCGGTTTTCGGAGCCGTCGGTCGTGCGCCTCGCTTCGGGACCGCTTAACTTTCTCCGTTTGGCACGGTTTTTGGACAGCTTGAACCTTTTGAACTTTCGTTTTAGCTTCTGGGGGAAGCTTGAATCTTTTGAACCCTGATTTCAACTTCTTGAGGAAGTTAAACATTTTGAACCTTCGTTTTAGTTTCTTGAGGGAGCTTGAACCTTTTGAACCTTGGTTTTAGCTTCTTGAGGGCGCTTGGACCTTTTGAACCTTCGTTTTAGCTTCTTGAGGGAGCTTAAAACATTTGAACCCTGGTTTTAGCTTCTTGACGAAGTTGAACCTTCTGAACCTTCGTTTTAGCTTCCTGAGGGAGCCTGAACCTTTTGAACCTTCGTTTTAGCTTCTTGAGGGAGCTTGAACCTTTTGAACCTTCGTTTTAGCCCCTTGAGGGAGCTTGAACCTTTTGAACCCCTGTTTTGGCTTCTTGAGGAAGCTTGAAATTTTGAACTTTTCAACCTTCGTTTTAGCTTCTTGAGGAAGCTTGAACCTTTTGAACCTTCGTTTTAGCTTCTTGAGGAAGCTTGAACCTTTTGAACCTTTGCTCTAGCTTCTCCGAGGAAGCTTGAACCTTTTGAACGTTGGTTTTAGTTCTTGACGAAGTTGAACCTTCTGAACCTTCGTTTTAGTTTCCTGAGGGAGCTTGAACCTTTTGAACCTTCGTTTTAGCTTCTTGAGGGAGCTTGAACCTTTTGAACGCTTGTTTTGGCTTCTTGAGGAAGCTTGAACCTTTTGAACCTTCGTGTTAGCTTTCTGAGGAAGCTCGACCCTTTTGAACCTTCGTTTTAGCTTCTTGAGGAAGCTTGAACCTTTTGAACCTTTGCTCTAGCTTCTCCAAGAAGCTTGAACCCTTTGCTATCGCTTCTCCAAGAAGCTTGAAACTTTTGAACCTTTGCTCTAACTTCTCTAAGAAGCTTGAACCTTTTGCTCTAGCTTCTCCAAGAAGCTTGAACCCTCTTGTTTCTGTATAAGTGACGACCACCCTCTCCTTTAGAGAGGTTGAAAAAAATTTGTCTAAGGAAAAGCACGTACATCTCTCTATATCTCTACATTCTCTGCTTAGAGAGCGTGTTTGTTCTTGGCCTTTAACACCCCCGGTGATCGGACATGTTGTGCTTGTTCTAAGCTTACGGAGTTTCGGCTGAGAGCCTTACCTCCGGACCTCGGGACTCTTTTGTGCTTTGCCTCGATTTGCGAACCAGGTTCTGTTTTCTCTCCCCGAAGGGAGGGAGAGGTTTCGTAGACCATCTCTCAGTGGCCGTAGGCTACTTTTCGTGGTCGTAGACCACTGTTCCCGTTTGGAGACCATTTTCCGGTTTTCGGAGCCGTCGGTCGTGCGCCTCGGTTCGGGACCGCTTAACTTTCTCCGTTTGGCACGGTTTTTGGACAGCTTGAACCTTTTGAACCTTCGTTTTAGCTTCTTGAGGAAGCTTGAACCTTTTGAACCCTTATTTTAGCTTTTTGAGGAAATGAAACCTTCTGAACCTTCGTTTTAGCTTCTTGATGGAGCTTGAACCTTTTGAACCTTGGTTTTAGCTTCTTGAGGGCGCTTGGACCTTTTGAACCTTCGTTTTAGCTTCTTGAGAGAGCTTGAACCTTTTGAACCCTGGTTTTAGCTTCTTGATGAAGTTGAACCTTCTGAACCTTCGTTTTTGCTTCCTGAGGGTGCCTAAACCTTTGGAACCTTCGTTTTAGGTTCTCGAGGGAGCTTGAACCTTTTGAACCTTCTGAACCTTCGTTTTAGCCTCTTGAGGGAGCTTGAACCTTTTGAACCCCTATTTTGGCTTCATGAGGAAGCTTGAAATTTTGAACTTTTCCACCTTCGTTTTAGCTTCTTGAGGAAGCTTGAACCTTTTGAACCTTCGTTTTAGTTTCTTGAGGGAGCTTGAACCTTTTGAACCTTTGCTCTAGCTGCTCCGACGAAGCTCGAACCTTTTGAACCTTCGTTTTAGCTTCTTGAGGGAGCTTGAACCTTTTGAACCTTCGTTTTAGCTTCTTGAGGGAGCTTGAACCTTTTGAAACCTTGTTTTGGCTTCTTCCGGAAGCTTGAACCTTTGGAACCTTCGTTTTAGCTCCTTGAGGGAGCTTGAACCTTTTGAACCTTCGTTTTAGCTTCTTGAGGGAGCTTCAACCTTTTGGAACCATGGTTTTGGCTTCCTGAGGAAGCTTGAACCTTTTGAACCTTCGTTTTAGCTTCTTGAGGAAGCTTGAACCTTTTGAACCTTTCCACTAGCTTCTCCAAAAAGCTAGAACCCTTTGCTCGAGATTCTCAAGAAGCTTGAAACTTTTGAACCTTTGCTCTAGCTTCTCTAAGAAGCTTGAACCTTTTGCTCTAGCTTCTCCAAGAAGCTTGCACCCTCTTGTTTCTCTGAAAGAGAGGGCCTCCCTCTCCTTTAGAGAGGTTGAAAAGAATTTGTCAAAGGAAAAGCACATATATCTCTCTATATCTCTACATTCTAGGCTTAGAGAGGGTGTTTGTTCTTGGCCTTTAACACCACCGGTGATTGCGCATGTTGTGCTCGTTCTGAGGTTACGGAGTTTCGACTGAGAGCCTTACCTCCGGACCTCGAGACTCTTTTGTGCTTTGCCTCGATTTGCGAACCAGTTTCTGTTTTCTCTCCCTGAATGGAGGGAGTGGTTTCGTAGACCATCTTTCAGTGGCTGTATTCTACTTTTTGTGGTCGTAGACCACTGAGTTTGGAGACCATTTTTCGGCTTTCGGAGCCGTCGGTCGTGCGCCTCGGTTCGGGACCGCTTAACTTTCTCCGTTTGGCACGGTTTTTGGATAGCTTGAACCTTTTGAACCTTCGTTACAGCTTCTTGAGGAAGTTTGAACCTTCTGAACCCTTATTTTAGCTTCTTGAGGAAGTTAAACCTTCTAAACTTTCGTTTTAGCTTCTTCAGGGAGTCTGAACCTTTTGAACCTTGGTTTTAGCTTCTTGAGGGCGCTTGGACCTTTTGAACCTTCGTTTTAGCTTCTTGATGAAGCTTGAACCTTTTGAACCCTAGTTTTAGGTTCTTGACGAAACTTTCTAAACCTTCGTTTCAGCTTCCTGAGGGAGCTTGAAACTTTTGAACCGTCGTTTTAGCCTCTTGAGGGAGCTTGAATCTTTTGAACATTCGTTTTAGCCTCTTGACGGAGCTTCTACCTTTTGAACCCATGTTTTGGCTGCTTGAGGAAGCTTGAAATTTTGACCTTTTCAACCTTCGTTTTAGCTTCTTGAGGAAGGTTGTACCTTTTGAACCTTCGTTTTAGCTTCTTGAGGGAGCTTGAACCTTTTGAACCTTTGCTCTAGCTTCTCCGAGGGAGCTTGAACCTTTTGAACCTTCGTTTTAGCTTCTTGAGTAAGTTGAACCTTCTGAACCTTCGTTTTAGTTTCTTGACGGAGCTTGAACCTTTTGAACCTTCGTTTTAGCTTCGTGAGGGAGCTTGAACCTTTTGAACCTTCATTTTAGCTTCTTGAGGGAGCTTGAACCTTTTGAACCTTTGTTTTGGCCTCTTGACGAAGCTTGAACCTTTTGAACCTTCGTTTTAGCTTCTTGAGGAAGCTTGACCCTTTTGAACCTTCGTTTTAGCTTCTTGAGGAAGCTTGAACCTTTTGAACCTTTGCTCTAGCTTCTCCAAAAAGGTTGAACCCTTTGCCCTAGCTTCTCCAAGAAACTTCAAACTTTTGAACCTTTGCTCTAGCTTCTCTAAGAAGCTTGAACCTTTTGCTCTAGCTTCTCCAAGAAGCTTGAACCCTCTTGTTTCTCTATAAGAGAGGACCACCCTCTCCTTTAGAGAGGTTGAAAAAAATTTGTCTAAGGAAAAGCACATATATCTCTCTATATCTCTACATTCTAGGCTTAGAGAGGGTGTTTGTTCTTGGCCTTTAACACCACCGGTGATTGCGCATGTTGTGCTCGTTCTGAGGTTACGGAGTTTCGGCTGAGAGCCTTACCTCCGGACCTCGGGACTCTTTTGTGCTTTGCCTCGATTTGCGAACCAGGTTCTGTTTTCTCTCCCCGAAGGGAGGGAGAGGTTTCGTAGACCATCTCTCAGTGGCCGTAGGCTACTTTTCGTGGTCGTAGACCACTGTTCCCGTTTGGTGACCATTTTCTGATTTTCGGAGCCGTCGGTCATGCGCCTCGGTTCGGGACCATTTAACTTTCTCCGTTTAGCACGGTTTTTGGACAGCTTGAACCTTTTGACCCTTCGTTTTAGCTTCTTGAGAAAGCTTGAACCTTTTGAACCCTTATTTTAGCTTCTTGAGGAAGTTAAACCTTCTGAACCTTCGTTTTAGCTTCTTGAGGGAGCTTGAACATTTTGAACTTTGGCTTTATTTTCTTGAGGGCGCTTGGACCTTTTGAACCTTCGTTTTAGCTTTTTGAGGGAGCTTGAACCTTTTGAACCCTGGTGTAGACACCTCATTTTTGACCGTCCTCAAGACTTGGACGGCACCGCTGGAACACTCGGTGATTATCCATGTTTGTGTTTGTTTGGAGTTCCCGGAGTTCTCGGCTACACGCCCTGCCTCAGGACCTCCGAACTTGACCGTTTTGTGTCTGGTTTTGCACCAAACACTTGTGCTTTGCCTTTGAGGGGCAGGGAATGCCTTCTGAGGCATCCCCACATACCACCGGCTGTGGCTAGAGGCCTCCGGCTGGCTGGTGTTTCCACCGGCACTATATTGTGCTGGTCGGCACTATTTTGTGCCGGTCGGCACTCTTTTTGGAAAAATGACCATTTTGCCCTGCCGACTCCCATACAGTTGTTTTCTGAGATATGTTTAGACAGCTGTATCACCTTTTTCTCCTCTCCATACACGTGTATGGAGGGATGAGCGCTTTTGTTAGCTTAGCTTGTAAGCTTTACTTGCCTATAAGAGAGAGGCTTCTCCTCTTGGCTCAAGGTTAGACATTGAAGGGAAAAAAACCAGAGCTTATACATACATATATATCTATATCTCCCTCTCTCTCCTCTTGTGTGTGTATTTTTGGACCAAAAAGTGTGATTTCACCTTACTTTTGCACCATTACACACACTACTACACCTTAAACCGAGATTGGGAGGCTTGGAGGGTTATCTTGTGTGATCTTGGACTGGTTTTGATCACTAAAAGAGGGCTGGACCTTTTGTTCTTTAAAGGATCTTCAAGGGTAAGAACATCACTTTAGATTCCCCATTCTTGCAACTAATTTCTACCCCTCTTGCTTTGTGATTTAAGCTTTGTGCATAACATAAAAAAATCTTGTCTTTACTTGCTCAAGAACATTCATTAAGGTCACTTTTGCATTTGAGTGAAGCCTCACTCTTTTAGGCTTTGTGTTGGTCCTTTTGTGCCTTTATTTGGAGCATTGTCTAACTTCAGTGTTTTTGGTCTTCTCACCACTGAAAACCAGTGGGTGGTTTTCAGTGGTGAGGGAGGTGTTTGGAAGTCTCATGTAGGGGAGGGACACCCCTCTCCCCTTTGTCCACCTTTGGCTTTCATTCTTGGCTCATGAGGTAGCATGTGTGCATGCTTGCATTTAGCTTCATTTCAGAATTTTTTTGAGTGTTTTGGAGCATGTTTAACCTCTGTTTTTGGTCGGATTTGTGGCCTCTAGCATACCTCTCATACTTGCTTTGAAATGCTCTCTTATGCCTAAAAGCATGCCATGCATGTAGGCCATGTTCTTTGCATATTTTAGCTTGATCCCATGAGGGTGTTAGCATCATATTACCATGTATAAGGGCCGTGAGTCACTGATTTTGCCATGTATAGTGTGCTTGACATGGTCGCTTTGTATTTTAGGCTTTTAAGCCTCATGCATTTTGGCCCCTAGTATGTTCTACATTGATCACCCTCATGATTTGGCATCGTTTGTGACTTTATTTCAGTCCATAAGTCATGTTTGAATGTTTGTATATGTAGCCTATTTCATGCTTTGAGGGTGTGCTCATGTATGTCTAGGATTTGGCATTGTGCATGCTTGCATACTTGGTGCATTTTGGGGCTGCCATGTGGGGGGGATTCGGGTGTCATCTTGCATTCTAATGCTCTGTTTTTGGTGGCCTAATCCATGTCATGAGTGGCTTCGGTAATGATGGAAAGATACTCTCTTTGATGCCTTAAGTTTAGGCTCATTAATTTGCATAATTTGTATAGCATTTTGGTCACCATTTTGGGCATGTTTTGCCACTGTTTTGGGGAAGCTTGAGGGCTGCCCCATTGTGGCTAAGTCCCTCATTGTATGTTTGCTATATACTCGTTGCATGTTTTCCCCATTAGATGTCATAGCATGGTGGTCTTGTGCTTGATTGGTCCATATCGGCATGATGATAGCATCTTGTACACTCTAGCATTTTGCATGACTAATGTGTTAGTGGTGTGATACTTAGTGTGCTAGCATCCTAATTTCCATAATACATTTTTGCATGTTTGCATGTTTGCATGAGTTGCACTTCATTACTTGGTTTGGGGTGTCAAACCAAGTGTGGGAAATAAAGGGGTGTTTGTACCTCAAGTGACAAAACACACCTTAATTCCCATGTCACTAGGGCTCTTGACCTTAGCATGATAGGGCCTTGGTTCCCATGTTTGTGTTGCATGCATTTTTTTTTACATCAAAGTGCAATCTTGGTTCTTTAGGCTATCATGCACCAAGGTGCACAATTGATAGCCCCAGAACCAAGAGCCATGTTTCCTTGAGTCCCATTCATGATAGGAAGCATTGGCCATGCATAAATATGCTCAAAAATCCAATACCATGCACTGCTGCCTGCTGTTGCTGTCAAACTGTATTCTGCAGGAATTTTGTGCCGACCGGCACTTTATTTCTGGCCGACAGACTATTTCGCAGCCGGTGGCCACCACAAGCAGCCGGTGGTAGTTTCCTCCGGCCGGTGGCACTCGGAAGCATGCAAGGAAGGTTTTCTGGGGCTTTGGAAAATTTTGGAAAAGCAGGGCAGTGAAAACAGAGGCAGCAGTGGTGCGGTGTGGGTTTTTCCGGGCAAGTCGGTTTCGAACATGCATCATTCGCGCGTCCCGAGGCAGGGCTGAGGCCCCCTTTCTTTTATTTACTTGATTTAATTTTTGTAATAATTTATTCATTTATTCTTTGGACTGTATTATTATTTTGGTCCCTCCGAGCGAGGGCGAATTTGTAATAAGTGTGTGTGAGTGGGTGTATGTCTTCCAATCCCCATTTCTTTCTCCCTTTTATTTACCTGCTTATGTTGGTAGACTAGGGCATTTCTATCTTAGCATACACTATGCAATGCATGTGTGCATTCATGCATTTGTTTACATGCATCGGGCTCGACACATCATGCAAACTGCATCGTACTTTCAATTCCAAATTGAATACGTGATAGTTGTTGCATCTCATGTGCCATGTTCAGGGTTAGCCGAGCCTGTCTAGATTACATCCCTGTATGCGATGCATTAGCCACTTAACATGAACTAGGACATGCATGTTTGCTAACTAGTTTATTGTTTTTGGTAGCAGTCGATGTAAGTATTTTACGCTTTAGCATACCACATGCGTGTGAATGTTAACCTGACAGTATGCTTACCATGCGGCTAAATGCTTATATGATAAACCGTTTGAATGCCTGTGGGTGGAGGTTGGGTTGCTTGAGTTGGAACAACTCATTGAAATCTGTATTTTAGCCTACTTGCGAGTAGCAAAATCTAACACGTTTTTTTTCGAGACAAAACGGATATGCAATGTTCATTTCCAAGTTAGGCAATCTAGTCTATACTTTTGTTGTGTGCATCACATAGTAATTCTAGGTTAATAACCGGAATAAGAACGCATAAAGTTTTCAAAAACGGATATCACGGTTAGTAGAGGCCGGTCTTCGGACCGGGCGACAGGGGGTGCTCATAGCTGACCTTCCCCGATCGTACCCAAGCTCCCGAGCCAAGACCACTTTGGTGATGACGGACATGTGGCCTTCGGCACCGAGTCAGGGTTTCGTAAATTTCCCATTTTAAAATATTTAGGTGGCGACTCTGCAATCTGGCAAAGCAGTCCATGTTAGGCACTACTTTTCAAAAAATCTGTTTTCTCAAACGATTTGCTGGATTTGGACTCTTTGGTTCAAGATTAAGAACCGACACAAAAATCGAGTCCGAACTGTAACCGAGGTCCCTCGCGGACGTGTTACACCTGGTTTTAGCTACTTGATGAAGTTGAACTTTCTGAACCTTCGTTTTAGCTTCCTGAGGGAGCCTGAACCTTTTGAACCTTCTTTTTAGCTTCTTGAGGGAGCTTGAACCTTCTGAACCATCGTTTTAGCCTCTTGAGGGAGCTTGAACCTTTTGAACCCCTGTTTTGGCTTCTTGAGGAAGCTTGAAATTTTGAACTTTTCAACCTTCGTTTTAGCTTCTTGAGGAAGCTTGAACCTTTTGAACCAATATTTTAGCTTCTTGAGGAAGCTTGAACCTTTTGAACCTTTTGAACCTTTGCTCTAACTTCTCCGAGGAAGTTTGAACCTTTTGAACCTTGGTTTTAGCTTCTTGCGGAAGTTGAACCTTCTGAACCTTCGTTTTAGTTTCCTGAGGGAGTTTGAACCTTTTGAACCTTCGTTTTAGCTTCTTGAGGGAGCTTAAACCTCTTGAACCTTCGTTTTAGCTTCTTGAGGGAACTTGAACCTTTTCAACCATTGTTTTGGCTTCTTGAGGAAGGTTGAACCTTTTGAACCTTCGTTTTAGCTTCTTGAGGAAGCTTGAACCTTTTGAACCTTTGCTCTAGCTTCTCCAAGAAGCTTGAACCCTTTGCTCCAACTTCTCCAAGAAGCTTGAAACTTTTGAACCTTTGCTCTAGCTTCTCTAAGAAGCTTGAACCTTTTGCTCTAGCTTTTCCAAGAAGCTTGAACCCTCTTGTTTCTCTATAAGAGAGGGCCTCCATCTCCTTTGGAGAGGTTGAAAAAAATTTGTCTAAGGAAAAGCACAAATATCTCTCTATATCTCAACATTCTAGGCTTAGAGAGGGTGTTTGTTCTTGGCCTTTAACACCACCGGTGATTGCGCATGTTGTGCTTGTTCGAGGATTCTGAGTTTGGTGAGAGCCTTACCTCCGGACCTCGGGACTCTTTTGTGCTTTGCCTCGATTTGCGAACTAGGTTCTGTTTTCTCTCCCCGAAGGGAGGGAGAGGTTTCGTAGACCATCACTCAGTGGTCGTAGGCTACTTTTCGTGGTCATAGACCACTGTTCCCGTTTCGTGACCATTTTCCAGTTGTAGGAGCCGTCGGTCGTGCGCCTCGGTTCGGGACCGCTTAACTTTCTCCGTTTGGCACGGTCTTTGGACAGCTTGAACCTGTTGAACCTTCGTTTTAACTTCTTGAGGAAGCTTGAAACTTTTGAACCCTTCTTTTAGCTTCTTGAGGAAGTTAAACCTTCTGAACCTTCGTTTTAGCTTCTTGAGGGAGCTTGAACCTTTTGAACCTTGGTTTTAGCTTCTTGAGGGCGCTTGGACCTTTTGAACCTTCGTTTTAGCTTCTTGAGGGAGCTTAAACCTTTTGTACCCTGGTTTTAGCTTCTTGACGAAGTTGAACCTTCTGAACCTTGGTTTTAGCTTCCTCAGGGAGCCTGAACCTTTTGAACCTTCGTTTTAGCTTCTTGAGGGAGCTTGAACCTTTTGAACCATCGTTATAGCCTCTTGAGGGAGCTTGAACCTTTTGAACCCCAGTTTTGGCTTCTTGAGGAAGCTTGAAATTTTGAACTTTTCAACCTTCGTTTTAGCTTCTTAAGGAAGCTTGAACCTTTTGAACCTTCGTTTTAGCTTCTTGAGGAAGCTTGAACCTTTTGAACCTTTGCTGTAGCTTCTCCAAGGAAGCTTGAACCTTTTGAACCTTGGTTTTAGCTTCTTGAGGAAGTTGAACCTTCTGAACCTTCGTTTTAGTTTCCTGAGGGAGCATGAACCTTTTGAACCCTTGTTTTGGCTTCTTAAGGAAGCTTGAAACTTTTGAACCTTTGTTTTAGCTTCCAGAGGAAGCTTGAACCTTTTGAACCTTCGTTTTTGCTTCTTGAGGAAGTTTGAACCTTTTGAACCTTTGCTCTAGCTTCTCCAAGAAGCTTGAACCCTTTGCTCCAGCTTCTTCGAGAAGCTTGAAACTTTTGAACCTTTGCTCTAGCTTCTCTAAGAAGCTTGAACCTTTTGCTCTAGCTTCTCCAAAGAAGCTTGAACCCTCTTGTTTCTCTATAAGAGAGGGCCTCCCTCTCCTTTAGAGACGTTGAAAAAAATTTGTCTAAGGAAAAGCACATATATCTCTCTATATCTCTACATTCTAGGCTTAGAGAGGGTGTTTGTTCTTGGCCTTTAACACCACCGGTGATTGCGCATGCTGTGCTCGTTCTGAGGTTACGGAGTTTCGGCTGAGAGTCTTACCTCCGGACCTCGGGAATCTTTTGTGATTTGCCTCGATTTGCGAACCAGATTCTATTTTCTCTCCCCGAAGGAAGGGAGAGGTTTCATAGACCATCTCTCAGTGGCCATAGGCTACTTTTCGTGGTTGTAGACCACTGTTCCCATTTGGAGACAATTTTCCGATTTTCGGAGCCGTCGGTCGTGCGCCTCGGTTGGGACAACAGCTTGAACCTTTTGAACTTTCGTTTTAGCTTCTTGAGGAAGCTTGAACCTTTTGAACCCTGATTTCAGCTTCTTGAGGGAGTTAAACCTTCTGAACCTTCGTTTTAGCCTCTTGAGGGAGCTTGAACCTTTTGAACCTTGGTTTTATTTTCTTGAGGGCGCTTGGACCTTTTGAACCTTGGTTTTAGCTTCTTGAGGGAGCTTGAACTTTTTGAACCCTGGTTTTAGCTTCTTGATGAAGTTGAACCTTCTTAGCCTTCGTTTTAGCTTCCTGAGGGTGCCTGAACCTTTTGAACCTTCTTTTTAGCTTCTTGAGGGAGCTTGAACCTTTTGAACCATCGTTTTAGCCTCTTCAGGGAGCTTGAACCTTTTGAACCCTTGTTTTGGCTTCTTGAGGAAGCTTGAAATTTTGAACTTTTCAACCTTCGTTTTAGCTTCTTGAGGAAGCCAGAACTTTTTGAACCTTCATTTTAGCTTCTTGAGGAAGCTTGAACCTTTTGAACCTTTGCTCTAGCTTCTCCGAGGAAGCTCGAACCTTTTGAACCCTGGTTTTAGCTTCTTGAGGAAATTGAATCTTCTGAACCTTCGTTTTAGCTTCTTGAGGGAGCTTGAACCTTTTGAACCCTTGTTTTGGCTTCTTAAGGAAGCTTGAAACTTTTGAACCTTCGTTTTAGCTTCCTGAGGAAGCTTGAACCTTTTGAACCTTCGTTTTAGCTTTTTGAGGAAGTTTGAACCTTTTGAACCTTTGCTCTAGCTTCTCCAAGAAGCTTGAACCCTTTGCTCTAGCTTCTCCGAGAAGCTTAAAACTTTTGAACCTTTTCTCTAGCTTCTCTAAGAAGTTTGAACCTTTTGCTCTAGCTTCTCCAAGAAGCTTGAACCCTCTTGTTTCTCTATAAGAGAGGGCCTCCCTCTCCTTTAGAGAGGTTGAAAAAAATTTGTCTAAGGAAAAGCACATATATCTCTCTATATCTCTACATTCTAGGCTTAGAGAGGGTGTTTGTTCTTGGCCTTTAACACCACCTGATTGCATCTTGTGCTCATTACGAGGTTCTGAGTTTTGGTGAGGGCCTTACCTCCGGACCACGGGACTCTTTTGTGCTTTGCCTCGATTTGCGAACCAGGTTCTGTTTTCTCTGTCCGAAGCAAGGGAGAGGTTTCGTAGACCATCTCTCAGTGGCTATAGGCTACTTTTCGAGGTCGTAGACCACTGTTCCCGTTTGGAGACCATTTTCCAGTTTTCGGAGCCGTCGGTCGTGCGCCTCTGTTCGGGACCACTTAACTGTCTCCGTTTGGCACGGTTTTTGGACAGCTTGAATCTTTTGAACCTTCGTTTTTGATTCTTGAGGAAGCTTGAACCTTTTGAACCCTTATTTTAGCTTCTTGAGGAAGTTAAACTTTCTGAACCTTCGTTTTAGTTTTTTGAGGGAGCTTGAACCTTTTGAACCTTGGTTTTAGCTTCTTGAGGGTGCTTGGACCTTTTGAACCTTTGTTTTAGCATCTTGAGGGAGCTTGAAACTTTTGAACCCTGGTTTTAGCTTCTTGATGAAGTTGAACCTTCTGAACCTTTGTTTTAGCTTCCTCTGGGAGCCTGAACCTTTTGAACCTTCGTTTTAGCTTCTTGAGAGAGCTTGAACCTTTTGAAGCATCGTTTTAGCCTCTTGAGGGAGCTTGAACATTTTGAACCCCTGTTTTGGCTTCTTGAGGAAGCTTGAAATTTTGAACTTTTCAACCTTCGTTTTAGCTTCTTAAGGAAGCTTGAACCTTTTGAACCTTCTGAACCTTCATTTTAGCTTCTTGGGGAAGCTTGAACCTTTTGAACCTTTGCTCTAGCTTCTCCGAGAAAGATTGAACCTTTTGAACCCTGGTTTTAGCTTCTTGAGGAAGTTGAACCTTCTGAACCTTCGTTTTAGTTTCCTGAGGGAGCTTGAGCCTTTTGAAACTTCGTTTTAGCTTCTTGAGGGAGCTTGAACCTTTTGAACCCTTGTTTTGGCTTCTTAAGGAAGCTTGAAACTTTTGAACCTTCGTTTTAGCTTCCTGAGGAAGCTTGAACCTTTTGAACCTTCGTTTTAGCTTTTTGAGGAAGTTTGAACCTTTTGAACCTTTGCTCTAGCTTCTCCAAGAAGCTTGAACCCTTTGCTCCAGCTTCTCCGAGAAGCTTAAAACTTTTGAACCTTTTCTCTAGCTTCTCTAAGAAGCTTGAACCTTTTGCTCTAGCTTCTCCAAGAAGCTTGAACCCTCTTGTTTCTTTATAAGAGAGGGCCTCTCTCTCCTTTAGAGAGGTTGAAAAAAATTTGTCAAAGGAAAAGCACATATATCTCTCTATATCTCTACATTCTAGGCTTAGAGAGGGTGTTTGTTCTTGACGTTTAACACCACCGGTGATTGCGCATGCTGTGCTCGTTCTGAGGTTACGGAGTTTCGGCTGAGAGCCTTACCTCCGGACCTCGGGACTCTTTTGTGCTTTGGCTCGATTTGCGAACTAGGTTCTGTTTTCTCTCCCTGAAGGGAGGGAGAGGTTTCGTAGACCATCTCTCAGTGGCCGTAGGCTACTTTTTGTGGTCGTAGACCACTGTTCCCGTTTGGAGACTATTTTCCGGTTTTCGGAGCCGTCGGTCGTGCGCCTCGGTTTGGGACCGCTTAACTTTCTCCGTTTGGCACGGTTTTTGGACAGCTTGAACCTTTTGAACTTTCGTTTTAGCTTCTTGAGGAAGCTTGAACCTTTTGAACCATGATTTCAGCTTCTTGAGGAAGTTAAACCTTCTGAACCTTCATTTTAGCTTCTTGAGGGAGCTTGAACCTTTTGAACCTTGGTTTTAGCTTCTTGAGGGCACTTGGACCTTTTGAACCTTCGTTTTAGCTTCTTGAGCGAGCTTAAAATATTTGAACCCTGGTTTTAGCTTCTTGACGAAGTTGAACCTTCTGAACCTTCGTTTTAGCTTCCTGAGGGAGCCTGAACCTTTTGAACCTTCGTTTTAGCTTCTTGAGGGAGCTTGAACCTTTTGAACCTTCGTTTTAGCCTCTTGAGGGAGCTTGAACCTTTTGAACCCCTGTTTTGGCTTCTTAAGGAAGCTTGAAATTTTGAACTTTTCAACCTTCGTTTTAGCTTCTTGGGGAAGCTTGAACCTTTTGAACCTTCGTTTTAGCTTCTTGAGGAAGTTGGAACCTTTTGAACCTTTGCTCTAGCTTCTCCGAGGAAGCTTGAACCTTTTGAACGCTGGTTTTTGCTTCTTGACGAAGTTGAACCTTCTGAACCTTCGTTTTAGTTTCCTGAGGGAGTTTGAACCTTTTGAACCTTCGTTTTAGCTTCTTGAGGGAGCTTGAACCTTTTGAACCCTTTTTTTGGCTTCTTGAAGAAGCTTGAACCTTTTGAACGTTCGTGTTAGCTTTTTGAGGAAGCTCGACCCTTTTGAACCTTCGTTTTAGCTTCTTGAGGAAGCTTCAACCTTTTGAACCTTTGCTCTAGCTTCTCCAAGAAGCTTGAACCCTTTGCTATCGCTTCTCCAAGAAGCTTGAAACTTTTGCACCTTTGCTCTAGCTTCTCTAAGAAGCTTGAACCTTTTGCTCTAGCTTCTCCAAGAAGCTTGAACCCTCTTGTTTCTATATAAGAGAGGTTGAAAAAAATTTGTCTAAGGAAAAGCACATATATCTCTCTATATCTCTACATTCTAGGCTTAGAGAGGGTGTTTGTTCTTGGCCTTTAACATCCCTGGTGATTGCGCTTGTTGTGCTCGTTCTAAGGTTACGGAGTTTCGGCTGAGAGCCTTACCTCCGGACCTCGGGACTCTTTTGTGCTTTGCCTCGATTTGCGAACCAGGTTCTGTTTTCTCTCCCCGAAGGGAGGGAGAGGTTTCGTAGACCATCTCTTAGTGGCCGTAGGCTACTTTTCGTGGTCTTAGACCACTGTTCCCGTTTGGAGACCATTTTCCAGTTTTCAGAGTCGTCTGTCGTGCGCCTCGGTTTGAGACCGCTTAACTTTCTCCGTTTGGGACTGTTTTTGGATAGCTTGAACCTTTTTGACCTTCGTTTTAGTTTCTTGAGGAAGCTTGAACCTTTTGAACCCTTATTTTAGCTTTTTGAGGAAATGAAACCTTTTGAACCTTCGTTTTAGCTTCTTGATGGAGCTTGAACCTTTTGAACCTTGGTTTTAGCTTCTTGAGGACGCTTGGACCTTTTTGAACCTTCGTTTTAGCTTCTTCAGAGAGCTTGAACCTTTTGAACCCTGGTTTTAGCTTATTGATGAAGTTAAACCTTCTGAACCTTCGTTTTTGCTTCCTGAGGGTGCCTAAACCTTTGGAACCTTCGTTTTAGGTTCTTGAGGGAGTTTGAACCTTTTGAACCTTCGTTTTAGCCTCTTGAGGGAGCTTGAACCTTTTGAACCCCTGTTTTGGCTTCATGAGGAAGCTTGAAATTTTTGAACTTTTCCACCTTCGTTTTAGTTTCTTGAGGAAGCTTGAACCTTTTGAACCTTCGTTTTTGCTTCTTGAGGGAGCTTGAACCTTTTGAACCTTTGCTCTAGCTTCTCTGAGGAAGCTCGAACCTTTTGAACCTTCGTTTTAGCTTCTTGAGGGAGCTTGAACCTTTTGAACCTTCGTTTTAGCTTCTTGAGGGAGCTTGAACCTTTTGAAACCTTATTTTGGCTTCTTGAGGAAGCTTGAACCTTTTGAACCTTCGTTGTAGCTTCTTGAGGGAGCTTGAACCTTTTGAACCTTCGTTTTAGCTTCTTGAGGGAGCTTCAACCTTTTGGAACCATGGTTTTGGCTTCTTGAGGAAGCTTGAACCTTTTGAACCTTCGTTTTAGCTTCTTGAGGAAGCTTGAACCTTTTGAACCTTTCCACTAGCTTCTCCAAGAAGCTAGAACCCTTTGCTCTAGCTTCTCCAAGAAGCTTGAAACTTTTGAACCTTTGCTCCAGCTTCTCTAAGAAGCTTGACCCTTTTGCTCTAGCTTCTCCAATAAGCTTGAACCCTCTTGTTTCTCTATAAGAGAGGGCCTCCCTCTCCTTTAGAGAGGTTGAAAAAAATTTGCCAACTGAAAAGCACATATATCTCTCTATATCTCTACATTCTAGGCTTAGAGAGGGTGTTTGTTCTTGGCCTTTAACACCACTGGTGATTGCGCATGTTGTGCTCGTTCTGAGGTTACGAAGTTTCGACTGAGAGCCTTACCTCCGGACCTCGAGAATCTTTTGTGCTTTGCCTCGATTTGCGAACCAGTTTTTGTTTTCTCTCCCCGAAGGGAGGGAGAGGTTTCGTAGACCATCTTTCAGTGGTCGTAGGCTACTTTTTGTGGTCGTAGACCACTGTTCCCGTTTGGAGACCATTTTCCGGTTTTCGGAGCTGTCGGTCGTGCGCCTCGGTTCGGGACCGCTTAACTTTCTCCGTTTGGCACGGTTTTCGGATAGCTTGAACCTTTTGAACCTTCGTTACAGCTTCTTGAGGAAGCTTGAACTTTTTGAACCCTTACTTTAGCTTCTTGAGGAAGTTAAACCTTCTAAACTTTCGTTTTAGCTTCTTGGGGGAGCTTGAACCTTTTGAACCTTGGTTTTAGCTTCTTGAGGGCGCTTGGACCTTTTGAACCTCCGTTTTAGCTTCTTGATGGAGCTTGAACCTTTTGAACCCTAGTTTTAGGTTCTTGACGAAAGCTTCTGAACCTTCGTTTCAGCTTCCTGAGTGAGCCCGAACCTTTTGAACCTTCGTTTTAGCCTCTTGAGGGAGCTTGAATCTTTTGAATCTTCGTTTTAGCCTCTTGACAGAGCTTGTAACTTTTGAACCCTTGTTTTGGCTGCTTGAGGAAGCTTGAAATTTTGACCTTTTCAACCTTCGTTTTAGCGTCTTGAGGAAGGTTGTACCTTTTGAACCTTCGTTTTAGCTTCTTGAGGGAGCTTGAACCTTTTGAACCTTTGCTCTAGCTTCTCCAAGAGAGCTTGAACCTTTTGAACCTTCGTTTTAGTTTCTTTAGTAAGTTGAACCTTCTGAACCTTCGTTTTAGTTTCCTGAGGGAGCTTGAACCTTTTGAACCTTCGTTTTAGCTTCTTGAGGGAGCTTGAACCTTTTGAACCTTCGTTTTAGTTTCTTGAGGGAGCTTGAACCTTTTGAACCGTCGTTTTGGCCACTTGAGGAAGCTTGAACCTTTTGAACCTTCGTTTTAGCTTCTTGAGGGAGCTTGAACCTTTTGAACGTTCGTTTTAGCTTCTTGAGGGAGCTTCAACATTTTGGAACCATGGTTTTGGCTTCTTGAGGAAGCTTGAACCTTTTGAACCTTCGTTTTAGCTTCTTGAGGAAGCTTGAACCTTTTGAACCTTTGCTCTAGCTTCTCCAAAAAGCTTGAACCCTTTGCTCTAGCTTCTCCAAGAAACTTCAAACTTTTGAACCTTTGCTCTAGCTTCTCTAAGAAGTTTGAACCTTTTGCTCTAGCTTCTCCAAGAAGCTTGTACCCTCTTGTTTCTCTATAAGAGAGGGCCTCCCTCTCTTTTAGAGAGTTTGAAAAAAATTTGTCTAAGGAAAAGCACATATATCTCTCTATATCTCTACATTCTAGGCATAGAGAGGGTGTTTGTTCTTGGCCTTTAACACCATCGGTGATTGTGCATGTTGTGCTCGTTCTAAGGTGACGGAGTTTCGGCTGAGAGCCTTACCTCTGGACCTCGGGACTCTTTTGTTCTTTGCCTCGATTTGCGGACGAGTTACTTTTCACTCCCGAAGAGGAGAGAGGTTTCGAGACCATCTCTCGATGGGTAGGCTACTTTTCGTGGTCGTAGACCACTGTTCCCATTTGGAGACCATTTTTCGGTTTTCGGAGCCGTCGGTCGTGCGCCTCGGTTCGGGACCACTTAACTTTCTCCGTTTAGCACGGTTTTTGGACAACTTGAACCTTTTGAACCTTCGTTTTAGCTTCTTGAGGAAGCTTGAACCTTTTGTACCCTTATTTTAGCTTCTTGAGGAAGTTAAACCTTCTGAACCTTCGTTTTAGCTTATTGAGGGAGCTTGAACATTTTGAACCTTGGTTTTATTTTCTTGAGGGTGCTTAGACCTTTTGAACCTTGGTTTTAGCTTCTTGAGGGAGCTTGAACCTTTTGAACCCTGGTTTTAGCTTCTTGATGAAGGTTCGGGCTTCCTGAGGGAGCCTGAACCTTTTGAACCTTCTTTTTAGCTTCTTGAGGGAGCTTGAACCTATCGAACCATCGTTTCAGCCTCTTGAGGGAGCTTGAACCTTTTGAACCCCTGTTTTGGCTTCTTGAGGAAGCTTGAAATTTTGAACTTTTCAACCTTCGTTTTAGCTTCTTGAGGAAGCGTGAACCTTTTGAACCTTCGTTTTAGCTTCTTGGCGAAGCTTGAACCTTTTGAACCTTTGCTCTAGCTTCTCCGAGGAAGCTTGAACCTTTTGAACCCTGGTTTTAGATTCTTGAGGAAGTTGAACCTTCTGAACCTTCGTTTTGGTTTCCCGAGGGAGCTTGAACCTTTTGAACCTTCGTTTTAGCTTCTTGAGGGAGCTTGAACCTCTTGAACCTTCGTTTTAGCTTCTTGAGGGAGCTTGAACCTTTTCAACCATTGTTTTGGCTTCTTGAGGAAGGTTGAACCTTTTGAACCTTCATTTTAGCTTCTTCAGGAAGCTTGAACCTTTTGAACCTTTGCTCTAGCTTATCTAACCCTTTGTTCTAGCTTCTCCAAGAAGCTTGATAGTTTTGAACCGTTGCCCTAGCTTCTCAAAGAAGCTTGAACCTTTTGCTCCAGCTTCTCCGAGAAGCATGAACCCTCTTGTTTCTCTATAAGAGAGGGCCTCCCTCTCCTTTAGAGAGGTTGAAAAAAATTTGTCTAAGGAAAAACACATATATCTCTGTATATCCCTACATTCTAGGCTTAGAGAGGGTGTTTGTTCTTGGCCTTTAACACTACCGATGATTGCGCATGTTGTGCTCGTTCTGAGGTTACGGAGTTTCGGCTGAGAGCCTTACCTTCGGACCTCGGACTCTTTTGTGCTTTGCCTCGATTTGCGAACCAGGTTCTGTTTTCTCTCCCCGAAGGGAGGGAGAGGTTTCGTAGACCATCTCTCAGTGGCCGTAGGCTACTTTTCGTGGTCGTAGACCACTGTTCCCGTTTGGAGACCATTTTCCAGTTTTCGGAGCCGTCGATCGTGCGCCTCGGTTCGGGACCGCTTAACTTTCTCCGTTTACACGATTTTTTGGACGGTTTGAACCTTTTGCACCTTCGTTTTAGCTTCTTAAGGAAGCTTGAACCTTTGAACCCTTATTTTAGCTTCTTGAGGAAGTTAAACCTTCAACCTTCGTTTGACTTCTTGAGGGAGCTTGAACCTTTTGAAGCTTGGTTTTAGCTTCTTGAGGGCGCTTGGACCTTTTGAACCTTCGTTTTAGCTTCTTGAGGGAGCTTGAACCTTTTGAACCCTGGTTTTAGCTTCTTGACGAAGTTGAACCTTCTGAACCTTCGTTTTAGCTTCTTGAGGGAGCCTGAACCTTTTGAACCTTCGTTTTAGCTTCTTGAGGGAGGTTGAACCTTTTGAACCATCGTTTTAGCCTTTTGAGGGAGCATGAACCTTTTGAACCCCTGTTTTGGCTTCTTGAGGAAGCTTGAAATTTTGAACTTTTCAACCTTCGTTTTAGCTTCTTAAGGAAACTTGAACCTTTTGAACCTTCGTTTTAGCTTCTTGAGGAAGCTTGAACCCTTTGAACCTTTGCTCTAGCTTCTCCGAGGAAGCTTGAACCTTTTGAACCCTAGTTTTAGCTTCTTGAGGAAGTTGAACCTTCTGAACCTTCGTTTTAGTTTCCTGAGGGAGCTTGAACTTTTTGAACCTTCGTTTTAGCTTCTTGAGGGAGCTTGAACCTTTTGAACCCTTGTTTTGGCTTCTTAAGGAAGCTTGAAACTTTTGAACCTTCGTTTTAGCTTCTTGAGGAAGCTTGAACCTTTTGAACCTTCGTTTTAGCTTCTTGAGGAAGTTTGAACCTTTTGAACCTTTGCTCTAGCTTCGCCAAGAAGCTTGAACCCTTTGCACCAGCTTCTCCGAGAAGCTTGAAACTTTTGAACCTTTGCTAACTTCTCCAAGAAGCTTGAACCCTCATGTTTCTTTATAAGAGAGGGCCTCCCTCTTCTTTAGAGAGGTTGAAAAAAAATTGTTTAAGGAAAAGCACATATATCTCTCTATATCTCTACATTCTAGGCTTACAGAGGGTGTTTGTTCTTGGCCTTTAACACCACCGGTGATTGCATCTTTGTGCTTTCGTTTTGAGGTTACGGAGTTTCGGCTGGGAGCCTTACCTCCGGACCTCGGGACTCTTTTGTGCTTTGCCTCGATTTGCGAACCAGGTTCTGTTTTCTCTCCCCGAAGGGAGGGAGAGGTTTCGTAGACCATCTCTCAGTGGCCGTAGGCTACTTTTCGTGGTCGTGGACCACTGTTCCCGTTTGGAGACTATTTTCCGATTTTCGGAGCCGTCGGTCGTGCGCCTCGGTTCGGGACTGCTTAACTTTCTCCGTTTGGCACGGTTTTTGGACAGCTTGAACCTTTTCAACCCTGATTTCAGCTTCTTGAGGAAGTTAAACCTTCTGAACCTTCGTTTTAGCTTCTTGAGGGAGCTTGAACCTTTTGAACCTTGGTTTTACCTTCTTGACGGCGCTTGGACCTTTGTAGCTTAACGATATTAAGATTGCTTAAGCAACTCATTTAACATTTTGTAAAATAGCTAAGTGTTCAATTCTCAAGTCCAAAAGGATAAATTTGAATTCGATTTAATTTTCATCCTATTTCGCTTACATTTATTTCTCCCTAAATTACACTTTTACCACCCAAGAAGGAAGTTTTTTTCTCACTCTCTTCGACCTTCTCCATGCTTCTCTGTTTTGTTCTAGGAATTAATTAGGTTTGGCAACTAATAGTATCATCCGATTAGCTGCCCAAGTTCGACTCAAACTAATCTTGCTTAGCCTCCAAGAAAGAGAAGTTACTGAGTAATTGCCACTTAACAATATAAGTTCAGCTCAAGCAACTCATTTATCGTTTTCGAAATCGCCTAAGCGTTCGATTCTGCTGTAAAAAATCATTAATTTGAATTTGCTCTAATTATCATCCTATTTCCCTTTCTTTTCTCCTACCTTCTCTTCTAACTCTCAAGAAGAAAGATTCTCTATAACTCTCTCCGTCCATCTCTCTTTTGTTCTAGGGACTAATTTGGTTAGGCAACTAATAGTTTCATTAGCTTAACTGGTGAAGTTTAACTCAAACTTGTCTTGGTTAGCCTCCAAAAACGAGAATTTACTCAACGAAATTAGTTTAACTTAAGAAACTCATTTAATGTTTTCTCAATCAACAACGCGTTCAATTAGCACGTCCAAAAGGATAAATTTTAATTCGCTTTAATTTTCTTCCTGTTTCCTTTTATGTTCTCTAACTTTCTCTTCTGATTCTCAAGAAGAAAGTTTCTCTCTAACTCTCTCCGTCCTTCTCCAACCTTCTCTCTTTTGTTCTAGGAAATGATTTCCTCATGATTTTGTTGGCTGTGTTTTGGTTTGTTGCTGAGGGGCCATTGTACTTTCACTTCTACTCCCTAGACCGTGGCTTATGGTTTTTTGACCGTGCTAGGTTCATGTGACTTTGCTGGGACTTCTCATGGGGTAGATTTTATCCTCCGACATGGCTTTGGTTAAGTAGCTTGGATGTCACGGCTGTGAGGAGTGGGATGCTTATTGGATTCCATGGTTTATCTGCAGTCGAGGCGGGGACATGTGGGGTTGACTATCATCTTTGACTCGGCTTGTGGGTTGTTGTTTTGTCGATTATTATGTTGTTTTTAGCTTTGTGGTGTAATTTGTGTGTATCTTTGCCCATATATCCACCTCTAGTTTCTATCTATTATCTCTGATGGTAGGGGTTACTTGAGGACAAAAAGGATACATGGGCAGAGTTGGGGTTTTTTGTGTTTTCTGTTGTTCTTGTTTGTCCCCCTTTTTTTAAGGGGGTGCAGTGGTTGTTTATGTTGGTTGTACTTGTTTTTATTTGCTGTTGGGCGTGCCTGGGGTACGCCCTTTGTAAACTCGTATATTTCATTGTCTTTATTTTATGACTTACTTACCCAAAAAATTTTTTTCCTTAGGCAGCTAATACTTTCATTAGCTTAAGTGGTCCGGTTTAACTCAAACAAATCTTGCTTAGCCACCCAGAAAAAGAATCTACTGAGTAATTGTAGCTTAACGATATTGGTTTAACTTAACCACCTCATTTAAGGTTTTGTAAATCACCTAAGTGTTCAATTCTCAAGTCCAAACGAATGATTTGAATTCGCTTTAATTTTAATGCTATTTCTTTTCTTCTTCTTTTTTTTTTTTCTTTCCCTTGGGTAAGCAAGTCATAAAATAAAAACAATGAAATTTTGCGAGTTTACAAGGGGCCTACCCCCCAGGCACGCCGAACAACAAATATAAAAACGAACAAAACCAACTCCTATTTCTTTTCCTTTTATCTGACTTTCACTTCCAGCTCTCAAGAAGAATGTTTCTATTTAACTCTCTCGGTCCTTCTCCTCCAATCTCTCTTTTGTTCTTGAACTAATTAGGTTAGGCAACTAATAGCTTCATTAGCTTAAGTGGCCAAGCCTAACACAAAATAATTTTTCTTGGCCTCCATGAAAGAGAGTTTACTGAGTAATTGCAGCTTAGCGATATTAGGATTGCTTAAGCAACTCATTTAACGTTTCGTAAATCAGCTAAGTGTTCAATTCTCAAGTCCAAAAGGATAAATTTGAATTCGATTTAATTTTCATCCTATTTCGCTTACATTTATTTCTCCCTAAATTACACTTTTACCACCCAAGAAGGAAGTTTTTTTCTCACTCTCTTCGTCCTTCTCCATGCTTCTCTGTTTTGTTCTAGGAATTAATTAGGTTTGGCGACTAATAGTATCATCCGATTAACAGCCCAAGTTCGACTCAAACTAATCTTGCTTAGCCTCCAAGAAAGAGAAGTCACTGAGTAATTGTAACTTAACAATATAAGTTCAGCTCAAGCAACTCATTTATCGTTTTCGAAATCGCCTAAGCGTTCGATTCTGCTGTCAAAAATCATTAATTTGAATTTGCTCTAATTATCATCCTATTTCCCTTTCTTTTCTCCTGCCTTCTCTTCTAACTCTCAAGAAGAAAGATTCTCTGTAACTCTCTCCGTCCATCTCTCTTTTGTTCTAGGGACTAATTTGGTTAGGCAACTAATAGTTTCATTAGCTTAACTGGTCAAGTTTAACTCAAACTTGTCTTGGTTAGCCTCCAAAAACGAGAATTTACTCAACGAAATTAGTTTAACTTAAGAAACTCATTTAATGTTTTCTCAATCAACAACGTGTTCAATTAGCACGTCCAAAAGGATAAATTTTAATTCGCTTTAATTTTCTTCCTGTTTCCTTTTATGTTCTCTAACTTTCTCTTCTGATTCTCAAGAAGAAAGTTTCTCTCTAACTCTCTCCGTCCTTCTCCAACCTTCTCTCTTTTGTTCTAGGAAATGATTTCCTCATGATTTTGTTGGCTGTGTTTTGGTTTGTTCTTTGAGGGCCATTGTACTTTCACTTCAACTCCTAGACCGTGGCTTATGGTTTTTGACCGTGCTAGCTTCATGTGACTTTCTTTGGGACTTCTCATGGGGTAGATTTTATCCTCCGACATGGCTTTGGTTAAGTGGCTTGGATGTCACGGTGTGAGGTGGGATGCTTATTGGATTCCATGGTTTATATCTGATCGAGGCGGGGACATGTGGGGTTGACTATCATCTTTGACCGGCTTGTGGGTTGTTGTTTTGTCGATTAATGTCTGTTATGTTTTTAGCTTTGTGGTGTAATTTGTGTGTATCTTTGCCCATATATCCACCTCTAGTTTCTATCTATTATCTCGATGGTAGGGGTTACTTGAGGACAAAAAGGATACATGGGCGAGTTGGGGTTTTTGTGTTTTCTGTTGTTCTTGTTTGTCCCCCTTTTTTAAGGAGGTGCAGGGGTTGTTTATGTTGGTTATACTTGTTTTTATTTCTTTGTTGGGCGTGCACAGGGTATGCCCCTTGTAAACTCGTATATTTCATTGTCTTTATTTTATGACTTACTTGCCCAAAAAAAAAAATTTCCTTAGGCAACTAATACTTTCATTAGCTTAAGTGGTCCGGTTTAACTCAAACAAATCTTGCTTGGCCTCCCAGAAAAAGAATCTACTGAGTAATTGTAGCTTAACGATATTGGTTTAACTTAACCACCTCATTTAAGGTTTTGTAAATCACCTAAGTGTTCAATTCTCAAGTCCAAACGGATGATTTGAATTCGCTTTAATTTTAATCCTATTTCTTTTCTTCTTCTTCTTTTTTTTCTTTGCCTTGGGTAAGCAAGTCATAAAATAAAAACAATGAAATTTTGCGAGTTTACAAGGGGCCTACCCCCCAGGCACGCCGAACAACAAATATAAAAACGAACAAAACCAACTCCTATTTCTTTTCCTTTTATCTGACTTTCACTTCCAGCTCTCAAGAAGAATGTTTCTATTTAACTCTCTCGGTCCTTCTCCTCCAATCTCTCTTTTGTTCTTGAACTAATTAGGTTAGGCAACTAATAGCTTCATTAGCTTAAGTGGCCAAGCCTAACACAAAATAATTTTTCTTGGCCTCCATGAAAGAGAGTTTACTGAGTAATTGTATCTTAACGATATTAGGATTGCTTAAGCAACTCATTTAACGTTTTGTAAATCAGCTAAGTGTTCAATTCTCAAGTCCAAAAGGATAAATTTGAATTCGATTTAATTTTCATCCTATTTCGCTTACATTTATTTCTCCCTAAATTACACTTTTACCACTCAAGAAGGAAGTTTTTTTCTCACTCTCTTCGTCCTTCTCCATGCTTCTCTGTTTTGTTCTAGGAATTAATTAGGTTTGGCGACTAATAGTATCATCCGATTAACTGCCCAAGTTCGACTCAAACTAATCTTGCTTAGCCTCCAAGAAAGAGAAGTCTTGAGTAATTGTAACTTAACAATATAAGTTTAGCTCAAGCAACTCATTTATTGTTTTGAAATCGCCTAAGCGTTCAATTCTGCATCAAAAATCATTAATTTGAATTTGCTCTAATTATCATCCTATTTCCTTTCTTTTCTCCAGCCTTCTCTTCTAAGTCTCAAGAAGAAAGATTCTCTCTAACTCTCTCGTCCATCTCTCTTTTGTTCTAGGGACTAATTTGGTTAGGCAACTAATAGTTTCATTAGCTTAAGCTGGTCAAGTTTAACTCAAACTTATCTTGGTTAGCCTCCAAAAGAGAATTTACTCAACGAAATTAGTTTAACTTAAGGAACTCATTTAATGTTTTCTCAATCAACAACGTGTTCAATTAGCACGTCCAAAAGGATAAATTTTAATTACGCTTTAATTTTCTTCTGTTTCCTTTTATGTTCTCTAACTTTCTCTTCTAATTCTCAAGAAGAAAGTTTCTCTCTAACTCACTCTGTCCTTCTCCAACCTTCTCTCTTTTGTTCTAGGAAATGATTTCCTCATGATTATGTTGTGTTTTGGTTTGTTCTTTGAGGGCCATTGTACTTTCACTTCAACTCCCTAGACCGTGGCTTATGGTTTTTGACCGTGCTAGCTTCATGTGACTTTCTTTGGGACTTCTCATGGGGTAGATTTTATCCTCCGACATGGCTTTGGTTAAGTGGCTTGGATGTCACGGTGTGAGAGTGGGATGCTTATTGGATTCCATGGTTTATCTGCGATCGAGGCGGGGACATGTGGGGTTGACTATCATCTTTGACTTCGGCTTGTGGGTTGTTGTTTTGTCGATTAATGCATTATGTTTTTTAGCTTTGTGGTGTTATTTGTGTATATCTTTGCCCATATATCCACCTCTAGTTTCTATCTATTATCTCTGATGGTAGGGGTTACTTGAGGACAAAAAGGATACATGGGCAGAGTTAGGGTTTTTTGTGTTTTCTGTTGTTCTTGTTTGTCCCCCCTTTTTTAAGGGGGTGCAGTGGTTGTTTATGTTGGTTATACTTGTTTTTATTTGCTGTTGGGCGTGCCTGGGGTATGCCCCTTGTAAACTCGTATATTTCATTGTCTTTATTTTATGACTTACTTACCCAAAAAAAAATTTCCTTAGGCAACTAATAGTTTCATTAGCTTAAGTGGTCAGGTTTAACTCAAACAAATCTTGCTTGGCCTCCCAGAAAAAGAATCTACTGAGTAATTGTAGCTTAACGATATTGGTTTAACTTAACCACCTCATTTAAGGTTTTGTAAATCACCTAAGTGTTCAATTCTCAAGTCCAAACGGATGATTTGAATTCGCTTTAATTTTAATCCTATTTCTTTTTCTTCTTTTTTTTTTCTTTGTTTTGGGTAAGCAAGTCATAAAATAAAAACAATGAAATTTTACGAGTTTACAAGGGGCCTACCCCCCAGGCACGCCGAACAACAAATATAAAAACGAACAAAACCAACTCCTATTTCTTTTCCTTTTATCTAACTTTCACTTCCAGCTCTCAAGAAGAATGTTTCTATTTAACTCTCTCGGTCCTTCTCCTCCATTCTCTCTTTTGTTCTTGAACTAATTAGGTTAGGCAACTAATAGCTTCATTAGCTTAAGTGGCCAAGCCTAACACAAACTAATTTTTCTTGACCTCCATTAAAGAGAGTTTACTGAGTAATTTTAGCTTAACGATATTAGGATTGCTTAAGCAACTCATTTAATGTTTTGTAAATCAGCTCAGTGTTCAATTCTCAAGTCCAAAAGGATAAATTTGAATTCGATTTAATTTTCATCCTATTTCGCTTACATTTATTTCTCCCTAAATTACACTTTTACCACTCAAGAAGGAAGGTTTTTTTCTCACTCTCTTCGTCCTTCTCCATGCTTCTCTCTTTTGTTCTAGGAATTAATTAGCTTTGGCGACTAATAGTATCATCAGATTAACTGCCTAAGTTCGACTCAAACTAATCTTGCTTAGCCTTCAAGAAAGAGAAGTTACTCAGTAATTGTAATTTAAGAATATAAGTTTAGCTCAAGCAACTCATTTAATGTTTTCTAAATCGCCTAAGCGTTCAATTCTCCTGTCAAATATCATTAATTTGAATTTGCTGTAATTATCATCTTATTTCACTTTCTTTTCTCCAGCCTTCTCTTCTAACTCTCAAGAAGAAAGTTTTTCTCTAACTCTCTACGTCCATCTCTCTTTTGTTCTAGGGACTAATTTGGTTAGGCAACTAATAGTTTCATTAGCTTAACTGGTCAAGTTTAACTCAAACTTATCTTGGTTAGCCTCCAAAAAAGGGAATTTACTCAACGAAATTAGTTTAACTTAAGAAACTCATTTAATGTTTTCTCAATCAACAACGTGTTCAATTCCCAAGTCCAAAAGGACGAATTTTAATTCACTTTAATTTTCTTCCTGTTTAGTTTTATGTGCTCTAACTTTCTCTTCTAATTCTCAAGAATAAAGTTTCTCTCTAACTCTCCCCGTCCTTCTCCAACCTTCTCTCTTTTGTTCTCTGAAATGATTTCCTCATGATTTTGTTAGGCTGTGTTTTGGTTTGTTCTTTGAGGGCCATTGTACTTTCACTTCAACTCCTAGACCGTGGCTTATGGTTTTTGACCGTGCTAGCTTCATGTGACTTTCTTTGGGACTTCTCATGGGGTAGATTTTATCCTCGACATGGCTTTGGTTAAGTGGCTTGGATGTCACGGTGTGAGGAGTGGGATGCTTATTGGATTCCATGGTTTATATCTGATCGAGGCGGGGACATGTGGGGTTGACTATCATCTTTGACTCGGCTTGTGGGTTGTAGTTTTGTCGATTATTATGTTATGTTTTTTGGCTTTGTGGTGTTATTTGTGTGTATCTTTGCCCATATATCCAGCTCTAGTTTCTATCTATTATCTCTGATGGTAGGGGTTACTTGAGGACAAAAAGGATACATGGGCAGAGTTGGGGTTTTTTGTGTTTTCTGTTGTTCTTGTTTGTCGCCCCTTTTTTAAGGGGTTGCAATGGTTGTTTGTGTTGGTTATACTTGTTTTTATTTGTTGTTGGGCGTGCCTGCGGTATGCCCCTTGTAAACTCGTATATTTCAATGTCTTTATTTTATGACTTACTTACCCAAAAAAATATTACCTTAGGGAACTAATAGTTTCATTAGCTTAAGTGGTCAGGTTTAACTCAAACAAATCTTGCTTGGCCTCCCAGAAAAAGAATCTACTGAGCAATTGTAGCTTAACGATATTGGTTTAACTTAACCACCTCATTTAAGGTTTTGTAAATCACCTAAGTGTTCAATTCTCAAGTCCAAACGGATGATTTGAATTCGCTTTAACTTTAATCCTAATTCTTTTTCTTCTTTTTTTTTTTCTCTTTGTTTTTGGTAAGCAAGTCATAAAATAAGAAAAATGAAATTTTACGGGTTTACAAGGGGCCTACCCCCCAGGCACGCCGAACAACAAATATAAAAATGAACAAAACCAACTCCTATTTCTTTTCCTTTTATCTGACTTTCACTTCCAGCTCTCAAGAAGAATGTTTCTATTTAACTCTCTCGGTCCTTCCCCTCCAATCTCTCTTTTGTTCTTGAACTAATTAAGTTTGGCAACTACTAGCTTCATTATCTTAAGTGGCCAAGCCTAACACAAACTAATTTTTCTTGGCCTCCATGAAAGCGAGCTTACTGAGTAATTGTAGCTTAACGATATTAGGATTGCTTAAGCAACTCATTTAATGTTTTGTAAATCAGCTAAGTGTTCAATTCTCAAGTCCGAAAGGATAAATTTGAATTCGATTTAATTTTCATCCTATTTCGCTTACGTTTATTTCTCCCTAAATTACACTTTTACCACTCAAGAAGGAAGTTCTTTTTTCTCACTCTCTTCGTCCTTATCCATGCTTCTCTCTTTTGTTCTAGGAACTAATTAGGTTTGGCGACTAATATCATCATCAGATTAACTGCCCAAGTTCGACTCAAACTAATCTTGCTTAGCCTCCAAGAAAGAGAAGTTACTGAGTAATCGTAACTTAACAACATAAGTTTAGCTGAAGCAACTCATTTATTGTTTTCGAAATCGCCTAAGCGTTCAATTCTGCTGTTAAAAATCATTAATTTGAATTTGCTCTAATTATCATCCTATTTCCCTTTCTTTTCTCCAGCCTTCTCTTCTAACTCTCAAGAAGAAAGTTTCTCTCTAACTCTCTCCGTCCATCTCTCTTTTGTTCTAGAGACTAATTTGGTTAGGCAACTAATAGTTTCATTAGCTTAACTGGTCAAGTTTAACTCAAACTTATCTTGGTTAGCCTCCAAAAAAGAGAATTTACTTAACGAAATTAGTTTAACTTAAGAAACTCATTTAATGTTTTCTCAATCAACAACGTGTTCAATTAGCGTCCAAAAGGATAAATTTTAATTAAGCTTTAATTTTCTTCCTGTTTCCTTTTATGTTCTCTAACTTTCTCTTCTAATTCTCAAGAAGAAAGTTTCTCTCTAACTCTCTCCGTCCTTCTCCAACCTTCTCTCTTTTGTTCTACGAAATGATTTCCTCATGATATTGTTGGCTGTGTTTTGGTTTGTTGCTGAGGGGCTATTGTACTTTCACTTCAACTCCCTAGACCGTGGCTTCTGGTTTTTTGACCGTGCTAGCTTCATGTGACTTTGCTGGGACTTCTCATGGCGTAGATTTTATCCTTCGACATGGCTTTGGTTAAGTGGCTTGGATGTCACGCCTGTGAGTAGTGGGATGCTTATTGGATTCCATGTTTTATCTGCAGTCGAGACTGGGGGCATGTGGCATTGGCTATCATCTTTGACTCGGCTTGTGGGTTGTTGTTTTGTCAGTGTGTCTGTTATGCTTTTTCAGCTTTGTGGTGTTATTTGTGTGTATCTTTGCCTATATATCCACCTCTAGTTTCTATCTATTATCTCTGCTGGTAGGGGTTACTTGAGGACAAAAAGGATACATGGGCAGAGTTGGGGTTCTTTGTGTTTTCTGTTGTTCTTGTTTGTCCCCACTTTTTTAAGGGGGTGCAGTGGTTGTTTATGTTGGTTATACTTGTTTTTATTTGCTGTTGGGCGTGCCTGGGATATGCCCCTTGTAAACTCGTATATTTCATTGTCTTTATTTTATGACTTACTTACCCAAAAAGAATATTTCCATAGGCAACTAATAGTTTCATTAGCTTAGGTGGTCAGGTTTAACTCAAACAAATCTTGCTTGGCCTCCCAGAAAAAGAATCTACTGAGCAATTGCAGCTTAACGATATTGGTTTACACCTCATTTAAGGTTTTGTAAATCACCTAAGTGTTCAATTCTCAAGTCCAAACGGATGATTTGAATTCGCTTTAACTTTAATCCTATTTCTTTTTCTTCTTCTTTTTTTTTTCCTCCTTGTTTTGGGTAAGCAAGTCATAAAATAAAAACAATGAAATTTTACGAGTTTACTAGGGGCCTACCCCCCAGGCACGCCGAACAACAAATATAAAAACGAACAAAACCAACTCCTATTTCTTTTCCTTTTATATGACTTTCACTTCCTGCTCTCAAGAAGAATGTTTCTATTTAACTCTCTCGGTCCTTCTCCTCCAATCTCTCTTTTGTTCTTCAACTAATTACGTTTGGCAACTACTAGCTTCATTAGCTTAAGTGGCCAAGCCTAACACAAACTAATTTTTCTTGGCCTCCATGAAAGAGAGCTTACTGAGTAATTGTAGCTTAACGATATTAGGATTGCTTAAGCAACTCATTTAATGTTTTGTAAATCAGCTAAGTGTTCAATTCTCAAGTCCGAAAGGATAAATTTGAATTCGATTTAATTTTCATCCTATTTCGCTTACATTTATTTCTCCCTAAATTACACTTTTACCACTCAAGAAGGAAGTTTTTTTCTCACTCTCTTCGTCCTTCTCCATGCTTCTCTCTTTTGTTCTAGGAATTAATTAGGTTTGGCGACTAATAGCATCATCAGATTAACTGCCCAAGTTCGACTCAAACTAATCTTGCTTAGCCTCCAAGAAAGAGAAGTTACTGAGTAATTGTAACTTAACAATATAAGTTTAGCTGAAGCAACTCATTTATTGTTTTCGAAATCGCCTAAGCGTTCAATTCTGCTGTCAAAAATCATTAATTTGAATTTGCTCTAATTATCATCCTATTTCCCTTTCTTTTCTCCAGCCTTCTCTTCTAACTCTCAAGTAGAAAGTTTCTCTCTAACTCTCTACGTCCATCTCTCTTTTGTTCTAGGGACTAATTTGGTTAGGCAACTAATAGTTTCATTAGCTTAACTGGTCAAGTTTAACTCAAACTTATCTCGGTTAGCCTCCAAAAAAGAGAATTTACTTAACGAAATTAGTTTAACTTAAGAAACTCATTTAATGTTTTCTCAATCAACAACGTGTTCAATTAGCACGTCCAAAAGGATAAATTTTAATTCGCTTTAATTTTCTTCCTGTTTCCTTTTATGTTCTCTAACTTTCTCTTCTAATTCTCAAGAAGAAAGTTTCTCTCTAACTCTCTCCGTCCTTCTCCAACCTTCTCTCTTTTGTTCTACGAAATGATTTCCTCATGATTTTGTTGGCTGTGTTTTGGTTTGTTGCTGAGGGACTATTGTACTTTCACTTCAACTCCCTAGACCGTGGCTTATGGTTTTTTGACCGTGCTAGCTTCATGTGACTTTGCTGGGACTTCTCATGGGGTAGATTTTATCCTCCGACATGGCTTTGGTTAAGTGGCTTGGATGTCACGGTTGTGAGGAGTGGGATGCTTATTGGATTCCATGTTTTATCTGCAGTCGAGACTGGGGACATGTGGGGTTGACTATCATCTTTGACTCGGCTTGTGGGTTGTAGTTTTATCAATGTGTCTGTTATGTTTTTTGGCTTTGTGGTGTTATTTCTGTGTATCTTTGCCCATATATCCACCTCTAGTTTCTATCTATTATCTCTGATGGTAGGGGTTACTTGAGGACAAAAAGGATACATGGGCAGAGTTGGGATTTTTTGTGTTTTCTGTTGTTCTTGTTTGTCCCCCCTTTTTTAAGAGGGTGAAGTGGTTGTTTATGTTGGTTATACTTGTTTTTATTTGCTGTTGGGCGTGCCTGGGGTATGCCACTTGTAAGCTCGTATATTTCATTGTCTTTATTTTATGACTTACTTACCCCCAAAAAAATATTTCCTTAGGCAACTAATAGTTTCATTAGCTTAAGTGGTCAGGTTTAACTCAAACAAATCTTGCTTGGCCTCCCAGAAAAAGAATCTACTGAGCAATTGTAGCTTAACGATATTGGTTTAACTTAACCACCTCATTTAAGGTTTTGTAAATCACCTAAGTGTTCAATTCTCAAGTCCAAACGGATGATTTGAATTCGCTTTAACTTTAATCCTATTTCTTTTTCTTCTTCTTTTTTTTTTTCTCTTTGTTTTGGGTAAGCAAGTCATCAAATAAAAACAATGAAATTTTATGAGTTTACAAGGGGCCTACCCCCCAGGCACGCCGAACAACAAATATAAAAACGAACAAAACCAACTCCTATTTCTTTTCCTTTTATCTGACTTTCACTTCCAGCTCTCAAGAAGAATGTTTCTATTTAACTCTCTCGGTCCTTCTCCTCCAATCTCTCTTTTGTTCTTCAACTAATTACGTTTGGCAACTACTAGCTTCATTAGCTTAAGTGGCCAAGCCTAACACAAACTAATTTTTCTTGGCCTCCATGAAAGAGAGCTTACTGAGTAATTGTAGCTTAACGATATTAGGATTGCTTAAGCAACTCATTTAATGTTTTGTAAATCAGCTAAGTGTTCAATTCTCAAGTCCGAAAGGATAAATTTGAATTCGATTTAATTTTCATCCTATTTCGCTTACATTTATTTCTCCCTAAATTACACTTTTACCACTCAAGAAGGAAGTTTTTTTGCTCACTCTCTTCGTCCTTCTCCATGCTTCTCTCTTTTGTTCTAGGAATTAATTTCGTTTGGCGACTAATACCGTCATCAGATTAACTGCCCAAGTTCGACTCAAACTAATCTTGCTTAGCCTCCAAGAAAGAGAAGTTACTGAGTAATTGTAACTTAACAATATAAGTTTAGCTGAAGCAACTCATTTATTGTTTTCGAAATCGCCTAAGCGTTCAATTCTGCTGTCAAAAATCATTAATTTGAATTTGCTCTAATTATCATCCTATTTCCCTTTCTTTTCTCCAGCCTTCTCTTCTAACTCTCAAGTAGAAAGTTTCTCTCTAACTCTCTACGCCCATCTCTCTTTTGTTCTAGGGACTAATTTGGTTAGGCAACTAATAGTTTCATTAGCTTAACTGGTCAAGTTTAACTCAAACTTATCTCGGTTAGCCTCCAAAAAAGAGAATTTACTTAACGAAATTAGTTTAACTTAAGAAACTCATTTAATGTTTTCTCAATCAACAACGTGTTCAATTAGCACGTCCAAAAGGATAAATTTTAATTCGCTTTAATTTTCTTCCTGTTTCCTTTTATGTTCTCTAACTTTCTCTTCTAATTCTCAAGAAGAAAGTTTCTCTCTAACTCTCTCCGTCCTTCTCCAACCTTCTCTCTTTTGTTCTACGAAATGATTTCCTCATGATTTTGTTGGCTGTGTTTTGGTTTGTTGTTGAGGTGCTATTGTAGTTTCACTTCAACTCCCTAGACCATGGCTTATGGTTTTTTGACCGTGCTAGCTTCATGTGACTTTGCTGGGACTCCTCATGGGGTAGATTTTATCCTCCGACATGGCTTTGGTTAAGTGGCTTGGATGTCACGGCTGTGAGGAGTGGGATGCTTATTGGATTCCATGTTTTATCTGCGATCGAGGCGGGGACATGTGGGGTTGACTATCATCTTTGACTCGGCTTGTGGGTTGTTGTAGTTTTGTCGATTATTATGCATTATGTTTTTGGCTTTGTGGTGTTATTTGTGTGTATCTTTGCCTATATATCCACCTCTAGTTTCTATCTATTATCTCTGCTGGTAGGGGTTACTTGAGGACAAAAAGGATACATAGGCAGAGTTAGGGTTTTTGTGTTTCTGTTGTTCTTGTTTGTCCCCCTTTTTTAAGGGGTGCGATGGTTGTTTATGTTGGTTATACTTGTTTTTATTTCTTTGTTGGGCGTGCAGGGTATGCCTTGTAAACTCGTATATTTCATTGTCTTTATTTTATGACTTACTTACCCAAAAAAAATATTTCCTTAGGCAACTAATAGTTTCATTAGCTTAAGTGGTCAGGTTTAACTCAAACAAATCTTGCTTGGCCTCCCAGAAAAAGAATCTACTGAGTAATTGTAGCTTAACGATATTGGTTTAACTTAACCACCTCATTTAAGGTTTTGTAAATCACCTAAGTGTTCAATTCTCAAGTCCAAACGGATGATTTGAATTCGCTTTAACTTTAATCCTATTTCTTTTTCTTCTTTTTTTTTTTCTCTTTGTTTTGGGTAAGCAAGTCATAAAATAAAAACAATGAAATTTTACGAGTTTACAAGGGGCCTACCCCCCAGGCACGCCGAACAACAAATATAAAAACGAACAAAACCAACTCCTATTTCTTTTCCTTTTATCTGACTTTCACTTCCAGCTCTCAAGAAGAATGTTTCTATTTAACTCTCTCGGTCCTTCTCCTCCAATCTCTCTTTTGTTCTTCAACTAATTACGTTTGGCAACTACTAGCTTCATTAGCTTAAGTGGCCAAGCCTAACACAAACTAATTTTTCTTGGCCTCCATGAAAGAGAGCTTACTGAGTAATTGTAGCTTAACGATATTAGGATTGCTTAAGCAACTCATTTAATGTTTTGTAAATCAGCTAAGTGTTCAATTCTCAAGTCCGAAAGGATAAATTTGAATTCGATTTAATTTTCATCCTATTTCGCTTACATTTATTTCTCCCTAAATTACACTTTTACCACTCAAGAAGGAAGTTTTTTTGCTCACTCTCTTCGTCCTTCTCCATGCTTCTCTCTTTTGTTCTAGGAATTAATTTGGTTTGGCGACTAATAGCGTCATCAGATTAACTGCCCAAGTTCGACTCAAACTAATCTTGCTTAGCCTCCAAGAAAGAGAAGTTACTGAGTAATTGTAACTTAACAATATAAGTTTAGCTGAAGCAACTCATTTATTGTTTTCGAAATCGCCTAAGCGTTCAATTCTGCTGTCAAAAATCATTAATTTGAATTTGCTCTAATTATCATCCTATTTCCCTTTCTTTTCTCCAGCCTTCTCTTCTAACTCTCAAGTAGAAAGTTTCTCTCTAACTCTCTACGTCCATCTCTCTTTTGTTCTAGGGACTAATTTGGTTAGGCAACTAATAGTTTCATTAGCTAAACTGGTCAAGTTTAACTCAAACTTATCTCGGTTAGCCCCCAAAAAAAGAGAATTTACTTATGAAATTAGTTTAACTTAGAAACTCATTTAATGTTTTCTAAATCAAAAACATGTTCAATTAGCACGTCCAAAAGGATAAATTTTAATTCGCTTTAATTTTCTTCCTATTTCCTTTTATGTTCTCTAACTTTCTGTTCTAATTCTGAAGAAGAAAGTTTCTCTCTTACTCTTTCTGTCCTTCTCCAACCTTCTCTCTTTTGTTCCAGGAAATGATTTCCTTATGATTATGTTGGCTGTGTTTTGGTTTGTTGCTGAGGGCCTATTGTAGTTTCACTTCAACTCCCTAGACCGTGGCTTATGGTTTTTTTACTGTGCTGGCTTCATGTGACTTTGTTGGGACTTCTCATGGGGTAGATTTTATCCTCCGACATGGCTTTGGTTAAGTGGCTTGGATGTCACGGCTGTGAGGAGTGGGATGCTTATTGGATTCCATGTTTTATCTGCAGTGGAGACTGGGGACATGTGGGGTTGACTATCATCTTTGACTCGGCTTGTGGGTTGTTGTTTTGTCGATTGTATGCATTATGTTTTTGGCTTTGTGGTGTTATTTGTGTGTATCTTTGCCCATATATCCACCTCTAGTTTCTATCTATTATCTCGATGGTAGGGGTTACTTGAGGACAAAAAGGATACATAGGCGAGTTGGGGTTTTTGTGTTTTCTGTTGTTCTTGTTTGTCCCCTTTTTTAAGGGGTGCGATGGTGTTTATGTTGGTTATACTTGTTTTTATTTCTTTGTTGGGCGTGCAGGATATGCCTTATGTAGCTTCGTATATTTCATTGTCTTTATTTTATGACTTACTTACCCAAAAAAATATTTCCTTAGGCAACTAATAGTTTCATTAGCTTAAGTGGTCGGTTTAACTCAAACAAATCTTGCTTGGCCTCCCAGAAAAAGAATCTACTGAGTAATTGTAGCTTAACGATATTGGTTTAACTTAACCACCTCACTTAAGGTTTTGTAAATCACCTAAGTGTTCAATTCTCAAGTCCAAACGGATGATTTGAATTTGCTTTAACTTTAATCCTATTTCTTTTCTTTTCTTTTTTTTTTTCTCTTTGTTTTGGGTAAGCAAGTCATAAAATAAAAACAATGAAATTTTCTGAGTTTACAAGGGCCTACCCCGAACGCCGAACAACAAATATAAAAACGAACAAAACCAACTCCTATTTCTTTTCCTTTTATCTGACTTTCACTTCCAGCTCTCAAGAAGAATGTTTCTATTTAACTCTCTCGGTCCTTCTCCTCCAATCTCTCTTTTGTTCTTCAACTAATTACGTTTGGCAACTACTAGCTTCATTAGCTTAAGTGGCCAAGCCTAACACAAACTAATTTTTCTTGGCCTCCATGAAAGAGAGCTTACTGAGTAATTGTAGCTTAACGATATTAGGATTGCTTAAGCAACTCATTTAATGTTTTGTAAATCAACTAAGTGTTCAATTCTCAAGTCCAAAGGATAAATTTGAATTCGATTTAAATTTCATCCTATTTAAGCTTACATTTATTTCTCCCTAAATTACACTTTTACCACTCAAGAAGGAAGTTTTTTTGCTCACTCCCTTCGTCCTTCTCCATGCTTCTCTCTTTTGTTCTAGGAATTAATTTGGTTTGGCGACTAATACCGTCATCAGATTAACTGCCCAAGTTCGACTCAAACTAATCTTGCTCAGCCTCCAAGAAAGAGAAGTTACTGAGTAATTGTAACTTAACAATATAAGTTTAGCTGAAGCAACTCATTTATTGTTTTTGAAATCGCCTAAGCGTTCAATTCTGCCGTCAAAAATCATTAATTTGAATTTGCTCTAATTATCATCCTATTTCCCTTTCTTTTCTCCAGCCTTCTCTTCTAACTCTCAAGTAGAAAGTTTCTCTCTAACTCTCTACGCCCATCTCTCTTTTGTTCTAGGGACTAATTTGGTTAGGCAAGAAATAGTTTCATTAGCTTAACTGGTCAAGTTTAACTAAAACTTATCTCGGTTAGCCTCCAAAAAAGAGAATTTACTTAACGAAAGAAACTCATTTAATGTTTTCTCAATCAACAACGTGTTCAATTAGCACGTCCGAAAGGATAAATTTTAATTCGTTTTAATTTTCGTCCTGTTTCCTTTTATGTTCTCTAACTTTCTCTTCTAATTCTCAAGAAGAAAGTTTCTCTCTAACTCTCTCCGTCCTTCTCCAACCTTCTCTCTTTTGTTCTACGAAATGATTTCCTCATGATTTTTTTGGCTGTGTTTTTGGTTTGTTGCTGAGGGACTATTGTACTTTCACTTCAACTCCCTGGACCGTGGCTTATGGTTTTTTGACCGTGCTAGCTTCATGTGACTTTGCTGGGACTTCTCATGGGGTAGATTTTATCCTCCGACATGGCTTTGGTTAAGTGGCTTGGATGTCACGGCTGTGAGGAGTGGGATGCTTATTGGATTCCACGTTTTATCTGCCGATCGAGGCGGGGACATGTGGGGTTGACTATCATCTTTGACTCGGCTTGTGGGTTGTAGTTTTGTCGATTATTATGCATTATGTTTGTTGGCTTTGCGGTGTTAGTTGTGTGGATGTTTGCCCATATAGCCACCTCTAGTTTCTATCTATTATCTCTCGATGGTAGGGGTTACTTGAGGACAAAAAGGATACATGGGCGAGTTGGGGTTTTGTGTTTTCTGTTGTTCTTGTTTGTCCCCACTTTTTTAAGAGTGCGATGGTAGTTTATGTTGGTTATACTTGTTTTTATTTGCTGTTGGTCGTGCCTGGGGTATGCCCCTTGTAAACTCGTATATTTCATTGTCTTTATTTTATGACTTACTTACCCAAAAAAAATATTTCCTTAGGCAACTAACAGTTTCATTAGCTTAAGTGGTCAGGTTTAACTCAAACAAATCTTGCTTGGCCTCCCAGAAAAAGAATCTACTGAGCAATTGTAGCTTAACGATATTGGTTTAACTTAACCACCTCATTTAAGGTTTTGTAAATCACCTAAGTGTTCAATTCTCAAGTCCAAACGGATGATTTGAATTCGCTTTAACTTTAATCCTATTTCTTTTTCTTCTTTTTTTTTTCTCTTTGTTTTTGGTAAGCAAGTCATAAAATAAAAACAATGAAATTTTACGAGTTTACAAGGGGCCTAACCCCCAGGCACGCCGAACAACAAATATAAAAACGAACAAAACCAACTCCTATTTCTTTTCCTTTTATCTGACTTTCACTTCCAGCTCTCAAGAAGAATGTAACTATTTAACTCACTCAGTCCTTCTACTCCAATCACTCTTTTGTCCTTCAACTAAATAGGTTTGGCAACTACTAGCTTCATTAGCTTAAGTAGCCAAGCCTAACACAAACTAATTTTTCTTGGCCTCTGTGAAAGAGAGTTTACTGAGTAATTGTAGCTTAACGATATTAGGATTGCTTAAGCAACTCATTTAATGTTTTGTAAATCGGCTATGTGTTCAATTCTCAAGTCCAAAAGGATAAATTTGAATTCGATTTAATTTTCATCCTATTTAAACTTACATTTATTTCTCCCTAAATTACACTTTTATCACGCAAGAAGGAAGGTTTTTCTCGCACTCTCTCCGACCTTCGCCATGGTCCTCCCTTTTGTTCTAGGAATTAAGTGGGTGTGGCGAGTAATAGTATCATCGGATTAAGCCAAGTTAGACTCAAACTAATCTTGCTTAGCCTCCAAGAAGAGAAGTTCTTGAGTAATTGTAACTTAACAATATAAGTTTAGCTCAAGCAACTTGTTTATTGTTTTCGAAATCGCCTAAGCGTTCAATTCTGCAGTGAAAAATCATTAGTTTGAATTTGCTCAAATTATCATCCTATTTCCCTTTCTTTTCTCCAGCCTTCTCTTCTAACTCTCAAGAAGAAAGTTTCTCTCTAACTCTCTTCGTCCATCTCTCTTTTGTTCTAGAGACTAATTTGGTTAGGCATCTAATAGTTTCATTAGCTTATGCGGCCAAGTTTAACTCAAACTCACCTTGCTTAGCCTCCAAAAAGAATTTACTTAATGAAATTAGTTTAACTTAAGAAACTCATTTAATGTTTTCTCAATCAACAACGTGTTCAATTAGCACGTCCAAAAGGATAAATTTTAATTAAGCTTTAATTTTCTTCTGTTTCCTTTTATGTTCTCTAACTTTCTCTTCTAATTCTCAAGAAGAAAGTTTCTCTCTAACTCTCTCCGTCCTTCTCCCCCCTTCTCTCTTTTGTTCTGAAATGATTTCCTCATGATTTTGTTGGTGTGTGTTTTGGTTTGTTCTTTGAGGGCTATTGTACTTTCACTTCAACTCCTAGGCCGTGGCTTATGGTTTTTGACCGTGCTAGCTTCATGTGACTTTCTTTGGGACTTCTCATGGGGTAGATTTTATCCTCCGACATGGCTTTGGTTAAGTGGCTTGGATGTCACGGTGTGAGAGTGGGATGCTTATTGGATTCCATGTTTTATCTGCGATCGAGGCGGGGACATGTGGGGTTGACTATCAACTTTGTCGCGGCTTGAGGGTAGTAGTTTTGTCGATTATTATGCATTATGTTTTTGGCTTTGTGGTGTTATTTGTGTGTATCTTTGCCCATATATCCACCTCTAGTTTCTATCTATTATCTCGATGGTAGGGGTTACTTGAGGACAAAAAGGATACATAGGCGAGTTGGGGTTTTTGTGTTTTACATTGTTCTTGTTTGTCCCCCTTTTTTAAGGGGTGCGATGTTGTTTATGTTGGTTATACTTGTTTTTATTCTTTGTTGGGCGTGCAGGGTATGCCTTGTAAACTTCGTATATTTCATTTTCTTTAGTTTATGACTAACTTCCCCCAAAAAAATATTCCCTTAGGCAACTAACAGTTACATTAGCTTAGGTGGTCCGGTTTAACTCAAACAAATCTTACTTGGCCTCCCAGAAAAAGAATCTACTGAGCAATTGTAGCTTAACGATATTGGTTTACACCTCATTTAAGGTTTTGTAAATCACCTAAGTGTTCAATTCTCAAGTCCAAACGGATGATTTGAATTAAGCTTTAACTTTAATCCTATTTCTTTTCTTCTTCTTCTTTTTTTTTTTTCTTTGTTTTGGGTAAGCAAGTCATAAAATAAAAACAATGAAATTTTCTGAGTTTACAAGGGCCTACCCCGAACACGCCCGAACAACAAATATAAAAGCGAACAAAACCAACTCCTATTTCTTTTCCTTTTATCGACTTTCACTTCGGCTCTCAAGAAGAATGTTTCTATTTAACTCTCTCGGTCCTTCTCCTCCAATCTCTCTTTTGTTCTTGAACTAATTAGGTTTGGCAACTACTAGCTTCATTAGCTTAAGTGGCCAAGCCTAACACAAACTAATTTTTCTTGGCCTCCATGAAGAGAGCTTCTTGAGTAATTGTAGCTTAACGATATTAGGATTGCTTAAGCAACTCATTTAATGTTTTTGTAAATCGTCTAAGTGTTCAATTCTCAAGTCCAAAAGGATAAATTTGAATTCGATTTAATTTTCATCCTATTTAAACTTACATTTATTTCTCCCTAAATTACACTTTTACCACTCAAGAAGGAAGTTTTTTTCTCACTCTCTTCGTCCTTCTCCATGCTTCTCTCTTTTGTTCTAGGAATTAATTAGGTTTGGCGACTAATAGTATCATCGATTAAGCCCAAGTTCGACTCAAACTAATCTTGCTTAGCCTCCAAAAAAGAGAAGTTACTGAGTAATTGTAACTTAACAATATAAGTTTAGCTCAAGCAACTCATTTATTGTTTTTGAAATCGCCTAAGCATTCAATTCTGCTATAAAAAATCATTAATTTGAATTTGATCTAATTATCATCCTATTTCCCTTTCTTTTCTCCAGCCTTCTCTTCTAACCCTCAAGAAGAAAGTTTCTCCCTAACTCTCTCTGTCCATCACTCTTTTGTTCTAGGGACTAATTTGGTTAGGTAACTAATAGTTTCATTAGCTTAACTGGTCAAGTTTAACTCAAACTTATCTTGGTTAGCCTCCAAAAAAGAGAATTTACTCAATGAAATTAGTTTAACTATAGAAACTCATTTAATGTTTTCTCAATCAACAATGGGTTCAATTATGCGTCCAAAAGGATAAATTTTAATTAAGCTTTAATTTTCTTCTGTTTCCTTTTATGTTCTCTAACTTTCTCTTCTAATTCTGAAGAAGAAAGTTTCTCTCTAACTCTCTCCGTCCTTCTCCAACCTTCTCTCTTTTATTCTATGAAATGATTTCCTCATGATTTTGTTGGGCTGTGTTTTGGTTTGTTCTTTGAGGACTATTGTACTTTCACTTCAACTCCCTAGGCCGTGGCTTATGGTTTTTGACCGTGCTAGCTTCATGTGACTTTCTTTGGGACTTCTCATGGGGTAGATTTTATCCTCCGACATGGCTTTGGTTAAGTGGCTTGGATGTCACGGTGTGAGAGTGGGATGCTTATTGGATTCCATGTTTTATCTGCGATCGAGGCGGGGACATGTGGGGTTGACTATCATCTTTGACTCGGCTTGTGGGTTGTTGTTTTGTCGATTGTATGCATTATGTTTTTGGCTTTGTGGTGTTATTTGTGTGTATCTTTGCCCGTATATCCGCCTCTAGTTTCTATCTATTATCTCTGATGGCAGGGGTTACTTGAGGACACTGAGGATACATAGGCAGAGTTGGGGTTTTTTGTGTTTTCTGTTGTTCTTGTTTGTCCCCCCCCTTTTTTAAGGGGGTGCAGTGGTTGTTTATGTTCGTTATACTTGTTTTTATTTCTTTGTTGGGCGTGCACAGGGTATGCCCTTATAACTTCGTATATTTCATTGCCTTTATTTTATGACTTACTTACCCAAAAAGAAATTTCCTTAGGCAACTAATAGTTTCATTAGCTTAAGTGGTCAGGTTTAACTCAAACAAATCTTGCTTGGCCTCCCAGAAAAAGAATCTACTGAGTAATTGTAGCTTAACGATATTGGTTTAACTTAACCACCTCATTTAAGGTTTTGTAAATCACCTAAGTGTTCAATTCTCAAGTCCAAACGGATGATTTGAATTCGCTTTAACTTTAATCCTATTTCTTTTTCTTCTTCTTTTTTTTTTTCTCTTTGTTTTGGGTAAGCAAGTCATAAAATAAAAACAATGAAATTTTACGAGTTTACAAGGGGCCTACCCCCCAGGCACGCCGAACAACAAATATAAAAACGAACAAAACCAACTCCTATTTCTTTTCCTTTTATCTGACTTTCACTTCCAGCTCTCAAGAAGAATGTTTCTATTCAACTCTCTCGGTCCTTCTTCTCCAATCTCTCTTTGGTTCTTCAACTAATTAGGTTTGGCAACTACTAGCTTCATTATCTTAAGTGGCCAAGCCTAACACAAACTAATTTTTCTTGGTCTCCATGAAAGAGAGCTTACTGAGTAATTGTAGCTTAACGATATTAGGATTGCTTAAGCAACTCATTTAATGTTTTGTAAATCAGCTGAGTGTTCAATTCTCAAGTCCGAAAGGGTAAATTTGAATTCGATTTAATTTTCATCCTATTTCGCTTACATTTATTTCTTCCTAAATTACAATTTTACCACTCAAGAAGGAAGTTTTTTTTCTCACTCTCTTCGTCCTTCTCCACGCTTCTCTCTTCTGTTCTAGGAATTAATTAGGTTTGGCGACTAATAGCATCATCAGATTAACTGCCCAAGTTCGACTCAAACTAATCTTGCTTAGCCTCTAAGAAAGAGATTACTGAGTAATTGTAACTTAACAATATAAGTTTAGCTGAAGCAACTCATTTATTGTTTTCGAAATCGCCTAAGCATTTAATTCTGCTGTCAAAAATCATTAATTTGAATTTGCTCTAATTATCATCCTATTTCCCTTTCCTTTCCCCAGCCTTCTCTTCTAACTCTCAAGTAGAAAGTTTCTCTCTAACTCTCTACGTCCATCTCTCTTTTGTTCTAGGGACTAATTTGGTTAGGCAACTAATAGTTTCATTAGCTAAACTGGTCAAGTTTAACTCAAACTTATCTCGGTTAGCCCCCAAAAAAGAATTTACTTATGAAATTAGTTTAACTTAAGAAACTCATTTAATGTTTTCTCAATCAACAACGTGTTCAATTACGTCCGAAAGGATAAATTTTAATTCGCTTTAATTTTCTTCCTGTTTAGTTTTATGTTCTCTAACTTTCTCTTCTAATTCTCAAGAATAAAGTTTCTCTCTAACTCTCCCCGTCCTTCTCCAACCTTCTCTCTTTTGTTCTGCGAAATGATTTCCTCATGATTTTGTTGGCTGTGTTTTGGTTTGTTGCTGAGGAACTATTGTACTTTCACTTCAACTCCCTAGACCGTGCCTTATGGTTTTTTGATCGTGCTAGCTTCATGTGACTTTGCTGGGACTTCTCATGGGGTAGATTTTATCCTCCGACATGGCTTTGGTTAAGTGGCTTGGATGTCACGGTTGTGAGGAGTGGGATGCTTATTGGATTCCATGTTTTATCTGCAGTCGAGACTGGGGACATGTGGGGTTGACTATCATCTTTGACTCGGCTTGTGGGTTGTAGTTTTATCGATTATTATGCATTATGTTTTTTTGGCTTTGTGGTGTTATTTGTGTGTATCTTTGCCCATATATCCACCTCTCGTTTCAATCTATTATCTCTGATGGTAGGGGTTACTTGAGGACAAAAAGGACACATGGGTAGAGTTGGGGTTTTTTGTGTTTTCTGTTGTTCCTGTTTGTCCCCCCTTTTTTAAGGGGGTGCAGTGGTTGTTTATGTTGGTTATTTGCTGTTGAGCGTGCCTGGGGTATGTCCCTTGTAAACTCGTATATTTCATTGTCTTTATTTTATGACTTACTTACCCAAAAAAAAATTTTTCCTTAGGCAACTAATAATTTAATAAGCTTAAGTGGTCAGGTTTAATTAAAACAAATCTTGCTTGGCCTTCCAGAAAAAGAATCTACTGAGTAATTGTAGCTTAACGATATTGGTTTAACTTAACCACCTCATTTAAAGTTTTGTAAATCACCTAAGTGTTCAATTCTCAAGTCCAAACGGATGATTTGAATTCACTTTAACTTTAATGCTATTTCTTTTTCATCATTTTTTTTTTTGTTTGTTTTGGGTAAGCAAGTCATAAAATAAAAACAATGAAATTTTACGAGTTTACAAGGGGCCTATGCCGCAGGCACGCCGAACAACAAATACAAAAACGAACAAAACCAACTCCTATCTCTTTTCCTTTTATCTGACTTTCACTTCCAGCTCTCAAGAAGAATGTTTCTATTTAACTCTCTCAGTCCTTCTCCTCCAATCTCTCTTTTGTTCTTGAACTAATTAGGTTAGGCAACTAATAGCTTCATCAGCTTAAGTGGCCAAGCCTAACACAAACTAATTTTTCTTGGCCTCCATGAAAGAGAGTTTACTGAGTAATTGTAGCTTAACGATATTAGGATTGCCTAAGCAACTCATTTAATGTTTTGTAAATCAGCTAAGTGTTCAATTCTCAAGTCCAAAAGGATAAATTTGAATTCGATTTAATTTTCATCCTATTTCCCTTACATTTATTTCTCGCTAAATTACACTTTTACCACTCAAGAAGGAAGTTTTTTTTCTCACTCTCTTCATCCTTCTCCATGCTTCTCTCTTTTGTTCTAGGAATTAATTAGCTTTGGCGACTAATAGTATCATCAGATTAACTGCCCAAGTTCGACTCAAACTAATCTTGCTTAGCCTCCAAGAAAGAGAAGTTACTGAGTAATTGTAACTTAACAATATAAGTTTAGCTCAAGCAACTCATTTATTGTTTTCTAAATCGCCTAAGCATTCAATTCTCCTATCAAAAATTGTTAATTTGAATTTGCTCTAATTAACATCCTATTTCCCTTTCTTTTCTCCAGCCTTCTCTTCTAACTCTCAAGAAGAAAGTTTCTCTCTAACTCTCTCCGTCCATCTCTCTTTTGTTCTAGGGACTAATTTGGTTAGGCAACTATAGTTTCATTAGCTTAACTGGCCAAGTTTAACTCAAACTTATCTTGGTTAGCCTCCAAAAAAGAGAATTTACTTAACGAAATTAGTTTAACTTAAGAAACTCATTTAATGTTTTCTCAATCAACAACGTGTTCAATTAGCACGTCCAAAAGGATAAATTTTAATTCGCTTTAATTTTCTTCCTGTTTCCTTTTATGTTCTCTAACTTTCTCTTCTAATTCTCAAGAAGAAAGTTTCTCTCTAACTCTCTCCGTCCTTCTCCAACCTTCTCTCTTTTGTTCTACGAAATGATTTCCTCATGATTTTGTTGGCTGTGTTTTGGTTTGTTCTTTGAGGGCTATTGTACTTTCACTTCAACTCCCTAGGCCGTGGCTTATGGTTTTTGACCGTGCTAGCTTCATGTGACTTTGCTGGGAACTTCTCATGATGTAGATTTTATCCTCCGACATGGCTTTGGTTAAGTGGCTTGGATGTCACGGCTGTGAGGAGTGGGATGCTTATTGGATTCCATGTTTTATCTGCAGTCGAGACTGGGGACATGTGGGGTTGACTATCATCTTTGACTCGGCTTGTGGGTTGTTCTTTTGTCGATTATTATGCATTATGTTTTTAGCTTTGTGGTGTTATTTGTGTGTATCTTTGCCCATATATCCACCTCTAGTTTCTATCTATTATCTCGATGGTAGGGGTTACTTGAGGACAAAAAGGATACATGGGCGAGTTGGGGTTTTGTGTTTTCTGTTGTTCTTGTTTGTCCCCCCTTTTTAAGGGTGCGATGGTTGTTTATGTTGGTTATACTTGTTTTTATTTCTTTGTTGGGCGTGCAGGGTATGCCCCTTGTAAACTCGCATATTTCATTGTCTTTATTTTATACTTACCCAAAAAAAAATATTTCTTTAGGCAACTAATAGTTTCATTAGCTTAAGTGGTCAGGTTTAACTCAAACAAATATTGCTTGGCCTCCCAGAAAAAGAATCTACTGAGTAATTGTAGCTTAACGATATTGGTTTAACTTAACCACCTCATTTAAGGTTTTGTAAATCACCTAAGTGTTCAATTCTCAAGTCCAAACGGATGATTTGAATTCGCTTTAATTTTAATCCTATTTCTTTTTCTTCTTTTTTTTTTCTTTGTTTTGGGTAAGCAAGTCATAAAATAAAAACAATGAAATTTTACGAGTTTACAAGGGGCCTACCCCCAGGCACGCCGAACAACAAATATAAAAACGAACAAAACCAACTCCTATTTCTTTTCCTTTTATCTGACTTTCACTTCCAGCTCTCAAGAAGAATGTTTCTATTTAACTCTCTCGGTCCTTCTCCTCCAATCTCTCTTTGGTTCTTCAACTAATTAGGTTTGGCAACTACTAGCTTCATTATCTTAAGTGGCCAAGCCTAACACAAACTAATTTTTCTTGGCCTCCATGAAAGAGAGCTTACTGAGTAATTGTAACTTACCGATATTAGGATTGCTTAAGCAACTCATTTAATGTTTTGTAAATCAGCTGAGTGTTCAATTCTCAAGTCCGAAAGGATAAATTTGAATTCGATTTAATTTGCATCCTATTTCGCTTACGTTTATTTCACCCTAAATTACACTTTTACCACTCAAGAAGGAAGTTTTTTTTCTCACTCTCTTCGTCCTTCTCCATGCTTCTCTCTTTTGTTCTAGGAATTAATTAGGTTTGGCGACTAATAGCATCATCAGATTAACTGCCCAAGTTCGACTCAAACTAATCTTGCTCAGCCTCCAAGAAAGAGAAGTTACTGAGTAATTGTAACTTAACAATATAAGTTTAGCTGAAGCAACTCATTTATTGTTTTCGAAACAGCCTAAGCGTTCAATTCTGCTGTCAAAAATCATTAATTTGAATTTGCTCTAATTATCATCCTATTTCCCTTTCTTTTCTCCAGCCTTCTCTTCTAACTCTCAAGTTGAAAGTTTCTCTCCAACTCTCTACGCCCATCTCTCTTTTGTTCTAGGGACTAATTTGGTTAGGCAACAAATAGTTTCATTAGCTTAACTCCAGTTTAACTCAAACTTGTCTCGGTTAGCCTCCAAAAAAGAGAATTTACTTAACGAAATTAGTTTAACTTAAGAAACTCATTTAATGTTTTCTCAATCAACAACGTGTTCAATTAGCACGTCCAAAAGGATAAATTTTAATTCGCTTTAATTTTCTTCCTGTTTCCTTTTATGTTCTCTAACTTTCTCTTCTAATTCTCAAGAAGAAAGTTTCTCTCTAACTCTCTCAGTCCTTCTCCAACCTTCTCTCTTTTGTTCTACGAAATGATTTCCTCATGATTTTGTTGGCTGTGTTTTTGGTTTGTTGCTGAGGGACTATTGTACTTTCACTTCAACTCCCTGGACCGTGGCTTATGGTTTTTTGACCGTGCTAGCTTCATGTGACTTTGCTGGGACTTCTCATGGGGTAGATTTTATCCTCCAACATGGCTTTGGTTAAGTGGCTTGGATGTCACGGCTGTTGCGAGTGGGATGCTTATTCGATTCCCATGTTTATTCTGCAGTCGGGACTGGGGACATGTGGGGTTGACTATCATCTTTGACTCGGCTTGTGGGTTGTAGTTTTGTCGATTATTATGCATTATGTTTTTAGCTTTGTGGTGTTATTTGTGTGTATCTTTGCCCATATATCCACCTCTAGTTTCTATCTATTATCTCTCGATGGTAGGGGTTACTTGAGGACAAAAAGGATACATGGGCGAGTTGGGGTTTTGTGTTTTCATTGTTCTTGTTTGTCCCCCTTTTTAAGGGGTGCGATGGTTGTTTATGTTGGTTATACTTGTTTTTATTTCTTTGTTGGGCGTGCACAGGATATGCCCTTAAACTTCGTATATTTCATTGTCTTTATTTTATGACTTACTTACCCAAAAAAAAAAATTTCCTTAGGCAACTAATAGTTTCATTAGCTTAAGTGGTCAGGTTTAACTCAAACAAATCTTGCTTGGCCTCCCAAAAAAAGAATCTACAGAGTAATTGTAGCTTAACGATATTGGGTTAACTTAACCACCTCATATAAGGTTTTGTAAATCACCTAAGTGTTCAATTCTCAAGTCCAAACGGATGATTTGAATTCGCTTTAATTTCAATCCTATTTCTTTTTCTTCTTCTTTTTTTTTCTTCTTTGTTTTGGGTTAGCAAGTCATAAAATAAAAACAATGAAATTTTATGAGTTTACAAGGGGCCTACCCCCCAGGCACAGCGAACAACAAATATAAAAACGAACAAAACCAACTCCTATTTCTTTTCCTTTTATCTGACTTTCACTTCCAGCTCTCAAGAAGAATGTTTCTATTTAACTCTCTCGGTCCTTCTCCTCCAATCTCTCTTTTGTTCTTCAACTAATTAGGTTTGGCAACTACTAGCTTCATTAGCTTAAGTGGCCAAGCCTAACACAAACTAATTTTTCTTGGCCTCCATGAAAGAGAGCTTACTGAGTAATTGTAGCTTAACGATATTAGGATTGCTTAAGCAACTCATTTAATGTTTTGTAAATCAGCTAAGTGTTCAATTCTCAAGTCCGAAAGGATAAATTTGAATTCGATATAATTTTCATCCTATTTCGCTTACATTTATTTCTCCCTAAATTACACTTTTACCACTCAAGAAGGAAGTTTTTTTGCTCACTCTCTTCGTCTTTCTCCATGCTTCTCTCTTTTGTTCTAGGAATTAATTAGGTTTGGCGACTAACAGTATCATCAGATTAACTGCCCAAGTTCGACTCAAACTAATCTGGCTTAGCCTCCAAGAAAGAGAAGTTACTGAGTAATTGTAACTTAACAATATAAGTTTAGCTGAAGCAACTCATTTATTGTTTTCGAAATCGCCTAAGCGTTCAATTCTGCTGTCAAAAATCATTAATTTGAATTTGCTCTAATTATCATCCTATTTCCCTTTCTTTTCTCCGGCCTTCTCTTCAAACTCTCAAGTAGAAAGTTTCTCTCTAACTCTCTACGTCCAACTCTCTTTTGTTTTAGGGACTAATTTGGTTAGGCAACTAATAGTTTCATTAGCTTAACTGGTCAAGTTTAACTCAAACTTATCTCGGTTAGCCTCCAAAAAAGAGAATTTACTTAACGAAATTAGTTTAACTTCAGAAACTCATTTAATGTTTTCTCAATCAACAACGTGTTCAATTAGCACGTCCAAAAGGATAAATTTTAATTCGCTCTAATTTTCTTCCTGTTTCCTTTTATGTTCTCTAACTTTCCCTTCTAATTCTCAAGAAGAAAGTTTCTCTCTAACTCCCTCCGTCCTTCTCCAACCTTCTCTCTTTTGTTCTACGAAATGATTTCCTCATGATTTTGTTGGCTGTGTTTTGGTTTGTTGCTGAGGGACTATTGTACTTTCACTTCAACTCCCTAGACCGTGGCTTATGGTTTTTTTGCCCGTGCCAGCTTCATGTGACTTTGCTGGGACTGCTCATGGGGTAGATTTTATCCTCTGACCTGGCTTTGGTTAAGTGGCTTGGATGTCATGGCAGTGAGGAGTCGGATGCTTATTGGATTCCACGTTTTATCTGCAGTCGAGACTGGGGACATGTGGGGTTGACTATCATCTTTGACTCGGCTTGTGGGTTGTAGTTTTGTCAGTGTGTCTGTTATGTTTTTTGGCTTTGTGGTGTTATTTGTGTGTATCTTTGCCCGTATATCCACCTCTAGTTTCTATCTATTAGCTCTGATGGTAGGGGTTACTTGAGGACAAAAAGGATACATGGGCAGAGTTGGGGTTCTTTGTGTTTTCTGTTGTTCTTGTTTGTCCCCCTTTTTAAGGGGTGCGATGATTGTTTATGTTGGTTATACTTGTTTTTATTTCTTTGTTGGGCGTGCAGGATATGCCTTGTAAACTTCGTATATTTCATTGTCTTTATTTTATGACTTACTTACCCAAAAAAATATTTCCTTAGGCAGCTAATAGTTTCATTAGCTTAGGTGGTCAGGTTTAACTCAAACAAATCTTGCTTGGCCTCCCAGAAAAAGAATCTACTGAGTAATTTTAGCTTAACGATATTGGTTTAACTTAACCACCTCATTTAAGGTTTTGTAAATCACCTAAGTGTTCAATTCTCAAGTCCAAACGGATGATTTGAATTCGCTTTAACTTTAATCCTATTTCTTTTTCTTCTTCTTTTTTTTTTTTTTCTCTTTGTTTTGGTAAGCAAGTCATCAAATAAAAACAATGAAATTTTATGAGTTTACAAGGGGCCTACCCTCCAGGCACGCCGAACAACAAATATAGAAACGAACAAAACCAACTCCTATTTCTTTTCTTTTTATCTGACTTTCACTTCCTGCTCTCAAGAAGAATGTTTCTATTTAACTCTCTCGGTCCTTCTCCTCCAATCTCTCTTTTGTTCCTCAACTAATTACGTTTGGCAACTACTAGCTTCATTAGCTTAAGTGGCCAAGCCTAACACAAACTAATTTTTCTTGGCCTCCATGAAAGAGAGCTTACTGAGTAATTGTAGCTTAACGATATTAGGATTGCTTAAGCAACTCATTTAATGTTTTGTAAATCAGCTAAGTGTTCAATTCTCAAGTCCGAAAGGATAAATTTGAATTCGATTTAATTTTCATGCTATTTCGCTTACATTTATTTCTCCCTAAATTACACTTTTACCACTCAAGAAGGAAGTTTTTTTGCTCACTCTCTTCGTCCTTCTCCATGCTTCTCTCTTTTGTTCTAGGAATTAATTTCGTTTGGCGACTAATACCGTCATCAGATTAACTGCCCAAGTTCGACTCAAAGTAATCTTGCTCAGCCTCCGAGAAAGAGAAGTTACTGAGTAATTGTAACTTAACAATATATGTTTAGCTGAAGCAACTCATTTATTGTTTTCGAAACCGCCTAAGCGTTCAATTCTGCTGTCAAAAATCATTAATTTGAATTTGCTCTAATTATCATCCTATTTCCCTTTCTTTTCTCCAGCCTTCTCTTCTAACTCTCAAGTAGAAAGTTTCTCTCTAACTCTCTACGCCCATCTCTCTTTTGTTCTAGGGACTAATTTGGTTAGGCAACAAATAGTTTCATTAGCTTAACTCCAGTTTAACTCAAACTTGTCTCGGTTAGCCTCCAAAAAAAGAATTTACTTAACGAAATTAGTTTAACTTAAGGAACTCATTTAATGTTTTCTCAGTCAACAACGTGTTCAATTATGCGTCCAAAAGGATAAATTTTAATTCGCTTTAATTTTCTTCCTGTTTCCTTTTATGTTCTCTAACTTTCTCTTCTAATTCTCAAGAAGAAAGTTTCTCTCTAACTCTCTCAGTCCTTCTCCAACCTTCTCTCTTTTGTTCTACGAAATGATTTCCTCATGATTTTGTTGGCTGTGTTTTTGGTTTGTTGCTGAGGGACTATTGTACTTTCACTTCAACTCCCTGGACCGTGGCTTATGGTTTTTTGACCGTGCTAGCTTCATGTGACTTTGCTGGGACTTCTCGTGGGGTAGATTTTATCCTCCGACATGGCTTTGGTTAAGTGGCTTGGATGTCACGGCTGTGAGGTGTGGGATGCTTATTGGATTCCACGTTTTATCTGCAGTCGAGACTGGGGACATGTGGGGTTGACTATCATCTTTGACTCGGCTTCTGGGTTGTAGTTTTGTCAGTGTGTCTGTTATGTTTTTTGGCTTTGTGGTGTTATTTGTGTGTATCTTTGCCCGTATATCCACCTCTAGTTTCTATCTATTAGCTCTGATGGTAGGGGTTACTTGAGGACAAAAAGGATACATAGGCGAGTTGGGGTTCTTGTGTTTTCATTGTTCTTGTTTGTCCCCACTTTTTTAAGGGGGTAGTTGTTTATGTTGGTTATACTTGTTTTTATTTGTTGTTGGGCGTGCCTGGGATATGCCCCTTGTAAACTCGTATATTTCATTGTCTTTATTTTATGACTTACTTACCCAAAAAAAATATTTCCTTAGGCAACTAATAGTTTCATTAGCTTAGGTGGTCAGGTTTAACTCAAACAAATCTTGCTTGGCCTCCCAGAAAAAGAATCTACTGAGTAATTGTAGCTTAACGATATTGGTTTAACTTAACCACCTCATTTAAGGTTTTGTAAATCACCTAAGTGTTCAATTCTCAAGTCCAAACGGATGATTTGAATTCGCTTTAACTTTAATCCTATTTCTTTTTCTTCTTCTTTTTTTTTTTTCTCTTTGTTTTGGGTAAGCAAGTCATCAAATAAAAACAACGAAATTTTATGAGTTTACAAGGGGCCTACCTCCCAGGCATGCCGAACAACAAATATAGAAACGAACAAAACCAACTCCTATTTCTTTTCCTTTTATCTGACTTTCACTTCCAGCTCTCAAGAAGAATGTTTCTATTTAACTCTCTCGGTCCTTCTCCTCCAATCTCTCTTTTGTTCTTCAACTAATTACGTTTGGCAACTACTAGCTTCATTAGCTTAAGTGGCCAAGCCTAACACAAACTAATTTTTCTTGGCCTCCATGAAAGAGAGCTTACTGAGTAATTGTAGCTTAACGATATTAGGATTGCTTAAGCAACTCATTTAATGTTTTGTAAATCAGCTAAGTGTTCAATTCTCAAGTCCGAAAGGATAAATTTGAATTCGATTTAATTTTCATGCTTACATTTATTTCTCCCTAAATTACACTTTTACCACTCAAGAAGGAAGTTTTTTTGCTCACTCTCTTCGTCCTTCTCCATGCTTCTCTCTTTTGTTCTAGGAATTAATTTCGTTTGGCGACTAATACGTCATCATCGGATAAGCGCCAGTTAGACTCAAAGTAATCTTGCTTTCGACCTCAGAAAGAGATTCTTGAGTAATTGTAACTTAACAATATAAGTTTAGTGAAGCAACTCATTTATTGTTTTGAAAACGCCTAAGCGTTCAATTCTTTGTCAAAAATCATTAAATTGAATTTGCTCAAATTAACAAGCTATTTCCCTTTCTTTTCTCCAGCCTTCTCATCTAACTCTCAAGTTGGAAGTTTCTCTCCAACTCTCTACGCCCATCTCTCTTTTGTTCTAGGGACTAATTTGGTTAGGCAACAAATAGTTTCATTACCTTAACTGCTCAGGTTTAACTCAAACTTATCTCGGTTAGCCTCCAAAAGAGAATTTATAGAAATTAGTTTAACTTAAGAAACTCATTTAATGTTTTCTCAATCAACAACGTGTTCAATTAGCACGTCAAAAGGATAAATTTTAATTAACATTTATTTTCTTACTGTTTCCTTTTATGTTCTCTAACTTTCTCTTCTAATTCTCAAGAAGAAAGTTTCTCTCTAACTCTCTCAGTCCTTCTCCAACCTTCTCTATTTTGTTCTGAAATGATTTCCTCATGATTTTTGTTGGTTTGTTTTTGGTTTGTTCTTTGAGGACTATTGTACTTTCACTTCAACTCCTGGACCGTGGCTTATGGTTTTTGACCGTGCTAGCTTCATGTGACTTTCTTTGGGACTTCTCGTGGGGTAGATTTTATCCTCCGACATGGCTTTGGTTAAGTGGCTTGGATGTCACGGCTGTGAGGTGTGGGATGCTTATTGGATTCCACGTTTTATCTGCAGTCGAGACTGGGGACATGTGGGGTTGACTATCATCTTTGACTCGGCTTCTGGGTTGGTGTTTTGTCGATTGTATGCATTATGTTTTTTGGCTTTGTGGTGTTATTTGTGTGTATCTTTGCCCGTATATCCACCTCTAGTTTCTATCTATTAGCTCTGATGGTAGGGGTTACTTGAGGACAAAAAGGATACATGGGCAGAGTTGGGGTTTTTGTGTTTTCTGTTGTTCTTGTTTGTCCCCACTTTTTTAAGGGGGTGCAGTGGTTGTTTATGTTGGTTATACTTGTTTTTATTTGTTGTTGGGCGTGCCTGGGATATGCCCCTTGTAAACTCGTATATTTCATTGTCTTTATTTTATGACTTACTTACCCAAAAAAAATATTTCCTTAGGCAGCTAATAGTTTCATTAGCTTAGGTGGTCAGGTTTAACTCAAACAAATCTTGCTTGGCCTCCCAGAAAAAGAATCTACTGAGTAATTTTAGCTTAACGATATTGGTTTAACTTAACCACCTCATTTAAGGTTTTGTAAATCACCTAAGTGTTCAATTCTCAAGTCCAAACGGATGATTTGAATTCGCTTTAACTTTAATCCTATTTCTTTTTCTTCTTCTTTTTTTTTTTTTTTCTCTTTGTTTTGGTAAGCAAGTCATCAAATAAAAACAATGAAATTTTATGAGTTTACAAGGGGCCTACCCTCCAGGCACGCCGAACAACAAATATAGAAACGAACAAAACCAACTCCTATTTCTTTTCTTTTTATCTGACTTTCACTTCCTGCTCTCAAGAAGAATGTTTCTATTTAACTCTCTCGGTCCTTCTCCTCCAATCTCTCTTTTGTTCCTCAACTAATTACGTTTGGCAACTACTAGCTTCATTAGCTTAAGTGGCCAAGCCTAACACAAACTAATTTTTCTTGGCCTCCATGAAAGAGAGCTTACTGAGTAATTGTAGCTTAACGATATTAGGATTGCTTAAGCAACTCATTTAATGTTTTGTAAATCAGCTAAGTGTTCAATTCTCAAGTCCGAAAGGATAAATTTGAATTCGATTTAATTTTCATGCTATTTCGCTTACATTTATTTCTCCCTAAATTACACTTTTACCACTCAAGAAGGAAGTTTTTTTGCTCACTCTCTTCGTCCTTCTCCATGCTTCTCTCTTTTGTTCTAGGAATTAATTTCGTTTGGCGACTAATACCGTCATCAGATTAACTGCCCAAGTTCGACTCAAAGTAATCTTGCTCAGCCTCCGAGAAAGAGAAGTTACTGAGAGTGACTTGTGTTTCCTATATTGAGTGTTATTTCTGTTGTTTGTTCCAACAATCTTGCTAATGTTTATGTATAGTGTATATTTTTATTTGCAGGTTAAGGAAGCAAAATTTGAGTGGTGTGAGTTCCTATATTGTGGGCCGAGTGAATTTAGTGCCTATATTGTGTGCTGTGTTACTGTAGTTCACTTTAGATGGTCTTATATATGCTGTAAATACTCATATATGGCTGTCTTTACAGGGTGTATTACAATGTTTAAGCTAATCTTGGATTGCATGAGGTGGTGGATCTGGCCCTCCTTCCGTGAGTGCTGCGATGGTGATGTCCAGATTTCCTACGTTTGGGATATGTGGGCTGCTTGTCTCTTGGTTATGGCTGCTTTTCTTAGCGTCGTGTGTGGAATCTTTGTCTTTACTTTATTTTATTTTAACTCATTGTGTTTGGACTTATTCATATGGTTTTGTTATATTTTCTTTTTGCCTATACATGCGGGTTGTGCATGGTTTCAGTTTCATCTTGCTGCTGGGATTGTGCACTGTGCTGTTTGGTTTTTGGGCTGGTTGTTTCGTGGTTTTGTCTGCTCGAAGCGTCGTTTGGAAGATGTTTTTAGTTTAATTTATTTCAGTTTCGTTTTATTAAATGGATTACAGTGGATATTAGTTGGTAGGCCTATCCATGTGGGATGTGCATGGTTTTGTAGCTTTATTGTTTCACAGGTTTATTCTCTTGATCTCGCGGGTGTGTTCATGGCCCTCATCCGAAAGAATGTGGCCTATGAACATATTTTGGCTCTTGAGTTTAATCTTTTTGTTTGTTTTCCGTCTTTGTTTTTGGATGGTGTTTATGCTTTGGTGATTTTTGTTTTGTTTTGTTTTGTTCTTGCCTTGTTTGCGTGGGGTTTGTTGCCTCCTTGGTCTAGTCTCGCTCTTGTATAGCTTTCGATAGGTCCCGGGTATGCCCCTTATAGCTGTGTAATCTCTGTTTTTCTTTTATCTATGTCTTATTCATCCAAAAAAAAAAAAGTTCTGCTCAAGCAACTCATTTATCGTTTTCGAAATCGCATAAGAGTTCGATTCTGCTGTCAAAAATCATATAATTGGATTTGCTCTCATTATCTTGCTATTTCCCTATCTTTTCTCCTGCCTTCTCTTCTAACTCTCAAGAAGAAAGATTCTGTAACTCTCTCCGTCCATCTCTCTTTTGTTCTAGGGACTAATTTGGTTAGCAACTAATAGTTTCATAAGCTTAGCGGTCATGTTTAACTCAAACTTAGCTTGGTTAGCCTCCAAATATGAGAGTTTACTCACCGAAATTAGTTAAACTTAGGAATCCCATTTAATGTTTTCTCAATCAGCAACGTGTTCAACTAGCACGTCCAAAAGGATAAATTTTAATTCGCTTTAATTTTCTTCCTGTTTCCTTTTTATGTTCTCTAACTTTCTCTTGATTCTCAAGAAGAAAGTTGCTCTCTAACTCTCTCCGTCCTTCTCCAACCTTCTCTCTTTTGTTCTAGGAAATGATTTCCTCATGATTTTGTTAGGTTGTTTTGGTTTTGTTTGTGAGGGCTATTGTACTTTCACTTCAACCCATAAACCGTGGTTTATGGTTTTTGACCGCGCTAGCTTCATGTGACTTTGCGGACTTCTCATGGGGTAGATTTATCATCCCACATGGCTTTGGTTAAGTGGCTTGGATGTCACTACTGTGAGGAGTGGATGCTTATTGGGTTCCATGTTTTATCTGCAATAAGATCGGGACATGTGGGGTTGACTATCATCTTTGACTCATTGTGGGTTGTTGTTTTGTTAGTGTCTGCTATGTTTTTTAGCTTTGTGGTGTAATTTGTGTGTATCTTTGCCCATATATCCACCTCTAGTTTCTATCTATTATCTCTGTTGGTAGGGGTTACTTGAGGACAAAAAGGATACATGGGCAGAGTTGGGGTTTTTTGTGTTTTCTATTGTTCTTGTTTGTCCCACCATTTTTAAGGGGGTGTAGTGGTTGTTTGTGTTGGTTATACTTGTTTTTATTTGCGGTTGGGCGTGCCTGGGGTATGCCCCTTGTAAACTCGTATATTTCATTGTCTTTATTTTATGACTTACTTACACAAAAAAAAAAAAAAAAAAAAAAATTCCTTAGGCAACTAGTAGTTTCATTAGCTTAAGTGGTCAGGTTTAACTAAAACAAATCTTGCTTGGCCTCCCAGAAAAAGAATCTACTGAGTAATTGTAGCTTAACGATATTGGTTTAACTTAACCACCTCATTTAAGGTTTTGTAAATCAGCTAAGTGTTCAATTCTCAAGTCCAAAAAGTTGATTTGAATTCGCTTTAATTTTAATCCTATTTCTTTTTCTTCTTCTTTTTTTTTCTTTGTTTTTGGTAAGCAAGTCATAAAATAAAAACAATGAAATTTTACGAGTTTACAAGGGGTCTACCCCCCGAGCACGCTTGAACCCAAAATACGAACAAATATAAAAACGAACAAACCCAACTCCTATTTCTTTTCCTTTTATCTGACTTTCACTTCCAGCTCTCAAGAAGAATGTTTCTATTTAACTCTCTCGGTCCTTCTCCTCCAATCTCTCTTTTGTTCTTGAACTAATTAGGTTAGGCAACTAATAGGTTCATTAGCTTAAGTGGCCAAGCCTAACACAAACTAATTTTTTCTTGGCCTCCAGAGAGAGAGATTCTTTGAGTAATTGTAGCTTAACGATATTAGGATTGCTTAAGCAACTCATTTAATGTTTTGTAAATCAGCTAAGTGTTCAATTCTCAAGTCCAAACGGATGATTTGAATTCGCTTTAATTTTGATCCTATTTCTTTTTCTTTTTCTTTGTTTTTTTTTTTTTTTTTTTTTCTTTGTTTTGGGTAAGCAAGTCATAAAATAAAAACAACAAAATTTTACGAGTTTTCAAGAGGCCTACCCCCCAGGCACGCCAAACAACAAATATAAAAACGAACAAAACCAACTCCTATTTCTTTTCCTTTTATCTGACTTTCACTTCCAGCTCTCGAGAAGAATGTTTCTATTTAACTCTCTCGGTCCTTCTCCTCCAATCTCTCTTTTGTTCTTGAACTAATTGGGTGAGGCAACTAATAGCTTCATTATCTTAAGTGGCCAAGCCTAACACAAACTAATTTTTCTTGGCATCCATGAAAGAGAGTTTACAGTGTAATTGTAGCTTAACGATATTAGGGTTGCTTAAGCAACTCATTTAATGTTTTGTGAATCGCCTAGGTGTTCAATTCTCAGTCCAAAAGGATAAATTTGAATTCGATTTAATTTTTCATCCTATTTTGCTTACATTTATTTCTCCTAAATTACAATTTTACCACTCAAGAAGGAAGTTTTTTTTCTCCTCTCTTAGAGTCCTTCTCCATGATTCTCTCTTTTGTTCGAGGAATTAATTTGGTTTGGCGACTAATAGTATCATCGAGTTAGCGCAAGTTCGACTCAAACTAATCTTGTAGCCGCCAGAAAGAGAAGTTCTTGAGTAATTGTAACTTAACAATATAAGTTCAGCTCAAGCTAACTCATTTATCGTTTTAAATAAGCCTAAGCGTTCATTCATTGGCCAAAATCATTAATTTGAATTTGCTCTAATTATCATCATTTTTCCTTTCTTTTCTCCACTTCTCTTCTAACTCTCAAGAAGAAAGATTGCCTCTAACTCACTCTGTCCATCTCTCTTTTTGTTCTTGGGACTAATTTGGTTAGGCAACTAATAGTTTCATTAGCTTAACTGGTCAAGTTTAACTCAAACTTATCTTGGTTAGCCTCCAAAACGAGAATTCACTCAACTAAATTAGTTTAACTTAAGAAACTCATTTAATGTTTTCTCAATCAACAACGTGTTCAATTAGCCGTCCAAAAGGATAAATTTTAATTCGCTTTAATTTTCTTCTGCTTTCCATTTATGTTCTCTAACTTTCTCTTTGGATTCTCAGAAGAAAGTTTCTCTCTAACTTTCTTCGTCCTTCTCCAACCTTCTCTCTTTTGTTCTAGGAATTGATTTCCTCATGATTTTGTTAATGTGTTTTGGTTTTGTTTATTTGAGGGCTATTGTACATTCACTTCAACTCCTGTGACCGTGGCTTATGGTTTTGACCGTGCTAGCTTCATGTGACTTTCTTTGGGACTTCTCATGGGGTAGATTTTATCTCGACATGGCTTTGGTTAAGTGGCTTGGATGTCACTACTGTGGAGGTGGGATGCTTATTGGATTCCATGTTTTATCTGCAATCGAGACAGGGACATGTGGGGTTGACTATCATCTTTGACTCGGCTTGTGGGTTGTTGTTTTTGTCGATTATTATTATGTTTTTTTTAGCTTTGTGGTGTTATTGTGTGTATCTCTACCCATATATCCACCTCTAGTTTCTATCTATTATCCCTCATGGTAGGGGTTACTTGAGGACAAAAAAGGATTCATGGGCGAGTTGGGGTTTTTGTTTTTTTCGTTGTTCTTGTTTCTCCCTTTTTTAAGGGGGTTTTTATTTGCTGTTGGGCGTGCCTGGGGTATGCCCCTTGTATACTCGTATATTTCATTGTCTTTATTTTATGACTTACTTACCAAAAAAAAAAAAATTTCCTTAGGGAACTAATAGTTTCATTAGCTTAAGTGGTCAGGTTTAACTCAAACAAATCTTGCTTGGCCTCCCGGAGTAATTGTAGCTTAACGATATTGGTTTAACTTAACCACCTCATTTAAGGTTTTGTAAATCACCTAAGTGTTCAATTCTCAAGTCCAAACGGATGATTTGAAGTCGCTTTAATTTTGATCCTATTTCTTTTCTTTTCTTCTTCATTTTTTTCTTTGTTTTGGGTTAGCAAGTCATAAAATAAAAACAATGAAATTTTACGAAGTTTACAAGGGCACCCAGCACGCCAACAACAAATATAAACGAACAAAACCAACTCCTATTTCTTTTTCGTTTTATCGACTTTCACTTCCAAATTTCTCAAGAAGAATGTTTCTATTTAACTCTCTCGGTCCTTCCTCCTTCAATCTCTCTTTTGTTCTTGAACTAACTAGGTTAGGCAACTAATAGCTTCATTAGCTTAAGTGGCCAAGCCTAACACAAACTAATTTTTCTTGGCCTCCTTAAAGAGAGTTCTTGAGTAATTGTAACTTACCGATATTAGGATTGCTTAAGCAACTCATTTAATGTTTTGTAAATCAGCTGAGTGTTCAATTCTCAAGTCCGAAAGGATAAATTTGAATTCGATTTAATTTTCATCCTATTTCGCTTACATTTATTTCTCCCTAAATTACACTTTTACCACTCAAGAAGGAAGTTTTTTTTCTCACTCTCTTCGTCCTTCTCCATGCTTCTCTCTTTTGTTCTAGGAATTAATTAGGTTTGGCGACTAATAGCATCATCAGATTAACTGCCCAAGTTCGACTCAAACTAATCTTGCTTAGCCTCCAAGAAAGAGAAGGTCTTGAGTAATTGTAAGGTAACAATATAAGTTCAAATTTCAAGCAACTCATTTATTGTTTTCAAATACGCCTAAGCGTTCAATTCTCTTTGTCAAAAATCATTAATTTGAATTTGCTCTAATTATCATCCTATTTCCCTTTCTTTTCTCCAGTCTTCTCTTCTAACTCTCAAGAAGAAGGATTCTCTGTAACTCTCTCCGTCCATCTCTCTTTTGTTCTAGGGACTAATTTGGTTAGGCAACTAATAGTTTCATTAGCTTAACTTGTCAAGTTTAACTCAAACTTATCTTGGTTAGCCTCCAAAAAAGAGAATTTGTTCAACGAAATTAGTTTAACTTAAGAAACTCATTTAATGTTTTCTCAATCAACAACGTGTTCAATTAGCACGTCCAAAAGGATAATTTTTAATTCGCTTTAATTTTCTTCCGGTTTCCTTTTATGTTCTCTAACTTTCTCTTCTAATTCTCAAGAAGAAAGTTTCTCTCTAACTCTCTCCATCCTTCTCCAAAAGCTACATTTTTGTTTGACAGTGGCAGTTGGGTTTGGATTGGTTTATGTACTAGAACTGGTTACTTCATGCACAATGTTTTGTGTTCATGGTTCAACTTTGGTCTTCTTGATGGTCGAGTCGTTCTTTGAGTGATCTCTGTTGTGTTAGCTACGGTTTCATGTAGGTGCATCCCTCGTGTTATTATTTGTGTGTGGATCTTAGTATCTTTGGTTTTGGATATTATCTTGGGCTTATTCGGGTTGTTCATCTGGCTAGCTTGCTTTTGTTCATTCCCTATTTCATTAAATAGGCCATGAACATTATGTTTTTGATCTAGTTTGTGTTGCTTTTTGGTTTCCTTGTATAGTTTCGTTAGAACTGCCGGGTTTGCCCTTGTAATCTTAATATATTTTGTTGTTTTATTTATGTCTTATTCATCCAAAAAAAAAAAAAAAATTAAACTTGGTTAGCTTCTAAGAAAAAGAATTTAATTAGTAATTGTAGTTTAAGGAAATTAGTTCAACTGAGCAAATCATTTAAGGTATCTAAATCACCTGCGTTCAATTCTCAAATCCAAAATGACGAACTTGAATTTTTTGATTTTCTTCCTATTTCTCTTTGTTTTTGTCAAACTTTCTTTTCAGATCTCAGAAGGAATGTTCCTCTCGACTTTCTCCGTCCTTCTCCTTCCTTCTCTATTCTATTCAAGGAGCTAAATAGCTTAGGCAGTTAATTGGTTCATTAGCTTAAGTGGCCAAGTTTAACTCAAACTAACCTTGCTTAGCATCTAAGAAGAGAATTTTCTCGAGTAATTATAGCATAACGATGTTAGTTTAACTTAAGTACCTCATCTAAGTTTTTCTAAATCAGCAAAGTGTTCAATTCTCAAGTCCAAAAGGATGAATTCGAATTCCCTGTGATTTTCATCCTAATTTTCTTTCTTTTCTCTAACTTTCTCTTCTCTTTTTCTTTTGTTTTTTTTTTTGCTTTTTTTTTTTTGCTTTTTTTTTTTTTTTTTTTTTCTGTGCTGGGGGCAGGGGTGGGGTGAATAAGACATAAATAAAACAAGAAAATTTACACAACTATGAGGGGAATGCCCCAGGCCCTACCACAGCTAAACAAGACCACCAAACAAAATAAAAACAAAACAAACCTACAAACTCACTAAAGCTAAAGAGAGCCAGAAAACTTAAAACCAAACAAAAAAAACTAGGGCCTTACAACCTGTTCACTATCCATATATAACTAGAGATAGGGAGAATGAACAAGAGAATAAACCAACCAGCAGCAGCCTAGCACGAGTACAATCAGAAGCATTGTGTTTCACGGAAAACATGCCCTTGACAGCAAAATGATGGCACTTGAACTATTCTTCCACGATAGCAGGTTTACCTGCACAATCCAGCTTCTATAACACCAAAACAAACTTATCTGTGTAATTTTCCATAGCAGCACATGCATGTAGCCCCAACCAAAAGGTAAAAAATAAAATTCCCAACACAACTCGCGGGGATAGGGAAACAAAACACCAGCCAGTTGTAGACTACACATGCCAAAGAAAAAAGAACTATTAAAAAATAACTTAGGCACCTCATTTCAGCTTTTCTAAACCACCTAATTGTTCAATTCTCAAGTCTAAAAGGTTGAATTTCAATTCTCTCTGATCTTCTTCCTCTTTCTCTAACTTTCTCTTCTAGCTCTCAGGATCAATGTTTCTCTCTAACTTTCTCCGTCCTTCTCTATTTAGTTATAGGAAATAATTAGCTTAGGCCACTAATTGTTTTATTAGTTTAAGTGGCCATGTTTAACTCAAACTAACCTTGCTTAGCCTCTAAGAATGAGAATTTTCTGAGTAATTGCAGCATAACGATATTTGTTTAATTTAAGCACCTAATTTAAGGTTTTGCTAATCACCTATGTTTTCAAAAGTCAAGTCCAAATTGATGAATTTGAATTCGCTTTAATTTTCTTCCTATTTCTCTTTCTTTGCTCCAACTTTCTCATCTAGCTTTCAAGAAGAAAGCTTCTATCTAACTTTCTCCGTCCTTCTCTATCCTTCTCTACGTTGTTATGGGAACTAATTAACTTAGGCTACTAATTGTTTCATTAGCTGAAGTTGCCTAGTTTAACTCAAATGAACCTTGCTTAGCCTCTTAGAGATAGAATTTTCTGAGTAATATTACTTTAATGATATTTGTTTAGCTTAATCACCTCATTTAAGGTTTTCTAAATCACCTAAGTGTTCAATTCTCAAGTCCAAAAAGATGAATTTGAATTCCCTTTGATTTTCTTCCTATTTCTCTTTCTATTCTCTAACTTTCTCTTCCAGCTCTCAAGAAGCATGTTTCTCTATAACTTTCTCCGTCCTTCTCCATCTTTATCTTTTTCTGTTTGGGAACTAATTAGCTTAGGCCACTAATTGTTTCATTTGCTCAAGTGGCCAAGTTTAAGCTGAAACTAACTTTGCTTAGCCTCTAAGAAAAGAGAATTTTCGAGTAATTGTTGCATAACGATATTAGTTTAACACAAGCACCTCATTTAAGGTTTTCTAAATCACTGAGTGTTCAATTCTCAAAGTCCAAATGGTGAATTTGAATGCCCTATGATTTTCTTTCCTATTTCTCAAACTTTCTCTTCTCGCTCTCAAGAAGAATGTTTCTGTCTAACTTTCTCCGTCCTACTCTATTTTGTTCTAGAAACTAATTTCCTCAGGCTACCAATTGTTTCATTAGCTTAAGTTGCCTAGTTTAACTCAAATTAACTTTACTTAGACACTAAGAAATATAATTTTCTAAGTAATAATAGTTTAACGATATTAGTTTGGCTTAATCATCTCATTTAAGGCTTTCTAAATTACCTAAGTGTTCAATTCTCAAATCCAAAAGATGAATTTTAACTCCCATTGATTTTTCTTCTATTTCTCTTTCTATTCTCTAACTTTCTCTTCGCTCTCCAAGAAGAATGTTTCTCTCTAACCTTCTCTCGGTCCTTCTCCATCCTTCTCTATTTTGTTCTAGGAACTAATTAGCTTAGGCCACTAATGGTTTCTTTTGGCTTGAGCTGCCAAGTTTAACTCAAACTAACCTTGCTCCACCAAGAAATAGAATTTGTTGTGTCGTTGTCTCTTCTGACATTAGTTTACCCCAATGTAAGCTCCTCATTTAAGGTTTCTAAATCACATAAGTGTTCGATTCTCAAGTCTAGAAGGATGAAACTTCTCTTTGATTTTCTTCCTATTTCTCTTTCTTTTTGTATGACTTTCTCTTCCACCTCTCAAGAAGAATGTTTCTCTGTAACTTTCTCCGTCTTTCTCCATCCTTCTCTATTTTGTTCGAGAACTAATTAGCTTAGGCCCCTAATTGTTTCGTTAGCTTAAGTGGGCAAGTTTAACTCAAACCAACGTTGCTTAGCCTCTAACAAAAAAAATTCTGAGTAATTGTAGCTTAACGCTAGTTGTTTAACTTAAGCACCTCATTTAAGGTTTTCAAAATGACCTAAGTGTTCAGCTGTCAAGTACAAAAGGATGAATTTGAATTCCCCTTCATTTTCTTCCCGTTTCTCTTTCTTTTTTTTTGGGTGAATAAGACATAAATAAAAACAAAAAATATACAAGCTTACAAGGGGCATGCCCCAGGCCCTAAACCAAAGCTATACACAGCGAAACCAAACCAGAAACAGGAAAACAACAAACCAAGACAGGACTAAACAAAAGAAACAAAAACCGGCAGCATCATCACAGCCAGACCAACCCAAAGAAACCTGCGGAAATAGCCCAATATCAAAACACTATGTTCAACAACCATGTCAAAGCAAAGATAGGGGAGTTGAACACAGAGGGGAGAAGCCAACAATCCAAAGTCGTAGGCCCACAAACACAGCATCTTTATAGCCTAAAAAACAGACTAAGCACCGGAAATAACGCCAAAGCCTTGAGCTGGAGAAGAAAAAATGGACAAAAATGTAAGATCATCATCACCTGTAAGACAATGTATCTGAACAACCACAACCTACCAAATATCTATCAAAGATCTCGACAACCGAAAGCAGTAACGAAAACATAATTCCTAGTACAACCCACTAGGATAGGGAAAACATAACTCAGACCCATAGATAATATGTATATCAGAAGAGAGTAAATAAAGACAACTTGTGAACATTCTTCCGTATAGGCGCGATTCAAATAGCCCATTCCTATAGACCTAATCCTCACATATGATAGCACAAACTCGAGAGATGGCACCACAAATTACGCTTGAGAAGCAAAGTTGGCAAAGACCACGGTAAGTAGCATCTATCATACATGATAAAATTTCTCGCCACATAGAGCAAACACAAACTTAGAACAAAATGGTTACAATTAAAAGACAATTATATCAAGCCAACACACACAATATGTAACCTCACATCACTGGCACACAATATAGAACCTCTCCAAACATTTCGAGAACTTGCTTCCTTAACTCAGCACATAAAGAGTTACTATATAGATATTGATTAGAACAAAAATTATATATATCTGCTGGCGCACACTCAACCCATTAATAACAACCAATCCAAGCATGTTGCTATATAATTAGATTTTATGTCTCACCACACTCAACCCACATATGGAATGAAAAATCCAAAATTATAAAATTTCCCGCACACATAGCGCAGTAATTAGATAAACACTCGGTGTCATGCTAACCATCACTCAACAACACTCAAATATAGGAACTCACATCACTCGTACCTGCACTCCCATTGTTGTGAGATGGGGCTTCAAAATAGAATTTGGAAGGTTCCATTGTGAGAGGAACCAATTATCACCTATAGCATTAGGGATATTTTTTGCGCATGCCACAGCAGCGGTCTACCCCTAACTATTAGCAAGTAGCCTGATGGAATTGATTATCACCTCAACCAGGTTTACAAACTTTATTGAATATTCTATTATTCCTTTCAATCCACACATGATAGACAAGATAAAGGAAAGTGAGCTTCAAGATAATGTAGATTTTAGTGATTTACTCTTTTACTCTCTTGGAGACCAAAGGAACAAATTAATCAAAGCCAAAAGCACATCCACCCATTGAACATTACACTTACTTTGTATAGCATACCGCATTCTCTCTCGGGTAAATGTACTGATCGAAGAAGAGATGAGAATGGCTCTCATTAAGGTCAATAGTAGAAAGGCAGGTAATACTAGAAGAGATACCAAAAAGAGAGGAGCACAGCTTACTAGGTATTCAACTCCGCCAAATATAGCCACGTTTCTGATACAATGAAGCTTTTCTAACTTTAGGAATCGTGAGAGGATTCCCTAGCAATTTTATGCTGAAGTGGAACAATAGCCTGCGTTTATTTCTCCACAAGCTCTGTGCAGAATGGATGGTAGAATTCCCCATCAAGAGTAGGGACCAAATGATTTTATCCGTTCTAAAGGATTAGGCCGAGAATTACTGGGCGATAAAACAACTCCCTAAGTTCCCAAGAGTTTGGAAATGGCCACTTCCAAGAATTCCCATCGCACAATCCGACCCCAGCACTTTAGTATCCCATTAAGACCGTAGAAATATGTCATACATGATTCTTTCACCATATTTATCCCACAGAGAACCCATAGGGTGCCAATTGTCATACCATAAAAAAGGTGTTTACGACCATTGCCAATTTTATGCCCTAATAGAGAGGAGTAGATAATTGGCCCGAGAGAGAGAATTTTCCTCCGCACTCCAAGAAGGGTCATTATTAGGGTTTTCTTAACTCTCCAAAAGCATCTCCCCTTAAGAAGATATGATTTAACCCATTGACACCACATAGGCAACGATTACCTCCGGATAAAAGGAACCAAATGTTTACAACAGCAAATTTATATTCCAAACTCTCAAGGGATTTAAAACCAAGGGGCCACCCTCCTTTTTAGGAGTGCCACACACTCTCCTCAAGCAATCTTAGCACAATGTTTCCTTAGCTCAGATGCAGGACCAAAGGAAGGCTCCTAAGAAGGCTTTCAATCTCCCTAATAACCTTCTTAAGGCGAGAATCATGTAGAAGACCAATAGACTTGCATGGAGTAACAAAATGGTTTTGAATAATTTTGTACCCTACATGGCCTACCAAAGATAAGAAAGCAACTTATTGGTCAGCTACCAATTCTTTTAATGATTCTATCTACAAGCTGCTTGCCAATCAGTAGCTTAGACTTTGTAGTGATAGGGGCACTCTAGCAGGTATTTGTGAATCGGAAAAGAGTCTCTTCGTAAATGGAGCAACAAAGAAGAATATCATCCCTGACTTCGCCCAACTTTCATGGCAGAGTCAGAAATACAAATTACTCTTACTAGGATTGGGGTAAGATTCAGAGGAGAAAGTTTGAATTCATTCAAACCTTCCATAATCATTTTTCCAGTGATTAGGGAACATCCCTTTGCTAAAGATCATAAGATCATCGGCGAAGCAAAGGTTGACTATTTTAGTTTTCTCACATCTCCAGCTGGAATTTAAAGAGAGGATGCTTAGATTTTTTAAGCTAAGATCCTAGCAAGAATTTCCATAGCTGTGACAAAAAGGTAGGGTGACATGGGGTCACTCACGCTTAAGACCTCCTTAGCCTTTGAAATAGCCATGAAGAATTTGCCATTAATACAGATGGGAAAAAGAGGGGCTAGTCATACAAGCTTTAATCCAAGAGATAATCTTAGGAGGAAAGCCCATAGCAAAAGATAGAATGTCAATGATAAACTCCCATCCTAACAAAGGTCATATGCTTTCATGATGTCAACTTTCATAGCACATTTAGGGCAACCTAGAGTCTTTAAGTGATATTACCTCTCATGATCTCTTGAGACAAAAAGATATTATCAGGAATATCGCCACTCTACCCCTGAACAAAAAGGCGATTGAGCAAGGGATCAATGAGGTTGAGAGGACCAATTTAATTCTGTTGGCAATAATCTTAGCAATGCATTTGTAGATTGTATTGCAACAAGAGATAGGTCTATAGTCCCCAACTTTCACCCGGATTAGGGACCTTAGGAATAAGCTGCGTAATGATGGTATTGTTGACTTCATTGAGCGAATTTTACTAGACTCAAAAAGGATCTAATAGCTTGAGTGACATCTTTTACCAACAATATCCCAAGCACTTTTAAAAACCCACGTAGAAAAGCCATCGGAATGGCCAGGGCCTTGTTAGCTTTTATGACGAAGTAAGACATCCTTGATCTCTTGATCGTAAGCATGTGTCTAGCTAGGACTAGTGGCTTGATCCGAAGAAACTCCTAGAGTGGACTAGATTGTTTTAATTCTCCACAGAAGCCACTATATACTTTGACTCCTTGAGATGGAAACGAAGCTTGGAGGAAATAATTGATAAAAGCATCATGAGCGTTTCTCTTTCTTTTCTCTAACTTCCTCTTTTAGCTCTCAAGAAGAATGTTCCTCACAAACATTCTCCCTCCTTCTCTATTTAGGAACTAATTAGCTTAGCGACTAACTGTTTTCTTAGCTTAAGTGGTCAAGTTTAACTCAGACTAACCTTACTTAGCCTCTAAGAAAGAGAATTTTATGAGTAACGATATTAGTTTAAAACGTAATCAACTCGTTTCGTGGTTTTTTTTTTTTTTTTTAGGAGGGTACTTTTAAGGTATTCTAAATCGCCTAAGTGTTCAATTCCCAAGTCCAAAATGATGAATTCGAATTCTCTTTGATTTCCTTCCTATTACTCTTTCTTTTATCTAACTTTCTATTCTACCTCTCAAGAAGAATGTTTCTCTCCAACTTTCTCCATCCTTCTCTATTTTCTTCCAGAAGCTAATTAGCTTCGGCCACTAATTGTTTTATTAGCTTAAGCAACCAAGTTCAACTCAAACTAACCTTGCTTAGACTCTAAGAAAGAGAATTTTCTGAGTAATTGTAGCTTAACGATATTAGTTTAACTTAAGCACCTCATTTAAGTTTTTCTAATTCACTTAAGGGTTCAATTCACAAGTCCAAAACAATGAGCTTGATTTCTCATTGCTTTCTTTCCTATTACTCTTTCTTTTCTCTAACTTTCTCTTCTACCTCTCAAGACGAATGTTTCTCTCTGCCTTTCTCTGTCCTTCTCCATCAACTATTTTGTTCAATGAACCAATTGGTTTAGGCCGCTAATTGTTTCAGTTGCTTATGTGGCCAAGTTTAATTCAAACTAACCTTGCATAGCCTCTAAGAAATAGAAGTTTCCGAGTAATTGTAGCATAAGGATCTTAGTTAAACTTAGGCACCTCATTTAAGGTTTTCTTTTTGTTTTTGGGTGAATAAATTTAAGGTTTTCTAAATCAACTAAGTGTTCAATTCTTAAGTCCAAAGGGATGAATTTGAATTCCCTTTGATTTTCTTTCCTATTATTTTTTCTTTTCTCTAACTTTCTCTTCTACCTCTCAAGAAGAAAGTTTCTCTCTAAGTTTCTCCGTCCTTCTCCATCATTCTCTATTTTGTTCTAGGAACAAAATTGTCTAGACTGCTAATTGTTTCATTTACTTAAGCGGCCAAGTTTAACTCAAACTAACCTTGCTTAACCTCTAAGAAAAAGAATTTTATGAGTCATTGTAGCTTAAGGAAATTAGTTCAACTTAAGCACCTCATTTAAGCTATCTAAATCACCAAAGCGTTCAATTCTCAAATCCAAAATGATGAACTTGAATTCCTTTTGATTTTCTTCCTATTTCTCTTTGTTTTTGTCAAACTTTCTTTTCCAGATCTCAAGAAGGAATGTTCCTCTCTGACTTTCTCCGTCCTTCTCCTTCCTTCTCTATTCTGTTCTAGGAACTAAATAGCTTAAGCCGTTAATTGTTTCATTAGCTTAAGTGGCCAAGTTTTTTTTTTTGGGTAAGTATAAGTGGCCAAGTTTAACTCAAACTAACCTGGCTTAGCATCTAAGAAAGAGAATTTTCTGAGTAATTATAGCATAACAATATTAGTTTAACTTAAGTACCTCATCTAAGTTTTTCTAAATCAGCAAAGTGTTCAATTCTCAAGTCCAAAAGGATGAATTCGAATTCCCTGTCATTTTCATCCTAATTTTCTTTCTTTTCTCTAACTTTCTCATCTCTTTTTCTTTTGTTTTTTTGCTTTTTCTTTTGCTGGGGGGGGGGCTGGGGTGAATAAGACATAAATAAAACAAGAAAATTTACACAACCGAGGCATGAGGCCCTACCATTGCTAAACAAGACCACCAAACAAAATAAAAACAAAACAAACCTACAAACTCACTAAAGCTAAAGAGAGCCAGAAAACTTAAAACCAAACAAAAAAACTAGGGCCTTACAACCTGTTCACCATCCATATATAACTAGAGATAGGGAGAATGAACAAGAGAATAAACCAACCAGCAGCAGCCTAGCACGAGTACAATCAGAAGCATTGTGTTTCAGGGAAAACATGCCCTTGACAGCGAAATGATGGCACTTGAACTATTCTTCCACAATAGCAGGTTTGCCTGCACAATCCAGCTTCTATAACACCAAAACAAACTTATCTGTGTAATTTTCCATAGCAGCACGTGCATGTAGCCCCAACCAAAAGGTAAAAAATAAAATTCCCAACACAACTCGCAGGGATAGGGAAACAAAACACCAGCCAGTTGTAGACTGTACACATGCCAAAAAAAAAAAACGAACTATTAAAAAATAACTTAGGCACCTCATTTAAGCTTTTCTAAACCACCTAATTGTTCAATTCTCAAGTCTAAAAGGTTGAATTTGAATTCTCTCTGATCTTCTTCCTCTTTCTCTAACTTTCTCTTCTAGCTCTCAGGAACAATGTTTCTCTCTAACTTTCTCCGTCATTCTCTATTTAGTTATAGGAAATAATTAGCTTAGGCCACTAATTGTTTTATTAGTTTAAGTGGCCATGTTTAACTCAAACTAACCTTGCTTAGCCTCTAAGAATGAGAATTTTCTGAGTAATTGCAGCATAACGATATTTGTTTAATTTAAGCACCTAATTTAAGGTTTTGTTCATCACCTATGTTTTCAAAAGTCAAGTGCAAATTGATGAATTTGAATTCACTTTAATTTTCTTCCTATTTCTCTTTCTTTGCTCCAACTTTCTCATCTAGCTTTCAAGAAGAAAGCGTCTATCTGACTTTCTCCGTCCTTCCCTATCCTTCTCTACATTGTTGTAGCAACTAATTAACTTAGGCCACTAATTGTTTCATTAGCTGAAGTTGCCTAGTTTAACTCAAATGAACCTTGCTTAGCCTCTTAGAGATAGAATTTTCTGAGTAATATTACTTTAATGATATTTGTTTAGCTTAATCACCTCATTTAAGGTTTTCTAAATCACCTAAGTGTTCAATTCTCAAGTCCAGAAAGATGAATTTGAATTCCCTTTGATTTTCTTCCTATTTCTCTTTCAATTCTCTAACTTTCCCTTCCAGCTCTCAAGAAGAATGTTTCTTTATAACTTTCTCCGTCCTTCTCCATCTTTATCTTTTCTATTTTGGGAACTAATTAGCTTAGGCCACTAATTGTTTCACTTGCTCAAGTGGCCAAGTTTAACTGAAACTAACTTTGCTTAGCCTCTAAAAAAGAATTTTCGAGTAATTGTTGCATAACGATATTAGTTTAACATAAGGACCTCATTTAAGGTTTTCTAAATCACACAGTGTTCAATTCTCAAGTCCAAAATGGTGAATTTGAATGCCCTATGATTTTCTTCCTATTTCTCTTTCTTTTCTCTAACTTGCTCTTCTCGCTCCCAAGAAGAATGTTTTACATCGAACTTTCTCCGTCCTACTCTATCTTGTTCTAGAAACTAATTTCCTTAGGCCACCAATTGTTTCATTAGCTTAAGTTGCCTAGTTTAACTCAAATTAACCTTACTGAGACTCTAAGAAATAGAATTTTCTTAGCAATAATAGTTTAACGATATTAGTTTGGCTTAATCATCGCATTTAAGGTTTTCCAAATTACCTAAGTGTTCAATTCTCAAATCCAAAAGATGAATTTTAATTCCCTTTGACTTTCTTCCTATTTCTCTTTCTATTCTCTAACTTTCTCTTCTAGCTCTCAAGAAGAATGTTTCTCTCTAACCGTCTCTGTCCTTCTCCATCCTTCTCTATTTTATTCTAGAAACTAATTAGCTTAGGCCACTAATGGTTTCTTTAGCATGAGTGGCCAAGTTTAACTCAAACTAACCTTGCCTCCACCAAGAAATAGAATTTGCTGTGTCATTGTATCTTACCGACCTTATTTTAACGTAAGCACCTCATTTAAGGTTTTCTAAGTCACATAAGTGTTCAATTCTCAAGTCTAGAAGGATGAAATTGAATTCTCTTTCATTTTCTTCCTATTTCTCTTTCTTTTGTATGACTTTCTCTTCTACCTCTCAAGAAGAATGTTTCTCTGTAACTTTCTCCGCCCTTCTCCATCCTTCTCTATTTTGTTCGAGAACTAATTAGCTTAGGCCCCTAATTGTTTAAATCGACTTAAGTGGGAAGTTTAACTCAAACTAACGTTCCTTAGCCTCTAACAGAAAAAATTCTGAGTAATTGTAGCTTAACGCTAGTTGTTTAACTTAAGCACCTCATTTAAGGTTTTCAAAATGACCGAAGTGTTCAGCTGTCAAGTACAAAAGGATGAATTTGAATTCCCCTTCATTTTCTTCTCGTTTCTCTTTCTTTTCTCTAACTTCCTCTTTTAGCTCTCAAGAAGAATGTTCCTCACAAACATTCTCCCTCCTTCTCTATTTAGGAACTAATTAGCTTAGCGACTAACTGTTTTCTTAGCTTAAGTGGTCAAGTTTAACTCAGACTAACCTTACTTAGCCTCTAAGAAAGAGAATTTTATGAGTAACGATATTAGTTTAAAACGTAATCAACTCGTTTCGTGGTTTTTTTTTTTTTTTTAGGAGGGTACTTTTAAGGTATTCTAAATCGCCTAAGTGTTCAATTCCCAAGTCCAAAATGATGAATTCGAATTCTCTTTGATTTCCTTCCTATTACTCTTTCTTTTATCTAACTTTCTATTCTACCTCTCAAGAAGAATGTTTCTCTCCAACTTTCTCCATCCTTCTCTATTTTCTTCCAGAAGCTAATTAGCTTCGGCCATCAAGTGTTTAATAAGCTTAAGCAACCAAGTTCAACTCAAACTAACCTTGCTTAGACTCTAAGAAAGAGAATTTTCTGAGTAATTGTAGCTTAACGATATTAGTTTAACTTAAGCACCTCATTTAAGTTTTTCTAATTCACTTAAGGGTTCAATTCACAAGTCCAAAACAATGAGCTTGATTTCTCATTGCTTTCTTTCCTATTACTCTTTCTTTTCTCTAACTTTCTCTTCTACCTCTCAAGACGAATGTTTCTCTCTGCCTTTCTCTGTCCTTCTCCATCAACTATTTTGTTCAATGAACCAATTGGTTTAGGCCGCTAATTGTTTCAGTTGCTTATGTGGCCAAGTTTAATTCAAACTAACCTTGCATAGCCTCTAAGAAATAGAAGTTTCCGAGTAATTGTAGCATAAGGATCTTAGTTAAACTTAGGCACCTCATTTAAGGTTTTCTTTTTGTTTTTGGGTGAATAAATTTAAGGTTTTCTAAATCAACTAAGTGTTCAATTCTTAAGTCCAAAGGGATGAATTTGAATTCCCTTTGATTTTCTTTCCTATTATTTTTTCTTTTCTCTAACTTTCTCTTCTACCTCTGATGAAGAATGTTTCTCTCTACCTTTCTCAGTCCTTCTCCATCATTCTCTATTTTGTTCTAGGAACAAAATTGTCTAGACTGCTAATTGTTTCATTTACTTAAGCGGCCAAGTTTAACTCAAACTAACCTTGCTTAACCTCTAAGAAAAAGAATTTTACGAGTCATTGTAGCTTAAGGAAATTAGTTCAATTTAAGCACCTCATTTAAGCTATCTAAATCACCAAAGCGTTCAATTCTCAAATCCAAAATGATGAACTTGAATTCCTTTTGATTTTCTTCCTATTTCTCTTTGTTTTTGTCAAACTTTCTTTTCCAGATCTCAAGAAGGAATGTTCCTCTCTGACTTTCTCCGTCCTTCTCCTTCCTTCTCTATTTTGTTCTAGGAACTAAATAGCTTAAGCCGTTAATTGTTTCATTAGCTTAAGTGGCCAAGTTTTTTTTTTTGGGTAAGTATAAGTGGCCAAGTTTAACTCAAACTAACCTGGCTTAGCATCTAAGAAAGAGAATTTTCTGAGTAATTATAGCATAACAATATTAGTTTAACTTAAGTACCTCATCTAAGTTTTTCTAAATCAGCAAAGTGTTCAATTCTCAAGTCCAAAAGGATGAATTCGAATTCCCTGTCATTTTCATCCTAATTTTCTTTCTTTTCTCTAACTTTCTCATCTCTTTTTCTTTTGTTTTTTTGCTTTTTCTTTTTTGCTGGGGGCGGGGGGGCGGGGGCTGGGGTGAATAAGACATAAATAAAACAAGAAAATTTACACAACTTCGAGGGGAACGCCCCAGGCCCTACCATTGCTAAACAAGACCACCAAACAAAATAAAAACAAAACAAACCTACAAACTCACTAAAGCTAAAGAGAGCCAGAAAACTTAAAACCAAACAAAAAAACTAGGGCCTTACAACCTGTTCACCATCCATATATAACTAGAGATAGGGAGAATGAACAAGAGAATAAACCAACCAGCAGCAGCCTAGCACGAGTACAATCAGAAGCATTGTGTTTCAGGGAAAACATGCCCTTGACAGCGAAATGATGGCACTTGAACTATTCTTCCACAATAGCAGGTTTGCCTGCACAATCCAGCTTCTATAACACCAAAACAAACTTATCTGTGTAATTTTCCATAGCGACGCGTGCATGTAGCCCCAACCAAAAGGTAAAAATAAAATTCCCAACACAACTCATGGGGATAGGAAACAAAACACCCGGTTGTAGGCGTACACATGCCAAAAAAAACAAACTATTAAAAAATAACTTAAGCATCTCATTTAAGCTTTGCTAAATCTCCTAATTGTACAATTCTCAAGTCTAAAAGGTTGAATTTGAATTCTCTCGATCTTCTTCCTCTTTCTCTAACTTTCTCTTCTAGCTCTCAGGAACAATGTTTCTCTCTAACTTTCTCCGTCATTCTCTATTTAGTTATAGGAAATAATTAGCTTAGGCCACTAATTGTTTTATTAGTTTAAGTGGCCATGTTTAACTCAAACTAACCTTGCTTAGCCTCTAAGAATGAGAATTTTTCTGAGTAATTGCAGCATAACGATATTTGTTTAATTTAAGCACCTAATTTAAGGTTTTGTTCATCACCTATGTTTTCAAAAGTCAAGTGCAAATTGATGAATTTGAATTCACTTTAATTTTCTTCCTATTTCTCTTTCTTTGCTCCAACTTTCTCATCTAGCTTTCAAGAAGAAAGCGTCTATCTGACTTTCTCCGTCCTTCCCTATCCTTCTCTACATTGTTCTGGGAATTAATTAACTTAGGCCACTAATTGTTTCATTAGCTGAAGTTGCCTAGTTTAACTCAAATGAACCTTGCTTAGCCTCTTAGAGATAGAATTTTCTGAGTAATATTACTTTAATGATATTTGTTTAGCTTAATCACCTCATTTAAGGTTTTCTAAATCACCTAAGTGTTCAATTCTCAAGTCTAGAAAGGTGAATTTGAATTCCCTTTGATTTTCTTCCTATTTCTCTTTCAATTCTCTAACTTTCCCTTCCAGCTCTCAAGAAGAATGTTTCTTTATAACTTTCTCCGTCCTTCTCCATCTTTATCTTTTCTGTTTTGGGAACTAATTAGCTTAGGCCACTAATTGTTTCACTTGCTCAAGTGGCCAAGTTTAACTGAAACTAACTTTGCTTAGCCTCTAAAAAAGAGAATTTTCAGAGTAATTGTTGCATAACGATATTAGTTTAACGCAAGGACCTCATTTAAGGTTTTCTAAATCACCTGAGTGTTCAATTCTCAAGTCCAAAATGGTGAATTTGAATGCCCTATGATTTTCTTCCTATTTCTCTTTCTTTTCTCTAACTTGCTCTTCTCGCTCCCAAGAAGAATGTTTATGTCGAACTTTCTCCGTCCTACTCTATCTTGTTCTAGAAACTAATTTCCTTAGGCCACCAATTGTTTCATTAGCTTAAGTTGCCTAGTTTAACTCAAATTAACCTTACTGAGACTCTAAGAAATAGAATTTTCTTAGCAATAATAGTTTAACGATATTAGTTTGGCTTAATCATCGCATTTAAGGTTTTCCAAATTACCTAAGTGTTCAATTCTCAAATCCAAAAAGATGAATTTTAATTCCCTTTGACTTTCTTCCTATTTCTCTTTCTATTCTCTAACTTTCTCTTCTAGCTCTCAAGAAGAATGTTTCTCTCTAACCGTCTCTGTCCTTCTCCATCCTTCTCTATTTTATTCTAGAAACTAATTAGCTTAGGCCACTAATGGTTTCTTTAGCATGAGTGGCCAAGTTTAACTCAAACTAACCTTGCCTCCACCAAGAAATAGAATTTGCTGTGTCATTGTATCTTACCGACCTTATTTTAACGTAAGCACCTCATTTAAGGTTTTCTAAGTCACATAAGTGTTCAATTCTCAAGTCTAGAAGGATGAAATTGAATTCTCTTTCATTTTCTTCCTATTTCTCTTTCTTTTGTATGACTTTCTCTTCTACCTCTCAAGAAGAATGTTTCTCTGTAACTTTCTCCGCCCTTCTCCATCCTTCTCTATTTTGTTCGAGAACTAATTAGCTTAGGCCCCTAATTGTTTCGTCAGCTTAAGTGGGAAGTTTAACTCAAACTAACGTTCCTTAGCCTCTAACAGAAAAAATTCTGAGTAATTGTAGCTTAACGCTAGTTGTTTAACTTAAGCACCTCATTTAAGGTTTTCAAAATGACCGAAGTGTTCAGCTGTCAAGTACAAAAGGATGAATTTGAATTCCCCTTCATTTTCTTCTCGTTTCTCTTTCTTTTCTCTAACTTCCTCTTTTAGCTCTCAAGAAGAATGTTCCTCACAAACATTCTCCCTCCTTCTCTATTTAGGAACTAATTAGCTTAGCGACTAACTGTTTTCTTAGCTTAAGTGGTCAAGTTTAACTCAGACTAACCTTACTTAGCCTCTAAGAAAGAGAATTTTATGAGTAACGATATTAGTTTAAAACGTAATCAACTCGTTTCGTGGTTTTTTTTTTTTTTTTTTTAGGAGGGTACTTTTAAGGTATTCTAAATCGCCTAAGTGTTCAATTCCCAAGTCCAAAATGATGAATTCGAATTCTCTTTGATTTCCTTCCTATTACTCTTTCTTTTATCTAACTTTCTATTCTACCTCTCAAGAAGAATGTTTCTCTCCAACTTTCTCCATCCTTCTCTATTTTCTTCCAGAAGCTAATTAGCTTCGGCCACTAATTGTTTTATTAGCTTAAGCAACCAAGTTCAACTCAAACTAACCTTGCTTAGACTCTAAGAAAGAGAATTTTCTGAGTAATTGTAGCTTAACGATATTAGTTTAACTTAAGCACCTCATTTAAGTTTTTCTAATTCACTTAAGGGTTCAATTCACAAGTCCAAAACAATGAGCTTGATTTCTCATTGCTTTCTTTCCTATTACTCTTTCTTTTCTCTAACTTTCTCTTCTACCTCTCAAGACGAATGTTTCTCTCTGCCTTTCTCTGTCCTTCTCCATCAACTATTTTGTTCAATGAACCAATTGGTTTAGGCCGCTAATTGTTTCAGTTGCTTATGTGGCCAAGTTTAATTCAAACTAACCTTGCATAGCCTCTAAGAAATAGAAGTTTCCGAGTAATTGTAGCATAAGGATCTTAGTTAAACTTAGGCACCTCATTTAAGGTTTTCTTTTTTTTTTGGGTGAATAAATTTAAGGTTTTCTAAATCAACTAAGTGTTCAATTCTTAAGTCCAAAGGGATGAATTTGATTTTCTTTCCTATTATTTTTTCTTTTCTCTAACTTTCTCTTCTACCTCTGATGAAGAATGTTTCTCTCTACCTTTCTCAGTCCTTCTCCATCATTCTCTATTTTGTTCTAGGAACAAAATTGTCTAGACTGCTAATTGTTTCATTTACTTAAGCGGCCAAGTTTAACTCAAACTAACCTTGCTTAACCTCTAAGAAAAAGAATTTTATGAGTCATTGTAGCTTAAGGAAATTAGTTCAACTTAAGCACCTCATTTAAGCTATCTAAATCACCAAAGCGTTCAATTCTCAAATCCAAAATGATGAACTTGAATTCCTTTTGATTTTCTTCCTATTTCTCTTTGTTTTTGTCAAACTTTCTTTTCCAGATCTCAAGAAGGAATGTTCCTCTCTGACTTTCTCCGTCCTTCTCCTTCCTTCTCTATTCTGTTCTAGGAACTAAATAGCTTAAGCCGTTAATTGTTTCATTAGCTTAAGTGGCCAAGTTTTTTTTTGGGGGGTAAGTATAAGTGGCCAAGTTTAACTCAAACTAACCTGGCTTAGCATCTAAGAAAGAGAATTTTCTGAGTAATTATAGCATAACAATATTAGTTTAACTTAAGTACCTCATCTAAGTTTTTCTAAATCAGCAAAGTGTTCAATTCTCAAGTCCAAAAGGATGAATTCGAATTCCCTGTCATTTTCATCCTAATTTTCTTTCTTTTCTCTAACTTTCTCATCTCTTTTTCTTTTGTTTTTTTGCTGGGGGCGGGGGGGCGGGGGCTGGGGTGAATAAGACATAAATAAAACAAGAAAATTTACACAACTTCGAGGGGAACGCCCCAGGCCCTACCATTGCTAAACAAGACCACCAAACAAAATAAAAACAAAACAAACCTACAAACTCACTAAAGCTAAAGAGAGCCAGAAAACTTAAAACCAAACAAAAAAACTAGGGCCTTACAACCTGTTCACCATCCATATATAACTAGAGATAGGGAGAATGAACAAGAGAATAAACCAACCAGCAGCAGCCTAGCACGAGTACAATCAGAAGCATTGTGTTTCAGGGAAAACATGCCCTTGACAGCGAAATGATGGCACTTGAACTATTCTTCCACAATAGCAGGTTTGCCTGCACAATCCAGCTTCTATAACACCAAAACAAACTTATCTGTGTAATTTTCCATAGCAGCACGTGCATGTAGCCCCAACCAAAAGGTAAAAAATAAAATTCCCAACACAACTCGCAGGGATAGGGAAACAAAACACCAGCTAGTTGTAGACTGTACACATGCCAAGAAAAAAGCGAACTATTAAAAAATAACTTAGGCACCTCATTTAAGCTTTTCTAAACCACCTAATTGTTCAATTCTCAAGTCTAAAAGGTTGAATTTGAATTCTCTCTGATCTTCTTCCTCTTTCTCTAACTTTCTCTTCTAGCTCTCAGGAACAATGTTTCTCTCTAACTTTCTCCGTCATTCTCTATTTAGTTATAGGAAATAATTAGCTTAGGCCACTAATTGTTTTATTAGTTTAAGTGGCCATGTTTAACTCAAACTAACCTTGCTTAGCCTCTAAGAATGAGAATTTTCTGAGTAATTGCAGCATAACGATATTTGTTTAATTTAAGCACCTAATTTAAGGTTTTGTTCATCACCTATGTTTTCAAAAGTCAAGTGCAAATTGATGAATTTGAATTCACTTTAATTTTCTTCCTATTTCTCTTTCTTTGCTCCAACTTTCTCATCTAGCTTTCAAGAAGAAAGCGTCTATCTGACTTTCTCCGTCCTTCCCTATCCTTCTCTACATTGTTCTGGGAATTAATTAACTTAGGCCACTAATTGTTTCATTAGCTGAAGTTGCCTAGTTTAACTCAAATGAACCTTGCTTAGCCTCTTAGAGATAGAATTTTCTGAGTAATATTACTTTAATGATATTTGTTTAGCTTAATCACCTCATTTAAGGTTTTCTAAATCACCTAAGTGTTCAATTCTCAAGTCCAGAAAGATGAATTTGAATTCCCTTTGATTTTCTTCCTATTTCTCTTTCAATTCTCTAACTTTCCCTTCCAGCTCTCAAGAAGAATGTTTCTTTATAACTTTCTCCGTCCTTCTCCATCTTTATCTTTTCTGTTTTGGGAACTAATTAGCTTAGGCCACTAATTGTTTCACTTGCTCAAGTGGCCAAGTTTAACTGAAACTAACTTTGCTTAGCCTCTAAAAAAGAGAATTTTCAGAGTAATTGTTGCATAACGATATTAGTTTAACGCAAGGACCTCATTTAAGGTTTTCTAAATCACCTGAGTGTTCAATTCTCAAGTCCAAAATGGTGAATTTGAATGCCCTATGATTTTCTTCCTATTTCTCTTTCTTTTCTCTAACTTGCTCTTCTCGCTCCCAAGAAGAATGTTTCTGTCGAACTTTCTCCGTCCTACTCTATCTTGTTCTAGAAACTAATTTCCTTAGGCCACCAATTGTTTCATTAGCTTAAGTTGCCTAGTTTAACTCAAATTAACCTTACTGAGACTCTAAGAAATAGAATTTTCTTAGCAATAATAGTTTAACGATATTAGTTTGGCTTAATCATCGCATTTAAGGTTTTCCAAATTACCTAAGTGTTCAATTCTCAAATCCAAAAAGATGAATTTTAATTCCCTTTGACTTTCTTCCTATTTCTCTTTCTATTCTCTAACTTTCTCTTCTAGCTCTCAAGAAGAATGTTTCTCTCTAACCGTCTCTGTCCTTCTCCATCCTTCTCTATTTTATTCTAGAAACTAATTAGCTTAGGCCACTAATGGTTTCTTTAGCATGAGTGGCCAAGTTTAACTCAAACTAACCTTGCCTCCACCAAGAAATAGAATTTGCTGTGTCATTGTATCTTACCGACCTTATTTTAACGTAAGCACCTCATTTAAGGTTTTCTAAGTCACATAAGTGTTCAATTCTCAAGTCTAGAAGGATGAAATTGAATTCTCTTTCATTTTCTTCCTATTTCTCTTTCTTTTGTATGACTTTCTCTTCTACCTCTCAAGAAGAATGTTTCTCTGTAACTTTCTCCGCCCTTCTCCATCCTTCTCTATTTTGTTCGAGAACTAATTAGCTTAGGCCCCTAATTGTTTCGTCAGCTTAAGTGGGAAGTTTAACTCAAACTAACGTTCCTTAGCCTCTAACAGAAAAAATTCTGAGTAATTGTAGCTTAACGCTAGTTGTTTAACTTAAGCACCTCATTTAAGGTTTTCAAAATGACCGAAGTGTTCAGCTGTCAAGTACAAAAGGATGAATTTGAATTCCCCTTCATTTTCTTCTCGTTTCTCTTTCTTTTCTCTAACTTCCTCTTTTAGCTCTCAAGAAGAATGTTCCTCACAAACATTCTCCCTCCTTCTCTATTTAGGAACTAATTAGCTTAGCGACTAACTGTTTTCTTAGCTTAAGTGGTCAAGTTTAACTCAGACTAACCTTACTTAGCCTCTAAGAAAGAGAATTTTATGAGTAACGATATTAGTTTAAAACGTAATCAACTCGTGGTTTTTTTTTTTTTTTTTTTTAGGAGGGTACTTTTAAGGTATTCTAAATCGCCTAAGTGTTCAATTCCCAAGTCCAAAATGATGAATTCGAATTCTCTTTGATTTCCTTCCTATTACTCTTTCTTTTATCTAACTTTCTATTCTACCTCTCAAGAAGAATGTTTCTCTCCAACTTTCTCCATCCTTCTCTATTTTCTTCCAGAAGCTAATTAGCTTCGGCCACTAATTGTTTTATTAGCTTAAGCAACCAAGTTCAACTCAAACTAACCTTGCTTAGACTCTAAGAAAGAGAATTTTCTGAGTAATTGTAGCTTAACGATATTAGTTTAACTTAAGCACCTCATTTAAGTTTTTCTAATTCACTTAAGGGTTCAATTCACAAGTCCAAAACAATGAGCTTGATTTCTCATTGCTTTCTTTCCTATTACTCTTTCTTTTCTCTAACTTTCTCTTCTACCTCTCAAGACGAATGTTTCTCTCTGCCTTTCTCTGTCCTTCTCCATCAACTATTTTGTTCAATGAACCAATTGGTTTAGGCCGCTAATTGTTTCAGTTGCTTATGTGGCCAAGTTTAATTCAAACTAACCTTGCATAGCCTCTAAGAAATAGAAGTTTCCGAGTAATTGTAGCATAAGGATCTTAGTTAAACTTAGGCACCTCATTTAAGGTTTTCTTAATAAATTTAAGGTTTTCTAAATCAACTAAGTGTTCAATTCTTAAGTCCAAAGGGATGAATTTGAATTCCCTTTGATTTTCTTTCCTATTATTTTTTCTTTTCTCTAACTTTCTCTTCTACCTCTGATGAAGAATGTTTCTCTCTACCTTTCTCAGTCCTTCTCCATCATTCTCTATTTTGTTCTAGGAACAAAATTGTCTAGACTGCTAATTGTTTCATTTACTTAAGCGGCCAAGTTTAACTCAAACTAACCTTGCTTAACCTCTAAGAAAAAGAATTTTATGAGTCATTGTAGCTTAAGGAAATTAGTTCAACTTAAGCACCTCATTTAAGCTATCTAAATCACCAAAGCGTTCAATTCTCAAATCCAAAATGATGAACTTGAATTCCTTTTGATTTTCTTCCTATTTCTCTTTGTTTTTGTCAAACTTTCTTTTCCAGATCTCAAGAAGGAATGTTCCTCTCTGACTTTCTCCGTCCTTCTCCTTCCTTCTCTATTCTGTTCTAGGAACTAAATAGCTTAAGCCGTTAATTGTTTCATTAGCTTAAGTGGCCAAGTTTTTTTTTTTGGGTAAGTATAAGTGGCCAAGTTTAACTCAAACTAACCTGGCTTAGCATCTAAGAAAGAGAATTTTCTGAGTAATTATAGCATAACAATATTAGTTTAACTTAAGTACCTCATCTAAGTTTTTCTAAATCAGCAAAGTGTTCAATTCTCAAGTCCAAAAGGATGAATTCGAATTCCCTGTCATTTTCATCCTAATTTTCTTTCTTTTCTCTAACTTTCTCATCTCTTTTTCTTTTGTTTTTTTTTTTTTGTCATGGGGGGTCAGTGAATAAGACATAAATAAAACAAGAAAATTTACACAACTTCGAGGGGAACGCCCCAGGCCCTACCATTGCTAAACAAGACCACCAAACAAAATAAAAACAAAACAAACCTACAAACTCACTAAAGCTAAAGAGAGCCAGAAAACTTAAAACCAAACAAAAAAACTAGGGCCTTACAACCTGTTCACCATCCATATATAACTAGAGATAGGGAGAATGAACAAGAGAATAAACCAACCAAAGAAGAAATTTCTAGCACGAGTACAATCGGAAGCATTGTGTTTCAGGAAAACATGCCCTTGACAAATAAATGATGGCACTTGAACTATTCTTCCACAATAGCGGGTTTGCTCGCACAATCCAAATTTCTATAACACCAAAACAAACTTATCTGTAATTTTCCATAGCAAGACGTGCATGTAGCCCCAACCAAAAGGTAAAAATAAAATTCCCAACACAACTCGCGAGGATAGGAAACAAAACACCAGCCAGGTTGTAGATCAGACACATGCCAAAATAAACGAACTATTAAAAAATAACTTAGGCACCTCATTTAAGCTTTTCTAAACCACCTAATTGTTCAATTCTCAAGTCTAAAAGGTTGAATTTGAATTCTCTCTGATCTTCTTCCTCTTTCTCTAACTTTCTCTTCTAGCTCTCAGGAACAATGTTTCTCTCTAACTTTCTCCGTCATTCTCTATTTAGTTATAGGAAATAATTAGCTTAGGCCACTAATTGTTTTATTAGTTTAAGTGGCCATGTTTAACTCAAACTAACCTTGCTTAGCCTCTAAGAATGAGAATTTTCTGAGTAATTGCAGCATAACGATATTTGTTTAATTTAAGCACCTAATTTAAGGTTTTGTTCATCACCTATGTTTTCAAAAGTCAAGTGCAAATTGATGAATTTGAATTCACTTTAATTTTCTTCCTATTTCTCTTTCTTTGCTCCAACTTTCTCATCTAGCTTTCAAGAAGAAAGCGTCTATCTGACTTTCTCCGTCCTTCCCTATCCTTCTCTACATTGTTCTGGGAATTAATTAACTTAGGCCACTAATTGTTTCATTAGCTGAAGTTGCCTAGTTTAACTCAAATGAACCTTGCTTAGCCTCTTAGAGATAGAATTTTCTGAGTAATATTACTTTAATGATATTTGTTTAGCTTAATCACCTCATTTAAGGTTTTCTAAATCACCTAAGTGTTCAATTCTCAAGTCCAGAAAGATGAATTTGAATTCCCTTTGATTTTCTTCCTATTTCTCTTTCAATTCTCTAACTTTCCCTTCCAGCTCTCAAGAAGAATGTTTCTTTATAACTTTCTCCGTCCTTCTCCATCTTTATCTTTTCTGTTTTGGGAACTAATTAGCTTAGGCCACTAATTGTTTCACTTGCTCAAGTGGCCAAGTTTAACTGAAACTAACTTTGCTTAGCCTCTAAAAAAGAGAATTTTCAGAGTAATTGTTGCATAACGATATTAGTTTAACGCAAGGACCTCATTTAAGGTTTTCTAAATCACCTGAGTGTTCAATTCTCAAGTCCAAAATGGTGAATTTGAATGCCCTATGATTTTCTTCCTATTTCTCTTTCTTTTCTCTAACTTGCTCTTCTCGCTCCCAAGAAGAATGTTTCTGTCGAACTTTCTCCGTCCTACTCTATCTTGTTCTAGAAACTAATTTCCTTAGGCCACCAATTGTTTCATTAGCTTAAGTTGCCTAGTTTAACTCAAATTAACCTTACTGAGACTCTAAGAAATAGAATTTTCTTAGCAATAATAGTTTAACGATATTAGTTTGGCTTAATCATCGCATTTAAGGTTTTCCAAATTACCTAAGTGTTCAATTCTCAAATCCAAAAAGATGAATTTTAATTCCCTTGACTTTCTTCCTATTTCTCTTTCTATTCTCTAACTTTCTCTTCTAGCTCTCAAGAAGAATGTTTCTCTCTAACCGTCTCTGTCCTTCTCCATCCTTCTCTATTTTATTCTAGAAACTAATTAGCTTAGGCCACTAATGGTTTCTTTAGCATGAGTGGCCAAGTTTAACTCAAACTAACCTTGCCTCCACCAAGAAATAGAATTTGCTGTGTCATTGTATCTTACCGACCTTATTTTAACGTAAGCACCTCATTTAAGGTTTTCTAAGTCACATAAGTGTTCAATTCTCAAGTCTAGAAGGATGAAATTGAATTCTCTTTCATTTTCTTCCTATTTCTCTTTCTTTTGTATGACTTTCTCTTCTACCTCTCAAGAAGAATGTTTCTCTGTAACTTTCTCCGCCCTTCTCCATCCTTCTCTATTTTGTTCGAGAACTAATTAGCTTAGGCCCCTAATTGTTTCGTCAGCTTAAGTGGGAAGTTTAACTCAAACTAACGTTCCTTAGCCTCTAACAGAAAAAATTCTGAGTAATTGTAGCTTAACGCTAGTTGTTTAACTTAAGCACCTCATTTAAGGTTTTCAAAATGACCGAAGTGTTCAGCTGTCAAGTACAAAAGGATGAATTTGAATTCCCCTTCATTTTCTTCTCGTTTCTCTTTCTTTTCTCTAACTTCCTCTTTTAGCTCTCAAGAAGAATGTTCCTCACAAACATTCTCCCTCCTTCTCTATTTAGGAACTAATTAGCTTAGCGACTAACTGTTTTCTTAGCTTAAGTGGTCAAGTTTAACTCAGACTAACCTTACTTAGCCTCTAAGAAAGAGAATTTTATGAGTAACGATATTAGTTTAAAACGTAATCAACTCGTTTCGTGGTTTTTTTTTTTTTTTTTTTAGGAGGGTACTTTTAAGGTATTCTAAATCGCCTAAGTGTTCAATTCCCAAGTCCAAAATGATGAATTCGAATTCTCTTTGATTTCCTTCCTATTACTCTTTCTTTTATCTAACTTTCTATTCTACCTCTCAAGAAGAATGTTTCTCTCCAACTTTCTCCATCCTTCTCTATTTTCTTCCAGAAGCTAATTAGCTTCGGCCACTAATTGTTTTATTAGCTTAAGCAACCAAGTTCAACTCAAACTAACCTTGCTTAGACTCTAAGAAAGAGAATTTTCTGAGTAATTGTAGCTTAACGATATTAGTTTAACTTAAGCACCTCATTTAAGTTTTTCTAATTCACTTAAGGGTTCAATTCACAAGTCCAAAACAATGAGCTTGATTTCTCATTGCTTTCTTTCCTATTACTCTTTCTTTTCTCTAACTTTCTCTTCTACCTCTCAAGACGAATGTTTCTCTCTGCCTTTCTCTGTCCTTCTCCATCAACTATTTTGTTCAATGAACCAATTGGTTTAGGCCGCTAATTGTTTCAGTTGCTTATGTGGCCAAGTTTAATTCAAACTAACCTTGCATAGCCTCTAAGAAATAGAAGTTTCCGAGTAATTGTAGCATAAGGATCTTAGTTAAACTTAGGCACCTCATTTAAGGTTTTCTTTTTTTTTTGGGTGAATAAATTTAAGGTTTTCTAAATCAACTAAGTGTTCAATTCTTAAGTCCAAAGGGATGAATTTGAATTCCCTTTGATTTTCTTTCCTATTATTTTTTCTTTTCTCTAACTTTCTCTTCTACCTCTGATGAAGAATGTTTCTCTCTACCTTTCTCAGTCCTTCTCCATCATTCTCTATTTTGTTCTAGGAACAAAATTGTCTAGACTGCTAATTGTTTCATTTACTTAAGCGGCCAAGTTTAACTCAAACTAACCTTGCTTAACCTCTAAGAAAAAGAATTTTATGAGTCATTGTAGCTTAAGGAAATTAGTTCAACTTAAGCACCTCATTTAAGCTATCTAAATCACCAAAGCGTTCAATTCTCAAATCCAAAATGATGAACTTGAATTCCTTTTGATTTTCTTCCTATTTCTCTTTGTTTTTGTCAAACTTTCTTTTCCAGATCTCAAGAAGGAATGTTCCTCTCTGACTTTCTCCGTCCTTCTCCTTCCTTCTCTATTCTGTTCTAGGAACTAAATAGCTTAAGCCGTTAATTGTTTCATTAGCTTAAGTGGCCAAGTTTTTTTTTTTGGGTAAGTATAAGTGGCCAAGTTTAACTCAAACTAACCTGGCTTAGCATCTAAGAAAGAGAATTTTCTGAGTAATTATAGCATAACAATATTAGTTTAACTTAAGTACCTCATCTAAGTTTTTCTAAATCAGCAAAGTGTTCAATTCTCAAGTCCAAAAGGATGAATTCGAATTCCCTGTCATTTTCATCCTAATTTTCTTTCTTTTTTTTTTTTTTTTTTTTTTTTTTTTTTTTTTTTTTGGGGGGGGGGGGGGGGGGGGGGGGGGGGGTGAATAAGACATAAATAAAACAAGAAAATTTACACAACTTCGAGGGGAACGCCCCAGGCCCTACCATTGCTAAACAAGACCACCAAACAAAATAAAAACAAAACAAACCTACAAACTCACTAAAGCTAAAGAGAGCCAGAAAACTTAAAACCAAACAAAAAAACTAGGGCCTTACAACCTGGTCACCATCCATATATAACTAGAGATAGGGAGAATGAACAAGAGAATAAACCAACCAAAGAAATTTAGCACGAGTACAATCGGAAGCATTGTGTTTCAGGAAAACATGCCCTTGACAAATAAATGATGGCACTTGAACTATTCTTCCACAATAGCAGTTTGCTCGCACAATCCAAATTTCTATAACACCAAAACAAACTTATCTGTGTAATTTTCCATAGCAGCACGTGCATGTAGCCCCAACCAAAAGGTAAAAAATAAAATTCCCAACACAACTCGCAGGGATAGGGAAACAAAACACCAGCCAGTTGTAGACTGTACACATGCCAAAAAAAAAACGAACTATTAAAAAATAACTTAGGCACCTCATTTAAGCTTTTCTAAACCACCTAATTGTTCAATTCTCAAGTCTAAAAGGTTGAATTTGAATTCTCTCTGATCTTCTTCCTCTTTCTCTAACTTTCTCTTCTAGCTCTCAGGAACAATGTTTCTCTCTAACTTTCTCCGTCATTCTCTATTTAGTTATAGGAAATAATTAGCTTAGGCCACTAATTGTTTTATTAGTTTAAGTGGCCATGTTTAACTCAAACTAACCTTGCTTAGCCTCTAAGAATGAGAATTTTCTGAGTAATTGCAGCATAACGATATTTGTTTAATTTAAGCACCTAATTTAAGGTTTTGTTCATCACCTATGTTTTCAAAAGTCAAGTGCAAATTGATGAATTTGAATTCACTTTAATTTTCTTCCTATTTCTCTTTCTTTGCTCCAACTTTCTCATCTAGCTTTCGAGAAGAAAGCGTCTATCTGACTTTCTCCGTCCTTCCCTATCCTTCTCTACATTGTTCTGGGAATTAATTAACTTAGGCCACTAATTGTTTCATTAGCTGAAGTTGCCTAGTTTAACTCAAATGAACCTTGCTTAGCCTCTTAGAGATAGAATTTTCTGAGTAATATTACTTTAATGATATTTGTTTAGCTTAATCACCTCATTTAAGGTTTTCTAAATCACCTAAGTGTTCAATTCTCAAGTCCAGAAAGATGAATTTGAATTCCCTTTGATTTTCTTCCTATTTCTCTTTCAATTCTCTAACTTTCCTTCCAAATTTCTCAAGAAGAATGTTTCTTTATAACTTTCTCCGTCCTTCTCCATCTTTATCTTTTTCTGCTTTGGAAACTAATTAGCTTAGGCCACTAATTGTTTCACTTGCTCAAGTGGCCAAGTTTAACTGAAACTAACTTTGCTTAGCCTCTAAAAAAGAGAATTTTCAGAGTAATTGTTGCATAACGATATTAGTTTAACGCAAGGACCTCATTTAAGGTTTTCTAAATCACCTGAGTGTTCAATTCTCAAGTCCAAAATGGTGAATTTGAATGCCCTATGATTTTCTTCCTATTTCTCTTTCTTTTCTCTAACTTGCTCTTCTCGCTCCCAAGAAGAATGTTTCTTTATAACTTTCTCCGTCCTACTCTATCTTGTTCTAGAAACTAATTTCCTTAGGCCACCAATTGTTTCATTAGCTTAAGTTGCCTAGTTTAACTCAAATTAACCTTACTGAGACTCTAAGAAATAGAATTTTCTTAGCAATAATAGTTTAACGATATTAGTTTGGCTTAATCATCGCATTTAAGGTTTTCCAAATTACCTAAGTGTTCAATTCTCAAATCCAAAAAGATGAATTTTAATTCCCTTTGACTTTCTTCCTATTTCTCTTTCTATTCTCTAACTTTCTCTTCTAGCTCTCAAGAAGAATGTTTCTCTCTAACCGTCTCTGTCCTTCTCCATCCTTCTCTATTTTATTCTAGAAACTAATTAGCTTAGGCCACTAATGGTTTCTTTAGCATGAGTGGCCAAGTTTAACTCAAACTAACCTTGCCTCCACCAAGAAATAGAATTTGCTGTGTCATTGTATCTTACCGACCTTATTTTAACGTAAGCACCTCATTTAAGGTTTTCTAAGTCACATAAGTGTTCAATTCTCAAGTCTAGAAGGATGAAATTGAATTCTCTTTCATTTTCTTCCTATTTCTCTTTCTTTTGTATGACTTTCTCTTCTACCTCTCAAGAAGAATGTTTCTCTCAGAACTTTCTCCGCCTCTTCTCCATCCTTCTCTATTTTGTTCGAGAACTAATTAGCTTAGGCCCCTAATTGTTTCTGCCTTAAGTGGGAAGTTTAACTCAAACTAACGTTCCTTAGCCTCTAATGTAAAAATTTCGAGTAATTGTAGCTTAACGCTAGTTGTTTAACTTAAGCACCTCATTTAAGGTTTTCAAAATGACCAAGTGTTCACTGTCAAGTACAAAAGGATGAATTTGAATTCCCCTTCATTTTCTTCTCGTTTCTCTTTCTTTTCTCTAACTTCCTCTTTTAGCTCTCAAGAAGAATGTTCCTCACAAACATTCTCCCTCCTTCTCTATTTAGGAACTAATTAGCTTAGCGACTAACTGTTTTCTTAGCTTAAGTGGTCAAGTTTAACTCAGACTAACCTTACTTAGCCTCTAAGAAAGAGAATTTTATGAGTAACGATATTAGTTTAAAACGTAATCAACTCGTTTCGTGGTTTTTTTTTTTTTTTTTTTTTAGGAGGGTACTTTTAAGGTATTCTAAATCGCCTAAGTGTTCAATTCCCAAGTCCAAAATGATGAATTCGAATTCTCTTTGATTTCCTTCCTATTACTCTTTCTTTTATCTAACTTTCTATTCTACCTCTCAAGAAGAATGTTTCTCTCCAACTTTCTCCATCCTTCTCTATTTTCTTCCGTGGCTAATTAGCTTCGGCCACTAATTGTTTTATTAGCTTAAGCAACCAAGTTCAACTCAAACTAACCTTGCTTAGACTCTAAGAAAGAGAATTTTCTGAGTAATTGTAGCTTAACGATATTAGTTTAACTTAAGCACCTCATTTAAGTTTTTCTAATTCACTTAAGGGTTCAATTCACAAGTCCAAAACAATGAGCTTGATTTCTCATTGCTTTCTTTCCTATTACTCTTTCTTTTCTCTAACTTTCTCTTCTACCTCTCAAGACGAATGTTTCTCTCGCCTTTCTCTCTCCTTCTCCATCAACTATTTTGTTCAATGAACCAATTGGTTTAGGCCGCTAATTGTTTCAGTTGCTTATGTGGCCAAGTTTAATTCAAACTAACCTTGCATAGCCTCTAAGAAATAGAAGTTTCCGAGTAATTGTAGCATAAGGATCTTAGTTAAACTTAGGCACCTCATTTAAGGTTTTCTTTTTTTTTGGGTGAATAAATTTAAGGTTTTCTAAATCAACTAAGTGTTCAATTCTTAAGTCCAAAGGGATGAATTTGAATTCCCTTTGATTTTCTTTCCTATTATTTTTTCTTTTCTCTAACTTTCTCTTCTACCTCTGATGAAGAATGTTTCTCTCTACCTTTCTCAGTCCTTCTCCATCATTCTCTATTTTGTTCTAGGAACAAAATTGTCTAGACTGCTAATTGTTTCATTTACTTAAGCGGCCAAGTTTAACTCAAACTAACCTTGCTTAACCTCTAAGAAAAAGAATTTTATGAGTCATTGTAGCTTAAGGAAATTAGTTCAACTTAAGCACCTCATTTAAGCTATCTAAATCACCAAAGCGTTCAATTCTCAAATCCAAAATGATGAACTTGAATTCCTTTTGATTTTCTTCCTATTTCTCTTTGTTTTTGTCAAACTTTCTTTTCCAGATCTCAAGAAGGAATGTTCCTCTCTGACTTTCTCCGTCCTTCTCCTTCCTTCTCTATTCTGTTCTAGGAACTAAATAGCTTAAGCCGTTAATTGTTTCATTAGCTTAAGTGGCCAAGTTTTTTTTTTTGTGTAAGTATAAGTGGCCAAGTTTAACTCAAACTAACCTCGCTTAGCATCTAAGAAAGAGAATTTTCTGAGTAATTATAGCATAACAATATTAGTTTAACTAATGTACCTCATCTAAGTTTTTCTAAATCAGAAAAGTGTTAAATTCTCAAGTCCAAAAGGATGAATTCAATTCTCATCATTTTCATCCTAATTTTCTTTCTTTCTTTTCTAACTTTCTCATCTCTTTTTTTTTTGCTTTTTTTTTGTCAGCGGGGTCAATGGGGTGAATAAGACATAAATAAAACAAGAAAATTTACACAACTTCGAGGGGAACGCCCCAGGCCCTACCATTGCTAAACAAGACCACCAAACAAAATAAAAACAAAACAAACCTACAAACTCACTAAAGCTAAAGAGAGCCAGAAAACTTAAAACCAAACAAAAAAACTAGGGCCTTACAACCTGTTCACCATCCATATATAACTAGAGATAGGGAGAATGAACAAGAGAATAAACCAACCAAAGAAGCAATTTCTAGCACGAGTACAATCAAGCATTGTGTTTCAGGAAAACATGCCCTTGACAAATAAATGATGGCACTTGAACTATTCTTCCACAATAGCAGTTTGCTCGCACAATCCAAATTTCTATAACACCAAAACAAACTTATCTGTGTAATTTTCCATAGCAGCACGTGCATGTAGCCCCAACCAAAAGGTCAAAAATAAAATTCCCAACACAACTCGCAGGGATAGGGAAACAAAACACCAGCCAGTTGTAGACTGTACACATGCCAAAAAAAAACGAACTATTAAAAAATAACTTAGGCACCTCATTTAAGCTTTTCTAAACCACCTAATTGTTCAATTCTCAAGTCTAAAAGGTTGAATTTGAATTCTCTCTGATCTTCTTCCTCTTTCTCTAACTTTCTCTTCTAGCTCTCAGGAACAATGTTTCTCTCTAACTTTCTCCGTCATTCTCTATTTAGTTATAGGAAATAATTAGCTTAGGCCACTAATTGTTTTATTAGTTTAAGTGGCCATGTTTAACTCAAACTAACCTTGCTTAGCCTCTAAGAATGAGAATTTTCTGAGTAATTGCAGCATAACGATATTTGTTTAATTTAAGCACCTAATTTAAGGTTTTGTTCATCACCTATGTTTTCAAAAGTCAAGTGCAAATTGATGAATTTGAATTCACTTTAATTTTCTTCCTATTTCTCTTTCTTTGCTCCAACTTTCTCATCTAGCTTTCAAGAAGAAAGCGTCTATCTGACTTTCTCCGTCCTTCCCTATCCTTCTCTACATTGTTCTGGGAATTAATTAACTTAGGCCACTAATTGTTTCATTAGCTGAAGTTGCCTAGTTTAACTCAAATGAACCTTGCTTAGCCTCTTAGAGATAGAATTTTCTGAGTAATATTACTTTAATGATATTTGTTTAGCTTAATCACCTCATTTAAGGTTTTCTAAATCACCTAAGTGTTCAATTCTCAAGTCCAGAAAGATGAATTTGAATTCCCTTTGATTTTCTTCCTATTTCTCTTTCAATTCTCTAACTTTCCCTTCCAGCTCTCAAGAAGAATGTTTCTTTATAACTTTCTCCGTCCTTCTCCATCTTTATCTTTTCTGTTTTGGGAACTAATTAGCTTAGGCCACTAATTGTTTCACTTGCTCAAGTGGCCAAGTTTAACTGAAACTAACTTTGCTTAGCCTCTAAAAAAGAGAATTTTCAGAGTAATTGTTGCATAACGATATTAGTTTAACGCAAGGACCTCATTTAAGGTTTTCTAAATCACCTGAGTGTTCAATTCTCAAGTCCAAAATGGTGAATTTGAATGCCCTATGATTTTCTTCCTATTTCTCTTTCTTTTCTCTAACTTGCTCTTCTCGCTCCCAAGAAGAATGTTTCTATCGAACTTTCTCCGTCCTACTCTATCTTGTTCTAGAAACTAATTTCCTTAGGCCACCAATTGTTTCATTAGCTTAAGTTGCCTAGTTTAACTCAAATTAACCTTACTGAGACTCTAAGAAATAGAATTTTCTTAGCAATAATAGTTTAACGATATTAGTTTGGCTTAATCATCGCATTTAAGGTTTTCCAAATTACCTAAGTGTTCAATTCTCAAATCCAAAAAGATGAATTTTAATTCCCTTTGACTTTCTTCCTATTTCTCTTTCTATTCTCTAACTTTCTCTTCTAGCTCTCAAGAAGAATGTTTCTCTCTAACCGTCTCTGTCCTTCTCCATCCTTCTCTATTTTATTCTAGAAACTAATTAGCTTAGGCCACTAATGGTTTTTTAGCATGAGTGGCCAAGTTTAACTCAAACTAACCTTGCCTCCACCAAGAAATAGAATTTGCTGTGTCATTGTATCTTACCGACCTTATTTTAACGTAAGCACCTCATTTAAGGTTTTCTAAGTCACATAAGTGTTCAATTCTCAAGTCTAGAAGGATGAAATTGAATTCTCTTTCATTTTCTTCCTATTTCTCTTTCTTTTGTATGACTTTCTCTTCTACCTCTCAAGAAGAATGTTTCTCTCAGAACTTTCTCTCCGCCCTTCTCCATCCTTCTCTATTTTGTTCGAGAACTAATTAGCTTAGGCCCCTAATTGTTTCGTCAGCTTAAGTGGGAAGTTTAACTCAAACTAACGTTCCTTAGCCTCTAATGTAAAAAATTTGAGTAATTGTAGCTTAACGCTAGTTGTTTAACTTAAGCACCTCATTTAAGGTTTTCAAAATGACCGAAGTGTTCAGCTGTCAAGTACAAAAGGATGAATTTGAATTCCCCTTCATTTTCTTCTCGTTTCTCTTTCTTTTCTCTAACTTCCTCTTTTAGCTCTCAAGAAGAATGTTCCTCACAAACATTCTCCTCCTTCTCTATTTAGGAACTAATTAGCTTAGCGACTAACCTGCTTTCTTAGCTTAAGTGGTCAAGTTTAACTCAGACTAACCTTACTTAGCCTCTAAGAAAGAGAATTTTATGAGTAACGATATTAGTTTAAAACGTAATCAACTCGTTTTTTTTTTTTTTTTTAGGAGGGTACTTTTAAGGTATTCTAAATCGCCTAAGTGTTCAATTCCCAAGTCCAAAATGATGAATTCAATTCTCTTTGATTTCCTTCCTATTACTCTTTCTTTTATCTAACTTTCTATTCTACCTCTCAAGAAGAATGTTTCTCTCCAACTTTCTCCATCCTTCTCTATTTTCTTCCAGAAGCTAATTAGCTTCGGCCACTAATTGTTTTATTAGCTTAAGCAACCAAGTTCAACTCAAACTAACCTTGCTTAGACTCTAAGAAAGAGAATTTTCTGAGTAATTGTAGCTTAACGATATTAGTTTAACTTAAGCACCTCATTTAAGTTTTTCTAATTCACTTAAGGGTTCAATTCACAAGTCCAAAACAATGAGCTTGATTTCTCATTGCTTTCTTTCCTATTACTCTTTCTTTTCTCTAACTTTCTCTTCTACCTCTCAAGACGAATGTTTCTCTCTGCCTTTCTCTGTCCTTCTCCATCAACTATTTTGTTCAATGAACCAATTGGTTTAGGCCGCTAATTGTTTCAGTTGCTTATGTGGCCAAGTTTAATTCAAACTAACCTTGCATAGCCTCTAAGAAATAGAAGTTTCCGAGTAATTGTAGCATAAGGATCTTAGTTAAACTTAGGCACCTCATTTAAGGTTTTCTTTTTTTTTTTTGGGTGAATAAATTTAAGGTTTTCTAAATCAACTAAGTGTTCAATTCTTAAGTCCAAAGGGATGAATTTGAATTCCCTTTGATTTTCTTTCCTATTATTTTTTCTTTTCTCTAACTTTCTCTTCTACCTCTGATGAAGAATGTTTCTCTCTACCTTTCTCAGTCCTTCTCCATCATTCTCTATTTTGTTCTAGGAACAAAATTGTCTAGACTGCTAATTGTTTCATTTACTTAAGCGGCCAAGTTTAACTCAAACTAACCTTGCTTAACCTCTAAGAAAAAGAATTTTATGAGTCATTGTAGCTTAAGGAAATTAGTTCAACTTAAGCACCTCATTTAAGCTATCTAAATCACCAAAGCGTTCAATTCTCAAATCCAAAATGATGAACTTGAATTCCTTTTGATTTTCTTCCTATTTCTCTTTGTTTTTGTCAAACTTTCTTTTCCAGATCTCAAGAAGGAATGTTCCTCTCTGACTTTCTCCGTCCTTCTCCTTCCTTCTCTATTCTGTTCTAGGAACTAAATAGCTTAAGCCGTTAATTGTTTCATTAGCTTAAGTGGCCAAGTTTTTTTTTTTGGGTAAGTATAAGTGGCCAAGTTTAACTCAAACTAACCTGGCTTAGCATCTAAGAAAGAGAATTTTCTGGGTAATTATAGCATAACAATATTAGTTTAACTTAAGTACCTCATCTAAGTTTTTCTAAATCAGCAAAGTGTTCAATTCTCAAGTCCAAAAGGATGAATTCGAATTCCCTGTCATTTTCATCCTAATTTTCTTTCTTTTCTCTAACTTTCTCATCTCTTTTTCTTTTGTTTTTTTGCTTTTTCTTTTTTGCTGGGGGCGGGGGGGCGGGGGCTGGGGTGAATAAGACATAAATAAAACAAGAAAATTTACACAACTTCGAGGGGAACGCCCCAGGCCCTACCATTGCTAAACAAGACCACCAAACAAAATAAAAACAAAACAAACCTACAAACTCACTAAAGCTAAAGAGAGCCAGAAAACTTAAAACCAAACAAAAAAACTAGGGCCTTACAACCTGTTCACCATCCATATATAACTAGAGATAGGGAGAATGAACAAGAGAATAAACCAACCAGCAGCAGCCTAGCACGAGTACAATCAGAAGCATTGTGTTTCAGGGAAAACATGCCCTTGACAGCGAAATGATGGCACTTGAACTATTCTTCCACAATAGCAGGTTTGCACAATCCAAATTTCTATAACACCAAAACAAACTTATCTGTAATTTTCCATAGCAAAGACGTGCATGTAGCCCCAACCAAAAGGTAAAAATAAAATTCCCAACACAACTCGCAGGATAGGAAACAAAACACCAGCCAGGTTGTAGGATCACACATGCCAAAAAAAAACGAACTATTAAAAAATAACTTAGGCACCTCATTTAAGCTTTTCTAAACCACCTAATTGTTCAATTCTCAAGTCTAAAAGGTTGAATTTGAATTCTCTCTGATCTTCTTCCTCTTTCTCTAACTTTCTCTTCTAGCTCTCAAGAACAATGTTTCTCTCTAACTTTCTCCGTCATTCTCTATTTAGTTATAGGAAATAATTAGCTTAGGCCACTAATTGTTTTATTAGTTTAAGTGGCCATGTTTAACTCAAACTAACCTTGCTTAGCCTCTAAGAATGAGAATTTTCTGAGTAATTGCAGCATAACGATATTTGTTTAATTTAAGCACCTAATTTAAGGTTTTGTTCATCACCTATGTTTTCAAAAGTCAAGTGCAAATTGATGAATTTGAATTCACTTTAATTTTCTTCCTATTTCTCTTTCTTTGCTCCAACTTTCTCATCTAGCTTTCAAGAAGAAAGCGTCTATCTGACTTTCTCCGTCCTTCCCTATCCTTCTCTACATTGTTCGGGAATTAATTAACTTAGGCCACTAATTGTTTCATTAGCTGAAGTTTCTTAGTTTAACTCAAATGAACCTTGTTTAGTCTCTTAGATTTAGAATTTTTACGAGTAATATTACTTTAATGATATTTGTTTAGCTTAATCACCTCATTTAAGGTTTTCTAAATCACCTAAGTGTTCAATTCTCAAGTCCAGAAAGATGAATTTGAATTCCCTTTGATTTTCTTCCTATTTCTCTTTCAATTCTCTAACTTTCCCTTCCAGCTCTCAAGAAGAATGTTTCTTTATAACTTTCTCCGTCCTTCTCCATCTTTATCTTTTCTGTTTTGGGAACTAATTAGCTTAGGCCACTAATTGTTTCACTTGCTCAAGTGGCCAAGTTTAACTGAAACTAACTTTGCTTAGACTCTAAAAAAGAGAATTTTCAGAGTAATTGTTGCATAACGATATTAGTTTAACTTAAGCACCTCATTTAAGGTTTTCTAAATCACCTGAGTGTTCAATTCTCAAGTCCAAAATGGTGAATTTGAATGCCCTATGATTTTCTTCCTATTTCTCTTTCTTTTCTCTAACTTGCTCTTCTCGCTCCCAAGAAGAATGTTTCTGTCGAACTTTCTCCGTCCTACTCTATTTTGTTCTAGAAACTAATTTCCTTAGGCCACCAATTGTTTCATTAGCTTAAGTTGCCTAGTTTAACTCAAATTAACCTTACTGAGACTCTAAGAAATAGAATTTTCTTAGCAATAATAGTTTAACGATATTAGTTTGGCTTAATCATCGCATTTAAGGTTTTCCAAATTACCTAAGTGTTCAATTCTCAAATCCAAAAAGATGAATTTTAATTCCCTTTGACTTTCTTCCTATTTCTCTTTCTATTCTCTAACTTTCTCTTCTAGCTCTCAAGAAGAATGTTTCTCTCTAACCGTCTCTGTCCTTCTCCGTCCTTCTCTATTTTATTCTAGAAACTAATTAGCTTAGGCCACTAATGGTTTCTTTAGCATGAGTGGCCAAGTTTAACTCAAACTAACCTTGCCTCCACCAAGAAATAGAATTTGCTGTGTCATTGTATCTTACCTTATTTTAACGTAAGCACCTCATTTAAGGTTTTCTAAGTCACATAAGTGTTCAATTCTCAAGTCTAGAAGGATGAAATTGAATTCTCTTTCATTTTCTTCCTATTTCTCTTTCTTTTGTATGACTTTCTCTTCTACCTCTCAAGAAGAATGTTTCTCTGTAACTTTCTCTATCCTTCTCCATCCTTCTCTATTTTGTTCGAGAACTAATTAGCTTAGGCCCCTAATTGTTTCGTCAGCTTAAGTGGGAAGTTTAACTCAAACTAACGTTCCTTAGCCTCTAACAGAAAAAATTCTGAGTAATTGTAGCTTAACGCTAGTTGTTTAACTTAAGCACCTCATTTAAGGTTTTCAAAATGACCGAAGTGTTCAGCTGTCAAGTACAAAAGGATGAATTTGAATTCCCCTTCATTTTCTTCTCGTTTCTCTTTCTTTTCTCTAACTTCCTCTTTTAGCTCTCAAGAAGAATGTTCCTCACAAACATTCTCCCTCCTTCTCTATTTAGGAACTAATTAGCTTAGCGACTAACTGTTTTCTTAGCTTAAGTGGTCAAGTTTAACTCAGACTAACCTTACTTAGCCTCTAAGAAAGAGAATTTTATGAGTAACGATATTAGTTTAAAACGTAATCAACTCGTTTCGTGGTTTTTTTTTTTTTTTTTTTTAGGAGGGTACTTTTAAGGTATTCTAAATCGCCTAAGTGTTCAATTCCCAAGTCCAAAATGATGAATTTGAATTCCCTTTGATTTCCTTCCTATTACTCTTTCTTTTATCTAACTTTCTATTCTACCTCTCAAGCAGAATGTTTCTCTCTAACTTTCACCATCCTTCTCTATTTTCTTCCAGAAGCTAATTTTTTTTTTTTTTTTGGTGAATCCACTGGACCTAACACAGCTATACAGGGTACAAGAAACAAATACAAAGCCCAACAACCTGTTCACCATCCATATTTACTAGCAACATGAGTGCTCAAAAAACTAATAAACACAAAGATACACAAAAACCTCCTACACAGCCCGTAGGGATAGGCGACATACACAATAAAATTATGTAACAAAAATACAAAGGAAAACCTCCATGATATAGATACATAGAACCTCACCTCATACATGATTCCTCAAGAAAACCAGATGGACAGTATACTTGATAGTCCCATAAACCTGCACAAAACATATATAATATATAACAACTGTTAGAACAAAACATGTATACTGACTCTCATCACTCAACCCACAATGGCAGAATATATTTGGCTTGCTCACACCACTCAACCCTCCATACAGCCACTTCAAATTGGGAGAGGATATAGGATTCATCATAACCTGATAAGAGTGAGACAACACCTACAAAAGAACACCCAATTAGTAAACCACACAGTATATGCTCACCATCACTCGACCCTACTTGTAGGTAATCTCACACAACTCATGCACCTGCCATCTATAATAGCATGGGTCTGTTGCAAGATTTTGTTAGGCAGATTCCAATTCTCCAAAAACCAGTTATCACCTGCAGAAGATTTAATGTTATCCATAGCCAGAAGCTAATTAGCTTCGGCCACTAATTGTTTTATTAGCTTAAGCAACCAAGTTTAACTCAAACTAACCTTGCTTAGACTCTAAGAAAGAGAATTTTTTGAGTAATTGTAGCTTAACGATATTAGTTTAACTTAAGCACCTCATTTAAGGTTTTCTAATTCACTTAAGGGTTCAATTCAGAAGTCCAAAACAATGAGCTCGAATTCTCATTGGTTTCTTTCCTATTACTCTTTCTTTTCTGTAACTTTCTCTTCTACCTCTCAAGACGAATGTTTCTCTCTACCTTTCTCTATCCTTCTCCATCAACTGTTTTGTTCAATGAACCAATTGGTTTAGGCCGCTAATTGTTTCAGTTGCTTATGTGGCCAAGTTTAATTCAAACTAACTTTGCATAGCCTCTAAGAAATAGAAGTTTCCGAGTAATTGTAGCATAAGGATATTAGTTAAACTTGGGCACCTCATTTAAGGTTTTCTAAATCAACTAAGTGTTCAATTCTTAAGTCCAAAGGGATGAATTTGAATTCCCTTTGATTTTCTTTCCTATTATTTTTTCTTTTCTCTAACTTTCTCTTCTACCTCTGATGAAGAATGTTTCTCTCTACCTTTCTCAGTCCTTCTCCATCATTCCCTATTTTTTTTCTAGGAACAAAATTGTCTAGACCGCTAATTGTTTCATTTGCTTAAGCGGCCAAGTTTAACTCAAACTATGAGTCATTGTAGCTTAAGGAAATTAGTTCAACTCAAGCACCTCATTTAAGCTATCTAAATCACCTAAGCGTTCAATTCTCAAATCCAAAATGATGAACTTGAATTCCTTTTGATTTTCTTCCTATTTCTCTTTGTCTTTGTCAAACTTTCTTTTCCAGATCTCAAGAAGGAATGTTCCTCTCTGACTTTCTCCGTCCTTCTCCTTCCTTCTCTATTCTGTTCTAGGAACTAAATTGCTCAAGCCGTTAATTGTTTCATTAGCTTAAGTGGCCAAGTTTAACTCAAATTAACCTGGCTTAGCATTTAAGAAAGAGAATTTTCTGAGTAATTATAGCATAACGATATTAGTTTAACTTAAGTACCTCATCTAAGTTTTTCTAAATCAGCAAAGTGTTCAATTCTCAAGTCCAAAAGGATGAATTCGAATTCCCTGTGATTTTCATCCTAATTTTCTTTCTTTTCTCTAACTTTCTCTTCTCTTTTTCTTTTGTTTTTTTGTTTTTTTTTTTTTTTTTTTCTATAGGCGGGGGGCCGGACGGGTGGGGTGAATAAGACACAAATAAACACAAGAAAATTTACATAACTACGAGGGGAACGCCCCAGGCCCTACCACAGCTAAACAAGACCACCAAACAAAATAAAAACAAAACAAACATACAAACTCACTAAACCTAAAGAGAGCCAGAAAACTTAAAACCAAACAAAAAAATTAGGGCCTTACAACCCGTTCACTATCCATATATAACTAGAGATAGGGAGAATGAACAAGAGAATAAACCAACCAGCAGCAGCCTAGCATGAGTACAATCAAAAGCATTGTGTTTCAGGGAAAACATGCCCTTGACAGCGAAATGATGGCACTTGAACTATTCTTCCACAATAGCAGGTTTGCCTGCACAATCCAGCTTCTATAACACCAAAACAAACTTATCTGTGTAATTTTCCATAGCAGCACGTGCATGTAGCCCCAACCAAAAGGAAAGAAATAAAATTCCCAACACAACTCGCAGGGAGAGGGAAACCAAACACCAGCCAGTTGTAGACTGTACACATGCCAAAGAAAAAAGAACTATTAAAAAATAACTAAGGCACCTCATTTAAGCTTTTCTAAACCACCTAATTGTTCATTTCTCAAGTCTAAAAGGTTGAATTTGAATTCTCTCTGATCTTCTTCCTCTTTCTCTAACTTTCTCTTCTAGCTCTCAGGAACAATGTTTCTCTCTAACATTCTCCGTCCTTCTCTATTTAGTTATAGGAAATAATTAGCTTAGGCCACTAATTGTTTATTAGTTTAAGTGGCCATGTTTAACTCAAACTAACCTTGCTTAGCCTCTAAGAATGAGAATTTTCTGAGTAATTGTAGCATAACGGTATTTGTTTGATTTAAGCACCTAATTTAAGGTTTTGTTAATCTCCTATGTTTTCAAAACTCAAGTGCAAATTGATGAATTTGAATTCGCTTTAATTTTCTTCCTATTTCTCTTTCTATGCTCCAACTTTCTCATCTACCTTTCAAGAAGAAAGCTTCTATCTAACTTTCTCCGTCCTTCCCTATCCTTCTCTACATTGTTCTGGGAACTAATTAACTTAGGCCACTAATTGTTTCATTAGCTGAAGTTGCCTAGTTTAACTCAAATGAACCTTGCTTAGCCTCTTAGAGATAGAATTTTCTGAGTAATATTACTTTAATGATATTTGTTTAGCTTAATCACCTCATTTAAGGTTTTCTAAATCACTTAAGTGTTCAATTCTCAAGTCCAGAAAGATGAATTTGAATTCCCTTTGATTTTCTTCCTATTTCTCTTTCTATTCTCTAACTTTCTCTTCCAGCTCTCAAGAAGAATGTTTCTCTATAACTTTCTCCGTCCTTCTCCATCTTTATCTTTTATGTTTTGGGAACTAATTAGCTTAGGCCACTAATTGTTTCATTTGCTCAAGTGGCCAAGTTTAACTGAAACCAACTTTTCTTAGCCTCTAAGAAAGAGAATTTTCAGAGTAATTGTTGCATAACGATATTAGTTTAACGCAAGCACCTCATTTAAGGTTTTCTAAATCACCTGAGTGTACAATTCTCAAGTCCAAAATGGTGAATTTTAATGCCCTATGATTTTCTTCCTATTTCTCTTTCTTTTCTCTAACTTTCTCTTCTCGCTCCCAAGAAGAATGTTTCTGTCTAACTTTCTCCGTCCTACTCTATTTTGTTCTAGAAACTAATTTCCTTAGTCCACCAATTAGACTCTAAGAAATATAACATTCTAAGTAATAATAGTTTAACGATATTAGTTTGGCTTAATCATCTCATTTAAGGTTTTCTAAATTACCTAAGTGTTCAATTTTCAAATCCAAAAAGATGAATTTTAATTCCCTTTGATTTTCTTCCTATTTCTCTTTCTATTCTCTAACTTTCTCTTCTAGCTCTCAAGAAGAATGTTTCTCTCTAACCTTCTCTGTCCTTCTCCATCCTTCTCTATTTTGTTCTAGGAACTAATTAGCTTAGGCCACTAATGGTTTCTTTAGCTTGAGTGGCCAAGTTTAACTCAAACTAACCTTGCCCCCACCAAGAAATAGAATTTGCTGTGTCATTGTATCTTGCCGACATTAGTTTAACGTAAGCACCTCATTTAAGGTTTTCTAAATCACATAAGTGTTCAATTCTCAAGTCTAGAAGGATGAAATTGAATTCTCTTTGATTTTCTTCCTATTTCCCTTTCTTTTGTATGACTTTCTCTTCTACCTCTCAAGAAGAATGTTTCTCTGTAACTTTCTCCGTCCTTCTCCATCATTCTCTATTTTGTTCGAGAACTAATTAGCTTAGGCCCCTAATTGTTTCGTTAGCTTAAGTGGGCAAGTTTAACTCAAACTAATGTTGCTTAGCCTCTAACAAAAAAAATTCTGAGTAATTGTAGCTTAACGCTAGTTGTTTAACTTAAGCACCTCATTTAAGGTTTTCAAAATGACCTAACTGTTCAGTTGTCAAGTACAAAAGGATGAATTTGAATTCCCCTTCATTTTCTTCCCGTTTCCCTTTCTTTTCTCTAACTTCCTCTTTTTGCTCTCAAGAAGAATGTTCCTCACAACCTTCTCCCTCCTTCTCTATTTAGGAACTAATTAGCTTAGCAACTAATTGTTTCCTTAGCTTAAGTGGTCAAGTTTAACTCAGATTAACCTTGCTTAGCCTGTAAGAAAGAGAATTTTTTGAGTAACGATATTAGTTTAAAACGTAATCAACTCGTTTAGTGGTTTTTTTTTTTTCGGAGGGTAGTTTTAAGGTATTCTAAATCGCCTTAGTGTTCAATTCCCAAGTCCAAAATGTTGAATTCGAATTCTCTTTGATTTCCTTCCTATTACTCTTTCTTTTATCTAACTTTCTATTCTACCTCTCAAGAAGAATGTTTCTCTCCAACTTTCTCCATCCTTCTCTATTTTCTTCCAGAAGCTAATTAGCTTCGGCCACTAATTGTTTTATTAGCTTAAGCAACCAAGTTTAACTCAAACTAACCTTGCTTAGACTCTAAGAAAGAGAATTTTCTGAGTAATTGTAGCTTAACGATATTAGTTTAACTTAAGCACCTCATTTAAGGTTTTCTAATTCACTTAAGGGTACAATTCACAAGTCCAAAACGATGAGCTTGAATTCTCATTGCTTTCTTTCCTATTACTCTTTCTTTTCTCTAACTTTCTCTTTTACCTCTCAAGACGAATGTTTCTCTCTACCTTTCTCTGTCCTTCTCCATCAACTGTTTTGTTCAATGAACCAATTGGTTTAGGCCGCTAATTGTTTCAGTTGCTTATGTGGCCAAGTTTAACTCAAACTAACCTTGCATAGCCTCTAAGAAATAGAAGTTTCTGAGTAATTGTAGCATAAGGATATTTGTTAAACTTAGGCACCTCATTTAAGGTTTTCTAAATCAACTAAGTGTTCAATTCTTAAGTCCAAAGGGATGAATTTGAATTCCCTTTGATTTTCTTTCCTCTTATTTTTTCTTTTCTCTAACTTTCTCTTCTACCTCTGATGAAGAATGTTTCTCTCTACCTTTCTCAGTCCTTCTCCATCATTCTCTATTTTTTTCTAGGAACAAAATTGTCTAGACCGCTAATTGTTTCATTTGCTTAAACGGCCAAGTTTAACTCTTTTTTTTTTAGGTGGATTAGTCATAAAATACAAGACAAAAAACTTACACCACGACAAGGGGCATTCCCCAGGCCCTAACCAAAGCACTATACAAGAACCGAAATTAAACCAAAAAAACTAAGCCGATCCAGAATTAACCAGAAAACAGAATCAAACCATAACTATCAGGACAAATTAAAGAAGATAAGCCAAAAAACTAAACTAAAACAAACATACAAAATAGGATGTAACGCAAAAGTATGTTCAGGTGCCGCATGAAATAATGAGGGACATGAACACACTCGATATCTAAGTAGCAAAAGTTGGAAGAGAACCATGGACACCCGTGTACATCCCACACAGGAAGGCAAAAACCAATACACTCTAGAGAAAAAAACAGAAATAGAAAGTCAATCTTCACACACGAGGCGCTTACAGCTGCCATAAACACAATCATATCCAGTTTCGAGCTTCGAGACCCCGAACTGAAGAACAGAATACAGCACCGACCAAGAACTACTGCCACCCATGAACCCGAACAGATTCTACACATTGTAGTACACCCTGTAATCCAGCAAAACCGAACAGAGTTAAAACATCAACAACAGAGAGCTTTACAAGACTCAGATACATGGAACATTAACGCCACTCATATAATTGCTCACTATACTCAACCCACAAGTATCTATGCTCACATCACTCGGAAAACAAAACTCCATACACCTGCAAAAGAAATAAAAACAGATAGTATATAAAAGCATGTTAGTTCCTCTCAATGTGGCTAGTAATTGGGGGGATGTAGAGTGTTTATTCCTCACACAAAACTCAACCCTCAGATTGATTGGCATACACTCAACAATCGGCTGTCCAGGGCTCCAAGCACCTATATAAATAACAAACATTAGAAAACCCCACAAAGTATTTGCTAACCTTCACTCAACCCACATTTTATGAACTCTCATTTCTCACATCAGCAGCAGCACGCTTCAGTATAGTATGAGGCAGTTTCCAAGAGCTAAGATACCACCTGTCATTATGGTTAGTCTTCAAGTTGGTAATATGCATTACCCTGAAACGAACCATATCCACAATACACTTTATAATAACCTCTTCAGGGACCATATCTTTACTAAACACTCTATTATTCCTAGCAACCCATAACTGGTACACTGTACAAGTAAACGCAAGCTTGGTAATAATAGTCCCTAAGGAATTGCCTCTCACAGATTTAGAAATGAGCTGGACCAAATCATCCCAAAGGAGAGAGGGCCAATCAACATTTATTTTACCTTTAATACAAGACCACACCCGTTCCGAGAATGGGCACTCAAAGAAAAGGTGATTATGGTCTTCATTATGGTACTGACAGAATACACACACAGCAGAATTTGTCACACCAAACAGGTGCAACCTGTCCCCAGTGTTCAATCTGCCAAGGATCGCCATCCAAACAACAAAACTCACTTCAGGGATATTGTGGGGGCCCCAAAGTAAGTTAGACCAATTCAAAGGATCAAGATGAGTCCTTAATGAATTCCAAACTAACCTTGCTTAGCCTCTAAGAAAAAGAATTTTATGAGTCATTGTAGCTTAAGGAAATTAGTTCAACTTAAGCACCTCATTTAAGCTATCTAAATCACCTAAGCGTTCAATTCTCAAATCCAAAATGATGAACTTGAATTCCTTTTGATTTTCTTCCTATTTCTCTTTGTTTTTGTCAAACATTCTTTTCCAGATCTCAAGAAGGAATGTTCCTCTCTGACTTTCTCCGTCCTTCTCCTTCCTTCTCTATTCTGTTCTAGGAACTAAATAGCTTAGGCCGTTAATTGTTTCATTAGCTTAAGTGGCCAAGTTTAACTCAAACTAACCTTGCTTAGCATCTAAGAAAGAGAATTTTCTGAGTAATTATAGCATAACGATATTAGTTTAACTTAAGTACCACATCTAAGTTTTTCTAAATCAGCAAAGTGTTCAATTCTCAAGTCTAAAAGGATGAATTCGAATTCCCTGTGATTTTCATCCTAATTTTATTTCTTTTCTCTAACTTTCTCTTCTCTTTTTCTTTTGTTTTTTCGCCATTTTTTCTTCTTTTTTTTTTTTGGCTTGGTGCGGGGGGGTGGGGTGAATAAGACATAAATAAAACAAGAAAATTTACACAACTACGAGGGGAACGCCCCAGGCCCTACCACAGCTAAACAAGACCACCAAACAAAATAAAAACAAAACAAACCTACAAACTCACTAAAGCTAAAGAGAGCCAGAAAACTTAAAACCAAACAAAAAAACTATGGCCTTACAACCTGTTCACTATCCATATATAACTAGAGATAGGGAGAATGAACAAGAGAATAAACCAACCAGCAGGAGCCTAGCATGAGTACAATCAGAAGCATTGTGTTTCAGGGAAAACATGCCCTTAACAGCAAAATGATGGCACTTGAACTATTCTTCCACAATAGCAGGTTTGCCTGCACAATCCAGCTTCTATAACACCAAAACAAACTTATCTGTGTAATTTTCCATAGCAGCACGTGCATGTAGCCCCAACCAAAAGGTAAAAAATAAAATTCCCAACACAACTCGCGGGGATAGGGAAACAAAACACCAGCCAGTTGTAGACTGTACACATGCCAAAGAAAAAAGAACTACTAAAAAATTAACTTAGGCACCTCATTTAAGCTTTTCTAAACCACCTAATTGTTCAATTCTCAAGTCTAAAAGGTTGAATTTCAATTCTCTCTGATCTTCTTCCTCTTTCTCTAACTTTCTCTTCTAGCTCTCAGGAACAATGTTTCTCTCTAACTTTCTCCGCCCTTCTCTATTTAGTTATAGGAAATAATTAGCTTAGGCCACTAATTGTTTTATTAGTTTAAGTGGCCATGTTTAACTCAAACTAACCTTGCTTAGCCTCTAAGAATGAGAATTTTCTAAGTAATTATAGCATAACGATATTTGTTTAATTTAAGCACCTAATTTAAGGTTTTGTTAATCACCAATGTTTTCAAAAGTCAAGTGCAAATTGATGAATTTGAATTCGCTTTAATTTTCTTCCTATTTCTCTTTCTCTGCTCCAACTTTCTCATCGAGCTTTCAAGAAAAAAGCTTCTATCTAACTTTCTCCGTCCTTCTCTATCCTTCTCTACATTGTTATGGGAACTAATTAACTTAGGCTACTAATTGTTTCATTAGCTGAAGTTGCCTAGTTTTTTTTGGGTGAATAAGAAATAAATAAAACAGAAAGATTTACACGATTACAAGGGGCATACCCCAGGCCCTACAAAGAAAACAGCACAAAACACGGCTAAGAAACCAAAACTATACAATGCCGAGAGATACTACATCCGAAAGTCAAGAGAAGGCCACACGGGCCGTTTTGCGCAGTTTATCAATCGCGCCGTTTTGCGCATGTACATAGTCCATGTCCTGTAAAGGATAGGGACTGTGTACAAAATGCAAACCCAGTAGCCAACACAAAACCGTCCCTTCTAAGGGAACACAGCAGCTAAGAAATTGTCCTATACAGCCCGTAGGACTAGGCACTTGAAGCATTATCATACTGAATAACATCCCCAGAGAACCTGATGATAATACCAAAGGAGACCCATTCCAACAGATAGCTAGAGTACCTATTACACAACACAATGAAACACACTTGAGTCCTCCTACACAGCCCGTAGGAGTAGGCCAAAATACCCACAAAAATCTGTACAAAACAATAAAGAAGACAACTGATAAACACACTCATGTAACATAGCCAGGCGCTAAGAGCAGCCATCGCCACGGAACACGCACCCTCAACCAACATCCCCCATGCAGTCATTAACACGGAGCAGTCCCATCGAAAAAGAACCTTGCAACCGTAATGCCTGGGGCATACACCTGCACACCATCCCACGGAAATTGGACCTAGCGAACCATCCCTGCAAAGGTGGTCCAGAGAGCAGCCATCCCCACATAACCATATTGAGATCGGGTAGCCCTGTCCAGACACAGAAACATCAGAGCATGTATGATTATAGTGGAGAAGGAATAAAACACACAATATATGAGACCTCCCATCACTCGACCCACTTCTAATAACATCACTCCACACATTATATGGTCTCACACCACTCGGCCCACATCTCTTCAACACACACAAACATCCAAACAAAGAACTTATAATGAGGAGCTTCCTTAACTCGATATAAAAGATATAATATATAGATATGGTTAAAAGAATTTTGAGATATCTCACACCCCTCAACCCACAATGTAGAATCAGATTATATGGTCTCACTCCACTCGGCCCACAAGAGGCAATAATCCAATAAGCTAGAGAGCAAGGAACAATCTCCAAGAAAGACCCAAAGCCCATGATTAAAGACACAGAAAGAGAAGCGACATTAGAAAAACCCACAGTTTCTGCTCACATTCACTCAACCCTCAATATAGGGGCACTTTCCACACTCAAGATATTGTCAGCATTGTTGACCTTGGGCTGCTTCATAATAGATATAGGTAAGTTCCATTGAGCCAAGAACCAAGCATCACCTGTAGAGTTAATCAAATTATTCAAGGAGAGCACCCTACCTCTAACCATCTGGACAATAAGATTAGTAACCACGCTCTCAGGTCTAGACTCCTTGCTAAAAAACCTCCTATTCCTTTCTAACCAAATTTGGTAGATAGTGCCAAGGAAAGAGAGTTTAGTAATGATAGACTTCAGAGTTTTACCTGTGATGGACTGTGTAGCATGGATAATGATTCTCGCCAGATAATCGGGCCAACTAATATTGCACTTAACCTGCAAAGCCCCCCAAATCCTAGACGAGTACACGCAGCTGAAGAACAAATGAGAGTGACTCTCCCCAGGGCCATGACACAAAGGGCAAGAGGGGTTAGGAGCAAGGCCAAACAATTGCAGCCTATCCCCCGTATTCAATCTCTCATGAATAGCCATCCAAACCATAAAGCTCACCCTAGGTATGGAAGGATGACCCCAAACAAGATTACCCCAAGGCACTTTCGTACCGTTATCCCTCCAACAATCCCAAGTAGATTGTATGGTAAACTTCCCATCCATAGTCAGATTCCAAATAGGACAGTCCTGGTTATCCCTCACAGGTTTAAGGTCACTAGGAGTTGAGGAGATCAGCTCCTTGATCTCCCAAGAATTATCAACTGGCCACTTCCAATCATTATTAGAAATAATTTCACTAACTTTGGAATTGAAAGAAAGCCCCGTATCGTACAAAATGCGGTGACCAAACCTGTGCCATAAAGAACCCAAAGGATGCCAGTTATCGAACCACAAGAACACCTTATCCCCTTTACCAATTCTGAATCTGATAAGAGGATAGATGAGAGTTCTAAGAGACAGAATCTTACGCCAGACCCAAGAAGGGTCGCTAGGCATACTAACATGCCAAAGGCTCCTACCCTTGAGTAAGTAGGACTTGACCCATTGACACCACATGGAACCCTCCTCACCCGAAAACAGATACCAGACATGCTTAGCTACAGCAGCCCTATTCCAGACCCCCATCTCTTTAAAACCTAAACCCCCTTCACCTTTAGGCCTACATACATTATTCCAAGCAATCTTAGCACTATGTTTCTTAAGATCAACACCAGACCACAAGAAGGCTCTGAGCATACTATCAATTTCCCTCATCACCTTCTTAGGGAGGATAAAAAGGGAAGACCAGTAGACTTGCATAGAGAAAAGGACAGTCTGAATAAGTTGGGCTCTACCCGCATAGGAAAGAGGCTTATTGGTCCAACTCTTAATCCTCTTGGTAATCATCTCAACCAGGATTTGACAGTCAGTAGCCTTAAGCTTCGTGGTGATCAGAGGCACACCCAGGTATCTCACTGGGAGGGTGCCCTCAGTAAATTTGGCAGCACTAAGGATATCATTTTTAAGATCATTGTTACACCCCGAGAAGAACATGTTGCTTTTGTTAGGGCTAGGAGTAAGCCCAGACAGAAGTCTGAACTCATCTAAGCCTTGCATGATAAGGTTAACCGTACCAAGATCACCCTTACTAAAGATCATGAGGTCATCGGCAAAGCACAGATTAACAATCTTGGTTCTGTCACACCTCCAATGAAATTTGAAATGAGGATCACTGGCTTTTTCAGCAAGAATCCTGGAAAGGATTTCCATAGCCAAAACAAACAAGTAAGGGGACATCGGATCCCCTTGTCTAAGCCCTCTCGCCCCTTTAAAATACCCATGAAGACTCCCATTGATGCATATAGAGAAAGAAGGGCTAGTCATGCAAGCCTTGATCCAATTAATCATACAAGGAGGAAAGTTCATGGCATTCAAGATGTCAAGAATGAATTCCCACCGAACGTTATCATAGGCCTTCATAATGTCAACTTTCATAGCACACTTAGGAATTTTAGAATCCCGGTGATAGCCCCTCATAAGCTCTTGAGACAAAAAAATGTTATCCGAGATCCTTCTACCCTGGACAAAAGCTGACTGCACAGGGTCAACAAGGTCAGGAAGGACAATTTTGATTCTATTAGCAATGATTTTGGCTATGCATTTATAGATCGTATTACAGCAGGAGATAGGCCTATAGTCCCCAACCTTCATGGGGTTAGGGATTTTAGGAATCAGGGCTATAATCGTACTGTTAACCTCGGAGAGAAGTTTGCCAGTTTCAAAAAAGGATCTTATAGCAAGAGTGACCTCCTTACCAACAATGTCCCAAGAACTCTTGAAGAAACCCGCCGAATAACCATCAGGGCCCGGAGCCTTATTGGCCTTGAGGGACCAAAAGACATCCTTTATCTCAGCGTCAGAAATAGGCTTAGCAAGCATATCCGACTGAGATAGAGTCACCTTAGTTTTCACCAAGGTTCTAATCCTATCAAGGCCATTGTAATTGTCAACAAAAGGGGCTCCGAAAAGATTTGTATAGAATTGCACAAAAGCATTATGAATATCACTCATCTCTGTAATCTTATTGCCATCCCCCGAATCCACACTCACAATTTTACCCCGATTAATATTGTTCCTCACCGACCTAAAGAAGAAGCTACTATTCTTATCACCCAAGCTAAGCCATTGGACTCTAGATTTTTGGAGAGCAAGACTCTCCTCCACCTTGCTAAGATCCAGATAGTTCTTAAGCTCATTCCTTTCCTGAACCTGGAGGTCACAATTCTGAGGGTCTTTGTCAAGCTTGACCTGGACAGATTCCAGTCTTGCTTTAGCAACTTGGACTCTAACAGAGATATCACTAAAATCTTTTTTATTCAACAACTTGAGTTGTTTCAGCTTTTGACAAACCCTGAACATGGGAACCCCTTTAATAAATTGAACCCAATTAGCAGACACACATTTTAGGAAATCAGGGTGTTTGGACCAGAAATCAAAGTATTTAAAGGGTTTCTTAAAAGAAGTTTTGGACTCACTGATAGTGACCACAGCAGGAGAGTGATCAGAAATGCCAGAGGGAAGGAAAAGGGCACTGGACTCAGGGAACTTTTCCAGCCAAGCCTCATTCACAAGAACCCTATCAATCTTGGTAGCAATATAGTCACCAGCACCTCTTTTATTAGCCCATGTGAATTGACAACCACCATAAGATAAGTCAGTCAACTCAGATGAGTTAATATAGGAGTTGAATTCTCCACTCTCATTTGACCAAACAGAGGAACCCCCCACTTTTTCCTGGCGATATCTCACAGCATTAAAATCACCCAGGAAAATGCTGGGGGAATTGGACTTACCACGGGAGATAGACAACATATTTTCAAAAACCACTTTAACTCAAATGAACCTTGCTTAGCCTCTTAGAGATAGAATTTTCTGAGTAATATTACTTTAATGATATTTGTTTAGCTTAATCACCTCATTTAAGGTTTTCTAAATCACCTAAGTGTTCAATTCTCAAGTCCAGAAAGATGAATTTGAATTCCCTTTGATTTTCTTCCTATTTCTCTTTCTATTCTCTAACTTTCTTCCAAATTTCTCAAGAAGAATGTTTCTCTATAACTTTCTCCGTCCTTCTCCATCTTTATCTTTTATGTTTTGGGAACTAATTAGCTTAGGCCACTAATTGTTTCATTTGCTCAAGTGGCCAAGTTTAACTGAAACCAACTTTTCTTAGCCTCTAAGAAAGAGAATTTTCAGAGTAATTGTTGCATAACGATGTTAGTTTAACGCAAGCACCTCATTTAAGGTTTTCTAAATCACCTGAGTGTTCAATTCTCAAGTCCAAAATGGTGAATTTTAATGCCCTATGATTTTCTTCCTATTTCTCTTTCTTTTCTCTAACTTTCTCTTCTCGCTCCCAAGAAGAATGTTTCTGTCTAACTTTCTCCGTCCTACTCTATTTTGTTCTAGAAACTAATTTCCTTAGTCCACCAAATGTTTCAATAGCTTAAGTTGCCTAGTTTAACTCAAATTAACCTTACTTAGACTCTAAGAAATATAACTTTCTAAGTAATAATAGTTTAACGATATTAGTTTGGCTTAATCATCTCATTTAAGGTTTTCTAAATTACCTAAGTGTTCAATTCTCAAATCCAAAAAGATGAATTTTAATTCCCTTTGATTTTCTTCCTATTTCTCTTTCTATTCTCTAACTTTCTCTTCTAGCTCTCAAGAAGAATGTTTCTCTCTAACCTTCTCTGTCCTTCTCCATCCTTCTCTATTTTGTTCTAGGAACTAATTAGCTTAGGCCACTAATGGTTTCTTTAGCTTGAGTGGCCAAGTTTAACTCAAACTAACCTTGCCTCCACCAAGAAATAGAATTTGCTGTGTCATTGTATCTTACCGACATTAGTTTAACGTAAGCACCTCATTTAAGGTTTTCTAAATCACATAAGTGTTCAATTCTCAAGTCTAGAAGGATGAAATTGAATTCTCTTTGATTTTCTTCCTATTTCTCTTTCTTTTGTATGACTTTCTCTTCTACCTCTCAAGAAGAATGTTTCTCTGTAACTTTCTCCGTCCTTCTCCATCATTCTCTATTTTGTTCGAGAACTAATTAGCTTAGGCCCCTAATTGTTTCGTTAGCTTAAGTGGGCAAGTTTAACTCAAACTAATGTTGCTTAGCCTCTAACAAAAAAAATTCTGAGTAATTGTAGCTTAACGCTAGTTGTTTAACTTAAGCACCTCATTTAAGGTTTTCAAAATGACCTAACTGTTCAGTTGTCAAGTAGAAAAGGATGAATTTGAATTCCCCTTCATTTTCTTCCCGTTTCTCTTTCTTTTCTCTAACTTCCTCTTTTAGCTCTCAAGAAGAATGTTCCTCACAACCTTCTCCCTCCTTCTCTATTTAGGAACTAATTAGCTTAGCGACTAATTGTTTCCTTAGCTTAAGTGGTCAAGTTTAACTCAGACTAACCTTGCTTAGCCTGTACGAAAAAGAATTTTTTGAGTAATGATATTAGTTTAAAACGTAATCAAATCGTTTAGTGGTTTTTTTTTTTTTTTCGGAGGGTACTTTTAAGGTATTCTAAATCGCCTTAGTGTTCAATTCCCAAGTCCAAAATGATGAATTCGAATTCTCTTTGATTTCCTTCCTATTACTCTTTCTTTTATCTAACTTTCTATTCTACCTCTCAAGAAGAATGTTTCTCTCCAACTTTCTCCATCCTTCTCTATTTTCTTCCAGAAGCTAATTAGCTTCGGCCACTAATTGTTTTGTTAGCTTAAGCAACCAAGTTTAACTCAAACTAATCTTGCTTAGACACTAAGAAAGAGAATTTTCTGAGTAATTGTAGCTTAACGAAATTAGTTTAACTTAAGCACCTCATTTAAGGTTTTCTAATTCACTTAAGGGTTCAATTCACAAATCCAAAACGATGAGCTTGAATTCTCATTGCTTTCTTTCCTATTACTCTTTCTTTTCTCTAACTTTCTCTTCTACCTCTCAAGACGAATGTTTCTCTCTACCTTTCTCTGTCCTTCTCCATCAACTGTTTTGTTCAATGAACCAATTGGTTTAGGCCGCTAATTGTTTCAGTTGCTTATGTGGCCAAGTTTAACTCAAACTAACCTTGCATAGCCTCTAAGAAATAGAAGTTTCCGAGTAATTGTAGCATAAGGATATTAGTTAAACTTAGGCACCTCATTTAAGGTTTTCTAAATCAACTAAGTGTTCAATTCTTAAGTCCAAAGGGATGAATTTGAATTCCCTTTGATTTTCTTTCCTCTGATTTTTTCTTTTCTCTAACTTTCTCTTCTACCTCTGATGAAGAATGTTTCTCTCTACCTTTCTCAGTCCTTCTCCATCATTCTCTATTTTTTTCTAGGAACAAAATTGTCTAGACCGCTAATTGTTTCATTTGCTTAAACGGCCAAGTTTAACTCTTTTTTTTTTGGGTAAATTACAAACACCCCCTCGAGGTTTAGTAAAAATACAGATTCCCCCCTGAGGTTTAAGAAATTACAAATTTCCCCCTGAGGGTCAAATTTTCATAATAAATTAGGAAAAATTAGGGGGGAATCTGTATGAAAATAAAAACCCTAGGGGGCAATTTGTTATGAAAATGTAAACCTCAGGGGGCGGGATGTAATTTCTCAAACCTCAGGGGGGAATCTGTATTTTCACCAAACCTCGAGGGGGGTGTTTGTAATTTGCCCTTTTTTTTAGGTGGATTAGTCATAAAATAAAAGACAAAAAACTTACACCACGACAAGGGGCATTCCCCAGGCCCTAACCGAAGCACTATACAAGAACCGAAATTAAACCAAAAAAACTAAGCCGATCCAGAATTAACCAGAAAACAGAATCAAACCATAACTATCAGGACAAATTAAAGAAGATAAGCCAAAAAACTAAACTAAAACAAACATACAAAATAGGAAGTAACGCAAAAGTATGTTCAGGTGCCGTATGAAATAATGAGGGACATGAACACACTCGATATCTAAGTAGCAAAAGTTGGAAGAGAACCATGGACACCCGTGTACATCCCACACGGGAAGGCAAAAACCAATACACTCTAGAAAAAAATGTAAATAGAAAGTCAATTATTACATGAGGCGCCATAAATGCCATAAACACAATCATATCCAGCTGAGCCGAGACCCGAATCAAGAATGTAATACAAAGACCTCAAGAACTACTGCCACCCATGAACCCGAACAGATTCTACACATTGTAGTACACCCTGTAATCCAGCAAAACCGAACAGAGTTAAAACATCAACAACAGAGAGCTTTACAAGACTCAAATACATGGAACATTAACGCCACTCATATAATTGCTCACTATACTCAACCCACAAGTATCTATGCTCACATCACTCGGAAAACAAAACTCCATACACCTGCAAAAGAAATAAAAACAGATAGTATATAAAAGCATGTTAGTTCCTCTCAATGTGGCTAGTAATTGGGGGGATGTAGAGTGTTTATTCCTCACACAAAACTCAACCCTCAGATTGATTGGCATACACTCAACAATCGGCTGTCCAGGGCTCCAAGCACCTATATAAATAACAAACATTAGAAAACCCCACAAAGTATTTGCTAACCTTCACTCAACCCACATTTTATGAACTCTCATTTCTCACATCAGCAGCAGCACGCTTCAGTATAGTATGAGGCAGTTTCCAAGAGCTAAGATACCACCTGTCATTATGGTTAGTCTTCAAGTTGGTAATATGCATTACCCTGAAACGAACCATATCCACAATACACTTTATAATAACCTCTTCAGGGACCATATCTTTACTAAACACTCTATTATTCCTAGCAACCCATAACTGGTACACTGTACAAGTAAACGCAAGCTTGGTAATAATAGTCCCTAAGGAATTGCCTCTCACAGATTTAGAAATGAGCTGGACCAAATCATCCCAAAGGAGAGAGGGCCAATCAACATTTATTTTACCTTTAATACAAGACCACACCCGTTCCGAGAATGGGCACTCAAAGAAAAGGTGATTATGGTCTTCATTATGGTACTGACAGAATACACACACAGCAGAATTTGTCACACCAAACAGGTGCAACCTGTCCCCAGTGTTCAGTCTACCAAGGATCGCCATCCAAACAACAAAACTCACTTTAGGGATATTGTGGGGGCCCCAAAGTAAGTTAGACCAATTCAAAGGATCAAGATGAGTCCTTAATGAATTCCAAACTAACCTTGCTTAGCCTCTAAGAAAAAGAATTTTATGAGTCATTGTAGCTTAAGGAAATTAGTTCAACTTAAGCACCTCATTTAAGCTATCTAAATCACCTAAGCGTTCAATTCTCAAATCCAAAATGTTGAACTTGAATTCCTTTTGATTTTCTTCCTATTTCTCTTTGTTTTTGTCAAACATTCTTTTCCAGATCTCAAGAAGGAATGTTCCTCTCTGACTTTCTCCGTCCTTCTCCTTCCTTCTCTATTCTGTTCTAGGAACTAAATAGCTTAGGCCGTTAATTGTTTCATTAGCTTAAGTGGCCAAGTTTAACTCAAACTAACCTTGCTTAGCATCTAAGAAAGAGAATTTTCTGAGTAATTATAGCATAACGATATTAGTTTAACTTAAGTACCACATCTAAGTTTTTCTAAATCAGCAAAGTGTTTTTCTAAATCAGCAAAGTGTTCAATTCTCAAGTCTAAAAGGATGAATTCGAATTCCCTGTGATTTTCATCCTAATTTTATTTCTTTTCTCTAACTTTCTCTTCTCTTTTTCTTTTGTTTTTTCGCCATTTTTTCTTCTTTTTTTTTTTGGCTTGGGGCGGGGGGGTGGGGTGAATAAGACATAAATAAAACAAGAAAATTTACACAACTACGAGGGGAACGCCCCAGGCCCTACCACAGCTAAACAAGACCACCAAACAAAATAAAAACAAAACAAACCTACAAACTCACTAAAGCTAAAGAGAGCCAGAAAACTTAAAACCAAACAAAAAAACTATGGCCTTACAACCTGTTCACTATCCATATATAACTAGAGATAGGGAGAATGAACAAGAGAATAAACCAACCAGCAGGAGCCTAGCACGAGTACAATCAGAAGCATTGTGTTTCAGGGAAAACATGCCCTTGACAGCAAAATGATGGCACTTGAACTATTCTTCCACAATAGCAGGTTTGCCTGCACAATCCAGCTTCTAAAACACCAAAACAAACTTATCTGTGTAATTTTCCATAGCAGCACGTGCATGTAGCCCCAACCAAAAGGTAAAAAATAAAGTTCCCAACACAACTCGCGGGGATAGGGAAACAAAACACCAGCCAGTTGTAGACTGTACACATGCCAAAGAAAAAAGAACTATTAAAAAATTAACTTAGGCACCTCATTTAAGCTTTTCTAAACCACCTAATTGTTCAATTCTCAAGTCTAAAAGGTTGAATTTCAATTCTCTCTGATCTTCTTCCTCTTTCTCTAACTTTCTCTTCTAGCTCTCAGGAACAATGTTTCTCTCTAACTTTCTCCGCCCTTCTCTATTTAGTTGTAGGAAATAATTAGCTTAGGCCACTAATTGTTTTATTAGTTTAAGTGGCCATGTTTAACTCAAACTAACCTTGCTTAGCCTCTAAGAATGAGAATTTTCTGAGTAATTATAGCGTAACGATATTTGTTTAATTTAAGCACCTAATTTAAGGTTTTGTTAATCACCAATGTTTTCAAAAGTCAAGTGCAAATTGATGAATTTGAATTCGCTTTAATTTTCTTCCTATTTCTCTTTCTCTGCTCCAACTTTCTCATCGAGCTTTCAAGAAAAAAGCTTCTATCTAACTTTCTCCGTCCTTCTCTATCCTTCTCTACATTGTTATGGGAACTAATTAACTTAGGCTACTAATTGTTTCATTAGCTGAAGTTGCCTAGTTTAACTCAAATGAACCTTGCTTAGCCTCTTAGAGATAGAATTTTCTGAGTAATATTACTTTAATGATATTTGTTTAGCTTAATCACCTCATTTAAGGTTTTCTAAATCACCTAAGTGTTCAATTCTCAAGTCCAGAAAGATGAATTTAAATTCCCTTTGATTTTCTTCCTATTTCTCTTTCTATTCTCTAACTTTCTCTTCCAGCTCTCAAGAAGAATGTTTCTCTGTAACTTTCTCCGTCCTTCTCCATCTTTATCTTTTATGTTTTGGGAACTAATTAGCTTAGGCCACTAATTGTTTCATTTGCTCAAGTGGCCAAGTTTAACTTAAACCAACTTTTCTTAGCCTCTAAGAAAGAGAATTTTCAGAGTAATTGTTGCATAACGATATTAGTTTAACGCAAGCACCTCATTTAAGGTTTTCTAAATCACCTGAGTGTTCAATTCTCAAGTCCAAAATGGTGAATTTGAATGCCCTATGATTTTCTTCCTATTTCTCTTTCTTTTCTCTAACTTTCTCTTCTCGCTCCCAAGAAGAATGTTTCTGTCTAACTTTCTCCGTCCTACTCTATTTTGTTCTAGAAACTAATTTCCTTAGTCCACCAATTGTTTCATTAGCTTAAGTTGCCTAGTTTAACTCAAATTAACCTTACTTAGACTCTAAGAAATATAACTTTCTAAGTAATAATAGTTTAACGATATTAGTTTGGCTTAATCATCTCATTTAAGGTTTTCTAAATTACCTAAGTGTTCAATTCTCAAATCCAAAAAGATGAATTTTAATTCCCTTTGATTTTCTTCCTATTTCTCTTTCTATTCTCTAACTTTCTCTTCTAGCTCTCAAGAAGAATGTTTCTCTCTAACCTTCTCTGTCCTTCTCCATCCTTCTCTATTTTGTTCTAGGAACTAATTAGCTTAGGCCACTAATGGTTTCTTTAGCTTGAGTGGCCAAGTTTAACTCAAACTAACCTTGCCTCCACCAAGAAATAGAATTTGCTGTGTCATTGTATCTTACCGACATTAGTTTAACGTAAACACCTCATTCAAGGTTTTCTAAATCACATGAGTGTTCAATTCTCAAGTCTAGAAGGATGAAATTGAATTCTCTTTGATTTTCTTCCTATTTCTCTTTCTTTTGTATGACTTTCTCTTCTACCTCTCAAGAAGAATGTTTCTCTGTAACTTTCTCCGTCCTTCTCCATCCTTCTCTATTTTGTTCGAGAACTAATTAGCTTAGGCCCCTAATTGTTTCGTTAGCTTAAGTGGGCAAGTTTAACTCAAACTAACGTTGCTTAGCCTCTAACAAAAAAAATTCTGAGTAATTGTAGCTTAACGCTAGTTGTTTAACTTAAGCACCTCATTTAAGGTTTTCAAAATGACCTAAGTGTTCAGCTGTCAAGTACAAAAGGATGAATTTGAATTCCCCTTCATTTTCTTCCCGTTTCTCTTTCTTTTCTCTAACTTCCTCTTTTAGCTCTCAAGAAGAATGTTCCTTAGAGGGCGAGGCCGTGGTGGGGCTAGAGGACAAGTAAAACGTTCTTGGGCTGATGTTGCTGTTGCTTCTTCTTGGGCAAATACGCCTCTCAGGTATGTCCCTCCCACTGTAAACGAAGGTTACGTGAGTGTGGAATTACCTCCAAGACCTAATCCTCTGGAGAAATGGGATTCATGTATAGTGGGCCACTTTATTGACAAAGGGGTGGGGTTTAATCATATGAGGAATTGTGCGTTTAGTATCTGGAGGAACAAAGGTTTGAAGGAGGTTCTGGCAAATGGAGAGGGGTTTTTGTTCTTTTTTTTTGAGAGCCTTGAATGTTGTGATACTGTTCTTGAAGGCGGACCATGGTACATAGGAGGGTTTAATCTGATTCTGAGAAAATGGACTAGAATGAAGAAACTTACAAAGGAGAAAGCCACAAAAATTCCAGTTTGGGTTAAGTTTTTTAATGTTCCATTTGAATACTGGGACAGTGATGGGTTAAGCAGAATTGCCAGTGCTATAGGGGTCCCCCTCTTCATGGATCATCTCACTGACAAAGGTAGCAGGGTAGCCTTTGCTAGGGTATGTGTGGAGATAGAGGCAAAATCCACGTTACCTGCAATGTTTAATGTTAGCTGTGGTGGGAAAAATGTTGTTATTAGTGTTGAATACTAAGGATTACCCGCCAAATGTGACAATTGTTTGGTATTTGGGCATGACACAACTAAATGTGTCAACTCACAAGTTGCAAAGTTGGTTTCATTGCAAAAAGAAACAGAGAATCAGGTGGATGCTGGATGGAGCACAATAAAAGCTATAGGCAAGAGGAAAGTGGGAGACTCTGCAATTTTGGAGAATAAGGCACAAGTTCTGGGAATTGAGGAACCTGTGGGTCAGTATGAAACTGGTAAATCTGATAGCAATCAAATGCTGGTTGAGTCTAGTTCAACTGGAGCGGATCAATCTACGTCTGTACATGCTGAAAGTACAGATACAAGTGGAGACAACTCTATACCTAGCATTGAAGGCTTGGATGATATGAAAAAGGAGCTGGTTGAAATTGTCAAACTTGTAATCCCCAAAGATCCGGATATCCTTAAGGAAGTGGAAAACTGGGCAGAATCTACACCTGACAAGAATACAAATACAGGAGGCTCCAAACAAGCAATGGCAAACAAAGGTAAATTCTCTGGCAAGGGTAACAAAGAAATGAGAAAGAAGAAAAGTAAGTCCTAATCTTTTTGGATGTGGGTTGAGATTTGTAGTCCCTTTTGTTTTAAATGACTTTTAAAATAGCATCTTGGAATATTAGAGGTTTCAATGAACCCTCTAAACATAAAGAAATTAGAAATTTTGTGATTAAAGAGGATATTAAAGTCATGGGAATTTTGGAAACCAAAATAAAAGTCATTAATGAGGCCAAAATCTTTTCCTCCGTTTACTTGATTGGCCTTTCTTAACCAACTCTCAACCTACTAAGTCAGGAGAATTTGTGTCTTGGGACCCTAATTTTTGTAATTGTTAAACTGCTAATCTCCTCTGATCAATTTATTTTTTGTGAGATTCAGGACTTGGCTAAAGCTTCTGTGTTCAATGCATGTTTTGTGTATGCTGAAAATACCCATGTTTTAAGGAAATTTTTTTTTGAGTTCATGATTACAATCTCCCACTTTCAGTCCAATTCTCCATTGATTTTCTTGGGAGATTTTAATGCGATCAGATACATGTTTGAGAAGTTTGGTGGGAGCCCTACTTGGTCTCCTGAGAAAGAAGAATTTAACTCAGTTATCCTCCAATCAGATTTGGTGGATCTTTCTTATGGAGGGTGCCAATTTACTTGGGCCAATAAGAGGGAGGGAGGTAATTATATTGCCACCAAAATTGATAGAGTCTTGGTAAATGAGTCTTGGCTTGACTCTTACCCAAATTCTAACGCTATATTTTTGCCCTCTGGTGTTTTTGATCACTCTCCTGCAGTGGTCATTGTATCAAATGAAGTGGTCTCTTTTAAAAAACCATTCAAATTTTTTGAGTTCTGGGCCAGGCATGAGGAGTTCCTTTCCTCTGTTTCAAATGTTTGGAATCAATATATTCAGGGTGTTCCTATGTTCAGAGTTTGTCAAAAACTCAGACTCTTAAAACCTGCTCTTAAGATGTTAAATAAGAGAGATTTTAGTGATATCTCGACTAGAGTCCAGTCTTCCAAATATGCATTGAGTTCCATCCAATGTAAGCTGGACAAAGACCCTAGCAATTTGAATTTGCAGAATCTTGAGAGGACTCTCTACAAACAGTATTTTGATCTCTCTGCTGTTGAAGAAAGTCTGGCTCATCAGAAATCTAGGGTTCAGTGGCTTAATCTGGGTGATCGTAATAGTAGTTTCTTCTTTAAATCTATTAAGGGAAATATCAATAAGGGCAAAATTTTGAAAATTGAGTTGGAAGATGGTTCTATCTCTACCAAGTTAGATGATATTCACACCGCTTTCACTAATTTCTTCGCCAAGTTATTTGGTACTCCCTTTGATGATCAATATAATGGTTTTCACAGAATCAATACTCTTGTTAAATCGAAAGTCTCTCAGGACCAGGCTATAGCTCTTGCTAGGCCCGTGTCTGATCAAGAGATTAAAGATGTGTTCTGGTCTCTTAAAGCTAACAAGGCCAGGGCCCTGATGGTTTCTCCTCTGGTTTTTTTAGAGCATCTTGGGACATTGTGGGAAAGGAGGTTACTCAAGCCATTAGAACCTTTTTTGAATCTGGTAAACTTCTCTCTGAGGTTAATAGCACCATCATTGCTCTTATCCCTAAAGTCTCTAACCCTGGGAAGGTTGGTGACTATAGGCCCATCTCTTATTGTAACACTGTTTACAAGTGTATTGCTAAGATTATAGCTAATAGGCTTAAAATTGTCCTCCCTGAGCTTATCGATCCTGTTCAATCTGCTTTTGTGCAAGGCAGAAGAATATCGGATAACATTTTCCTGTCCCAGGAATTTCTGAGAGGTTACCATAGGAATTCACCAACTCCTAAATGCGCTATGAAAGTAGATATAATGAAGGCTTATGATAGTGTGAGATGGGAGTTTATCATTGATATTCTTAAGGCTATGGCTTTTCCTCCTATCATGATTAACTGGATACTTTTTTTGGGTGGATAAGTCATAAAATAAAAGACAAAAAACTTACACCACGACAAGGGGCATACCCCAGGCCCTAACCAAAGCACTATACAAGGACACAAAGGAAACAAAACAAAAACCAAACCAGGGAAACCTAACCTGGCTGCCAAACCACACCAAATGAGCAAAATAAAAACAAGCAGCCAAACGCTAAGCTAAATAGCCATACATCATAGAAGAGTGTTCATGTGCCGCATAACAGAGAAATGAGGACCATGAACACACCCATAATTAAGTAGCAAAAGACGCCAAAACTGGATACATGCCTGCATTTCCAGCCCTTCATTCTCTATATGCATTAATGGTAGCCTCCATGGCTACTTTAAGGGTGCTAGGGGTCTTAGACAAGGAGATCCTATGTCTCCTTACCTCTTTGTGCTTGCTATGGAAATCCTTGCTCGGATATTTGATGAGAAATCTAAACATCCTCTCTTTAAATTTCATTGGAGATGTGAGAAAACAAAGATTGTTAATCTTTGTTTTGCTGATGATCTCATGATATTTTGTAGAGGTGATGTTCCCACTGTGAATCTGATTATGCAAGGGCTTGATGAATTCAAACATCTTTCGGGCCTCACCCCTAGCACTAACAAAAGTAATATCTATTTCTCTGGGTGTAGTCAAATTCTGGGAGATGGTATCCTTAGTGTTGCAAAGTTTAAAGAGGGTACACTTCCTGTCAAGTACCTTGGAGTTCCCCTTATTACCACTAAGCTGAGGGCTTTTGATTGTCAGGTTCTTATTGATAGGATCACTAAAAGGATCAACAGCTGGGCTAACAAGGCTCTATCCTATGCTGGCAGAGCCCAGCTCATCCAAACCATTCTCTTCTCCATGCAAGTGTATTGGTCTTCATTGTTCGTTCTTCCAAAGAAGGTTATTAAAGAGATTGAGTGTCTCTTAAGGGCCTTTCTTTGGTCAGGAGCTGAGCTCAAAAAGCACAGTGCCAAAATTGCTTGGGATAAAGTGTGTGCTCCCAAGAGTGAAGGAGGCCTTGGTTTTAAATATTTGGAGATTTGGAATAGAGTTGCTATAGCTAAACATGTTTGGTTTCTTTTTTCTGGTGGTGAGATGTCCATGTGGTGCCAATGAGTTAAATCCTATTTACTCAAAGGCAAAAGTTTTTGGAAAGTTAAAGTCCCCAATGACTCGTCGTGGGTCTGGAGGAAGATACTATCCCTTAGAAGTTATGTCTATCCTTTGATAGCTCATAAAATTGGGAATGGTGAGTCGACTTTTCTCTGGCATGATAACTGGCATCCTCTTGGTTCTCTGCTGGGTAGATTTGGGGATAGAATCATGTATGATTCTTGTCTTAATAGTGAAACCAAGGTCAAGCAAATTGTTGATGGTACTTCTTGGAAGTGGCCCAATCCTATTTCTTGGGAAATTAGGGAATTAATTTCCTCTACTCCTGGGAATTGTATCCCTAATTCATCCCTTGAAGATCAACCTGTTTGGAAGCTGAATCCTAATGGGGAGTTTTCTATTAAATCTGCTTGGGATCATTGGAGGCATAAATTTGACAAAGTGTCTTGGCATAAACTTATCTGGGGTCCTCCGATGATCCCTAGAGTTAGCTTTATTGTTTGGATTGCTCTTCACTCTAGACTTAACACTGGGGATAGATTACAGCAATTTGGCATTACTTCTAACCTTGATTGCCCCTTTTGTCATAGTCAGGTTGAGAACCATTCTCATCTCTTCTTCAGTTGTGTATTCTCATATAGGGTTTGGAATGTTCTTAAAGCTAAATCCAACATCAACTGGCCTGACCTCCAATGGCCTAACTTGATTGATTTTGCTACTAAGGAGTCTAAGGGCAAATCTCTGAGGTCGATTGTTAGTAGACTGTCCTTCTTATGTACCATTTATCATATTTGGATTGAAAGGAATAATAGAATTTTCAATAAAGAACTCAAGCCTGAGGAGGTAGTTATAAAATCAATTACTCAGATGATTAGGGGCAGAATTTTATCACTTAGCAACCTGCCTAGGTCTACAGGTGATGATTGGTTCCTTGTACAGTGGAACTTACCTAGAACTATTTTGAAGACCCATGCTACCAGAAATGGGTGATTGGAGAGTGATGTGAGTTCACTATATGAGAGTCGAGTGTTGGTGAGCAGAAATGAGAGTTATACTAACATGTTTTCTCTTGTACAACAGGTTGAAGATTGACCAGCAGATTATGAGAGTTGAGTGATTGTGAGTCATATATTCTGTTTAGTTTGAGTGTATTACTGTGGGTTGAGATTGGTGAGTCCTGATATGAGTGTTTTTGCTAATGCTATTATATGGTAAAGTTTTATATGCAGGCTATGGAAGCTGTTACTGAGGGTTGTGAGTTCCTATATTGTGGGTTGAGTGGAGTGAGATCATATATTGTGTGCTTGTATATAATGTTGGTCAAGGAATTTGTAAATATTCTTCTGGAAATTTCTCATTATGTGCTGCATTTTGGGCAGGCTGTGTTGAGTTGGTTTCTAGGTCTTCTCAGCTTGGTGATCATTCTCAGCTTGGTGGTTTATCCCGCTGTTTTTCGGGTTATATTGAGTTGGCTGCTCCTCAGTTGGAAAGGTATGCTGCTGGGCTCAGTTGATTTCTTGGCTTTGTCTATGGTTTGGTATGGCTGCTATGTGCGCCAATTTAGTGTTAGGGGTGCTGGTGGTGGCTGCTTTATGCGCCGTGCCTCATTCCCAAGTTGTAATTTTCTTTATTTTTGTTTTGAGCCCTACTTCTACGGGCTGTGTAGGAGAAGTATTATACTCTCTTTGTTGGCTGCTGGACGTGTATTACCTTTTGATGATATTTTGGTTTTGTTTCCTATCTCTACGGGCTATGTAGGGAATACTTTAGTTGTTTTTTTTGGGGTTTGTCCTTTTGCTCGTGCTCCTAGGATTCCTTGTTCCAGGTTGTATCTTCCTGGGTGGTACTTCAATGCTGGACTGCGTTTTGTCTTTGCCGTAGTCCCTGGGTTTTTTAGGGCTCGGGCATGGGTTTTTAGTCTTGTATTTGCCACTGGTTTTTACCTTGTTCGTGGGTTGGTTTGGTTTGATACAGAAATGGGCTGCTGTTGGATGTGTTCATGGCCCTCATTCCCATGTATGCGGCTCATGAACATATTTTTGGGGGTTTAAAATTTTCCACTGTTTTGGATTTCTTCGTTTTAGTCTAGTTAGTTGTTCATGTCCTTTATTTTGCTTTGCTTTTGCTGCTTGGGTGTTTTAGTTTCATTCGTTTGTTCTTGTATAGTTTAGTTAGGTCCTGGGGTATGCCCCTTGTAGCTGTGTAATCTCTGTTTTTTATTTTGTCTTATTCACCCAAAAAAAAAAAAGAATGTTCCTCACAAACTTTCTCCCTTCTTCTCTATTTAGGAACTAATTAGCTTAGCGACTAATTGTTTCCTTAGCTTAAGTGGTCAAGTTTAACTCAGACTAACCTTGCTTAGCCTGTAAGAAAGAGAATTTTTTGAGTAACGATATTAGTTTAAAACGTAATCAACTCGTTTAGTGTTTTTTTTTTTTTTTCGGAGGGTACTTTTAAGGTATTCTAAATCGCCTTAGTGTTCAATTCCCAAGTCCAAAATGATGAATTCGAATTCTCTTTGATTTCCTTCCTATTACTCTTTCTTTTATCTAACTTTCTATTCTACCTCTCAAGAAGAATGTTTCTCTCTAACTTTCTCCATCCTTCTCTATTTTCTTCCAGAAGCTAATTAGTTTAGGCCACTAATTGTTTTATTAGCTTAAGCAACCAAGTTTAACTCAAACTAACCTTGCTTAGACTCTAAGAAAGAGAATTTTCTGAGTAATTGTAGCTTAACGAAATTAGTTTAACTTAAGCACCTCATTTAAGGTTGTCTAATTCACTTAAGGGTTCAATTCAGAAGTCCAAAACGATGAGCTTGAATTCTCATTACTTTATTTCCTATTACTCTTTCTTTTCTCTAATTTTCTCTTCTACCTCTCAAGACGAATATTTCTCTCTACCTTTCTCTGTCCTTCTCCATCAACTGTTTTGTTCAATGAACCAAATGGTTTAGGCCGCTAATTGTTTCAGTTGCTTATGTGGCCAAGTTTAATTCAAACTAACCTTGCATAGCCTCTAAGAAATAGAAGTTTCCGAGTAATTGTAGCATAAGGATATTAGTTAAACTTGGGCACCTCATTTAAGGTTTTCTAAATCAACTAAGTGTTCAATTCTTAAGTCCAAAGGGATGAATTTGAATTCCCTTTGATTTTCTTTCCTATTATTTTTTCTTTTCTCTAACTTTCTCTTCTACCTCTGATGAAGAATGTTTCTCTCTACCTTTCTCAGTCCTTCTCCATCATTCTCTATTTTTTCTAGGAACAAAATTGTCTAGACCGCTAATTGTTTCTTTTCTTTTTTTTTGGGTGGGTAAGTCATAAATTAAAGACAAAAAAACTTACACATTTACAAGGGGCATTCCCCAGGTAATACAATAAACCTCACGCCCCCCAAAAGTGAGAGGGACTAAAACAAATTAAAAACTAATTATAATAGCACTACAACATTACCCAACAAGATTACAAAAAATAAATTCAAAATTTGCCCATATATCATTTTTTAATCCCAAGTAACCCCTACCATAAAAAGAATAGGTGGGAACTTGGGAATGAGATACAGGCAAATAAACAACTTAATTAACTAATTATTAACCAATTTCAGCTCAAAACTATGGCTGAACATAAAAATTGGCAACCAAATGAGTGGCGGGCCCCATCTCAAACAAACCAATATACAAACCCAAAAAAAAAATCAAAATTGCGTGGCCCCACCTTAAGTCCAAATCATCAAACCAAAAAACCAAGTGCTGGTTTTTAACCCAAAACCGTGAGCCAAAAGTGCCCTGCTAATATATAAATATATATTAAATAAATATATATAGATATATAGATGTCCCCACTTCCCCATGTGCTGCCGAAAAGAGACCCACGTGTGGTCCTTGAGCAGAGCAAAACATGGGTGATAGCAACAAGCAGCAACTTTGCAGCTGGTCCCTCTGTCCCAAAAGCGTCAACTCCCCATGCCCAAAACACGCGCCAACATCTGCGTGTAAACAACACCATCCTCACCTAACAGACCATCCACCATCGGCACCTGTGTTGGAGAATCTAGCACCAAAAAACGGCAACTGGACAAAACAACACCAGACCCAAACACCCAAACCGGACAGACCAGCGACATGCACAAGAAAGACCGGCAAACATGGCAACTCCAGTGAGGCGCTCGGAGAAGACAGCCTTCGACCAATAAAATACACGCCACCCACCTGTGACTATCACCAGCCGTTGGAAAGACAAAATATCCCCTAACACCGTTGAAGAGGCATCGGAGTAACACTCAAACACACCAACTTTTGAAAACTGATGCAGAGCCAACTCACATCCAAACTAGGCCCCCCATGCAATCACACCAACTATCTGGGAAGACAATCGGATAACCCAACAAAACACATGCACCATGAATAGTAACATCCATGGCCGAAACAAAAGGAGAGCAAACCCATATATCACGACCCCATCGGCAGCAAGCTTGTCATGGCAGAAGCCATCTTCAAAGCACGGACATGGAAGGCCCAACACCTCCGGCAACCCAAACCGCGGATGACAAGCAGGGAACCAAATGGAGCTCTGCCTTGCTGAACTGTGAGCCAACCAACCGAGACGAACCATTGACGACCACACAGGTGGTAACCCAACCCAGAACATGATGCAACAGCATGAAACACCCACAGGTCACCTTAGCTTTACACCAAGCTTTGGGTAGCACCCCAAACCAGCCATAAGAATAGCCGGAGTGAGACTGACGCGTCAGACCTCCATAAAACCGAAATAGACACGACTTGCTTTAATAAAAAAGACAAATCAAAGCACAACTTAAGCAATAGAGCTGGCCTGAAAATCATATCAGACTCCAAATCACTCGCGTACCAAACCAGACAAAGAATCTGATGGGGAACGGCAAAGACACTCCATGGGTAATAACGGAGGGAGCTTCTCTAATTGTTTCATTTGCTTAAGCGGCCAAGTTTAACTCAAACTAACCTTGCTTAGCCTCTAAGAAAAAGAATTTTATGAGTCATTGTAGCTTAAGGAAATTAGTTCAACTTAAGCAAATCATTTAAGGTATCTAAATCACCTAAGCGTTCAATTCTCAAATCCAAAATGACGAACTTGAATTCCTTTTGATTTTCTTCCTATTTCTCTTTGTTTTTGTCAAACTTTCTTTTCCAGATCTCAAGAAGGAATGTTCCTCTCTGACTTTCTCCGTCCTTCTCCTTCCTTCTCTATTCTATTCTAGGAACTAAATAGCTTAGGCCGTTAATTGTTTCATTAGCTTAAGTGGCCAAGTTTAACTCAAACTAACCTTGCTTAGCATCTAAGAAAGGGAATTTTCTGAGTAATTATAGCATAACGATATTAGTTTAACTTAAGTACCTCATCTAAGTTTTTCTAAATCAACAAAGTGTTCAATTCTCAAGTCCAAAAGGATGAATTCGAATTCCCTGTGATTTTCATCCTAATTTTCTTTCTTTTCTCTAACTTTCTCTTCTCTTTTTCTTTTGTTTTTTTGCTTTTTTTTTTTTTTTTTTTGCTGGGGGCGGGGGGGTGGGGTGAATAAGACAAATAAAACAAGAAAATTTACACAACTACGAGGGGAACGCCATAGGCCCTACCACAGCTAAACAAGACCACCAAACAAAATAAAAACAAAACAAACCTACAAACACACTAAAGCTAAAGAGAGCCAGAAAACTTAAAACCAAACAAAAAAAACTAGGGCCTTACAACCTGTTCACTATCCATATATAACTAGAGATAGGGAGAATGAACAAGAGAATAAACCAACCAGCAGCAGCCTAGCACGAGTACAATCAGAAGTATTGTGTTTCAGGGAAAACATGCCCTTGACAGCAAAATGATGGCACTTGAACTATTCTTCCACAATAGCAGGTTTGCCTGCACAATCCAGCTTCTATAACACCAAAACAAACTTATTTGTGTAATTTTCCATAGTAGCACGTGCATGTAGCCCCAACCAAAAGGTAAAAAATAAAATTCCCAACACAACTCGCGGGGATAGGGAAACAAAACACCATCCAGTTGTAGACTGTACACATGCCAAACAAAAAAGAACTATTAAAAAATAACTTAGGCACCTCATTTAAGCTTTTCTAAACCACCTAATTGTTCAATTCTCAAGTCTAAAAGGTTGAATTTGAATTCTCTCTGATCTTCTTCCTCTTTCTCTAACTTTCTCTTCTAGCTCTCAGGAACAATGTTTCTCTCTAACTTTCTCCGTCCTTCTCTATTTAGTTATAGGAAATAATTAGCTTAGGCCACTAATTGTTTTATTAGTTTAAGTGGCCATGTTTAACTCAAACTAACCTTGCTTAGCCTCTAAGAATGAGAATTTTCTGAGTAATTGCAGCATAACGATATTTGTTTAATTTAAGCACCTAATTTAAGGTTTTACTAATCACCTATGTTTTCAAAAGTCAAGTCCAAATTGATGAATTTGAATTCGCTTTAATTTTCTTCCTATTTCTCATTCTTTGCTCCAACTTTCTCATCTAGCTTTCAAGAAGAAAGCTTCTATCTAACTTTCTCCGTCCTTCTCTATCCTTCTCTACATTGTTATGGGAACTAATTAACTTAGGCTACTAATTGTTTCATTAGCTGAAGTTGCCTAGTTTAACTCAAATGAACCTTGCTTAGCCTCTTAGAGATAGAATTTTCTGAGTAATATTACTTTAATGATATTTGTTTAGCTTAATCACCTCATTTAAGGTTTTCTAAATCACCTAAGTGTTCAATTCTCAAGTCTAGAAAGATGAATTTGAATTCCCTTTGATTTTCTTCCTATTTCTCTTTTCTATTCTCTAACTTTCTCTTCCAGCTCTCAAGAAGAATGTTTCTCTACAACTTTCTCCGTCCTTCTCCATCTTTATCTTTTCTGTTTTGGGAACTAATTAGCTTAGGCCACTAATTGTTTCATTTGCTCAAGTGGCCAAGTTTAACTGAAACTAACTTTGCTTAGCCTCTAAGAAAAAGAATTTTCAGAGTAATTGTTGCATAACGATATTAGTTTAACGCAAGCACCTCATTTAAGGTTTTCTAAATCACCTGAGTGTTCAATTCTCAAAGTCCAAAATGGTGAATTTGAATGCCCAATGATTTTCTTCCTATTTCTCTAACTTTCTCTTCTCGCTCCCAAGAAGAATGTTTCTGTCTAACTTTCTCCGTCCTACTCTATTTTGTTCTAGAAACTAATTTCCTCAGGCCACCAATTGTTTCATTAGCTTAAGTTGCCTAGTTTAACTCAAATTAACCTTACTTAGACTCTAAGAAATATAATTTTCTAAGTAATAATAGTTTAACGATATTAGTTTGGCTTAATCATCTCATTTAAGGTTTTCTAAATTACCTAAGTGTTCAATTCTCAAATCCAAAAAGATGAATTTTAATTCCCTTTGATTTGCTTCCTATTTCTCTTTCTATTCTCTAACTTTCTCTTCTGGCTCTCAAGAAGAATGTTTCTCTCTAACCTTCTCTGTCCTTCTCTATCCTTCTCTATTTTGTTCTAGGAACTAATTAGCTTAGGCCACTAATGGTTTCTTTAGCTTGAGTGGCCAAGTTTATGTAACGCCCTCAAAATCAACCCATCACATAAATAATATTGACATGCGTTATAAAAAGAAAATAATATATTATCTCATTCATCAGAGTATTACTAAGTAAGGATAGTACATGTAACATCAAAATAAATGCCCTACGGGCTTACATCTTGCCAAGCCAACACTTGGACACAAAAATATGAGTTCTAACTCAAATACAAATAAAGCCCTAGGCTTGAATGTTTACATGTAAGTCAAATAAAAACAAATAACTTAAAACAAGGCTTCAAAATCTAATTCCTTCCAAGTAGGCCTGTAAATGGATCGGATTCGGATCGGATCTGTCAAAATCCGAATCCGATCCGATTAAGACAAACCCGAATACCACCAAGGGGCCAGCCTAGTTGGTAAGGGAGTGTGCTCCTCTCCTTACTGACCAGGTTTCGAATCCCCTTCTACTCAAGTGGGAGTCCGACGGATGAGGTGGATCGGCTAGCTCCCCCCAGTTTGGCTTGTAGGGTCGGATCCATAGGGTCCGGCCTTGGGAGTGTTCTGGGCATCAAAAAAAAAAAAAAAGACAAACCCGAATCCGATCCGAATCCGTTTAGTTCATATCCGATTATAGATATCCGAATCTGAATCCGATGATTTCGGATATCCGATCCGATAATCCGAATCCGATCCATTTATTTATTTATTGAGCTACAATTTTATATAATTTGAAATTTTTTTTTTCATTTTGTGTTTTTTATTCAAATTGAGAATAATCGGATCGGATTTTTGCATATTTAATCCGTTTAATAAACGGATTAAACGGATTCGGATTATCGGATCGGATTTTTTGTAAACGGATTCGGATTATCGGATCGGATTCGGGTCGGATTCGAATTAAATCCGATCCATTGACAGCCCTACTTCCAAGGTGATGTTCCCTTATAGGGTGAGCCACAGCCCAGTAGAAATATACTAAACCAATTATAAGCATTGAATAAAGCAATAGCATTCAATAGATGGTTAACAATGATAATCAATTATATCAATATACAGTCTTAAGACACTAATGTCTATGATACTTATCAATATCCATTATTATCAATATGGCTCAGAACCTGGCCAAACTTACAACTGTGAACTATATAGCATATTCACATTACTTCCAATATCAACAACACAAATGAGACTCAGGCTCAGACTCAGGCTCATAGTTTTGGGCCATCTCCGCCAAGAGTGATTGGGGAGTCACTGCTATGGGGAATGGTGGTTCGCTAACTAGCCGAGTTAGAGACTGGGAGATAAGCGGGAGGATAGCTACTGGTTTTCTAGTCGCTTCTTGTCTTCATGTGACCCATCCTAATTGATTGCTCTGCCACGCCTGACATGGAGTGATGGGGACACTGCCGTGGGGTTTGAGGCTTGTGATCTACCAAGGAAGGGACTGGGGGATGTGATGATTGCTCTCATGTTTTGTTGGCTATGTATTGGTTTGATGCAGCGAGGCTATTGTTTTTTCACTACAACTCTCAAGACCGTGGCTTATGGTTACTGACCGTACAAGCTTCATGTGATTCTGTTGGGATTTCTCGTGGGGTAGATTTTTTCTTCCGTCACGGCTTTGGTTAAGTGGCTTGGATGTCACGGCTATGAGGAGTGGGATGCTTATTGGATTCCATGTGTTTATCTACAGTAGAGACTGGGGGCTTGTGGGGTTGGTGGTTTCCTTCGTTTCTGGCTTGAGTGTTGTAGCTTTGTGAGTGTATTGTGTTTTACTAGTTTTGTGATGCTTTTTTTTTTTTGTATCCTTGCCCATATATCCACCCCAAGTTTTCTTCTATTATCTCTGATGGTAGGAGTTACTTGGGGACAAAAAGGATATATGGGCAAAGTTGGGTTTTTCTGTTGCTTTGTTGTTCTTGTATATCCCCTCTTTCTTAGAGGGGTGCAATGGTAGTTTCGTTTGGGTTTGTAATTGTTTTTTATTATTTGTTGTTGGGCGTGCCTGGGGTATGCCCCTTGTAACTTTGTAAATTTCATTGTCTTTATTTTATGACTTACTTACCAAAAAAAAAAAAAACACTTCATACTTCCAGATTGATACACATTTTAGTGCTGTATCAATAAAACACTTCAATATAAATAAGCACACATAAAAGTGATGCTAATGGAGTCCATCCCCTATCTCCTCCCAAACAAAATCCGATTTAGAGGTCCATCCCCTATCTTCCCCTAAACCGTGGAGTACATCCCCTATCTCCTCCCACACAATATGCATATGCAATGCTCAACCAATACATGTATTTTTCTGTATTAATTCAATAGTCAAAATTAATGATTTAGCCAATGTGATTAGTTCCAGTTTGCCCTAATCCACATGCAATGTCTACAACAATCATGACTATCCTCCACCGATAGCCCAAAGCAGTTATTTCTAAACAAGAAATAAAATATAATAACAATAATAATCTCAACATTTAAATATGAGAGTGATTAAATAATCCAACTACACCATTTAAACTTATAAATCCCCAATTCCATGAATTCAACTAATATTCCCAATTTTCCTCTAATTAATTGTACAAATCAATTTATTAAAACAACTAGGGTTTTTCCCAAAATTACCAAAATACCCCCACCATATTAAAGTACCAAAACTTAGAACAAAACTCATAAGATGGAGTAGGAAATCCCTACCTCAAATGAAGAGACTCGAGAAGATGATGAAAATACTCGGATGTGTTCCAACCCACAATTTTTCGGATCAAAATGAAGATCAAGGGAAGCTCCACACTCAATACAAAGGAACTAGGGTAGAAGATCACTAGAACTAGATGTATTTATAGAGAGAAGATGTAGTCTAGAGAGAGAAACTCTCAAGTTATTCATTCAATGAACTTCATTAAATTGATTAATGTATCTCATACATTCATGATACATAATGCATCCTCTATATTAATGAATTCATTAGATAGATTAATGTATCTTATATATTCATAATAGATACATAATGCATCTCTAAGATTCATTCATAATAAATCCATCACATTCAATGTATTAGCATTAGTCTTCTATACATTGAATATATAGGTATCAATGATTAGTCACCATCTAATTGATGTACATGTATCTTACTAATGAGATGAATCTAGTATAATCATGCAAAATCTTTGAAAAGTTAGAGAGAGAGAATGGCCCGAAAAAGTGATCCAAAAAGCTATTTTTCAGACTGATATACAAACAGTCGCTCAGCGTCAAGCCCAAAATCTGGACATCAACCCTTGGTTTCCAAACACAACCAACTTTGTTTCAAACACCTTAACACGACCCAAGACTCATATACAAAGAGTAAATGATGGAAACGGGAATAAGACAACAACACATCTATGGAACCGAGTTCGGAATACAATTAAACAATGAAGGAAAAATCAGAAATAATCACAAGGAAAAGACCGGGGTCGCTATAACCTTCCCCCCTTAAAAGAATTTCGTCCCCGAAATTAAGCATAAAGTTTTCGAAAACAGGTTTTTCTCAAATTCCAACAATATGACATTACAATAATGAACTTGACCCAATACTGGTCATTTCATCTCTTATCAAGAGGCATCTCATAATATGTATATAAAACAACATATATTTCAACCTGTATCAGTATTATGCATTTTCCTTCCAATTTTAACAATTTCAATATACATGATTCCCATTTCCATATCATATTCAATTCCATGATATATATAAAACACATTCAATCTATAAATGTGACATTCCACTTCCATTATGAAGCAAGTTTCAAACAACTATCATTAAACCAAAACATTCTCAATGTTTTACAACTTAAGACATATATATAAAATTCTTAAGTCCAACAATATTACAAATAGTGATGTTTCCACAAAACCTTTACCAAAGGGATGGTCTTGCCTCGCAAAACTTGATCCCGCCTATCCAAGACTCGAATCGGTCTCTCCTCATACGAGCCATCCTCGTCAACCACTAAATCAGTCCAATCCAACACATGTGATGGATCCGGCTCATACTTCCGAAGCATACTCACATGAAACACGTCATGTACTCCGGACAACTGCGGTGGCAAAGCTAAACGATAAGCAGCCTCGCCAATCCTCTCAAGGATCTCAAAAGGACCAATGAACCGAGGGGACAACTTCCCGCTCTTCCTAAACCTCATCAAACCCCGTCTAGGTGATATCTTTAGAAAGACATGATCACCCACCTCAAACACCAAAGGTCTCCTCCTACGGTTAAGCATAAGATTTCGACGACTGGGTCAGAATAAGCCTCTACGGATAAGCTCAACTTTCTCCGCTGCTTCTCACCAACTCCGGACCCAACAGAGGTGCATCACCCACCTCGGCCCAACAAACTGGAGACCTACACGGTCGGCCATACAAGGCCTCAAACGATGCCATACCGATACTAGACTGGAAACTGTTGTTGTAGGCAAACTCCACCAATGGTAAGTGCCTCTCCCACCCATCAAATCAAGAACACAACCCCAAGCATATCCTCAAGGATCTGAATAGTACGCCGACCGCCTGTCACCGAGGATGATAAGCCGTGCTAAAGGTCAACTTAGTACCTAAGGCACTCGCAAACTCGCCACAACCTAGCAAGAAAACGAGGATCTCTATCTCGAGACGATCGTCACGGGACCCCATGCAACCTCACTATGTCCCGAATGTACAAGTCGGCAAGATGATCTACCGAATCTCACGCCAAGATAGGAATGAAGTCGCCGACTTGGTCAACCGGTCTACAACCACCCAAATAGCATCACTACCCCACTGAGTCCTCGGAAGACCCACAACGAAGTCCATAGTAACATGCTCCCACTTCCACTCTGGAATAGGCAAGGGTTGCAACAAACCCGCTCCTTCGATGTTCGGCCTTCACTTGGCGACAAGTAAGGCACTTAGACACTAAAGTCGCCACATCTCTCTTCATACCCCGCCACCAAATCAAGCGACCCAAATCTGATACATCTTAGTGCCTCCGGATGCACCGCATAGGCGTGAATGATGAAACTCTCAAGTACCTCCTCTCAAAGAAGACTCAGACACAAGCAGAGCCTCTCGGTATCTTACACTCAGTCGAATACACCGTCAAACCCTTCTCAACCTTCCCATCGAGATCTTCTCTGAGGATTCAACCTCAAGGTCACCTCTCTGAGCCTCTAACACTCGAGTCACAAGTGTAGGCTGCGCAACAACAGAAAACAAGGCCGCAGCATCAACGGATTCGCCCAGAAGTAAATCAAACTCTCCAAGTGCACCTAACATCTCCCACTCTCGGATGGCTATACTAGCTATGTCACCAACAGATTTCCTGCTAAGGGCATCGGCCACCACATTGGCCTTCCCCAGATGATAATGCAACTCAAAGTCATAATCCTCAATGAATTCCATCCACCTCCTCTGCCTCAAGTTCAAGTCTTTCTGTGTAAACAGACATTTCAGACTCTTATGATCCGAGAATACCTCGAACCTCTCAGCGTAAAGATAATGCCTCCAAATCTTCAAGGCAAATATCACAGCTGCTAACTCTAAATCATGCGTAGGGTAATTTTTCTCATGAATTTTCAACTGACGTGAGCCATAGGCAACCACTTTCCCCTCTTGCATCAACACACAACCTGCATCTCTCGTGAAGCGTCACAATAGATCTGATAACCCAACCCTCTCCTAATAATCAAAACTGGAGCGGTGGTCAGTCTAACTTTCAACTCCTGAAACGACTTTTCACAAGTCTCACTCCATACAAATTTGACTCCCTTCCGAGTCAATCTAGTCAAAGGCGAAGCTAACCTGGAGAAATCCTTCACAAACCGGCGATAATATCCAGCTAATCCCAGAAAATTGCGGATCTCAAACACACTCTTAGGCTGTGCCCAATCTTGCACTGCCTCAGTCTTGGATGTATCAACAGACACCCCTTCCCCAGAAACTATATGGCCTAAGAACTTCACCTCTTCTAGCCAGAACTCACACTTCCCAAACTTAGCATAAAGCTTATGGGCTCTAAGTAACTCAAGCACCACTCTCAAGTGTTCCTTGTGCTCCTCCTCCGAAGGTGAATAAATCAAAATGTCGTCCACGAAGACGACTACAAAACGATCTAAAAATTCCCGGAAGATCCGGTTCATCAAATCCATAAACACTGCCGGTGCATTGGTAAGCCCAAATGGCATCACCAGAAACTCATAGTGGCCATACCGCGTACGGAATGCCGTCTTCGGAATATCCTCCTCCCTGACTCTCAACTGATGATAACCCGATCTCAAGTCTATCTTAGAGAAACAACGGGAACCCTTCAACGGATTGAACAAATCATCTATACGAGGCATAGGGTACTTATTCTTGACCGTAACCCGATTCAATCTCCGATAATCTATACAAAGTCTCAAAGCACCACCTTTCTTTTTAACAAAAAGGGCCGGTGCACCCCACGGCGAAACACTAGGACGGATATAGCCCTTATCTAGCAACTCCTGGAGCTGAAACTTCAACTCAACTAACTCAGCTGGGGCAAAACGATAAGGTGCCATAGAAATCGGCGCTGTGCCGGGCACTAGGTCAATAGAGAACTCAATCTCTCGATGCGGTGGCAAACCAACAAGATCCTCGGGAAAGACGTCCGAGTACTCACAAACCACCCTTGGCAACACAATCTGGGTCTCATCACACTCACTACTCATAAGGCTAGCAAGTAGACCACTAAGCTCACTCCGCCCTCGCGGATCACATCCCGGTGGCAAAACACTACCAACCCGGTCCCCCAGAAAATGGAAACACTCTCCGCTAATGGTACAACAAGTGACCCTCTGGCGGTAGCAATCAATAACTGCCCGGTATGACGATAACCAGTCCATACCCAAAATAACATCAAAGCCCTTCATAGGCATAACTACAAAAGAAAATGGGATTCTATGATAGTCAACCTCTATATCACAACCCCTAACACCTTGTTTCAAAATCAATTCACCCCCAAGAGGTGATACTACACAAATAGGAGACGCTAACTGTGCTAACTCCAACTCCAAAACAGATGCAAATGCAGCAGACACAAAGGAATGAGATGCACCCGTATCAATCAAAACATTAGCAACTGAGTTGCAAAACAAGAAGGTACCTCTCACAACAGATGGAGCTGGTACAAGATCCTGCGCGGTAACAGCATACACACGCCCAGCCGGTCTCTGATCAATCTGCTCACCCCTAGGAGCATAAGACTGCTGCACAGACTGGGACGATGAAGCCCCCTGATTGGCCCTCGAGACCTGACCCGACTGAGCTGGCACCTAACCCTGAGTCTGCCTCAAACCAGATGCACCAGGTGTGCCACCCAACTGTGGGCAATACCTCTTCATGTGCCCTGCCTGACCGCACTGAAAACAAGTAAGCGGCTGGCCTCTACCCTGACTCTGGCTCTGAGATCGAGCCGAAGATGATGCTGCTCTCTGTACTCCTCCCCTCTGAGGACAAACTGGAGACTTGTGGCCCAGCTGGCCACACTTGAAACAAGTAATGTCTCCCTAGCTGCCTTTCCCAGAACTAGCACTCGGCACTGGAAAAGTGGATCTAGAAAAGCTACCCTGAGACTGCTGAGGATTAAAACCTCTCTGCCTCTTGCCATCACTCTGGCCATCCTGACTCCTCTTGGAGCCTTTCAGCCCTTCCTCCTCCTCCTGCATCATGATCTCCGTATGGGCTGCAGCATCAACCAGACGCCCATAATCCCGAATCATAGACCCAACAACTCTCAACTTGAGGCCGCGCCTCAACTTCTTTTCGAACTCAATGCAACGACGTTCCTCAGACGCCACTAACTCAGGTGCAAACCTGGACAAACTAGTAAATGCAGCCTCAAACTCAGCCACTGAAGAACTCGACTGCTTAAGCTGACAGAACTGGTCTCTCAACTTCTCTCTGACTGCTGGAGCTAAAAACCTCTCTTGGAAAGCATTCACAAAAGCCTCCCACGTAGCTCCTATGCGACCCTTAGTGAACTTCCACCACTGACCCGTATCTCCCTTCAGCTGGAACGATGCCAAGGTCATTTTCAACCCCTCATCTTCGATGCCAAGCATCTCAAATGTCTTCGTTGTCTGTTCGAGCCATTCGTCTGCCTTAAGTGGCTCTTTAGGATCACCCAAAAATTCGTCCGAGTTAGACCGGAAGAACTCCCTCCTCAGAAAAGAAGGACACAGATTCGCAACATGAACTGAGCACGATTCTCGGCTCACGAGAATGCCCTCGACTCCCTGAATGCCCCTGCTATCTCTCGGGCTAAAGCGCCCATAGCCTGCTGGCCTACTGGCTCGGCCACATTGGCCTGGCCAACTCCCTCCTGTACTGCCGGAATCTCCTCTGGCACTGGCACCTCCTGCCTACCCGGCCTACCACGCCTACCGCGTCCTCATCCTCGTCCTAACATCCTAAGAAAGGAAACAAAGACGTTAGCACATTAATAAATGTGTCGAAGCTAAACACTCGGGTCCTAATGCATTAGACAACAATAATTCATTCCACGTAAGCACATAATCACATAAGCACCTACGAATTTCATTCCCGGATAATGATAGTCCCAAAGTGTTACTATAGTTCCGGTTGGAAGCAGCAGTGATCAAGTGCCTTTCCAACAAGACTACTAGAAACTCAAGGGTCCAATCAACATCCTAGAAACTACGTTCCATACCCACATAATCACATAAACATGTTATCAGATAAGCATGTAATCATTACACTAAGTCTCTATCAAACGAGACGACCCCATTGTGATACGAATCACTTCCCACGTACCCAAAGTATTCAAACCTGGTACGCTCTGATACCAAGTTGTAACGCCCTCAAAATCAACCCATCACATAAATAATATTGACATGCGTTATAAAAAGAAAATAATACATTATCTCATTCATCAGAGTATTACCAAATAAGGACAGTACATGTAACATCAAAATAAATGCCCTACGGGCTTACATCTTGCCAAGCCAACACTTGGACACAAAAATATGAGTTCTAACTCAAATACAAATAAAGCCCTAGGCTTGAATGTTTACATGTAAGTCAAATAAAAACAAATAACTTAAAACAAGGCTTCAAAATCCGGTTCCTTCCAAGCTAAGTCCTTGAAGGTAGCGAATCACCTGGACCTGAAAATGATGTTCCCTTATAGGGTGAGCCACAGCCCAGTAGAAATATACTAAACCAATTATAAGCATTGAATAAAGCAATAGCATTCAATAGATGGTTAACCATGATAATCAATTATATCAATATACAGTTCTTTTTTCTTTGGCATGTGTACAGTCTACAACTGGCTGGTGTTTTGTTTCCCTATCCCTGCGGGTTGTGTTGGGAATTTTATTTTTTAACTTTATTTTTACCTTTTGGTTCGGGCTACATGCACGTGCTGCTATGGAAAATTACACAGATAAGTTTGTTTTGGTGTTATAAAAGCTGGATTGTGCAGGCAAACCTGCTATTGTGGAAGAATAGTTCAAGTACCATCATTTTGCTGTCAAGGGCATGTTTTCCCTGGAACACAATGCTTCTGATAATCTTGGTCTTTGAAATTTCTTTGGTTGGTTTATTCTATTGTTCATTCTCCCTATCTCTAGTTATATATAGATAGTGAACAGGTTGTAAGGCCATAGTTTTTCTGTTTGGTTTTAAGTTCTCTGGCTCTCTTTAGCTTCAGTGAGTTTGTAGGTTTGTTTTGTTTTTATTTTGTTTGGTGGTCTTGTTTAGCACCACAGTAGTGAGATCTAAGCACCACAGTAATGAGATCGTCGTGATCGAATTAAAGATCTAGTTTAGGGTATAATAGTCAGATAAAATATTTAAATAATAAATTTTGTCCTTTATACAAGATTTTATAATTATGAGAGGGTTTTAAAAGGATTTTTTTTTTTTTTTTTAACAAGAAAGTGAAGATAAGATGGGTTTATGGCCAAATTTCCCTAAAAAAGGGGACTCCGTATAACCTGACTTCTTTAGTTTTTGCCTCGTCTCCTCCGCCTCTATCATGATCTCGACATGTGCTACGGCTTCAACAAGCCGGTCATATTCCCTAATCATATTGCCGAAAACTAAAAATCTATATAGGAAACAAAGGGAATATCACAAAACTCCCTATTCCTAACATAAAAAGTCTAGATCTACATTCTAGAAGTGTAAATCTATATTTTAAAAGTGTGAAAAAGGTTGTCGAATCATCATCGAAACTTGGCCAGGAATCACCTAAAGATTGAAGCTCTCGTCCCTCTCTCTCTAGAACTCAATCTTTCATTGTTGATACGTGGTTTTTAGACTATTTTTTATTTTATAAACAAATTGACGATTAAAATCCTGATGCAATTGCCATTAAAATAGGAAGTTATGAAGGAAGCAAACTTTTTTCTACACAATTTTTGTAGGTAGTGGTTAATTCATTGGAATGAAATGATCATTCTATTAAAATGTTTATTCTCATGTTTAATTGATTAAAAAAATAATAAAAAATACATTACAATTGTAATCAACAGTTATCAAATTGAATGATCATTCACTAGTAGAGTTTAAAGAATGATCATTATATTCCATTCAATTTCATTCTATCTCATTCCCATAAATCAAATAGAACATATCAGATGTGTCAAAATTACCTCTCATTGTGACAAAAGAGTGATTCCATAGTTGTGAGACTTGTACCATGCAAGTCAGGACTACATTGTTAGGGTGAGTTTGGTTACTTTGTCCATAAATTCTTATATCTCTAAACCTCTCTTATCATGTTGTATAGTTAAGAGAGAGGCATGAAAAAAGGGACATAAACATTGGAACAAGGACTTAACTTATGACTACGCTATTAAAGTTGATAGAGTTTGGTTCCTTTATCTCAAAATGCTCGTGTCCCTATGTTTCAAACCTCTCTTATCATGTTGATAGAGTTTGGTTCCTTTATCATGTTGTACGACTGAAAAGAAAGGCACACATATTGGTACAAAAACTATTATGCTGAGGTTTGATATGACCTATTCCTATGAAAATGAAAAGCAAAGCAAAATGAAGAGAATGAACACACAGTTCAACAAATTCAAGACACAACTCAAGCTACAGTTGCAGCCTCAGCTCAGGTTATAGCTCAAGGTCTTAGGCTTAGGTTAGGCTTAGGTTTAGGCTTAGCTATGTTGTTGCATGGTACAAAATAGCTTAAACAAAATATCTTAGACCACTATTTGTTTTTAACTTAAGTGGGCCAAAATAAGTTAACAGTCATGAGAAGGCCCAGGGAATACCGCGAACACCTCAACAGGGACCAATGTAAGTTGTCGAAACTTATAGAACTAGCGTGGGACTCCCAGTTTGAAAACTAAGGGGAAAAAGACACTTTTTTTCACACTTAAGCTTGAAAATAGTCAATCGGGGTCCAAAACTGTGTAAGAGTCACAAGAAGGCTCGGGGAACACCTTAAACACCTCGGGAGGGAGCATTGTAAGTTGTGGAAACTTACGGAACGGACACGAGATTCCCCAGTTCGAAAACTAAGTCAAAAAAATGTACTTTTTCACACTTAAGGTTGAAAATAGGCCATCGGGAGCCAAAATCTTGTAAGAGTCACAACAAAGCCCCGGGAAAAACTCAAACACCTTGGGAAGGACCAATGTAAGTTGTCGAACCTAGCAGAACTAGCACGGGACTCCCGGTTTGAAAACTAAGTCAAAAAATGCATTTTTTTCACACTTAAGGTTAAAAATAGGCCATCGGTGGCCAAAATCCTGTAACAGTCACAAGAAGGCTTGGTGAACACCTCAAACACCTTGGGAGGGAGCAATGTAAGTTGTGAAAATTTACGGAACTGGCATGGGACTCCCGATTTGAAAACTAAGTCGAAAAATGCACTTTTTTCACACTTAAGGTTGAAAATAGCCTATCGGGGGCCAAAATCATATAACAGTCACAAGAAGGCCCGGGGAACACTTCAAACATCTCAGGAGGGAGCAATGTAAGCTGTAAAAACTTATGGAACAAGTACGGGACTCCCGGTTTAAAAACTAAGTCGAAAAACGAACTTTTTTTTAGACTTAAGCTTGAAAATAGGCCATCAGGGGCCAAAATCGTGTAACAGTCACGAGAAGGCCCAGGGAACACCACAAACACCTCAGGAAGGACCAATGTAAGTTTTGAAAACTTACGGAACTGGCACGGGGCTCCCGGTTTGAAAACTAAGTCAAAAAATGCACTTTTTTCACACTTAAGTTTGAAAATAGGCCATCGGGGGCCAAAATCGTGTAACAGTCATGAGAAGTCCTGAGAAACACCTCAAACACCTCGAAAGGGACCAATGTAAGTTGCTGAAACTTACGGAACTAGCACAAGACTGCCGACTTGAAAACTAAGTCCAAAAAGACACTTTTCTCAAACTTAAGCTTGAAAATAGGCCATCGGGGATCCAAAATCTTGTAACAGTCACGAGAAAGCCCCAGGAACACATCAAACACCTCGGGAGGGACCAATGTAAGTTGTGAAAACTTACGGAATTAGCATGGGACTCCCAGTTTGAAAACTAAGTCAAAAAATGTACTTTTATGACATTTAAGATTGAAAATAGGGCATCAGGGGCCAAAATTGTGTAAGAGTCACAAGAAGGCCCGGGGAACACTTGAAACACCTCAAGAGGGAGCAATGTAAGTTGTAAAAACTTACGAAACTAGCACAGGACCCCCAGTTTTAAAACTAACTCGAAAAATGCACTTTTTTCAAACTTAAGCTTGAAATAAGCCATCAGAGGCCAAAATCGTGTAACAGTCACTAGAAGGCTCGGGGAACAACTGCAACATATCGGGAGGGAGCAATGTAAGGTTTGGAAACTTACGAAACTGGCACGGGACTCCCGGCTTAAAAACTAAGTCGAAATAGGCCATCGGGGGCCAAAATTGTTTAACAATCACAAGAAGGCCTGTGAAACACCTCAAACACCTCGAGAGTGACCAATGTAAGTTGTGGAAACTTACAGAACTGGGACGGGACTCCCGGCTTGAAAACTAAGTCGAAAAATGCACTTTTTTCACACTTAAGCTTTAAAATAAGAAATCGGGGGCCAAAATCATGTAACAATCATGAGAAGGCCCGGGACAACTCAAACACCTCGGGAGGGAGCAATGTAAGTTGTGAAAACTTACGAAACTGGCACAGGACTCCCGATTTGAAAACTATGTCAAAAAATACACTTTTTTCACACTTAAGCTTGAAAATAGGCCATCGGGGGCAAAAATCGTGTAACAATCACAAGAAGGCTCGGGCCACACCTCAAACACCTCGGGAGGGACCAATGTAAGTTATGGAAACTTACGAAATTGGTATGGGACTATCGGTTTCAAAACTGAGGGGTTGTTTGGGATAAACTAAATAAGTACACTTTTTGACTTTTTATAAAATATGGGTTGGGTATAGGTTGGGTTTGAAGTGATGAGGTAGAGAGGTGATGTGATTTAAATAAAATGATGTGACTTAAATAAGATAGTGACTTTTTTACTTTTTTTCGTTATGCCAAACCACGCCTAAGTCAAAAAATGTACTTTTTTCACACTTAAGTTTGAAAATAGGCCATCGAGGGCCAAAATTGTGTAACAGTCACGAGAAGGCCCGATGAACACCTCAAACACCTCGAAAGGGACCAATGTAAGTTGTGAAAACTTATCAAACTAGCACGAGACTCCCAGTATGAAATCTAACTTGAAAAAGGCACTTTTTTCAAAATTAAGTTTGAAAATAGGCGATCAAGGGCCAAAATTGTGTAACAGTCACGAGAAGGCCCGGGAACACCTTAAACACCTCGGGAGAGACCAATGAAGGTTGTGGAAACATACGAAACTGTCACAGGACTCCTGGTTTGAAAACTAAGTCCAACAATTTTTCTCACACTTAAGCTTGAAAATAGGCCATCGAATGCCAAAATCGTGTAACAGTCATAAGAAGGCCCCGGTAACACATCAAACACCTCTGGAGGGACCAATGTAAGTTGTGGAAACTTACGGAACTAGCACGGGACTTTCGGTTTGAAAACTAAGTCAAAAAAGGCATTTTTTTCACACTAAAGCTTGAAAATAGGCCATCGGGAGCCAAAATCCTGTAACAGTCACGAGAGGTCCCGGGGAACACCACAAACACCTCGAGAGGGACCAATGTAAGTTGTGAAAACTTACGAAACTAGCATGGGACTCCTAATTTGAAAACTACGTCCAAATGGGCACTTTTTCCCACTTAAACTTGAAAATAGGCCATCGGGGGGCCAAAATCGTGCTACAGTCACGAGAAGGCCCAGGGACACATCAAACACCTCGAAATGGACCAATTTAAGTTGTGAAAACTTACTAAACTAGCACAGGGACTCCCCGTTTGAAAACTATGTCAAAAAATTAACTTTTTTCACACTTAAGCTTGAAAATAGGCCATCGGGAGCCAAAATTGTGTAACAGTCACGAGAAAGCCAGGGCAACACCTTAAACACATTGAAAGGGACCTATCTAAGTCGTGGAAACTTACAGAACTAGTACGGGAATCCCAGTTTAAAAACTAAGTCGAAAAAGACAATTGTTTCACACTTAAGCTTAAAAATAGGCATTCGGGAGCCAAAATCGTGAAATAGTTATGAAAAGGCTAGGGGAACACCTCAAACATCTCAGGGGGGACCAATGTAAGTTGTGGAAACTTATTGAACTGGCATGGAACTACCGGTTTGAAAACTATGTCAAAAAATACACTTTTTCACACTTAAGATTGAAAATAGGCCATCGGTAGCCAAAATCGTGTAACAGTCACGAAAAGGACTGCACAACACCTCAAACACCTCAAGAGAGATCAATGTAAGTTTTGGAAACTTACAAAACTAGCACGAGGCTCCCAGTTTGAAAACTAAGTCCAAAACGCACTTTTCTCACACTTAAGCTTGAAAATAGGCCATCGGGGGCCAAAATCGTGTAACAATCACAAGATGGCCCCGGGAACACATCAAACATCTCGGAAGGGATTAATGTAAGTTGTGAAAACTTACAGAACTAGCACGGGACTTCCGGTTTGAAAAGTAACTTGAAAAAAGACACTTTTTTTTTTTTGGTGAATAAGACATAAGATAAAAAAAACAAAGAACTACACAGCTACAAGGGGCATACCCCATGACCTAACAAAAAACAATACAAGAACGAAAGGAGAAACCTGAAAACACCAGCCCAACAAAACAAGGAACAAAGACAGCTACCTAGATTTTAAAAGAAAGAAGAAATAAAACATAACATGAAAAAATGTTAAACCCAAAAGATATGTTCATGAGCCGTATACATTCGAATGAGGTCCATGAACACATCCAAGCGACAGCCCACATCTGAAACAAAAAACCAGTCCACACACACGAAGCAACCAGAAGCAAACACAAATCTAAAAACCATGCACATCCCCCACGGATAGGCCAAAGAGAAATAATCACATCAAAACCATCTAACATCCAAACACAGAGTTTCAAAACAAAAATAGAAATTAAAGAAGGACAAGTTTCCACAAAGGCGCTACAAGCAGCCATCAACACAGACCAGTAACCTCTAGCACACGAGCTGCCAAACAATTGAGTGCCAACAAACCAGCAGCCACCAAGAGAGGTATAGATCTTTCTCTCCATGCAACCCCAGCAGTGCTTAAACATTGTAGTAAACCCATCGTAGCAGCAGCCATCAGGGGAAGTATAGAAATTCCTTCCCACGCATCCCCAGCAGAACTCAAACATTGTAATAAACCTTGAAAAAACAGACATGAATGAGTGCTTCCAGCAAATGTAATACATCCTACCAGAACAAAACACAGAAACAACACTCTCAATATAGGGTCTCACAACACTCGGCCCACAATTTAGGACCTCACCCCACTCAAAATTAGCTTCCTTAACCTACAAATAAAAATTTACAATATATATAAGCATTAGTATAAAATATGATGACTAAGTTCACTCGACCCACATTGTGAACAGAATATTTTGAGTATAACTCACAACACTCAACCCTCAAACAATAACAGTAGACTCCAAAGAGAACACCAGACTTGACCTGCAAAAGACCAACCGATTATAAACGCTCCTATATGCTCACCAACACTCAACCCACATGTAGGGAACTCACATCACTCAGCAGCCCTCCCATATCTGATATTATGGGGCTTCAAAATAGTCTCTGGCAGATTCCATTGGGCAAGAAACCAGCTGTCACCAATGGATCTGGGCAGATTCTTTATAGACAACATTCTATTTCTAACCATTTGGATAACAGATTTAATAACAACCTTTTCAGGTTTAAGCTCTTTGTTAAAAATTCTGTTATTTCTCTCAATCCAGATGAAGTAAACAGAACAAAGGAATGCATTAATAATAATGTTGACCCTCAAAGAGTTACCCTTGACCTCCTTAGAAGCATAAGTAACAATGTCGGGCCAATCCATAACAGGCCACTTTATGTTGCATTTAGCTTCAATGGCACACCAAACTCTGTTAGAGAAAATGCATCTAAAGAAGAGATGAGAATGATTTTCCTCAGAGTTAAGGCAGAAAGGGCATTGAGAGTTAGTAGCCAAGCCAAACATACGAAGCCTATCACCAGTGTATAGTCTATTGTGAAGAGCAACCCAGACTATAAAACTGACTTTAGGAATTCTATGAGGGCCCCAAACAAGCTTGTGCCAAACCACCTTATCAAATCTCTTTCTCCAATGATTCCAAGCAGAGTGAATGGAAAACTGACCATCAGGAGTAAGATTCCAGATAGCTTGATCACAACTAGAAGGGTTAGGTTTACAGCACACAGGAGTGGAAGAGATTAACTCCTGAATTTCCCAAGAGTTGTGAGTGGGCCACTTCCAAGAGTTACCATCAATGATTTGACTAACTTTTGTTTCACTGTTAAGGTTAGAGTCATACATAATTCTATCCCCGAACTTGTTCCACAACGGACCTAGAGGGTGCCAATTATCATACCAAAGGAAAATAGCCCCCCCACAACCAATTTTGTGATTAATCAGAGGAGATAACCAATCCCTAAGAGACAAAATTTTCCTCCACACCCAAAAAGGATCATTAGGAACCTTAACTTTCCAAAAACTCTTACCCCTAAGTAAATAAGATTTGACCCATTGACACCACATAGACATCTCACCCCCAGTAAACAAGAACTAGATATGTTTAGCAATGGCCGCTCTATTCCAGGTTTCAAGAGATTTAAAGCCCAGACCCCCCTCATTCTTAGAGCCTTCCTTTGGTCTAGCAGTAATCTCAATACTCATAGTGCTAAAATTGCCTGGGAGTCTGTGTGTTTTTTCACACTTAAGTTTTAAAATAGGCCACCGGGGGCTAAAATAGTGTAACAGTCACGAAAAGGCTTGTGGAACACCTCAAACACCTTGGGAGGGAGCATTGTAAGTTGTGAAAACTTATGGAACTCGCACGGGACTCCCGGTTTGAAAACTAAGTAAAAAAATGGACTTTTTTCAAACTTAAGGTTGAAAATAGGCCATCAGAGGCCAAAATCGTGTAACAGTCACGGGAAGTCCTGAGGAAGACCTCAAATACCTCGAGAGGGACCAATGTAAGTTGTGAAAACTTACGGAACTAGCACGGGACTCCCGATTTGAAAACTAAGTCCAAAAAGGCATTTTTCTCACACTTAAACTTGAAAATAGGCCATCGGCGACCAAAATCGTGTAACAGTCACGAGAAGGCCCGGGAACACATCAAACACCTCGGGAGGGACCAATGTAAGTTTTGGAAACTTACGGAATTATCACGGGACTTTCGACTTGAATAGTAAGTCGAAAAAGACACTTTTTTCACACTTAACATTTAAAATAGGCCATCGGGGGCCAAAATCGTGTAACAGTCACGAGAAGACCCAAGGAACATATCAAACACCTCGGGCGGGACTAATGTATGTTGTGAAAACTTCCGGAACTTGAACGGGACTCCCGGTTCTAAAACTAAGTTAAAAAATGCACTTTTTTCACACTTAAGGTTGAAAATAGGTCATTGGAGGGCCAAAGTCGTGTAACTATCACGAGAAGGCCCGGGGAACATCTCAGACACCTCAGGAGGGACCAATGTAAGTTGTGAAAACTTACGGAACTACCACGGAACTCCCGGTCTGAAAAGTAAGTCCAAAAAGCCACTTTTCTCACACTTAACGTTGAAAATAGGCCATCGAGGGCCAAAATCGTATAACAATCACGAGAAGGACCCAGGAACACATCAAACATCTCTGGAGGGACCAATGTAAGTCGTTGAAACTTACGGAACCAGCACGGGACTTCTGTTTTGAAAACTATGTCGAAAAATGCACTTTGTTCACACTTAAGCTTGAAAATAGGCCACTGGGGGCCAAAATTATGTAATAGTCACGAGAAGTCCCGGGGAACACCTCAAACACCTCGGGAGGGACCAATGTAAGTTGTGGAAACTTACGGAACTAGCACAAGACTCCCGGTTTGAAGACTAAATCCAACAAGGCACTTTTCTCACACTTAAGCTTGTAAATAGGCCATCGGGGGGCCAAAATCGTGTGGCAGTCATGGGAAAGCCCCGGGAAGTAATCAAATACCTCGGGAGGGACCAATGTAAGTTGTGGAAACTTACAAAACTAGCACGAGACTCCCAGTTTGAAAACTAAGTCAAAAAAATGCACTTTTATCGCACTTAAGATTGAAAATAGGCCATCGGGAGCCAAAATTGTGTAACAGTCACGAGAAGGCAGGAGGAATACCTCAAACACCTCGAGAGGGACCAATGTAACTTGTGAAAACTTTCAAAACCAACACGGAACTCCCGATTTGAAAAGTAAGTCGAAAAACGCACTTTTTTCACACTTAAGCTTGAAAATAAGCTATTGGGGGCCGAAATCCTGTAACAATCACGAGAAGGCCCAGGGAAGATTACGCCAAACTTTGTTGAAGGGCCAACAACATATGTCCACTATATTTTCCAAAACTTGAGCCATCAATGATGTCGATAAACTAAGTGGGGATGATCTAACTGGTGAAGAAGGGGTACTCTAAACAGTTGATACGGCTTTTTTTCTTCTACTTCGTGTGATCGGTGGCAAAGAAACTAACACTGGCTATCTTTAAACCAAATCTGTAGTGTTACAAAGTCTACCAACACGAGTCCACAGAACTTGGGTATATTTGACTGTTCTGAAACTATGGTGCCCAACTACCTTGCAAAAATAAAACAGAACCCCTAATCAAATTTCAGCAGCATGCTGGTTCAATTTATTACTACTAAATCACACTGCAAAAATGAACTCAAACCTCACAAACTGAAATGCCTGAACCATTTATCTAAATCTGAGAATCCCCATACATTGCACATAACACATAACAGGAAAGAGAACAAACACCTCTATGGGGGCTAGGGTTACCATCTCCTAGCTTTGAATTGATCTAAGGTTTCGGATAGTCGAACTTTGAAGAATCGGGCCGGATGAGGGCCCGGTACGACCTGTTGATAATGTGAATATTCACATTGACATGTTAACATTCACATTGATAAGAGTATAAAATTGACCCGTGTCCCATGGGCGGCCAAAAGCTTGCCCGCGGCCCGTTGACAATGTGAATATTCACATTGATAGGAGTGCAAAATTAGCCCGCGCCTTATGGCTGCTCAAAACCCGCCCACGGCTCGTGGGCGGCTCGGGGCGAGCCCGGCCCGGCCTGTTGACAATTTGAATATTCACATTACATGTTAACATTCACATTGATAAGAGTATAAAATTGGCCAACGGCCTAGGGCGGGCCCGACCCGGCCCGTTGACAATCGAGACTTCTAAATATATATATTGTGGGGGGCAAATAATGGGAGCTGTAGAGATTCCGGATAGTCAAACTTTGAAGAATCGAGACTTGAAGCATTCGGCAATAGGCTCGAAAACTCAAATTCAACCTTATTCGGCTAAATAGTCGATTAAGCAAGGGGCCGAGTGAAGATCGGTTTATTATAAAATATGTTGAATAGGAGGTTGGAAATGGATCTAATCCCGAGGCCTAAAGAAGAAAAGATATAAATAAAAGAGACATCAGCCAGAAAGAGGTATGTGATAATTGTGGTATTTAACTTAGAATACAAGTAATCTAGAGGGTAGAGACTGACTTGTCCGTGGAAGTGCTAATTCCGACACCCCCGACCGGAGTGTTTATTTCTTTTTAGGTGACTATCGGTGGATCACGAGCGTCCCCCAATATCAGAAGAGTATTTCTTGAACCACTTCTTCACATATATATATATATATATATATGTATTATTTTATAAATAAAATAGCATCTTAGTATAAAAGATATATACTTCATTCTTTTCTCATCTTTTATTCTCTTTTATTTTTCTAGAAAAAAATTTATTCATTTTATTAGAGATTGTTTATATGATATTTAAATTTTTTTATGTGTATATATGTAATTTATATATCATATTGTATATATATGTGTATTTGTCTTGTTAGAAATGGGCGCCCATGTGGCATGACCATTTAACATTTTGAACCTGATCCAAATGGGTTTTGAATTTGAATTCAAACCTATTTGGATAACTACTCTGGATATATATCTATCATATCCTAATATGGATAGATGATATAGATATATGATATTATCTCTAGTAACTTATATGGTTAAAGGAGATAATTAGATTATATATCTTATATATGGGATATGGGAGATGTAGACAAAAACAACGTATCATCTCTATTTTTTCCCATATACAGTTTCTCCCATATACTGACTCTCTCCCATAAACAACAATCAATAAGCTATTTGCACTGTGATTTGTGTGGGTGATATTCACCATTGTAATATCACCCCACTGCTGGGTTGATTAACCAGATTCAGGAAGCACTGATTTACCCACGAGATCCATCAGAGTTCAGAAAATATCAGAAAGGTATGACCTTAAATATTTTTATTCCGCTGCGTCATACTTTGTTTACATTGGTATCAGAGCCTCTAATGGATATTTTCGTGTTTCCATTAATCACGTGTATATTTTTATATGTATATGTATACATTATATACATGAATGTTAGTAAAGAAAATAAAAAATCTATTTTATTAGATTAAGAGCATAAATATTTTTTTTATGTTCTTTAAATGTCATTTTTAATGCCATAAATGTTTTTATTGTGAAAAAATGGAGTCCGACAGTACAAAAATCGGACCAGAAAACACCTTGGAAGGCGGTGCGTGGGCTTCACGCTACCACGCTTCACGCACGCTGGCTTTGCTTCCATCGCCATGTAGTCGTTCACGCTTGCCACGCGCGCGCCACGTGCCGAGCCGCCGAGTCATGAAATGAGCCGTTTCCCCAGCTGGCTTGGATGTAAGGCTCTGTTTGTTTATTTTTTTAATTCTAAATTGCGTTAAATGGCTATAATTTATTCGTTATAGCTTTGTTTTAAGCATGGTTGGTACCGTTAGACTCAGAATTAAATTTTGTATCTTATGTAAATTTTTGAAAATTTTACGAAAATAAAAAATATTTTTTATGTGTTAATAATTCATTTTTTATACTTTAAAATGATTCTGGTATTGCATAAATAATTTTCTGGGGTTGAATTTTTTATTGTGGACTTCTGAAATGTTTTACTATCTACTGGTAATATTGTCTCAGTTTATCAGTTTCTAGATTTTTTTATTTCTAATTTTATGTGTGTTTATTAGTTATTTAAAATTTCAGAAAATTTCAGAATGATATACATCTTAATTATGGCATAATCTGAATATTATTTCAGTTTATCAATTTCTGGATTTTTTATTTCTAATTTTATGTGTGTTTATTAGTTATTTGAAATTCCAGAAAAATACCAGAAAATTCCAGAAGTGATATACTTTCTGTTATGGCATAATTTGAATATTAAATACAGCATGTTGTTTTTTTTTTTCCTAGAATTTCTAAATTGTTGTAATAAGAATAGCATGATTAATTGTTTTTTATTTTAATTCCGTTATTAAATGTAACATAGCATGTATTGATTGTGAATCTACATTATGATGCTGTTGTATGGAATTAGAATTTTTTATCATGCTTTTAGACATGCCATAATCAGTGGGAGGTTATTCGGTTGAGAGAAATCTTTGTAGATTAACTCCCGAAAACCAATGTTTTGCACATAAATTAAATTAAATTTTGGATAATTGTCACCTGTGGCGCAAGAGATGATTACGAGCTTAGCGGATTTTCGATCTTGCGACTTGTGTAATATTGTCACTATTTAATTTAATTTTTTGCGGCAAAATTATATTATGCTAATCAAATTAATCCCAATGCGAATTTCTCTCTAAATTGACTTAGCTTATGGAAGTTAATTTGGTTGACCTAGACTTAGTAGAGATGTTCAAATGTGAACAATATAATCTCATTCTTTAGATGAGCAAAAGTCTTGGAGACTTTAGATCAGACCCTAATTGAGCCAAAGTAAGGAAACATGACTCAAAGTCGCCGTGGTTTTGTTGCCTTATTTGGCGCAATAAAAACTAATGTGTGCGCTATGGTTAGCGGCATGCTACGTAGTTTTGGTTGGCGAATTTTGGAGTTATAAAATTATTAAGCCCTCAATAGATCTGTATATGATCTTGACTATTGAGCTGTGCGGATTGACTTTATAATTTGACTTTTAATAATGTTGCATCATTGGATGAAGTAACATTCAAGAGTCACGTCATTCAAGAAATGCGAGCTTAAATAAATTAGTCATTAAGTGTAAGACGAGTAGCCAGAATGAGCAGTGTTTTGCTCTCTACCCAATTATTGGGAGTGGATGGAGCAAAATTTCATGCACTATTATAGTGTGCATTGAAATATCACATGAAGTTAAAAGATTAGCACTTAGAAGCTGCAAAATCTATTAACACTAAGTGAAAAGATTAGCGCTTAGTGGCTGCAAAATCTATGAGCATTGCCAACTTGTCTAAGTCAGGACACTTACTGTTTCCACACTTAGGTGTGAGACATGAGGAGGGGCTTCTTTGTATAATTCCTTAGCTAGACTAACGTTTTTTAATAACGTTTACCACTAAGCGCAAACGTTGCAGCATAGTAATGAAAAGGTCAAGGCCGACAAGGTTGTTATGACTCTAAGAATTTGACGCATGGCTCGTGAGAGCATTGTGTTGAATTAGACTCTTTAGCCTAATTCGCGCTTAAGTTACTTCAGGAGCTGACTTGGATGAAGTAACATTCAAGAGTCACGTCATTCAAGAAATGCGAGCTTAAATAAATTAGTCATTAAGTGTAAGACGAGTAGCCAGAATGAGCAGTGTTTTGCTCTCTACCCAATTATTGGGAGTGGATGGAGCAAAATTTCATGCACTATTATAGTGTGCATTGAAATATCACATGAAGTTAAAAGATTAGCGCTTAGAAGCTGCAAAATCTATTAACACTAAGTGAAAAGATTAGCGCTTAGTGGCTGCAAAATCTATGAGCATTGCCAACTTGTCTAAGTCAGGACACTTACTGTTTCCACACTTAGGTGTGAGACATGAGGAGGGGCTTCTTTGTATAATTCCTTAGCTAGACTAACGTTTTTGAATAACGTTTACCACTAAGCGCAAACATTGCAGCATAGTAATGAAAAGGTCAAGGCCGACAAGGTTGTTATGACTCTAAGAATTTGACGCATGGCTCGTGAGAGCATTGTGTTGAATTAGACTCTTTAGCCTAATTCGCGCTTAAGTTACTTCAGGAGCTGTCATAGTTGATAGCTTATTCTCTCCTTCTTGTGGATAGTAGAATTAATTGCAAGTAACTATGAAGCGAGAAATAGATATGGCAAGAGGAGTATCGTCATTTTTCAACTAGATGCATTAAAGTGTATAGAGAATAAAATTGACTTGAAGGTGCAGGGGATTAGCACTTACTAGTTAAATTTGCGATTTAGGCGCACTTGAAATCTCCATGACATCCTTTTATGATCTAGTAAATATGAGTTAGTTGTGAGTCATTACCTAGTTGGGCCTAAACCTTTAAAACTGGTCTTCGAGAACTCACACATAAAGATGATTGGAATTAGCTTATGACATTGGTCATGAACCGGTGGCTTATTATACTTAATCACATTAATGAGATGATGACACGATGGTTTGAGTAGGCCTTCTCGGGCCCACTCGCTTATGACATCATGTTCTCATGTGAATGTGTAACTTTGTTCGCAATGGTTGCGCACAAGTAAGTAGGAAAGCCATAGAAGGTCATTTGTATTGGCGCATTTAGTCCACTATGATTTTTTTGACTAGATATGTGTAAGGGTATGATAGCTATGCCTCAATCTCGACACATTTATAGATTACGATACGCATCTGAGTCAAGACTATTTGATCTCCCATAAGTCAAAAGTTTTGAGATGATTTTTTGACATTGCACATATGAGGTTGAGATCAATTAGATAACAGCTTTTGTGCTTTTAGTTTTGACCAAGGTGGCGAGTATCTATTTGAGTTATTTTAGAGAACTCTGTGAAGAGAAATGGATGCTTAGAAAATTGATTATTCCTAATACTCAACAACACAATGGTGTAGTAGAGATAAGGAATTAAATATTGTTAATGTTAGGTGGATAATGGCGCAAAATGTTTTCCAATTGGGAATTGCACTAGTTTATTGCCTATATCCCTAACTCAGTGCCCTCCATATCAGATTTTACACTCCATTTTGAGTAATGGGTTAGCAGAGAGCCATCTATGGGCGATCTGTAACCATTAAGCAGCTTATCTTTATTCTACTTCTCATAAGATTGTGAAGTTAAGACCTAAGGTTCAATAGCGCATTATTGTATGCTGTCTTGTAAACACATAGGGTTATGTGGCGCATTATTGTATGCTGTCATGTAAATCCTCCGGGTCATATGCATATAAGTAAGCAGCTTTATGGTAGTGTAACTAAGTCATATAAAGTTTTCTTAGTAAAGGTGACGTGTATAGAGTTTTGGAACTCTATAAGATAGAGAATTCTAAGCATAGCGCTTTTATGTAGCCTAGTTGAGAATGGAAAGAAATTTCCAATATCCTAGGGACAGTGGGAGCGATGTGCCTACTAATGGATTACTCCATTAGAGAAGAATACTCTACATTCTTAGTTGCGTGGTAGCGAATATGAAAATTTTCCATGTCACCACTGGGTGATTGAGAAGGAAACATTCATGATTGCTCCGCAAGATGATAAAGAGCCTAGGATAATGCCAAAGGCTCTAGTCCCCTGTTTTTAGAAAGTGGATTAATGTTGCGCAGTTTAAGACAAAAGTCTTTGAGGATTAACCATTTCTATAAATTGGTTGACTTTACATTATGACGCGAAACTGTTCTAAAGTTATGCGTAATTTGGATAGTCATTGTTGAGGCATAAGGCTCGCTAGATACCGAAAAGTCGCACCATCGAGAAAAGTGTAGACCATGAGGAGACTTCCTCCTGGGGAGTGAGGTTATTTCAACTTAGGCTATGATTGACATAAGTTCGGAACATTGATTTGTGGACATTGTGACCCAACTTCTCGTTGGAGAATTGGATAAGTAGATCCGTAGGGATTTACCTTCTGTTTTTATGGTGAAAAATTAGGAGCGCAAAAAGGTTGCTAGTTCCAATAAATCTTTTACAGCCTAAAACAGTTATCCAAATAGTGGTTCTTAGATTTCGTCAAGCCATGATAGGCAAACGATAATCGATGAAGACCACTGAGGCATGATCAATGGTCCAAAAGAAGTTTTTCCTTACTTAGTCATTATAAGCCAGGAATTTATAGGGTTGTCGCCACCTAGGGTGGGCAGTCCTCTATTTTAGATATGATGGACATGGGTGATGTAATTTATATGCTCGGATATACGATCCTTAGGGATTGTTTTGGGAGAATTCATGTCTTGTCTTCGATGACTTACATAAGGAATATCCTAAAACGATTCTAGATGCAAAATCGCAAACCCATTGACTTATCTATCGGTAAAAGCTAGAGCCTTAGCTATTGAGTGAATCCTCGGATTGTCTTTAAGATAAACAAATGACCTATATTCCTTGATCTTTTCTTTGTTGTGGGAGCCTAAAGTACGCTATGTGGGCGTATTCAGCACAATAAGTGTTATCTTTGGTAAATGGTCAATTGAATTGTTTAGACATTGACCTTGCTCATTAGACTGTGGATAAAATGCTTTACTAGTAGTATATTAATTTGCTCCTTGTAAGATTCAATGCGCTAGTTGGGCGCATCAAGAATGAACGCAAATTGGTCACCAAAATATTTTTAGAGAGGATATTGCGCAAGAGGTAGTGATCTTAAATCACTTCATGTGAGGCGCACATAGAGGATTCCATTGTATATGCTTATCGCAAGAGGTGCTGATAAGGCTTATGTTTGGAATCTAGAATTGTGATTTTGAATCACTTCATGTGAGGCGCACATGGTGGATTCCGTTGTATATACTTATCGCAAAATGTGCTGATAAGGCTTATGTTTGGAATCTAGAATTGCGCAAGCTGTGGTCATTTTTTTTTAAAAAAAATCGATCACTTATTTTGAGATGATGGGATGTTGACACTATTATGATTTGTGTCATAATGATTAGCAAATGATGATGTCAGTAGGCAAGATTGGCTCACTCACACGAGCAATCACCCTTGGCGCTTGGGAGCGAGCAAGGATGAGTGTAATAACCCGACCCTCATACATGTTTTCTGATATAGTTTTAGTCCTTGATGTGAGCAATTGAATGTTTACTGTGAAATTCCGTAGAAAATTAAAGTGATGTAAGTGAAATCCATGTTTAAGGAAGTCTATCTGTTGAACAAGGAACATATCTGTTCCTCTAGAATGTTTAGAGCAGAAATTGGGGGCCTTAACGACTTAATTTTCAGAAATGGATTATATATCTGTGATCAGCATAATTTTTAGGTAATACGAAATTTCAATTTCGGAATGATTAAACGATTGATTTTCGTCTTATATGTCTTTATTATATATATATATGTGTCTAAGTCTTGTTTTGAGGCCTAAGAGGAAAAACGTGAGACTCTTTTTGGGAGAGAAAATAAGAGAGAGTGGAAGAGAGAATTGGGGGAAAGGAGGATTCAACAAGAGCTTGGCAAATTGTTAGTGTTGTGGAATCTAATTCAAGGCTACACTCTGGAAGGAATTAGCACGCTATTACAACACTGTGAGTAATAGTACGCTATATGTACATTTTACTTTCTGTTATAACGCTCTAATCCTCGTAAGTGATTTCACTTCAAATGGATATACGTGTGAACGTTGAAAAAGCTACATACAGTGGTGTAACTATGGAATTATTCTGCTCTGTCTATATTACATATTCACTTTCTGTCATCTGTAAGCAACTGGTATTATTTCCTGTTATTACGAGGCAAATATTTTGATGGATCAAATGCACATACTATTATCCGCAAATTAAGGACATTGATTCATGATAATAAGCAAGTGAAACGTGGGTACATTATGATACTATAGTATTTATGTACCCTTGGAATTAATGGATGATGTTGGCACTTTGTGATAAGTAACTTAAATATGCTAACTCCTCTAAATGATAAAAAGAGACTATGTGTCTCTATATGGTCAGAAGGCTAGTCCGTTTTGATGACACTATGGTTGTTCCGCTATGATACTGCTTTGTTTATGATATGACATGATGAAACTTATTGACTTCGGTGTGGAGCAAAGTGTCAGACTAACTAAGTGCTACACTTTAGTGGGAGCCATCTCTAGAATCCGTGACGAGCCACCTCTTGAGTCCATGCACAATTCAGATATTTCTAATATATTTGTGTGCCGAAGGCTACTGTCTTAAAGGCTATCTGTGTGCCGAAAGGCTACTGTCTTAGAAAAGGCTATCTGTGTCTTGAAAGGCTATCATGCCGAAGGCTATCTGTGTCTTGAAAGGCTACGTGTCTTAGAAAGGCTATCTGTGCTTGAAAAGACTATCTGTGTCTTAGTAAAGCGACACTGTCTTGAAAGGCTATCTGTGTCTTAGTAAGGCTACACAATGTGTCAAGGCTATCTGGGCTGAAAGGCCAATCTGATAAAGTTGGGCCAATAGGTCAATCTGTTAAAAATTAGGTAATAGGCCAAGAGCCGTCCGAAGGTAAAATCGTATTACTTTTGTATTTGAGTTGATGCATGTACAGCTACGCATTATGATTTAATTGTTTAAGTACTAATATTCACTGAGCTTGTCTCATTCTGTTATTTTGTCTGATTCTGTAGGTAATCAAGTCTAGCATCATTGTCAGCCATCCTTTGTCAGCCTGAGGACGACTAGGCACTCAAGAAGCCCTGTATACTAAAGCAGTTTTGTTTGGCTTTGCCTTTTGACTTTACTAGTTTCGTTGGCTTAAAGCCGTTTGTAATTAATGTTTTGTTGAGTGCCCAATATCCGGGCCAGACTTGTACATTTGTATATATCTCAGTTGTTCATTATTATCAGTTGGTTTAAGGCATGGTCCTGGTTTGTGATAGTAGCTCAATGGATGTGTCCAATTATTGTACTTTTGAATTTAATGCTTCCGCTTAGGCCCCAGTTATCATTTACATCAGGATATTCTGTCTGTTTCTGAGTAGGTCATGTCCAAACCTTTTAGGGGCGAGTTAGGGGCGTGACAATGAGACTAGTGGTTTATTTTTGTTTGGAACCAAGAGAGACTGAAATTATCCATTACGCATGTCGCCTTGGTTACAACCAAGATGAGGTCGTGTTAAGGACCAAACATGGATGTTAGTACCCACTTTCCATGTTGTTATGATTAGCAGATCGAGATCTCATTTGGCGCCTAGGAAGCAGCAAATAGAGAATTCGGGTTAGGCGCTAAGCGACTAGACTAATATCTGCATTGTATCGAGTATGACGTCACTCTTTTGGAAGAGTTACTCCACCGTAGCATGTATTCATACTACATGTGCTTGGCGACCAAGTAACGAGGTGAGAGAATGGATCCCTGTTTCCTCACCGTGTGAGTCTTACGTGTCATTATTGATATGACTTTCATTTATGTACCCTTTTGTGACTTTTGACTATGTCATAAGGTAAGGGGTTGATGTTCTGCTACTTTGGTATGTTGCCTGCGGTCATGTATGATTCGGCCTTAAGGGACATCCTTGGGAAAGCGGTCAATCCTAAACTAAATGGCATGAGTGCAAAGGGAAGATCATCTAGTATTACACCACCACTGTTGTATATTCATTGCCGGCAACTCATATCGCTCTGTATGAGAGGCGAATTGAGTGTGAATATATTGCAAGAATTGAGAGGGTCAAACATGCTCTTTTTGAGGGATTAGAGATGTTTTTTGGACCGGTGTAATTAGATGGGTCTGGGGTATATGAGACACTATTTTTGTTCCTTTTGGGTTGATGTCTCTATGCTGGCTCATTTTGAGTTTCTAGTATAGAGCTCCCACATGCAGGTGTTCTCAGCGGTCGCACGGTGCATTGGCTAGTATGAGATTGTTCTTTTTGGGGAGATTGAGATAGAGATGTGGCAGTGTCATGCCAACTCATGTGCGAGTGGGAGATGTTAGAAATGGGCGCCCATGTGGCATGACCATTTAACATTTTGAACCTGATCCAAATGGGTTTTGAATTTGAATTCAAACCTATTTGGATAACTACTCTGGATATATATCTATCATATCCTAATATGGATAGATGATATAGATATATGATATTATCTCTAGTAACTTATATGGTTAAAGGAGATAATTAGATTATATATCTTATATATGGGATATGGGAGATGTAGACAAAAACAACGTATCATCTCTATTTTTTCCCATATACAGTTTCTCCCATATACTAACTCTCTCCCATAAACAACAATCAATAAGCTATTTGCACTGTGATTTGTGTGGGTGATATTCACCATTGTAATATCACCCCACTGCTGGGTTGATTAACCAGATTCAGGAAGCACTGATTTACCCACGAGATCCATCAGAGTTCAGAAAATATCAAAAAGGTATGACCTTAAATATTTTTATTCCGCTGCGTCATACTTTGTTTACATGTCTATACGGTAAAAAAATATTATTTATCTTTTAACCCCTGTAGTAATAAAATCCTAATTTCATCTCTGTATGTGTGAGAGAGAGAAAGAGAGTATGTGCAAGGCATATTAGTGAGTGTAAGAGTTAAGGGTAAAATCCGTTTAGTTTAATTTTATAATTATGATTTAAGTGTGAAATTGTGATTTTAAGTGTGGAGTTGTGAGTTCAGTTTTAAAAAAATAAAAATTTATTTGGTTATGAGTTTTGAAAATATTTTTGAGTTTTTGAATTTTGAATTTTGAAAAGAATTTTGAGTTTTGAAAAGAGTTTTAAGTTGTATTTTGAGTTTTAAGTTTTTGAATTTTGAAAATTTTTGAATTTATTTCTTTTAAATATTTAAAAACGTTTAAGAAAAATTTATTTTTCATTTTAAATATTTTATTTCATTTTTGTAAATTTTTTAAATTCAAAACATAACTCCACACTCAAATCATAAGCAAACACATAACTCCAAACTCAATTCAAAAACTATTTTTAAAACTCATAACCAAACACATAACTCAAAACTCAATTCAAAAACTTTTTAATCAAAATATTTTTTTTATTTTTTTATTTTATTGAATAATATTTTTTGTTATTTTTTTAAGCAAAAATGATCCGTAGCTCGAAAGGAGCGGGCTCAAATTTCGTTTTGGGTTCGATTTTTTTTTTTTTTTTTTCTTTTCTTCTCCTTGTCTTGCTTTTCGAATTGAGAGACAGAAAAGAGAGAGAAGGAGAAAACAGGAAGAGAGGAGGAGAAGAAAAGAAGAGGAAGAGAGGAGGCGATCGGTGGGGAGAAGAGGAAGAGAGAAGGGGGTGGTCGGTGATCAGGGTCGGTGATGTCAGTGATCGGTCGCCCTTTCCAGTAGATCTGGATTTGATTGTTGATGAAGATGATGAAGATGATGATGTTGAAGATGATGATGATGTTCAAAACTGAAGATGAAGGGCAAAATCTGAAGATGAAGGGAATGTTGATCTGGATTGAAGGAGGAAGAGACGATCGAAGGTGATGGATGGATTCAAGATGGATCTAAAGGGGGAAAAAAAATTGATCGCCTCTGTTTTTTTTTTTCTCTACTTCTTCTTCTCTCTCTCTTTTTTTTTTTTTTATCTGGATTCAAGATGAATGGGAAAAAAAATATTTGTTGCTGATGAAGATGATTTTGATCCTTTTTAATCAAGGATTCAAAAGATTTTGATTTTGGATTCACCTTTGTTGCAGATCAAAAAATGAATAGGTGAATAGGTGTTGCAGATCAAATATTTTGATCAAAATATTTTGGATTCACCTTTTTAATCAAGAGAAAGAAAAAATAAATGATTTTGATTTTTTTAATTTTGATTTTGATCCAGATCTAAAGATGATTTTGATCTAAAGGTGAATAGGTGAATAAATGATAAAAAGACGAAGAAAAGAATCCAGATCTATTAATAATTCTCTTTAATGGAGGCTGCAAGACAAGGAGAAGAAAATGATCTATTAATCATTTTCTGTTAATGGAGGATCCAGATCTAGACAATGAGAAGAAAATGAGAAGAAAAGGATCCAGATCTAAAGATGATTTCCTTGTTAATGGAGGTTGCAAATGCTTGGCGGAAGAAAGGAGGAAGAAGGAAAACAATTTCGAGCCAATTTCGAGCCAAAAATCTCGAGCTACGTAGCGGAGTCGTTTTTTAAGTATTGGCCAAATAATTTGTTATGGTTTAGATATAGGGAAAATTTGTCTAAGGTCCCTCTCCCAATTTTAGTAATGGAAGAGATCCACAATATTATATTATGATGTCTAAGGTCCCTCAACTTCTACACCAATATATCACAGAGAAAATTAACTCTCTCAAATCAATCCTTATGTCGAAGTGACACTCGACCTCCAAGACGATGACACGACCGTGCTCCGCAGTGTGGAACCGACAACGATCCTCAACATCAATCGAAAGTTCGCCTTCTTTAGAGGAGCAGACACTCCGCTAGCGTCGACGTCCGCCTCTAGTTCGCGGTCTCCGACAATGAGACGGAGTTCGTCGAATCGTATCTTTCAGTTCTCGCAAGAGTTGAAAGCAGAAGCGGTTGCAAAAGCGAATCATTTCTCTCAGGAGTTGAAGACGGAGCTGAAGCGGTTCTCGTGGAGTCACGGTCATGCGTTGCGTTCAGCAATTCAAAACGTTCTCGTAGTAGGAGGTAGCAACGGTCTGGACTCTGCTTTGGTCGCACGAGCTCTTTGTTAATAGAGAGCTCGTCTCGATCGCACCCGTTCTGGTGCCAAAAAAGCTCTAAAAGGACTCTGATTCATCAGCAGTAGCAAAAACAACACCGTCGATTGATGGAACAAAGTTCAACACAGCTTCAACAAGCTTGCCAAGGACGGTTATCTCTATCGTGCCAATTTCAGACAATGCATAGGTCATAAAACTCTCTCCAATTACAATGGTGCGATTTCAATGCGTGTTTAAACCTTTTCAATCTCAATTTTTATCATTTCTGGTTGTAGGAATGAGAGATGATTCAAAGGAATTTGCGTTGGAATTGTTCGATGCTCTGAGCAGACGACGAAGGTTGAATGTTGACAAGATCAGCAGAGATGAGCTTTACGAGTATTGGTCTCAAATCACTGATCAGAGCTTCGATTCTCGACTCCAGATCTTTTTCGACATGTATGCATTATTATTTTTTCTTTTCAAAAAAATTAATCAGTGTATTTGGTTTGAGTTTTTTTGGATTAAGTTTTTTGAAAACTGAATTTTTTATTTTTTGTGTTTTTTTGTTTTTAGTGAATATTTTTAAAATTTTAAGCATTTTTTTTAGTTTTTTAGATGCACTTAACTTAGATGTATCTAAAAAATAAAAAAATTGTGAAAAAATATTTTTAAAAATTATTAAATACATAAAAATACAAAAAATGTACTGAATTCTCGTATGTTTTTTGTATTTTTGGTATTTAGTGAATTTTTAAAAGTTTTTTTTTCACAAATTTTTTACTTTTTAGGTATATTTATGTTAGATATATCTAAAAATTAAAAAAATTGCTTAAAATATTAAAAAAAATTCATTAAAAAAAAAAACATAGAAAATAAGAAAGTAGAATTTTCTGAAAACTATTTTCAGAAAAACGAAACCAAACAAGCTGAATAGATTTATTCTCTAATTTGAATAAATTTTTCTGGGTTGTAAAGGAAAATTTCTCTGGGTTGTAAAGGAAAATTTCTCTGGATTGAAGTGAGTCCAGAGAAATTCTTTCCTAGTCCAGAGAAATTTTCTGGACTTCTCTAGTTTAAACTTAATTTGTTTAATTTGCTCTGTCTTTAATTGAGTAAAATTTGTGAAGTAATATGTATGTATTTATACTATTTGTTTGTTTGTTTTGTTTGTTTGGTACACTTCGTGAAATTTACTGAGACAACTCAGTGAAATTTCAATAAAACAAACTAAGAGAAATTTGTTTTTTGGAGAGAAATTCTCTCAGAGGCCCAGAGAAATTCTAGAGAGAAATTTCTCTAGATGAGAATTTCTCTAGAGAGAAATTTCTCTGGAGCAATTTTATCTGTGACGTGAATTTTCTCTGAACTAATTTTCTCTGGATTAACTTGAGGGACCTTAGACATTATGAAAATATTAGATATCTTTTATGTTATAAAATCTTAATATGATGGACCTTAAAAAAAAACCCTTAGATATTAAAAAAAAATTAAATATTTTAAAAAATAAAATCATTATTTTAAAACATAAAATAAAAAAATATTTTTAAAAATATTTTTTAAATAAAATTTTAAAAAGAATTTGATTATGAGTTTTGAAAAAAAATTTGAATTAAATTTTGAATTGTATGTTCGATTACACAATTGAAAAAAATTTACAATTTCAAAAGAATTTGGTTATTAAAATTTTTATTAAAATTTTGAGAGGTGTGTTTGGTTACTACCCAACAACGGCTATATTGACCACCGCCCCCGCCGAACGGTACATTTCTCTCACAAAATTGCAACGGAGATAAATGTTTATCCTCCTCTCTCCTCATTTGCGATTAAGCTCATATCCCGAACCCACTATCGCTCTCTGAAAAGTTTTGGTTAGGATTTCTCTCTCTCTCTCTCTCTCTCTCTCTCTCTCTAGAATGGACAGTGAGAACCCCTCCTCCACTTTTTTCACATTCCCAACCAATCCGCCTCCATTCCTCGCCTTCTTCGGCAACGGAACCCCCAATTCAACGTCCTCTCCGTTCTCCGCCGGCCTCTTCTCCCCAACGATAGATCCAGCATCGTCCCCCGTCAAATTATGTGAATTCACCATGTCTCTCACTCCATAAACGTTGAAGATTCCCAAAACGGCTTCGAAGAAAGAGAGATTTGAAGAGAAACCTGCACAGAGAAGAGAGGTGAGAAGCCATGGGAGGGCAGGGAAACCCTAGAGAGAGAAACACAGTGGGGGGAGAGAGAGAGGGGGGGAATGGGGGAGGGGAGAGAGAGACGTTTAGGGGGGGAAAAAAATTAAAAAAAACGATTGGGAGGAAATCGCTTCTTCCTGCTGTGGCGGCATCTTTCGACCCGGATGTCGTCTGCGCTGATTCGACGGCTGGGGATTGGGATTGGGAGGTCACGGGGGATTTCAAGAACATGTCCATTTTCGCCACAATTGACAAGGTTAGTAATTTTACATACATAATATGTGCTATATATTTACATATATACATATTAATTGTGCCAAATTTAGTTGTTTGAATTCTCAACTTGTATCTGTAGAATTTGTGTGAAATTCTAGTAGAACATTCTGGTAATCTCGTAAATTCCCAACTCTGAAATTGATTGCACTGTGGTTTCCTTTTCATTGATTTTTTTTTTTCTTTGTTTCTTTGTGTCTGAAATTGATTGCAGTTTGCAAGTATCTTTTTCACCTTTATTTTGAATCCTGCAATCCCAAATCCCATTGTTGTTAACCTAAGATAACATGGACATAATAAAAAGAAAAGGGAATAAAAACGATAGTTCATATATATACCGGAAATCTTGAATTACACTTGTTGTTGGTGCCATTGACTGCTCAAAGTTTGACAGATTCAGCCCTTCGATCCCCACACTGCTGTGTCTTTCTGAGAGTAGATTAACAAATTAATACACCATGGTTTTGTTTTTCCATATCAAATTCTGATAATATTCATCTTTTCAATGACAAAGCCCCAAAGGGTAATCTATCAACAATAGAAAATTTTCTGTGTTTTACATCCGATTTTTGTTTACATGATGGAAACAATCAAATCACACTAAGTTAGGTAAGCTACCAAATATCATACAAACCAAGCAGATAATGAAGATTTTAGTCTTTCAGCTTAATGGGTGCGTGGCTTGCACCCATTACACAAAGATTCAATTAGAAAACTGGCCCACCAATAAATATTATATCTATATTATGTTGTGGTTTGGCAAAAAAAAATTTAATTGGCTTTTTAGAGTTGAGATTTTTTTTAGTTGGGATTAAAAAGTTTGTTTCGGTTGATTATTTTAGTTTAATGGGCTTGGGGTATAGGCTTTTGAGAATCTAAAATGCTTTTGGTTTACTATGATTATCTCTTTTGTGACTTGAGGAAAAGTTGCAGACTTCAAGGATTGCATTAGGGGGACCAACCTTTCATAATTTGATTTTGGGGAATCCATTTCCTTGAAACCCTAATCTCAACCTTATGTACTTAGTACTAGTTTCCATAAATCCTAATCTCAACATTATGTCCTTTTGTTACATTATTTATTTATACAGCCGGATCTATTTAAAAATAAAAATTAAATCATGTTTCAAAAAAAAAATGTATCAAAACTTGACATGGCACGATAATCAAACTTGCTCACCCTAATAATGGAAAATTTCGGTGGATACATATGTAAATATAAGTTGGTGTTAATTTTGCAATTTGATGTTGATGGCAGTAGTTTAATAGGCCCCCATCCTTATCAATAAATATATTGGGAACATGTGAGATAATACTCAAAATTTACCATTAATGAAAATAAATTTTAAAAAAAAATTGGTTGGTAAAGTTTTTAGAGTTTTTTTTAAAAAAATATTCTAAAATAATAATAATAATTTAGATAATTGACCCACTTTTCAAACTATTTGAGAAACTAACCTGCTTTTTAAAATCACATTCACCTGCACAATACTATTAGGAATCTCTCTCTCTCTCTCTCTCTCTTGATAAATACTATTAGCAATCTTTTTCTTTTGTTTCTTGATTGATTTGCCGGAAGAATTTAGCTTATGGGTTGATGTATAGTTTGGCCTTTTTCCCTCTTATGTAATTTTTGCCCGGGATTTCTCCTTGTGTCTCATTTTGGATTTTATCTACCAGGAAGAGGAAAATTCTCCTTCATTATTCCCCCTTGAGATACAACATGAACAAAATAAAGTTGGTTGTCTTAAGGCTGGTCATGTTGAATTCTCAGACTATTTAATCTTGGATTAGAAAACTTCGGCTGTCATTGATTTAGCAGTACTGGAGGGCCAACATCAATCATTATATTCTCCTATGTGTTGGAGGGCTAACAAGAATTTGAATCAAATGGAAATTGATTGGATGGGATTTTGGTGTGCTAAGAAGTTGATGTACAAATGCCTAGGAGGACTAGCTCCAACCTTCAAAATCACAATTGAAGAAATAATACCTATTGGGAGTAAATATCAATCATTTTATTCCTCCTTTGTGTCTGCTTAGCAAAATCATAGAAGAAATAATAATACATATTGGGAGCAACTAGAATGGAAAGAACCCTCCTTGTGTGACTTATTTGCTAGCAAAATCATAGAAGAAAAAATACATATGAAAGCAAGTCAAATCCAAACAAAAGTATAAAGAAAAATCTTAGCCACAACATATCCAATTTTTTATAGGAAAACTTTTGACTTGAAGGATAGCTAAGGGACAAGCTTGAAAGAAAAAATCTTCCATTGTATGAAAATTGTGAGTTTTCAATCAACTTTGTTTCCATCTATTAAAAAACTGAGATCTCAAGTGGAAGCAGACACCCAATCTCTAGGGATTTTCATGGCTCGAGCAGTGGCCAATGATTTTGCAAAGTCTAAGGTGGTTTTAACTTGGATTTTGGATGGGATTGGTCTTCAAGTCATCTCATTTATAAATACTCGTTCCATCCCCAACTGTTTGTCAATTTTCAGCATTCATGCCTTTTCGTAGGGTCAATAAATAATGTATTTTTTTCCCTACAAATTGAAAGAAAGAATAAATAAAAAAACATAGATGATTTTTTTGGGATGTTTGAAATAGTTAAAATGGACCAGCAATTTCGTACTGGAGGAGAATTAAACTAGTTGTAACCAAAATAAATTTGTCAAATAAGAGAAGCATCCATATTCGCTTGCACTATCAATAGATAAATATGCGTTTTACATCAATTTAATACATTTCAAGTTTGTTTTGGTGATTTCCTAGTCAATGGTGGATCGCGTTTAATTTGTGGTGAATTCACAGAGTATCATGGATGCTTGATACTCTACCAACCATTCAGGAACAAACATCACCGATTTCCAGTGGTATAAGAAACACGCTAACAAGTTTTAGGATTCAACACCTAAGGCACATGAACTGGGTTAGGGTTGGGTTGTTTCTTTTTTTTTTTTCCCCTTACTAATGATGAATTGGTTGGCTACGGGGTCCTGTGGTTTTTGTCCATTTTGATTTTCGACAGGAAGAAGGAAAAAAGAAAAGAAAAAGGGAATCCTTTTGTGTGTCTAATTGATTATTATATTGATTGCAGAATTGATTGGCATAAAGCAAATTGCATCTTGGTTTAATTGAATAAAATGAACAATTCATAATCTCTGTCATGTTATGTTATCAATCCTAAGCAAATTCTTTTCCATTTTGAGGGCTAAATCTCCTCTAGACCTTATTCAAGTGCCAAACAACATTTTAAGTGTGAAGCATTTGCACTTTATCTGAATCACTAGATCTTTAGCATTGTCAAATTAATTTTTTATTTGAAATGTTACTGCAATAGTCGTTTGACCAAAAGATGTGAAATAAAACCCTGTTTATAGATGAGAGCTTATTAGGGTTATATTTTAAGCCTGGTTAAGAAAAATTTATACAAGTCAACTAAAATTTGGGATATACGTAGATCATGGGATATACGTAGATTTTGTTCCCTAGGAATGGCACTGTATAGTTACCAAAAAGCATGACATTTTGCATTTCAATTGCAGGAAACTTTCACCAGAGTAAATGTTCCCATAGAGTGGCTGCGATGATTTTTTCCACGGCGAAGCATGGCTGGTATTAAGGGCGATACATGTTAGATTAGCACAATGTAAGAATGGAGTGTCCGTGTCGTGTCCGTGTCATTTCCCGTGTCCGTGTCCGTGCTACATTTTGCCTCTGTCAGATGGCGTGTTTTATGCCAAATTTGTGTTAAGAGTTGTTGGACTCCAGTTGCTGGTCTAGAGTGAGCAAGTGAGGATGTAGTTTAAGTGTGTCGTTAATGCCTCTTTTGTTGTCTATGGAAGGAGAGGTATAGGACTTCATTTCAAGGAGTGAGGTGTTTGTGACCATGGAAGCATTTTTTTCCCTTCTTTTAAGCAGTTTATTTGTGTGGCCTATAGGGGTTTGTTGCAATCATTGGACTTTTTTGGTCAATTCTAAAGATATTTTTTGTGTGTCATTTTTGCTTCTCTGCATATACTCCGGTTTGCACCCTGTTGAAGCTCTTTTGGATTTTTCTTATTTACAAAACTATGTATATTTTTTGTTGGCTCTTCATGAGACTCATTGCCTTTTACGATTTTCAATAAAAAATGATCTTCTTAAAGTTGTAGATTGCTGTTTATTCTTCCATCCTTGGTCCATGCAAGGTAATACGGGACATTGGGACGTATATCACCTAAGTATGCATCTCTAAAAGTTCCCAACATGGTTTATTCAACAGGGAATGATCTCACAAGGTTGGATCTTCCTGTTTAAATTAAACTACGTAAAAATGTTTTTACTTCTCTTGTCACCCCGTTCAAACTGCGTAAAAATGTTTTTACTACTCTTATCACTCCTTCCGTTTTTGAGAGATGCAACTAGTTGTTTTCTGAAAGTCAACATTGCAGATCCATTATCATTTGAATTGAGATTTTTTGGCATGGCAGTAAATGCAGTAGTTTTGACTATTAAGTTTCATACATTGTCAGTCTTGTACTCTTGTTATGTTCTTTCGAGGCTGGCTATTATTTGGGATCAAATATTTATGCATCAAGTGGCATACCATGTCCATTGAAGGTAAGCAAGCAACTAGTTATGTCCTAAGGCATAAGCATTTTTTCATTAAAAGGAAGGCCATAAACATAAGATTAGTGCGAATGTTGCTGCTAACTATAACATGTGTTTTGATTCATTCCAATATAGGAAGTGAATGCTTGGTAATAATGTATAAACTTGTTTCTAGATGATAGAATTTCCTGATCATTATCTTTGTTAGTAATTGATGCGTATCTACTTATTTTTCATTTTACGTTAGAATTGCAAGCTGGATTCATATGTTCGTTATTAATCTGTTACCCAATTATTTATTTGCAGAAAGCAATCTGCAAGGACCCAACTGATTCAAAGGTTAGTATTGAACTACTCCTCTTCATGTATCATTCGTTATTGTGTTAATTTTTTTAGAACTTTTTTTTTTTGAGTCTATAATCTATATTTTCTTTTTGAAGGCACTAGGGGAAGAAAAGGAGATAAAATATTGAATTTTATTTAATATATATCTATATTTATTTATTTTCTAAAAAATGGAGAGTTGTTTCAACAATGACGTAATAGTCATATAAACCTTTGTTGATGGAAGTTGTTTTCTCAGCCGTCAATAATATGAATCTTATGATTCCAACGTTTATTGTAATCCTTTTCCTACATCCTATGTTTGAGTTGTTAGTTGGATGATATGTGGTTTGTACTCATTAATTGGGAGGGTCATGTCCTGTTGGAGTTCATGTTGCTGTAGTTGTGCATACTGAAAGGCTAGCATTGTGTGTTTCATTCTTCAGGAAAACAAATTTTTTTGCAATATGGTGTTTGTATTGGACATGAATGCCATTTTTCTTCTTCGTCGTCTTCTTTTATCAAGGTGGTTGTGTTAAACACCATTTTGTAATGGATATTGACATGCCATTGTGTCCTTGATATGTGTTTCATGTTGCAGTATTTATCACATTCTAACATCTCACGTACGTAGATGCCTAAACCTCAGGCCTAGGTTTAATTATAGACCAATAGGCATAGTCAAAATTTCATATGTGGTGGTGTAGTATGTTTGTTCCTTAGGATTGATTGGCATTTGTCATAGATTGGATATATTGATGATTCTAGTTTCCTACAATCTATAATACACTATGCTGAATGTTTTCTTTTCTTCTGCTTTTCTTATATATCTGATGTAGGAAGTTCCACCGCTCGATGTACCAGAACTTTTGGCATATTTAGTTAGGCAATCTGGGCCATTCTTGGATCAAATTGGTGTTAGAAGAGGTGAGCAATTCTCTTGAGTTTTGATTTTGATCTTATAATGAAGTGATCAATAATATTTTGAACTTTATATTGATAAAATAAAGGTATATATATATATTTATATATAGAAATACACATAGTTTAGTTCCTATTAATGGGGTTCTAGGTACAGAGCTGACCTTTAATCATTATGTACAAAGTAGCTGCCTTGTATTCACACTCACTACTTCAAGGTTATTAGGCCTGAATTTAAAACCACTAAACCAATCGTCCCTTTTAAAGTACACCCACTTCAGTCCCAATTAATGGAATATATATATATGTTTGTCACGATAATTTGTATTGAGGATGATTGATGTAGTTTCATATATGTCATGTGACAAAATCTTTGCTTCACAACTTTAGATGGTCCTTTAGATAAGCTTTACTACACCAATTGAAACTAGTTTGCAATTCTTAGGCAGAAGTAAAATTTAGGACTGCAGCCTTATGTAATACAGATGCCTTACAATTGAAGTTATCAGAAATGTGCTACAAATTTAAACACCAGAACTACATTACAAAATGGTTTTTTTCTTTATCAATGTATGATTGTCTGCTTTTTGCTATATTCTAGAACTATCTGATGCTTTAAGAAAATTAACGATGTGGATTTGGTATATAGAAAGATTCAGGGGAATAACTGACCTGTTGGTTCCCCTTATTTAGATGGTTGGGTTATGTGAGTTCACAGGTATTAGATAAGCAGGCAACAAGTATCAAAACTTGAATTTTTTTTATCTAGAACTGTCTTTGAGGGTCCGTTTGGTTTTGCTAGACCTATTTGAAGGTGCTTATTTAGGTACACTGACAAAATCAGCTGGGAATGTGTTAGGCAAAGGTTGTTTAAAAAGTGCTACAATTGGGTCACATATAGAATTATAACTTTTGCCAGGGGCCAAGTTTTAAAGTTAATATACTATAATGCAAGTATTTTTTTTTTTTTTTTTTGTTGATAAATTCTTTTTTTGTTGATAAATTCAATGCAAATATCAGTGGGCCCAAAACAACCAATAAGCTAAGAGGCATGATTGGATGTTTTTCTGAAAAAAGCTAACTTTTTGTTTATTTGAAGTAGATCCACTTTAACCAAATGCCACAAATGGAGTTATCTTGGTTCTAGTGTGGTTTGACTTGGAAAATTTTAAATTGTTCCAATTGACAATATGGAAGCAGCATGTCATTTGGAGGTCTGAAGGGCTGTTCTTATATTAAGTATTCCACATGCTATTTGTAATATTTGGTTTATTTTCAAGGAATAGTTCCGTGGTTTATAGCATATAATCTCTATCACTTAATTATTGACAAAAATGTTAGGACAACTAACAAGCGTACCAACTAGACAAAATATTTGGTGAATCCCATACCAAGTGGTGGGACCTATGTACAAGCGCTCTGTTGGTATTTTTTTTTTTAAGTGTTTCTAGCATTTTGGTATTATTGATAGTTCAGATGTTTCTTATACTCCAATGTACTGAACTCAGACTAATCATGGTTACTTGGGTTGAGGTTGGCAACATGATTCCTCTTGCGTATGGTTGTTCTTAGAGTACACACACACATATATATATACATATATATTTTTGTCAATTTTAGAATAAATATGTCCTTTCTCATGGTCTCAATTCTCATTTTTTTTTTTTTGTGTGTTTTTCTTCTGTCTTTGAGGCACCTATAACTTAGTTTCTGTTATTCCTTTTTGACAATATTTTATGCCTTCGTTGCTACTCTTAAACCATCCTGTGCTCCTTCACCTCATATTGTCTATGCTTCATGCTACTTGTAGCTTTAGAGAAATGTAGCACCTCATATTGTCTATGCTTCGTGCTACTTTTAGCTTTAGAGAAATGTAGTCATTTCTTATTGTTGTGCCCCCCTCATGCGTATGCGTATGCGTGTCTATATCCTCATTTTTACATTTGCTTTTTATTGTCATCCAACATTTTGTACGGTATAGCATATGCCATGCAGCAGTCTTATGGAGATTTTCCATAAATTCCTATCCAATTACATGACTGCTTCAGAAGCACTTCTCCTTATCATCCACTTGTTATAGCTTTAGGACCATAATGAGCTGGAGTTGGCACAAAGCCTGCTTGTTCAGCCTGGAACTGGGGTTAAGCGTTAAATAATTTGGGGTTGAGGCAAGATACGTGTGCTTGGCTTAATTAGATTTGGTTCAAATTAGAAAGTTACAATTGGTTCAATAAGGTGTGTTGGTGATGTACAAGAAAGCACTTAATTAATCTGAACATTATGGATTAGTTCTCTCTCTCTCTCTCTCTCTCCACCAGACAAAGTGAAAGCATAGCAAGCAAACCAAATTGTATGTGTGTTTTCGACAGCCTCCAAAATATCCGTCCATCATCAAGGTGAACTACCATTATATCACCATCCTATTGTCTCCAATTAAACCACCATTAATAACATAATCAACGATAGGTCACTACTCACATTCATGTCTCTTTTCTTTGCAACCTACACTAATAGAGGGCTCTTCCTTCTTTACACTAAATAAGTATGTATGTATCTCTCTACTTGCGTATATTGATAGAGGGCTCGTGCTTCTTTATACATTTAAATATATATATATATATATGTATTTTGTTTCTGTTCCCCCCCTTCCCCCTTCATATTTTAATGCTGTTTAATTGGATTTGCATAATTGATAGATTTTAGTGAGAAATTTTTCAATGGATTTTTTTTTTCTTTCATTTCTATTAATTTTTGTTTACTACTTCTGGAGGGTAAATTCTTTTATTTTTTGGTATCTATTTTGACTCTTACCTTTTGAATTGTAATCTGAAAAAATCATTGTTAAGCTCATGGTTGAAATTTCTTTCCATGGAAACTTGTTAAAAATTTATTTATTTTATTGATATTTTTCATTTGTGGCCTAAAGTATCAAGATTGATAAGACCTAAAGCACATACCTACTACATCAAGTGTTTTGGGAAGGGTGAGATTAGAAATCAGACAGAAAATTCATTTTACTTTTTTGGTTAGGTAAAATTCATTTACTTATAGTTAAAAGAGATTGAAATTTTGAAAGTACGCGTTTTCTTTTGATTTGTATCATTATCGTTGTCATGATGATTGCACCAGCATGTGACTGTCATTACATTAGATAGCAGGATTGGCTGTGGTACGCCATCACTGCCGCCACTCCATCACCATCATGATTTCATCAACTATTGGAATAGTTTCTATTTACACCTTGAGATTCATTAAATTATTGTGAACTGTAGTAGTTCAATGTCAACTTAATGTTTAACTGTGAATTGCCTCTATTTATTTCTTTATTTTATTGATTACTATTATTAGTTTTTTTTTTTTTTTTTTTTTTTTTTTTTTTGTGATTTTTTCTTTTCATGTAGACATGGCGTAAAACAGTTGACAGGGCTTCAAAGGTCTTCTTGGAGATGCATTACAACCGGCACAAGCGCTTGACAAATGATATTGCTTAGACCATGCTATTTCACACTGTGGAAATTTTTATCTGACCTGGGGTGTTGGGAAGGAAGGTTTGCCCTTGTGCACTACTAGCGTTTAACTTATATTTACTTATTCTTGTATATGTATTTTATCACCACGGCAAAATAATTGTTGTATTTTGTGTCATACAAATTAAGTTTTTTGCCCTCAAAGTTGTCTTTATGGAGCTGTGTGATTTAAATTGGTAATCCAATTTTCCCATTGTGATTTATAAAATCCAGTAAACATTTTGCTGTGGAAATTTTTATCTGATCGGGCGTGTGGTGGAAGGAAAGCTTGGTCCTTGTGCGCTTCTAGCATCCAACTTATATTTACTATTCTTGTATAGGTATTTTTATCACCACAACAAAATAATTGTTGTATTTTGTGTCATATAAATTAAGTTCTGCCCTCAAAGTTGTCTTTTATGGAGCTCTGTGTGACTTTAATTTGATTATCCACTTTTCCCATTCTGAATTATAAAATCCAGTAAACATTTTGTTGTTGGTAAGCAATATTAATCTTGTGACAACCCTGTTAATCATTGGTTTTGAATGTTATTTAAGTGCTTTGTGTGAATTTGAATGCTTATTATGTGTTTAATATGATTTTTAGGTTCATATCTGTTAACCGTAGGAATATCTGTTGTGATTTCGGTTATAATCTAAAATTGAAGGCTTTAATGACGTCAGAAGTTTGATTCAAATTTGATTCAGATTAAATCAATTAAATTAAGCCTTGATTAATTAGTCTTAAGCTCTATTTAACTAACTTGATCCCTAATTAAGGCCCTAAGCTAATCAATGAGAAATGTTAATTAATCTCATTTAGACACAAAAATCTGCCGACAATTAAGTTTAGAGAGAGAGGAAACTCAATTTTAGAGAGAAGAGCTTGGAAGCTTGGAATTTTGCTTGAGAATTGAAGAACTGACGAAGACAACTTAAGAAATTGCTAGAATTAGTGTTCTTGAAGACTTTAGGTATGTGTTTAATTCTGAATTCATGAACTAAAGTCGAAAGAGGCACTTTTTTCACACTTAAGCTTTAAAATAATCCATCGAGGGCCAAAATCGTGTAATAGTCGCGAGAAGGCCCAGGGAACACCTCACACCTCGAGAGCGACCAATGTAAGTTGTGGGAACTTACTGAACTAGCATGGGACTCCCGGTTTGAAAACTATGTCGGAAAAGTCACTTTTTTCACACTTAAGCTTAAAAATAGGACATCGGGAGCCAAAATCGTGTAACAGTCACGAGAAGGCCCATGAAACGCATCAAACATCTCGGGAAGGACCAATAGAAGTTGTGGAAACTTACGGAACTAGCACGGGACTTCCGGTTTGAAAACTAAGTCAAAAAATGCACTTTTTTTCACACTTAAGGTTGAAAATAGACCATCAGTCGCCAAATTCGTGTAACAGTCACGAGAAGGCCCAAGCAACACCTCAAACACCTCGGGGGGTCCCAATGCAAGTTGTGAAAATTTACGGAACTTGCACGGGACTCCTCGTTTCAAAACTAAGTCAAAAATTGCACTTTTTTCGCACTTAATCTTGAAAATAGGTCATCAGGGGCCAAAATCGTATAACAGTCACGAGAAGGCCCAATGAATACCTTGGGAGGGACCAATGTATGTTGTGAAAACTTACAGAACTAGCACGGGTGTTCCGGTTTGAAAACAATGTAGCAATGACGAGAATGTCCGAGGAATACATCAAACACCTCAGGAGAGGCCATTGTAAGTTGTGGAAACGTAGGGAACTTCAACGGGACTCCCGACTTGAAAACGAAGCCAAAAAATGCACTTTTTTCACACTTAATCCTGAAAATAGGCCATCAAGTGCCAAAATTGTGTAGCAGTCACGAGAAGGTCTGGGGAACACCTTACACCTCGAGAGTGACCAATGTAAGTTGTGGGAACTTACCGAACAAGCCTGGGACTCCAGGTTTGAAAACTATGTCGGAAAAGTCACTTTTTTCACACTTGAGCTTAAAAATAGGACATCGGGGGCCAAATGTAACAGTCACGAGAAGGCCCAGGAAACGCATCAAACACCTCGGGAAGGACCAATAGAAGTTATGGAAACTTACGGAACTAGCACGGGACTTCCGGTTTGAAATCTAAGTCAAAAAATGCACTTTTTTTTCACACTTAAGCTTGAAAATAGACCATAAGTGGCCAAATTCGTGCAACAGTCACGAGAAGGCCGAAGCAACACCTCAAACACCTCGGGGGGTCCCAATGCAAGTTGTGAAAATTTACGGAACTTGCACGGGACTCCTCATTTCAAAACTAAGTTAAAAATTGCACTTTTTTCACATTTAATCATGAAAATAGGCCATTAGGGCCTAAAATCGTGTAACAGTCACGAGAAGGCCCAATGAACACCTTGAACACCTTGGGGGGGACCAATGTAAGCTATGAAAACTTACAGAATTAGCACGGGACTGCCGGCTTGAAATCAATGTAGCAATAACGAGAATGTCCGAGGAATACCTCAAACACCCTAGGAGAGGCTATTGTAAGTTGTGGAAACTTACGGAACTTCAATGGGACTCTCGACTTGAAAACGAAGCCAAAAAATACACTTTTTTCACACTTTATCCTGAAAATAGGCCATCGAGGGCCAAAATTGTGTAACAATCACGAGAAAGCCCGGGGAACACCTCACACCTCGAGAGCGACCAATGTAAGTTGTGGGAATTTACCGAACTAGCATGGGACTCCCGGTTTGAAAACTATGTCGGAAAAGTCACTTTTTTCACACTTAAGCTTAAAAATAGGACATCAAGAGCCAAAATCGTGTAACAGTCACGAGAAGGCCGAGGAAATGCATCAAGCACCTCGGGAAGGACCAATAGAAGTTTTGAAAACTTACGGAACTAGCACGGGACTTCCGGTTTGAAATCTAAGTCAAAAAATGCACTTTTTTTCACACTTAAGCTTGAAAATAGACCATCAGTGGCCATATTCGTGTACCAGTCCCGAGAAGGCCCAAGCAACACCTCAAACACCTCAGGGGGTCCCAATGCAAGTCGTGAAAATTTACGGAACTTGCACGGGACTCCTCATTTCAAAACTAAGTCAAAAATTGCACTTTTTTCACACTTAATCTTGAAAATAGGCCATCAGGGGCCAAAATCGTGTAACAGTCACGAGAAGGCCCAATAAAGACCTTGGGAGGGACCAATGTAAGTTGTGAAAACCTACAGAACTAGCATGGGACTTCCGGTTTGAAAACAATGTAGCAATCACGAGAATGTCCGAGGAATACCTCAAACACCTTAGGAGAGGCCATTGTAAGTTGTGGAAACTTACGGAACTTCAACGGGACTCCCGACTTGAAAACGAAGCCAAAAAATGCACTTTTTTCACACTTAATCTTGAAAATAGGCCATCAAGGGCCAAAATTGTGTAACAGTCACGAGAAGGCCCGGGGAACAGCCCACACCTCGAGAGCGACCAATGTAAGTTGTGGGAACTTACTGAACTAGCATGGGACTCTCGGTTTGAAAACTATGTCAGAAAAGTCAATTTTTTCACACTTGAGCTTAAAAATAGGACATCGGGAGCCAAAATCGTGTAACAGTCACGAGAAGACCCAGGAAACGCATCAAACACCTCGGGAAGGACCAATAGAAGTTGTGGAAACTTACAGAACTAGCACGGGACTTCCGGTTTGAAATCTAAGTCAAAAAATACATTTTTTTTCACACTTAAGCTTGAAAATAGACCATCAGTGGCCAAATTCGTGTAACAGTCACGAGAAGGCCCAAGCAACACCTCAAACATCTCGGGGGGTCCCAATGCAAGTCGTGAAAATTTACGGAACCTGCACGGGACTCCTCGTTTCAAAACTAAGTCAAAAATTGCACTTTTTTCACACTTAATCTTAAAAATAGGCCATCAGGGGCCAAAATCGTGTAACAGTCGCGAGAAGGCCCAATGAATACCTTGAACACCTTGGGAGGGACCAATGTAAGTTCTGAAAACTTACAGAACTAGCACGGGACTTCCGGTTTGAAAACAATGTAGTAATCACAAGAATGTCCGAGGAATATCTCAAACACCTCAAGAGAGGCCATTGTAAGTTGTGGAAACTTACGGAACTTCAACGTGACTCCCGACTTGAAAACGAAGCAAAAAAATGCACTTTTTTCACACTTAATCCTTTAAATAGGCCATCGAGGGCCCAAATTGTGTAACAGTCACGAGAAGGCCCGGGGAACAACTCACATCTCGAGAGCGACCAATGTAAGTTGTGGGAAATTACCGAACTAGCATGGGACTCCCGGTTTGAAAACTGTCGGAAAAGTCACTTTTTTCACACTTAAGCTTAAAAATAGGACATCGGGAGCAAAAATCGTGTAACAGTCACGAGAGGGTCTAGGAAACGCATCAAACACCTTGGGAAGGACCAGTAGAAGTTGTGGAAACTTACAGAACTAGCACGGGACTTCCGGATTGAAATCTAAGTCAAAAAATGCATTTTTTTTCACACTTAAGCTTGAAAATAAACCATCAGTGGCCAAATTCGTATAACAGTCACGAGAAGGCCAAAGCAACATCTCAAACACCTCGGGGGGTCCCAATGCAAGTCGTGAAAATTTACAGAACTTGCACAGGACTCCTCATTTCAAAACTAAGTCAAAAATTGCACTTTTTTCACACTTAATCTTGAAAATAGGCCATCAGGGGCCAAAATCGTGTAACAGTCGCGAGAAGGCCCAATGAACACCTTGGAAGGGACCAATGTAAGTTGTGAAAACTTACAGAACTAGCACGGGACTTCCAGTTTGAAAACAATGTAGTAATCAAGAGAATGTCTGAATAATACCTCAAACACCTCAGGAGAGGCCATTGTAAGTTGTTGAAACTTACGAAACTTCAACGGGACTCCCGACTTGAAAACGAAGCCAAAAAATGCACTTTTTTCACACTTAATCCTGAAAATAGGCCATCAAGGGCGAAAATTGTGTAACAGTCACGAGAAGGCCCGCGGAACACCTCACACATTGAGAGCGACCAATGTAAGTTGTGGGAACTTACCGAACTAGCATGGGACTCCCGGTTTGAAAACTATGTCGGAAAAGTCATTTTTTTCACACTTAAGCTTAAAAATAGGACATCGGGAGCCAAAATCGTGTAACAGTCACGAGAAGGCCCAGGAAACGCATCAAACACCTCGGGAAGGACCAATAGAAGTTGTGAAAACTTACGGAACTAGCACGGGACTTTTGGTTTGAAATCTAAGTCAAAAAATGCACTTTTTTTCACACTTAAGCTTGAAAATAGACCATCAGTGGCCAAATTCGTGTAACAATCACGAGAAGGCCCAAGCAACACGTTAAACACCTCGGGGGGTCCCAATGCAAGTTGTGAAAATTTACAGAACTTGCACGGGACTCCTCGTTTCAAAACTAAGTCAAAAATTGAACTTTTTTCGCACTTAATCTTGAAAATAGGCCATCAGGGGCCAAAATCGTGTAACAGTCGCGAGAAGGGCCAATGAACACCTTGAACACCTTGGGAGGGACCAATGTAAGTTATGAAAACTTACAGAACTAGCACGGGTGTTCCGGTTTGAAAACAATGTAGCAATCACGAGAATATCCGAGGAATACCTCAAACACCTCAGCAGAGGCCATTGTAAGTTGTGGAAACGTCAGGAACTTCAACGGGACTCCCGACTTGAGAACGAAGCCAAAAAATGCACTTTTTTCACACTTAATCCTGAAAATAGGCCATCGAGGGCCAAAATTGTATAACAGTCACGAGAAGGCCCGGGGAACACCTCACACCTCGAGTGCGACCAATGTGAGTTGTGGGAACTTACCGAACTGGCATAGGACTCCCGGTTTGAAAACTATGTTGGAAAAGTCACTTTTTTCACACTTAAGCTTAAAAATAGGACATCGGGAGCAAAAATCATGTAACAGTCACGAGAAGGCCGAGGAAACGCATCAAACACCTCGGGAAGGACCAATAGAAGTTGTGGAAACTTACGGAACTAGCACGGGACTTCCGGTTTGAAATCTAAGTCAAAAAATGCACTTTTTTTCACACTTAAGCTTGAAAATAGACCATCAGTGGCCAAATTCGTGTAACAGTCACGAGAAGGCCCAAGCAACACCTAAAACACCTCGGGGGTTCCCAATGCAAGTTGTGAAAATTTACGGAACTTGCACGGGACTCCTCGTTTCAAAAGTAAGTCAAAAATTGCACTTTTTCACACTTAATATTGAAAATAGGCCATCAGGGGCCAAAATCGTGTAACAGTCACGAGAAGGCACATTGAACACCTTGGGAGGGACCAATGTGTGTTGTGAAAACTTACAGAACTAGCACGGGACTTGTGGTTTGAAAACAATGTAGCAATCACGAGAATGTCCGAGGAATACCTCCGGAGAGACCATTGTAAGTTGTGGAAACTTACGGAACTTCAACGGGACTCCCGACTTGAAAACGAAGCCAAAAAATGCACTTTTTTCACACTTAATCTTGAAAATAGGCCATCGAGGGCCAAAATTGTGTAACAGTCACGAGAAGGCTCGAGGAACACCTCACACCTCGAGAGCGACCAATGTAAGTTTTGGTAACTTACCGAACTAGCATGGGAATCCCGGTTTGAAAACTATGTCGAAAAAGTCACTTTTTTCACACTTAAGCTTAAAAATAGGACATCGGGAGCCAAAATCGTGTAACAGTCACGAGAAGGCCCAAGAAACGCATCAAACACCTCGGGAAGGACCAATAGAAGTTGTGGAAACTTACGGAACTAGCACGAGACTTTCGGTTTGAAATCTAAGTCAAAAAATGCACTTTTTTTCACACTTAAGCTTGAAAATAGACCATCAGTGGCCAAATTCGTGTAACAGTCACGAGAAGGCCCAAGCAACACCTCAAACACCTCGGGGGGTCCCAATGCAATTTGTGAAAATTTACAGAACTTGCACGGGACTCCTCATTTCAAAACTAAGTCAAAAATTGCACTTTTTTCGCACTTAATCTTGAAAATAGGCCATCAGGGTCCAAAATCGTGTAACAGTCACGAGAAGGCCCAATGAACATCTTGAACACCTTTGGAGGGACCAATGTAAGTTGTGAAAACTTACAGAACTAGCACGGGACTCCCGGCTTGCAAACTAAGTCAAAAAATGCACTTTTCAAACACTTAAGCTTGAAAATAGGCTATCAGGAGCCAAAACCGTGTAACAGTCACGAGAACCCCCGCTGAACACACCAAATATCTCGAGATGGACCAATGTAAGTTTTGGAAACTTACAGAACTAGCACGGGGGTCCCGGTTTGAAAACTAGGTCGAAAAAGGCACTTTTTCACACTTAAGCTAAAAAATAGGCCATCGGGGCCAATATCGTGTAACAGTCAGGTGAAGGCCCAGGGAACACCTCAAACGCCTCGGGAGGGACCAATGTAAGTTGTTGAAACTTGCGGAACTGGCACGGGACTCCCGGTTTGAATACTAAGTCAAAGAATATACTTTTCTCACACCTATGGTTGAAAGTAGGCTATCGGGGGCCAAAATCGTGTAACAGTCACGAGAAGGCCCGTGGAACACCTCAAACAGCTCGGAAGGGACCAATGTAAGTTGTGGATACTTACGAAAGTAGCACGGGACTCCCGGTTTGAAATCTAAGTCCAAAAAGGCACATCTCTTTACTTAAGATTGGAAATAGGCCATCGTGGCCAAAATCGTGTTACAGTCACGAGAAGGCCCAAGGAAATCATCAAACACCTCGAGAGGGACCAATGTAAGTTGTGGAAACTTATGAAACTAACACGGGACTTCCGATTTCAAGACTATGTCGAAAAAGACACTTTCTCCACACTTCAGCTTGAAAATAGGCCATCAGTGTCCAAAATCCTGTAACAATCACGAGAAGGCCCCGGAACAACTCAAACACCTCGGAAGGGACCAATGTAAGTTGTGGAAACTTACGGAACTTGCACGGGACTCCCAGTTTGAAAACTATGTCAATAAATGTACTTTTTTCACACTTAAGCTTGAAAATAGGCCATCGGGGGCCAAAATCTTGTAACAGTCCCGAGAAGGCCCGGGGAACACCTCAAACACCTCAGGAGGGAACAATGCAAGTTGTGGAAACTTACAGAATTAGTACGGGACTCCCGGTTTGAAAACTAAGTTGAGAAAGAAACTTTTCGAGAGAGACCAATGTAAGTTGTGGGAACTTGCCGAACTGGCACGGGACTCCCGGTTTGAAAACTAAGTCGAAAAAGGCACTTTTATTGCACTTAAGCTTCAAAATAGGCCCTCGGGGGGCCAAAATCGTGTAACAGTCACGAGAAGGCCGACGAACACCTCAAACACCTTCGGAGGGACCAATATATGTTGTGGAAACTTATGGAACTAGCAGGGGACTCCTGGTTTGAAAACTATGTAAAGAAATGCACTTTTCTAACACTTAAGTTTGAAAATAGGCCATCGGGAGCCAAAATCGTGTAACAGTCACAAGAAGTCCTGAGGAACACCTCAAACACCTTGGGAGGGACCTATGTTGGTTGTGGAAACTTACAGAATTAGCACGGGACTTCCGGTTTGAAAATTAAGTTAAAAAATGCACTTTTTGAACACTTAAGCTTGAAAATAGGCCATCGGGGGCCAAAATCGTGTAACAGGCACGAGAAGGCCCGGGCAACGCCTCAAACACCTCAAGAGGGACTAATATAAGTTGTGGAAACTTACAGAACTAGCACGGGGACTCCCGGTTTGAAAACTATGTAAAGAAATGCACTTTTCTAACACTTAAGCTTGAAAATTGGCTATCGGGAGCCAAACTCGTGTAACAGTCACGAGAAGGCCTAAGGAACACCTCCAACACCTTGGGAGGAACCATTGTAAGTTGTGGAAACTTACGGAACTTGCACGGGACTCCTGGTTTGAAAACTAAGTCAAAAAAGGCAGTTTACTAACACTTAAGCTTGAAAATAGGCCATCGAGGGCCAAAATCGTGTAACAGTGATGAGAAGGCTTGGAGAACACCTCCAACACTTCGAGAGGGACCATTGTAAGTTGTGAAAACTTACGGAACTAGCACGGGACTCCTGATTTCAAAGCTAAGTCAAAACATGCACGTTTCTAGTAGTTAAAAAATGCACGAGATTCCGGTTTGAAAACTAAGTCAAAAAATGCACTTTTTTCACACTCAAGGTTGAAAATAGGCCATCGGAGGCCAAAATCGTGTAGCAGTGAAGAGAAGGCCCGGGGAACACCTCAAAAAAAAAACATCGGGAGTGACCAATGTAAGTTGTGAAAACTTACGGAACTAGCATAAGACTCCCGATTTGAAAACTAAGTCCAAAAAGGCAATTTTCTCACACTTAAGCTTTGAAAATAGGCCATCAGGGGCCAAAATCGTGTAACAGTCACGAAAAGGCCCAGGGAACACAACAAACAACTCGGGAGGCACCAATGTAAGTTGTGGAAACTTACGGAACTAGCACGAGACTTCTGATTTGAAAACTAAGTCGAGAAAGACACTTTTTCACACTTAAGCTTGAAAATAGGTCATCGGGTGACAAAATCGTGAAACAATCACGAGAAGGCCCAAAGAACACCTCGAACACCTCGGGAGGGACCAATGTAATTTGTGAAAACTTATAGAACTAGCACGGGACTCCCGGTTTGAAAACAATGTCAAAAAATGCACTTTTTCACACTTAAGCTTGTAAATAGGTTATCGGGGGCCAAAATCGTGTAGCAGTCACGAGAATCTCCGGGGAACACCTCAAACACCTCAAGAGTGACCAATGTAAGTTGTGGAAACTTACAGAACTTCAACGGGACTCCCGGTTTGAAAATTAAGTCAAAAAATGAACTTTTTCCACACTTAATCGTGAAAATAGGCCATCGGGGGCCAAAATATTGTAACAGTCACGAGAAGGCCGGGGAAGCAGCTCAAACACCTCGAGAGCGACCAATGTAAGTTGTGGCAACTTACCGAACTAGCACAGGACTCCCGGTTTGAAAACTTTGTCGAAAAAGTCGCTTTTCTCACACTTAAGCTTAAAAATAGGATATTGGGGGCCAAAATCGTGTATTTTTCGACCTAGTTTTCAAATCGGGAATCCCGTGCCTGTTCATTAAGTTTTCACAACTCAAATTGGTCTCTCCTGAGATGTTCGAGGTGTTCCCCCGGCCTTCTCGTGATTGTTACACGATTTCGGCCCGCCGAGGCCTATTTTCAAGCTTAAGTGTGGAAAAAGTACCTTTTTCGACCTAGTTTTCAAGCCGGAAGTCCCGTGCTAGTTCCGTAAGTTTCCACAACTTACATTGGTTTCTCCCGAGGTGTTGGAGGTGTTCCACGAGCCTTCTTGAGACTATTACAGGATTTTTGGCCCCCGATAGCCTATTTTCAAACTTAAGTGTTTAGGAAGTGCATTTTTTGACTTAGTTTTCAAACCGGGAGTCCCATGCGAGTTCTATAAGTTTCCACAACTCACGTTGGTCTCCTAGGTGTTTGAGGTGTTCCCCAGACCTTCTCTTGACTGTCACACGATTTTGGCCACCCGATGGACTATTTTCAAGCTTAGGTGCGAGAAAAGTGCCGTTTCGGACTTAGTTTTTGAACCGGAAGTCCCGTGCTAGTTCCGTAAGTTTTCACAACTTACATTGGTCCCTCCCGAGGCGTTTGATTTGTTCCCTGGGCCTTCTCATGACTGTCACACGATTTTGGCTCCCGACGGCATATTTTCAAGCTTAAGTGTGAGAAAAGTGCATTTTTTGATTTAGTTCTCAAACCGAGAGTCCCGTGCTAGTTTCGTAAGTCTCCGCAACTTACCTTGGACCCTCCCGAGGTGTTTGGGGCATTTCCCGGTCCTTCTCGTGACTGTTATACAGTTTTGGCCCCCCCGGTGTCCTATTTCCAAGCTTAAGTGTGGAAAAAGTGTCTCTTTCTAACTTAGTTTTCAAACCGGGAGTCCGCGTGCTAGTTCCGTAAGTTTGCACAACTCGCGTTGGTCACTCTCGAGGTGTTTGAGGTGTTCCCGGCCCTTATTGCGACTGTTACATGATTTTGGCCCCCCGATGGCCTACTTCCAAGTTTAAGTGTTAGAAATGTGTATTTTCCGCCCTAGTTTTCAAATCGGGAGTCCCGTGCCTATTCGTTGAGTTTTCACAACTCAAATTGGTCCCTCCTGAGATGTTCGAGGTGTTCCCCGGGCCTTCTCGTGATTGTTACACGATTTCGGCCCGCCGAGGCCTATTTTCAAGCGTAAGTGTGAAAAAAGTACCTTTTCCGACCTAGTTTTCAAACCGGAAGTCCCGCGTTAGTTCATTAAGTTTCCACAACTTACAATGGTTTCTCCCGAGGTGTTGAAGGTGTTCTACGGGCCTTCTCGGGACTGTTACAGGATTTTCTGGCCCCCGATGGCCTATTTTCAAACTTGAGTGTTTAGGAAGTGCATTTTTTGACTTAGTTTTCAAACCGAGAGTCCCATGCCAGTTCCGTAAGTTTCCACAACTCACGTTGGTCCCTCCTTAGGTGTTTGAGGTGTTCCCCGGATCTTCTCTTGACTGTCACAAGATTTTGGACCCCCGATGGACTATTTTCAAGCTTAGGTGCGAGAAAAGTGCCGTTTCGGACTTAGTTTTCAAATCGAGAGTCTCGTGCTAGTTCCGTAATATTTCACAACTTACTTTGGTCCCCCCCGGGGTGTTTGACGTGTTTCCCGGGCCTCGTGACTGTTACACGATTTTGGCACCCGACGGCTTATTTTCGAGCTTAAGTGTGAAAAAAGTACATTTTTTGATTTAGTTCTCAAACCCAGAGTCCCGTGCCAGTTCCGTAAGTCTCTGCAACTTACCTTGGACCCTCCCGAGGTGTTTGGGGCGTTTCCCGGTCCTTCTCGTGACTGTTACACGGTTTTGGCCCCCCCGGTGTCCTCTTTCCAAGCTTAAGTGTGGAAAAAGTGTCTCTTTCCAACTTAGTTTTTAAACCGGGAGTCCCCGTGCTAGTTCCGTAAGTTTTAACAACTCGCGTTGGTCACTCCCGAGGTGTTTGAGGTGTTCCCGGCCCTTCTTGCGACTGTTACATGATTTTGGCCCACCGATGGCGTACTTCCAAGTTTAAGTGTTAGAAAAGTGTATTTTCCGACCTAGTTTTCAAATCGGGAGTTCCGTGCCTGTTCGTTAAGTTTTCACAACTCAAATTGGTCCCTCCTAAGATGTTCGAGGTGTTCCTCGAGCCTTCTCGCGATTGTTACACGATTTCGGCCCGCCGAGCCCTATTTTCAAGCTTAAGTGTGAAAAAAGTACCTTTTCCGACCTGGTTTTCAAACCGAAGTCCCGCGCTAGTTCCGTAAGTTTCCATAACTTACATTGGTTTATCCCGTGGTGTTTGAGGTGTTCCACGACCCTTCTCGGGACTGTTACAGGATTTTTTTTGCCACCGATGGCCTATTTTCAAACTTAAGTGTTTAGGAAGTGCATTTTTTGACTTAGTTTCCAAACTGGGAGTACCATGCGAGTTCCGCAAGTTTCCACAACTCATGTTGGTCCCTCCCTAGGTGTTTGAGGTGTTCCCCGGATCTTCTCTTGACTGTCACACGATTTTGGCCCCCCGATGGACTATTTTCAAGCTTAGGTGCGAGAAAAGTGCCAACCCCCAGGGGTTGGCCTAGTGGTGGAGGCTTGGGGACTTAGGAGTTTGCTCCTCTCTAGGTCTCAGGTTCAAAACCTCTTAGGTGCTATCAACTCTTGTGTTGGGCCAATCTATACGGAGCTTTGCTCTGGCTTTAAATGGGCCCCCCGCTAGTGGACGGTGGGATTGGTCCCCCAGGGATTAGTCGAGGTGCGCGCAAGTTGGCCCGGACACCCTGAGTTATCAAAAAAAAAAAAAAAGTGCCGTTTCGGACTTAGTTTTCAAACCGGGAGTCCCGTGCTAATTCCGTAAATTTTCACAACTAACATCGATCCCTCCCGGGGTGTTTGACATGTTCCCCGGGCCTTCTCATGACTATTACACGATTTTGGCCCCCGACGGCTTATTTTCGAGCTTGTGTGAAAAAAGTGCATTTTTTGATTTAGTTCTCATGCCGAGAGTCCCGTGCTAGTTCCGTAAGTCTCCGCAACTTACCTTGGACCCTCCCGAGGTGTTTGGGGCATTTCCCGGTCCTTCTCGTGACTGTTACCCGGTTTTGGCCCCCCTGGTGTCCTATTTCCAAGCTTAAGTGTGGAAAAAGTGTCTCTTTCCAACTTAGTTTTTAAACCGGGAGTCCCCGTGCTAGTCTCGTGCTAGTGTCTCCGTATATTTGGTTTGGTTTAGTATTAATTAAAGTATTCATATACATGACATATAATAAATATATAAAACTATTTATTTTGCAGGTGTCCTTCACGTGTTGCATCTTGCATTTTTTGAAATTTGTTGTGCTAGCGTGTCCATGTCATATCTCTATCATGTCTCTTGTCCATGTCCATACTTCTTAAAGTATCTAATAATGGATTAAACACTATTTTCTTGGGCTGACTATTTTCATGTCGTACTTGTCAAAAAACAAATAGAATGATTGGTCATCTTGATCATTCATGAATGCCTTAATTCACTTTATCTAACAAATTTCATTTCGTGGCAATGTAATAACAATAAGGGTATGCATGTACTTTATATTGTTAGATTCGGGAATAACATTTCAATGCTAGATAGTATGTATAGACCAGTCTTTTGCTTTGTTATCTAGGTAGCTTATTTCTCTTATCTAGGTAGTGGAGTGGTGGCGATAGTAGTAGTAATGGTAGTCGTAAAGGTGAAATGGCGACAGTGGAAGTAGTGGTGGTGGTGGAATGGCGTTTGCAGTAGTGGTGAAGGTGGTAGAGGAGATGGGTGGTGAGAGAGAGAAATGAGTAAGAGACAGATAGAGGAGAGAGAGAGAGAGACAGAGTGATGAGCGAGAGAGAGAGAGACAAAGTGGTCGCTAAAAGTGCATTTTCTTGTTGTGGATCGACAAATCGAGAGGGAGCTCAGTAAATAGAGAAGACGTGAGTGGGAGAGTGAGCAACGCAAACATAGTGGGAGAGAGAGAAAAAGAGAAAGAAATAGAGAGTAAGATACAGAGAAAAGAGAGATGGACGAGAGAGATAGAGAAAGATAGAGAGGAGAGATGAGTGAGAAAGACATAAAGAGGAGAGATGAACGAGAGAGACAGAAAGAAAGATAGAGAGAAGAGAGATACAGAGGAGAGATGAGCGAAAGAGACAGAGAGAGAAAAGAGATGAGAGAAGAGATAGATGAGTGAGACACAGAAAGAGAGAGTCAGATAGACAAACGGACAGAGAGAGAAGAGTGATGAGTGAGAGAGAGAGAAAGAGAAGAGAGAAAGGAAGATGAAAAAATGGATGAAAAGATATAGACAGAGAGAGATGAGCGAGATAGCGAGAGAGATAAAGAGAAGAGAGAGAGAAGAGAGAGAGCGAGAGATAAAGAGAAGAGAGACAGAGAGAGAAGAGAGATAAAGAGAAGAAAGATGGACGAGAGACACACAGAGAGAGACACACAGACAGACAGAGAAGAGTGATGAGTGAGAGAGAGAAAGAGAAGAGAGACAGAGAGAAAGAAAGAGACAGACAGAGAAAGAAGAGTGATGAGCGAGAGAGAGATAAAAGAGACAGAGACACAGAGAAAGAGAGAGACAGACAGACAGAGAAGAGTTATGAGTGAGAGAGAGAAAGAGAAGAGAGACAGAGAGATAGAAAGATGAAAAAATGGGTAAAAAGAGAAATGTTCAAAAGAGTAAGACGTCTTTTTTATTTTTTTATTTTTTTTTGTAACAGAAAAATACCGTTGCATTTATTTAAACCATTTTATGACTATATATATATGAAGCCGTCTCAAAGCCACAATATAAATATATATATTTTTTAATTTTTAATTTTTTTTGCAACGGTACGTATTACAATCGCAAAAAACTCTTCCGTTTTCTTTTTTTTTTTTGCGACTGCAGCTGGTACCTTTTTTTTTTTTGCGATAGCAATTTCTGCCGTCGCAAATACTCTTTTTTTTGCGACGGCAAGTTGTGCCGTCTCAAAAAGTGACATTTTTTTAGACGGGAAGTTGTGCGGTCTCCAAAAGTCACATTTTTTGCGACGGCAAGTTGTGCCATCTCAAAAAGTCACATTTTTTGAGACGGCAAGTAGTGCCGTCGCAAAAAGTCATATTTTTTGCGACGGCAAGTTGTGTCATCTCAAAAAGTCACATTTTTTGAGACGGCTAGTTGTGTCGTCGCAAAAAGTTCCGTCTCATAAGCCCACTTTTCTTGTAGTGTATATACCATCCAGTGTTGTCTTGGGGATCCTTCGGTACTTGTGGGAGAAGGGAGACAATGGAGGACACTCACTTTCTTATGCCCCATATGTGCGGTGAGAAGGATATCCATGTGTTTGGAATCTTTGATGGTCATCGAGGTGCGTCATAAATTAAGAGCTACTTATTTTCATCCTATTGGTGTATTTGGTACCAAACTCAAGCAACAGTGGATTTTAATGAGAACTAAAGCTCATGTGGGTGATCAGAATATTAATTAATAAACAATTGCTTGGGCATCACTTGAAGTGTTTCTTAATGAAACCGGAATGACATAATGAGCATTACAAAGCCCAACTATTACAAAATGGAATTATTTTGGAAATTAGTTTTAAGAAATAAATGTTTAAATTCTTGAAGAATTCCTTTTTTTTTTCTTTTTTTTTATAATTCTGTTTGGTTGTTTCCAAACATAGCCTATGTGTCGTGCATTAGTTGCTCTAGATTACAATAAAAATGGCAAGATCAAATGCAGGTGCAGCAGCTGCTGAGTTTTCTGCTCGAGCTCTACCAGGATTTTTGCAAAGTCTTGGTTCCAAAAAAAGGTTTCTTCCATTCTATTATTCTTTTGGGCTCTTTACATTCTATAATCTATATATGAATCTATTTAATAAGAAGTACATATTTTTATTTTGTATTTGATAACAATGCAGTCCGTCCGATGCATTACTAGAAGCATTTGTCAAGACAGATGTTGCATTCAGGAATGAATTGGATTCCCATCGTAAATCTAAGGGAGTTATTCAGAAAGACTGGCATCCTGGTTGCACAGCCATTGTGGCTCTTATAGTCAGAAACAAGCTTTTTGTTGCTAATGCTGGCGATTGCAGGGCGATGCTATGCCGAGCTGGCAGTGCTTATGCTCTAAGTAAGGTTAGATCGGACTTGATTTATCAACTAAATGACTGTGTAGTTGAAACATTCTATTAGAATAAAACATGGACCTTTTTTAACTTATTTTATTAAAAATTGTCTCCTTTGCTTACCCAAATGGGTTAAATTGTTCTCCAACTAATTCAACTTGATGTTGTAGGATCATGTTGCAAGTTGTCCCGAGGAGAGAGAACGTATTATCAGTGAAGGGGGACAGGTCAAATGGCAAGTTGACACGTGGAGGGTTGGGCCTGCTGCTCTCCAGGTTTTCTTCTTATCCTTTGCTTAACGATATTCTAGAAAAATGTGTAGACTATTGTCTTCTAATATGGTTGTCTATTGTGAGGAAGTATATAATATAAACTTATTTGTTTCGTCAAATTCTTTTTGCACCAAGTGTTAAGACACATGGACCACCACTACAACCCATATCTAGGGATATCTTGAGCATTATGATTACCAAAAATACTTATGATCACTAAAACATGAGAGAAAATATAAAAGGTAAGGAGTTGGTTCTCGCATCCTACTCCAACTTCTGAGCGTAGCGAGGAGGCTCCTTGTGTCCTGCATCGGCTGGTAGCTGTATGGAGGGTTCATCGGTTGTCACCATGAAGAGGAACATTATGCAAGTTGGGCTGAAAGCATTCAATGTGGTTGTTGACGGGGTTGATCGCAAGAAGATGTGGGTCGCGAAAAAGGGTGGATCTCTGCAAAGATCCCTGATGTTGGGGTTTGAAGTTCCTTTGTTGGCTCAAAAGAAGCTTCTTAATTCCTGAAGAGAGGTCTTTTGGGCAGTCTCAACCTCTCAGAGGGCGAATAGGCTTTTGGAGGTCTAGAGACTGGTGAATAGGAGTGGTTGCTCCTTGAGGTTAGGATCTTTGGGGCAAATCAGTGGCAGGTTGTCACACCCCAATTTCATATTAGAAATCTAAGGCATGATGGTTAAGGGTTTAAGGCTAGTTAAGATTATTAAGTTAAAATAGTGAGATCTTCTATTGTAAGTTCATATTAGATTATTCACCCAAAAAAAACAAGTTCATATTACATGTGGACTGATTCAAAAGAGTAGGGTGATTGATGTATGTTTTAAAGCCTAATTTAGTGTTCAAGGGTTCAACAACAAAAATGGAAATGAATAGCAAAGCAAATGATTTAGATTTCAATAACAAGACTTGCTTCATATGTGTGTGTGTTTATAATCCTAGTGTATAAAAGTAGCACACACCGAACTCTCTTTCCTCCCTACTCAAATCCCATTACATTACACAAAAGAAATAGTACAGGTACAACTTTCAGGTATATACATTACACTTTACAATCAGCTCACAACAGTACAATAAAAAATAGGGTAAATTACATTAAACCCCCCTCAACTATGACCTATTTTTGAGTTGCCCCCTTAATGTTTTAAAGGCAACACTTACCCCCCTTGAAGTATATGAATTGCAAAAGTCATTAACCCTGTTAACAGAAATTATTGAGTTACCCTTTTACCCTTCAATTGTATTGCTACCAGAGACTACCATTATCTTCTTCAACCACTACCTAATTTCTTCCAAACCCTAATCAAATCAATTCAATCCCAAACCCTTAATTCCACAGTGTCTCCACAATTCCGATTAACAAACACAACAAATTCATTTGACAAAGGGAGTAAAGTCAGCCACTGTGAATCACCACAACAATCACATATTTTTGCAGGACCTAATGATCAACAAAGGGAGTGAAGTTTGGGGGTGGCAATGGAGATAGGGGTGTTGTTTAAGGGCTTGGGGTTTTGAACTCATTGAAGAGAGAGAGAGAGAGAGAGATGAGGGGTTGGCAATGGCTACAACAGCTTACAGCAATGGCAATGGCAACAACGGTGGTTGAAGACAATGGCCCACCTCTCTTCATCTCACTCGCCACATGCAACTCCTCTTCCAGCCTACACCAACTCCTTTTTTTTCTTTCTTTAACCAATGGCACCTCCTTCATTGTTCCTCCCTCCTCCCATCTCTGCACCACCACCTTATTTCCCCCACCACTCACCACCTCCCCTTTCGATTCCCACCAAGTCACTACAAGAATTTACACATTTTGCGACCACTTTTGCCGACAAAAAAAATTTTGGTCGCAAAAAAATGACATTTGGCGACCAAATATTAATTAGTCGCGAATGATCATTATTTTTGGCGACCAAATATTATTGGTCGCAGAAGGTTATATTTTGGCGACCAAAAAATATGTTGGTCGCAGAAAGTGGTATACTTTTGCCGACCAACTACAAATTTGGTCGCGAAATGTCACATATTTTTTGGCGACCAAAAATTTGGTCGCGAAAAACTTATTTTCAGCAACCAAAAAAAATTAGTCGCCAAATTAGTACTTTTAGCGACTAATATTTTAGTCGCCGTTGATTGAGATTTGGCGACTAAAAAAAGTTGTCGGCGAAAGAACCTGTTTTTGCGACTAATTTGATTTTTGGTCGCCAAAAGTTTGGGGGGAAATTTGAAACGTGCACTACAACAAAAGTCACTCAAAGGCACTACAACAAAAGGCTCAAATTCTCTCTCTCGGTCTCATTCTCACTCTCAGTACTCATCTCTTCATCAGATCTATGAAGTTTATCGAAGATTTGAAGGTTGATTCTTGAAGATTCGAAGGTTGATTCTCCAGATTTGCAGTTTCTCTCACTCTCGCTCTCGCTCTCGCTCGAATTCTCTCTGTCGCAGTCTCACTCTCGCTCTTGCTCGAATTCTCTCTCTCACTCTCTGTACTCATCTCTTCATCAGATTCGAAGGTTGATTCTCCAGATTTGCAGTTGTCTCTTTCGATTTTGTGAGTTTCATTTTGTTTAGGTTTTTTATTTTTAATAGATTTTTTACATTCTAACTCAGATCTGGCTTCTAACAATCTATTTTAATTTAGCTAACAAGGTGATTGATTTTGGAAATTTAATTGTTCTTTTCGATTTTACTTTACCTACAAAACATTAAAATGGGCAGTCCAGTACTGAGCAGTCCAGATCAATAGATCAGTAGTTTCTTGAATCCTCAGATCAATAGATCCCTTATCTGAGCAGTCCAGTACTCGGCATTACAGGGTATCGGTGGTTAGAGTTAGGGTTGGGGCTCATATTCCAGAGAGCATCCATTCCCATTGCTCCAAGCTTGGTTCCAACACAGATCTATCTTTGGCGTGGACGTGAAAGGTATCTCTCCACACTCTAGCAGAGTTTTTTTTTTTTTTTTTTTTTTGCCAAAAAAGAAATTATGACTATTTGTTCTCATTACTGTAATTTTTGTGGCCTAATTGATTTTATGTTAAATTATTGTGCCCTAATTTCGTCCCTAATTGGTTTGGATGGATTGTTTTGTGTGCCCTAATTGATTTTAGATTAAATTGTAGTTCAAATCTAGTTTATGTGAGGTGTATATTGATGTTTAAAGTAGAAATACTTGATGTATTTGAAGAACCCATGTGTCTATTAATTTATGTGCTTGAAATTAGAAGAAATGGCATGAATTGATTTAAGTTTGAATTCATGCATGCTAAGTGTTTGTTAAAATGTATAGAAGAGAAATTCTCGTTGATGTTGCATCCTTGTATATCACCTTGTCAGGTTATTGTGTTGTGTGCCTTGGGTGTTTGATGAAATGCCTAGGAGAATATATTTTGTTAGAATTGGATCATTGTGTATGATTTAAGTGCTATGTCCAAGGTGGTAATGAGCATAGTTTTTTTTATATGTTTATGATTTAAGTGTTATGTCCAATCTATTTCGATTTTGGAAATTTAATTGTTCTTTTCAACTTGAAATCCTTTGATTGTGAGTAATGAGCATAGTTGGAGATAGAATAAATTTGTTTTTTGGACTAGAATATATTTTTTTTATTATTGCAATATGAATGTCGAATTCCCTAGTTTGTTTTTCTGACAATCTATTTTAATTTAATATGATTGATTTTTGTTCATTTGAACCACATAAAATTGTTATTAAGGCAACAAACATAAAATTGCCCATTCAATACAAAGTTGTGCTTTAGAGGGGTCAATTCGACATTGAGATTCAGAGGCAATGCGAGGATTCGACAAGCCTTGGTATGGAGCTGGCAGCAACATGGCAGAGATGATTTCCAGCCAAAGGAATGGTTTTGATATCAAGCACGGGTTTCCAAGTTACCCAGCCCCTAGATCGACAAACACTGATGTGCATCTACAGCCAACACAGAGTGTTTCCGGTAGAAGCAGCAGTGGGATGGATAGGAGCTGGAAGAACTCTGATGAAGAAGAGTATATGTGGGATGATTTGAACTCTAGATCAAGTGATCATGGTGCAATCAATAGGTCAAAGAAAGATCGTAGGATGCCTGATGACTCTGAAAGATTGGTAAGATCTCAGGAAGGGAAATGAATGCTTAAATGATGAAATAAGATATTTTAGTTGTTAATTTGAAATTTTCTGTGAGAGAAATTAACTGGAGTGAAATGTGAAAAAAAAAATTCAATATTTTAGACTATGTATTCTCTTCAATGCCTTGTCTTGTTTCAGATTTCATAGTAACTGTTAGACAGATTATTTTTGGTTGGTGTGTTAGACAGAGATCAAGTCCAGGGATTTTGAGTTTAAATGGGATTATGAGTACGTGTTTACTCAAGTTTCACACCATTGGTGTCTTGAACCATTTGATCTGTGTACTTAACTGGGGTCAAATCGGTTGTTGGGTTAGATTTGCTGCTTGATATATTAAATAGGACTCTTGTGGACTGGTTCTTTCCAGTTTTCTAGCAGACCTGCCCGCTTTATTGGTGCCATGCATGGATAAATGTATTTTCCTGTCTGTTTCGTGATTACCTGCTTGCTTGTGCATCACTTGTGTAATTCTATTTGTTTATGGCATGGTGAAAATGAAAATTTTACCCTTCCACTCAAGTTATTATCTGGGTCTAGGGATGTGTTCAAGTCATTGCTGTAATACTTGCCACTTTCATTTAGTTGCATGGCAACAGATGATTTCACTATCTTTCTTGGGCAATCTAACGTGAAGTGACCAATCAAATCATGTCAGTTTATTTTGGTGAATATATATATATATATAAATACATGATTAAATACATCTCTTAAATGCTTACTCCCTGGATTACTTTTAACTTTACTTGGATCATTTGGAATTATGGAGCAAGATTACATATAAGGTACCTAGAGTAAATATAAAAATTGTTATTATGGCAAGAAAGACTGATAGTCTGTTTGCCTTGTTAGAATAAAACATTTAATACTTTATTTTAAGTCTTTGGTTGGTTTACTTAGCTTGGATCATTGTAGAGTGTGCCGTTCAACTGTACATTATTACTGCAAGTGTGTGTTAGATTAGTCTCGGCTGATTTACATTCCCATGTGCAGGGCTATGAAAACCATCTCTGGAAACAACAAAACGCACATGATGTTGGGTCAAGGGTCGGTAGAGAAGCTTCAACTGATTCACTGTCCACAGAACAGAGAGATCAAGCATCTTTTGGGCATCGAATGCCATCATTGTGGACACATGAACAACATTCAACAGATGGCCAAAATCTAATTCACCAGATGGTCAAGGCAACATCTAGTTACAGTAATGTTATACTTAACACAAACAAAATCTAATTATCTTATTATTAATTGAATTATTAGGACTATGTGGCATTGGTGACTATCAAGTCATTTGGCCAAGGAAGATTGCAGCCTAATTTTTAAACTCTGGCATCTAATTCCCTTTTTTCTTGAATTGTTTAGGATTTCAGACCACTTACATAGTTTCTCACATAAAATCCTGACTATTTATTGTAGTCTAATCCAACAAAGCCTTATTATTTATATGTATATATTCTTTTTCTGGGTGCTGTTGGTATGTTTGTCCCCTTCCCTTTTATAAGCACTTCTAGAGACAGGGAAAGAGAGCAAGAGAGGTACTAATGTGCTGGAATTTCCCTTTGGATGGCATGTGGCAACATCATGATAGGACATAGTCAAGATGGGTTGTCCCTTGGTCATATGGACAATCAATATTCAAAATGGTAAAAGAACTGTGCCAGGGAGTCTATGGCTTTCAACTGAAGTTCTCAAATCTGGACCATCCTTTCTTCCTCTGGCTAAGGTGTCACCTATTGGATTAATTGCATGGAAGATGTCATTTATGTACCCATAAGATCACAGCCATGATCACTACTCACAACATGAATTAAGTGCTTATAATTTATAGCTATGTACGAATTTAGGTAATTTATGAGATTGGGTAATTTTAGTTTTCCTCTGCATTAGTTGATCAATAGAAATTCAGTGATTAACATCATGAATGGCCTTGTTTACGATGTAGAATATATGGCAATGTTAACATCAACACAAAGTATTTTATTTGTTTTTTTTTTTTTTTGTAGCAATGTTATATGTTATTAATTTTCCATTATCTTTTTATATTACTATTTATATGAATCATCATATGATATATCTTATTTAGTGATAATTATTAAAAAATCAGAGCATAAGCAACTCCAGCTTCCAAATCCTTAAATACCTTCTAGAAGCATAACAACCAAAGTGAACAATTACTGAAAAAGCTCTACCTCAACTAAGCCTTATAGTAAGCCTTAGAGAAGTGATCAAATTTAGAAACCAAGTTCAATGACATGGTAGTAGATATAATGGATTAAAATGACGAACTCACCAAATTGAATTGGTTTTATCTTATCTGGTTTTGGTTTAGCTTTGGTTGGTGATTGGCATTTGTACAAGAAATTAGCTCCAAATTCTCTGATGTTGTTTCTCCCAAAAAACTTGATGTCTGGTGCTTTAGTTTGTTTTTTTACTTCAGAATTCATCTGGAACTAGGATTGTTTAGTGGATCTGTTGAGGAATTGATTTGTGTTGCCTTATCTGTATTGTTTTTTGGATTTGTGTTTGCTTCCTGTAGTTTGATTTTGTAAATACTGATTGTTTCAAATGAAAGAAGAGTAAATTACCTATGCACAAGCTTTAATTTGCAATTTTAATTAGTAAAAAATCAACAACTGTGTAGCTTAAACATTTTGTATGTGTTCCCTATGTATAAATCCCCCAATACACATTACGTATGAATGCATTACCTCTATTGCGCTTACATTTAACATCAACAAGATGCTATTGGTGAAGAGAAGTTAGAAACAAAGATATATATAGTTGTGCTTTTGACTTTTTGTTGTCCATTGTTTTAGCAAGTGAATTGCTTAATAAGCAGTTCTGTTTTTTTTTTTTTTTTTTTTAATAAAAGCATCTGGGACTTTCTGGGTTCACATTCATCCTCATTATGTGTTTTTGTTGTTGGTACTTTTTTAAGATGGTGGCTGGGAGAATCGGTGGGTTAAATCTGACTGGAAGAAAGATGAAAACTTGGCTGGGGAGTGGAACTTTACTTCTGGTAAATGGAATGGAGATGCTAAGGATAAAGGTACCTTTTTACTCTTTCTTATTCTAGTATGTCTATGACACTATACAATTTCTTATTCTAGTATGTCTAAGAGATAATGATTTTTGCAGTTCACCCATTTGTTCTGTCTTTTTGTCAAAAATGAGTTCCATGCATTGTTTAGATCATAACTCCATTTACACAATCTGACTTGTTGCGACTAGCGGCATTTGAAAATAGACTTAATAAGGAACACTTCGACCAAATTTCATGATCTTTGAGTAAGTAGATTAAGAGATGTGCATTCTCAAAGTAGATGGTTCTGGAGCAGGATCATTCCTTTGAAGTAACAACATAAGGAGAAACAAATAAACCATAAACAAAGAAAAAGAAAAGAAAAGAAACGAAAAAACAGAGAAAGCCATAAATAAGAGGAAGATTGTTTTCAACATTGTAGTAGTCTTCTATGTCTGTCCGTGCTTGTCAAGCTTGATTGTGTTTGCCATGACCATATATGAACCTTGCACTTTTCTCTGTGTAAACATGAGTCTTGTTGTCCAATCTATTAATACCCATTTCAAATTTGTAATTAGCAGGTTATACTCTGAAATTGATAATTTAATTACCTACAAATGAGTTAGAAATTTTGATTTGAACTTACGATTCTCTAAAATTTAATTACCCATTTCAAATATTTTCATTAAAAACAAACCTAACATTATTTCTCATTTTCTGTGGTATAGATGGATGATCTCGTGCACGAAGCTAAATTGTATAAGACTACTTGGCAGTATAAGCATTTTTTGGAGGATTAAATATTTTTGGATGAATGTGTATGGATAACAAATATTAGTAGTTTTATTTGTTGATAGCTGCGCATGGATAACAAATAGTTATGTTTCAAATTGTTATGCTAGATGGATGTGACTTGTGAATGAAAACTTAAAATAGTTGTATTGTGTCGAATGTTAATGAATTATGTATTGTGTCGAATGTTAATGATTCAGTTAAGTTGAATGATGCTTTAAAATTATAGGTTTATTATGGATTGAATGAATTATTAGGAATTACAGGTGTATTGTTTTCTTGCTTTGGCGACCAATTTATTAGTCGCGACAAATAAATTATTTTTTTTCGTAAAAAATGACAATTGCCGACCAAGAGTTTTGGTTGCAAAAAATACATCTATTGCCGACCAAAAATTTTGTTGGTCGTGGAAACTCACTTTTGTCGACCAACAGTTTTGGTTGCGAAAAGTTTGGCGACCAAACTAATTTTGGTCGCAGAATGTCACAATTGGCGACCAAAATTTTTGGTCGCGAAATGTCACAATTGGCGACCAAGAAATTTGGTCGGCAAAAGGCGACTTTTCGCGACCAAAGTGTTTTGGCGACAAAATAAATTAGTCGCGGTAATTAAATATTTAGCGACTAAAAATTTAGTTGGCAAATCCAACTTTTGCCGACCAACCACAATTTTGGTCGCGAATTACTTTTGCCGACCCTCAATTGGCGTCCAAAATAGCGACCAAAAAAATTGGTCGCGGATAACTTTTGCCGACCAAAAATTGACTTTTAGCGACCAATTTTTTTGTTGCTAAAAGTGTGAATTCTTGTAGTGAGTCGAAACCCCTTCCCCACAGCCTCCCTCCCACTGATCAAACACCCTAATACACTAAAAGCCCTATATTAATTCAACATATGTCCACTAAAATCCCCCCACCTAATCAACGTATCACCATCAAAACCCTCAATTCTTTTGCTGTGAAACTTTTTTATCAAATCATAATGGCTTGGCTAATAAGGGTTCTCTAGTTGATATTAGCCATGAGAGTTTCTGGTTATGGCTTGGCATTTCTGGCCATGTAGAGTTGCTGGTTGTGTATATATATACGATGTATGTATATATAATAAGGCTATTTTAGTCATAAATTTTTAATTACAGTATGATACATTTATGCCAAATGACTACCGGTGTGATGACAGAAGAGGTTTAGAGTTACAAAACAAAACTATAAGCGGGTTGAGTGTTGAATTTTAGACATTGATTTTTAACTTGACAATGGGTCATAGTTGAGGGGGGTTTACTGTAATTTACCCTAAAAATATATATGTTGTTAGAATAGGAAATAATGAATTGTATTCTTATTTATTCCTTTTTTAGTTGCTCGAATTATGCCTGTAATTGATCAGAATTATCAATATAAAAGGGAATGAAGTCTAACTCATTCCCTAACTCTTTCTTTTCTCTAAACCTACATATGTGTATATATATGTATGTATGTATATATATTAATATAATTTACCCTAAAACATTGATTTTGGTTCTTTGTGTGGTGTAGCTAAAATTAAATACAACAATAGGTTGAGTATAGGAAGATTCATAGTTCTCAACCAAACTTGCTAGCATGTCCACCAACAAAGCACACCTACAGTAAGCAAACATTTTTTCTTTAATTTGTTAAAGTTATATATTCCTTTATTTTTATTTTTCCTTCATGTCTTGGGAGGGCCTGAACCTTGCACCTTATCTTTTTGGGTATTAAGAGATAGCACTGAGCTAATAGCTGATATTTTATTTTTTAAATTCTAAATAATGAATTAGAAACAAAAGGTTGGTTTCTATTTAATGAGGTTTCTGTAAACTAGATTTAAAAAATAAAGAAACAAGAAGAGGGTGGGTAAACAGGAACACATGGTCCCTCCCGTCCCTACTCTTTGCCCGTGCTTCCAGTACTCAACATGATGTGAAAGCAATAATCAATAATTTGTGGTTGAATTTGAAGTTTATTAATCACATATTTTTTACAAAGTTCTGTGGTCTATTGGTGACGATGATATGAAGCCTGTTGTGACTGCAGAACCTGAGATAACTGAGACCATACTGTTTGTAGAAGATGAATACTTGGTAAGGTCCTTTGATCTGATAATCTTCTGTTATCTGGGGTTTATTATTTGTGTGCTACGACAAACTAATAAATGGATTTGTGGCTTCTAAATAGACTTTTCTGTAGAGTTTCCAGGGAAATCAGAAATTTTAAATAACTGCAGTTGCATCTGCTTTAATCACTTTAAAAGCATTTGTTCTATATGCCATTACCAAACACAATTTTCTGTAGTGCCTGGATGATCATAGCACAATTCATGTTCTTGCAATTTGAAATTTGTAGGCCCCCAATTTAGAAGGTCCCATACTTGGAAATGTTATTAGCAAGACAATAGAATAATCCTGAGATATATTATTGAAGTTTGAAATCTGTAGCCTTACAGAACAAGATTTTCTCCAAGTGTTTCCCACAAACACTCCATTAATCCCAATAGTTTAAAAACCCTTTTACGAATGATGTGGAAAAGAAGTAACACAAGGTTTTAGAACAATAAACTTTTAAGGAGTTGAATTTAAACAACAAAGCTCAAATGCAAAAAAGAATATGGAAGTTGAAGCTCAAAACTTGAAAGATCTTGATGGGTATTACATTTAATCCTTCATCCCATGTTTGTAGACATGTAAAAATCTTGTTTTTATAGCCCTTCATCTCATTTTGGTCATTCCAGTGCAGTAAATGCGTCTCTAGCAGTTGAAACGAAGTAGCTGTTGCATATTTTAGAATTTAAATTTCGCGACGAAGGAGTCAACTTATTTTGAATCTAGGTGAAATCTGAAGCTCTCATAACTTTTCTTAATGGATTTGATTTATTTTGTCAAGGAGTTGACTAATCCTTTTATCTGCACAACAACTGGAGTTCAGGGTCGACTCATTTATTTGAGGTGGACTCAAGACCTTCAATGTTTTTAAGATTTTCACGTGTTAAGCATCTCAAACTCATCCAAAACCCTTTCTAACTCCAAAATAATTTAGATAATGAACATTTAATCACAAAACAAATATCAAAGACTTATTTTGGAGCTTTTTAATCTCAATCATTACAGCAGGAAAATTGTAAAACTTTTAAAACACTTGTACTCCTTTTGTAATGAATTATTCATCAAATACTAATGACAAAATCATGTTACATTCTCATATTTCATTAAGCTATCCAATACCTAACACCAAAGGATATTGACAATTCAAAGTACAAGTTTATCATTTGCTAGCCACTCACTAATTTTGTATTGTGAAATATCAAACATATATCACTGTAAAACACAACCAACAAAAGCATCATAGACAATATCAAAACTAAACCATAGGTCTAATTTCTCTTTCATTTGAAGGATTTTTAGGCTTCTTGAATTCAATCCTTATTCATTTGTTATGTTTACAGTTAAAAATAGAATACAAGTATCTTGGCAGACTAACCCCAAGGGGTTGGCCTAGTGGTCAAGACCTGGGCCTGGGGTGTGCTCCCTTCAAAATCTACTAAGTGCAAATAATTTCCCGGGACCAGTTCATATGGGACTTTGCCCGACCCCCCACTAGTGGATGGTGGGATTGGTCTTCCGGAGTAGTCGGTCTAGTGGGCCAGATGCTGAGTTATCAAAAAAAAAAATTATCTTGGCAGACTTGTAATTATTCTAATTTGTATTATGCTTTTCGTTTGTTAGTGCATAACACAGGTAAGCACTCAGATCAAACTTATTCAAAAGAGATCGTATACCACAATTTGAACGATTATGGTTTATGCCTTTGTTTTTCGATTCTAAAAATAAAAAAATTCTAGCGACCTTGCCCTATCTCTTCCCTTCCCATTCACACCTCATGGTTTCAAAGCATTGAAATAAGACAAAACAAGGAGGGTGTGGAGTAAGCCTAGAATGAGAGAGTGTTCTGACGATTGAACTTCCATAGAACTACATGTAAAGTGATACAGTCCATACCTAATATTAGGAAGATAACCTCTCTAGTATATTTGGGACTGGTTAAGTTTGAGATAACATTATAGTGTTAAAGATATCAGAATATATGAAGATCCATAACTGAAGGGATTTGATTGTATCTCCCACTATATATATGGTGTACCATGTAATCAAGAGGACTAACTAGTGTGAATAAAAGATGTAGCCCATAGGGCCTTGTATGTGTGGACGTAGGCCAAGATTGACTGAACCACATTAACTTTTCGTGTTCTTTCTTCTCTTTTTTTCTATTTTTATTATCTCTTCATATTCAACCTTCTTGTCATATTACCAATATCAACTGTTAACACCTCCCTTCACATGCTTCTCATATTTCTGAACTTGGAGTTATATTCTTTAGTTTAGTGATCTCTAAAAAATGATCTTTTGAAAAAAATTACAGTGGCTGAAAAGGGGGGTGGGAAGTAAAACCCTAGATAATTTTGCGACCTTTATGCTTTTCCCAATAATTCTTATTTAATTCAAATGCTTATGATGTATGTTTCATTTGTAATCAGACCATTTTCAAAATTTTGCTTTATTTATGACGGATGGTTGTGACTTGTTAGCATATCACATTTTTATAGAGAGTAACAATATGTGTTCATTTGTCGGGTTATGGCTAGCGTGGGCTCTGGGATGGTTTGAGCAACTCAGAGATTGTTTGCAAAATTAAGGACCCAGTGCAAGAACCTGGGATGTGCCCAAAGAGATTGGGAACCGAGGCTGCTGTACGTGGAAGCAAAGATTATATAAGCTTATTGTCGTTTTCCTGCATCCTGTATCTACTGCAAAGAGGATTTACTAGGTTTGATGGTATTCTTATACAAATTGTTTTGTATGTATGAAATTAATTTTAGTGAGACATGGAAATGAACCAGAGGTGGTCGGAAAAGGTTTACCTCCTCGTCTTGTGGAAATTGTATGCGTACATTTATTTTTAGTGGGAAACTACACAAAGCATATGCTTGTATTATTGGATTTCAATGTGCATATATGGAATAATATAGATAATAGATGTTTAACGTGTTCACAGTGCGCGCGCGCACACACACACTCTCTCTCTCCCCAAAAAGGCATGAACACTTCATTAAAATTAAACTGTACTACATGATTAAGGCAGGAATTTTTGATATGATAATACGATTCAAATCTACATGAATATGTATATGGCATGACTCGTTAGCACGGATATTAAATAGGTTGGATTACTGTCAATTTTGTATAGAACAAAGCTGACACGAATAATCGGTATAATGAAAAATTAGTTACATATCTAAAATTATTTCTATTAAAGGGTGTTATGACATTTTTTAATCTCTTATATAACTCCATCTAACTAAGAAAAAAGCATGTAAAATAGGATTTGAAAGCTAATAAAGGTTTTGTTTTTGTTTTCAATTGAAAATTTATTTGTCTACTGTTTGAGTTAATTTAGTAAAAAAATATATATATAATAATAAGATATTGTTTTTGTAAATTAAGAAAATCAAATTGAATTGAAATCAAATATTCTTATGAATAATTTCATTCAATATAGATTAGTTTCATAAAAATTAATTTGTGAAGACATTTTTTTTTTTTTTTTTTTTGTACGCTTGATATTTTTAGCTTATGGTAAAATGTTTTTACATGACACATTAATACTATACAAATCGAATACAAATCAGAAATGACATGACACAATAACATAAAATAATACATGAGTTAGGTTATTATTAAGATAATTTTGACACATTCAAAATATCACGACATGAACACGACCCCGAAAGCATGCGAAGAAAGCCAGAAAACCTATATAATTATATTAGTAAAGCGTAAAGAGATTTCCTCTTCTTATTATCTTCCTATTGACCTTGAAACATTTGTACTAACCCAAATTCGGTTCATCCCTCTTTTGATTTATTAACTAGAGTTTTAGGCTTGCGGATATTATTTTGGCCGTGAAAGGCCTCAAATGAGAGATTTTTCTTGCTTCACTCCCAGCATTGAAAATAGGCAACCTTATGTCAATATGAGCTCGTCCGAAGATTGTGATTTAGCTGTTGCAAACTCCTCAGCTTTCCGCTAGACCCACCCCCTAGCTGTAAAAATTAATGTCCACTATTTATTTGTTTCATAACCATCACTACTATATCATAATCTAGAATCACAAAATTTCTAAACCAAGACAACTACTATACACAATTCTAAAAACAAAAAAACAAAAAATAACAACCACCACTATTCGTGATAATCAAACACAACTATAAATCATTAACCAAACATTCCTAATGTTATTTTGGTTAATAAATTTGGTTGGAGATTTAGCAAATGAAAGGGAAAAAGTATGTAAAATGCGAATAAAATATAGTTACATTTTATCGACATTTCACACAACTTTTTCTTTTTCTTTTCAAATCCTTACTAAAATTTATCAACCGAATACAACCTAAATATTTGGGGAAAATCAAAACAGTACACTTTTGGGATATTCTAAATAAGTGCACTTTTTGACTTTTTATAAAATATGAGTTGGGTATGGGTTGGGTTTGAAGTGATGTGATAGAGAGGTGACATGACTTAAATAAGATAGTGACTTTTTGACTTTTTAATTTTTTTAGAGGATGACAAACAAGGACGGCAAGATTTTTCTTTACTCTAACTTGAGAACGGCAATAAATTTTCTTGTAATTTTATTGTGCATAGCTTTAAACTATAAACGACCGAAATGATATTTGCAATGCTTTGTGATCAGGGAGAAGTTTGGTATTAAAATAGTTAAAAACTTATTCAAAAATCAAAAAGCTTAAAACTCATATAAAAAATAAAAACTCATTTTTTATTTTTTTGCGTATTTTCTATAAAAAATAAAATAAAAATTAGAGTCATTTACAAACACTTTCATTTTTCACTTCATATTTTAATCAAAAAATTACTAAAAATAAATCACTTCCCAAAAGAAAATTAAAAGATGGGAAGACGAGTAATGGTATTTGATTGTATTTGTACCAATGTAGTCACTATGTTAAACCACTTGCGTGGCTAGTCCTTTGGTCACTAAGTCTCTCTTAAGGAGAAATTTTGAGTTACACTCTTAGGAGTATAATAGGAGGCAAGACTTGGTGTTTGTTAGGAGAAGGTGTGAGTTCAACTCCCTTAGATGTTAATCTAATAACTAATTACTAATTTTTGCTAATAAGAAAATAAAAAATAAAAGTAGAAAAACAATGAAAAAAGAAGGGTTGAAGATGGAAGAAAAAGTAAAAGGTGTGAGTTCAACTCCCTTAGATGTTAATCTAATAACTAATTAATAATTTTTGCTAATAAGAAAATAAAAAATAAAAGCAGAAAAACAATGAAAAAATAAGGGGTGAAGATGGATGGAAGAAAAAGAAAAATAAATGAGAAGAGAGGGGAAGGAAATAGCGAAAATACTGTACGTAAATATATTAAAATATACATTTTTATAATTATAAAAAAAATTTAAAAAAAGAATATCATTAAATTTGCAATAATTTTCCCAATCAATATTAAAATAGATGTATATTTGCAAAACAAAAAATAGAAAAAAAAATAATATTATATAGATACTTTTTCCATATTATAGAACAAGTAGTGCTATATAAAAAACAAAAATAAAAAATTGTACACAAATATTGCAATAAAAACAAAATAAGTAATGCTATATGGGTGTAATTTTTATCATTGTTACATCATTTTGAGAGTAAATTTTATAAAAAAAATTATGGTGACATATCATTTTTCTTGTAAAAACATTATGTTAATTTGGACCTAAACATCTAAAAATTCAAGAAATGACTAGTGTACACACCCTTTAAAAAAAAAATAATCACACCATAAGAATCTCTAATTCTGACCCTTAAATATTTGAAAATTAATGTGTCCATTTATGTGTTTCACAACTATCACCACTATATCATAATCTAGCATCACTAAATTTAAAAACAAAGACGACCACTACACTCAAATAAAAAAATAAAAAACAAAAAAGGCAACCAATACACGTGATAATCAAACACCACTATAAATCATTAACAAAACATTCTTATGTATTTGGGGAAGAAAAAAAGATTGAGAACTCTAAATTAAGAGTTTTAATAGTTTTAATTGGTGTGTAGGTCTCATGTGATGTGATGTTTTGATTTTGATTTTTTTTTCTTTTTCTTTTTTTGATTTCTCACATTATTAGTGCTCTTTTAGAACTCCCAAATTAAAGGGATGTATCATTACTGATTTGGGAAAAACCAAATCTGTACATTTAATAATGCAAAATTTTCTTTACTCTAGCAGGGCCCACAAATATAAATTTTCTTGTAATTTTATTGTGCATAGCTTTTAACTATAAATCAGCCAATTAATGTTTGCAATGCTTTTGTGATTGAAAAGAAATTGTTTGGTGTTAAAATAGTTAAAAACATATTAAAAAAATAAAAAAGTTAAAAAATCATATAAAAAAATTTAAAATTCTTTTTCATTTCTTTTACACATTTATTTTTTAAAAAAATAATTGAAGTGCTTTAATTTTCCAAATACTTTAATTTTTTCACATCATATTTTAACTTAAAAAATTTACTAAAAAAATCACTTGCCAAAAGAAAATTGAAAGATGGGAAGATAAGATTAATGGTATTTGGTTGTATTTGTACCAAGTCATTGGTTAAACCATTAATCTAATCAAGGAGAGGGTGTGAGTTCTCCATGGTGTTAATCTAACAATTAATCACTAACTTTTGCAAATAAATAAATAAAAGCAAAAAAACAATTAAAAAAATTAAAATTAAAGCAAAAGTAAAATAAATAAGGAGAGGGGAGGAGAGGGGGAAGGGAATGAGTGTAAAAATGGTTTGCCGGCCCGATATTCGACACAACCCGACCCCCCAGTCTAGGGCTTGGTCCATGCTTTTTTGGGCTTGACCTAGCCTGAATAGCCCAACCTGAGGCCCAAACTGTCTGGCGCCCAACATCACTTGCAAGCTAAGCCCAAGACCAGGTCCAAACCCAGGCCCGAGGTCTGATTAACCCTAGGATTGGACTTGGGCCTAGGCCTAAATTTTTTGGAACTGGATTGGCCCCGGTCTGACCCTAATTTTTGGCAAGAGCCCAAGCAGGACCAAGCTAGATGGGCCAAGCCAGGCCGATTTTACACCCCTAGCAAAGGGTCGTTATCTGTATATCTATTTCTAAGAAGCTTTTGATTACACCATATAAATATCTCTTTCAATTTATACATAAAAGTCATTCTTTATAAGGTACAACTATGTAATGTATAAAAAAAATTAACTATCATCGTCTTTTTTTTTATTGAAATAACGCAATAGTGAAATATATATATATTAATCCACGATATCTCATGTTAGTTGTCCACCTCTAAATTCTCTTCTTTCTCTTTATCTTTTCTACATGACGGTCTAAAAGGGCTATGAATAACAAGAGACATCACATGCAAATGTTGTTAGGGTAATGCTAAAATATGTAAACCATATGCGCTTTTGTTATATATTTTTGTGATATATATATTACATATTTTTATGATAAATATTATATATTTTTTGCCTCAAAGTGGCCAAAAATAAAATGGGGTTTAAAAAACACCAAATGGGCTTAAAGAGCACCAAAGCGATACTGTTTGGCCCCATAACAAATTCGATTGTGCTCAGTAGGTACCCCTTCTTCCTAAAAGTTTGGGAGATTCTATTCTATAAGGTATACACCCATGAAAAGCAGAACTAATGGGAGCTCCATGGAGAAGAAGTGCGGGTGTTGATCATTTTTCATTTCCAAACCCTCTGGCTTCCAATGACACTGCCAACACCATCCCAACAGCTAGTCTTGTTTATCATCCATGTATCATATATAATATATACACATACATACTATATATATTGCAAAAAATGCATGCCTGCCTGAGACCCAACCCAACCAGGCTCAAGGCCTAACCCCCCCAGGCTAGGGCTTGGGCCATGTTTTTTCGAGCCCTACTTAGCCCGAAGCCCGAGCTGCTTGACACCCAATGACAGCTGGAAGCTATTTTGGTGAAAATAACCAAATAAATAAATCAGGCCGAACACAAGCCTATGCCCAGGCCTGAAGCCCGATTACACCTGGGCATGGGATTTGACCTAGGCCTGGATTTTTACGAACTAGACCGACTCAATCTGGCCTAATTTTTTGCAAGAGCCCAAGCAGGGCCAGGTCAAATGGGCCTGGCTGGGATGATTTTAAACCCCTACTAAAGGGTCCTTATTTGTATATCTATTTCTAAGGAGCCTTTGATTATATCATATAAATATCTATTTACATTTCAACAGTGCTAGAGACCCCCACATGGGGGTGACCCTATCACCTCCACATACACGTGGGGCTCAAAGAGTGGAGAACAAAAAATAAAAAATAAATTTTTTTTGAGCCAATCAAAAATCAGTGGGGGTGGTGGGGGTCATCCCTACTGGGGGTCTAAGTCATTTTTTATTTGCATTTATATATAAAATCCTTTCTTTATAATGTACAACTATGATAATGTATAAAGAAAATAAAACTTTAACTATCATAGCCTCTCTTTATTATTGAAATGACATAATAGTAAAATATATATACATATATATATATATATATTAACCCACAATATTTCATGTCAGTTACCTACTACTAAATTCTATTTCTCCTCTTTATCTTTTCTACATAATAGTCTAAAAAGGTTATGAATTGACTGAGACATCACATGCAAAAGTTGTTAGGGTAATGCTAAAAGGTGTGTACCATATACGTTTTTGTCATGTATTTTTGTCAAATATAATATTTATTTTTATAGTAATTGTTACGTATTTTTAGCCCAAAGCGGCCAAAAATCCAAAATAAATAAATAAATAAATAAATATCTTGAAAAGTACACCAAAGCATCACTGTTTGGCCCCATAGCAAATCTTGCTATACTCACAGGTACCCGTCCTCCCTATAAAGGTTGGGTGATTCTATTCTATGAGGCTCACAACCCATGAAAAGTAGAAGTAGTGAGAGCTCCATGGAAAAGAAGCGTGGGTGTTGGTCATTTTTCACTTGCAAAACCCTTTGACTTCAAAAGACACTTCTATCAGTATCCCAACAGTCAGTCTTGTTTATGATCTAGGTATAGTATATATTTATATTGCAAAACTAGCCTGACTAGGCCCGAGGCCCAGTCCAGCCCAACCCTTTTGGACTAAAGCTTGGACCATGTTTTTCTGACTCAACCCTCCCCGAAGCCTAGGCCCAATGACACCTACAAGCTATTTTGGTGAAAAAAATTAAAAAATTAAAAAAATCAAGCTCAAACAAGAAATGACCAAAGCTTGTGCCCAGGCCCAAGCTGAGACCCGAAGCCTGATTATCCCTGAGCCTGGGCTTTGGCATGGGACTAGATTTTTAAGAACTAGACCTACTCGGTTCAACCCGATTTTTTGCACGAGCCCAAGCAAGGCCAGGCTGTGATGATTTTATACTCCTAAGAACGGCTTGTTACCTGTATATCTATTTTCTAGGGAGTCTTTGGTTACACCATATAAATATCTATTTTCATTTATATATAAAAGCTTTTCTTCATAATGTACAACTATGATAATGTATAAAAATAAATAAATAAATAACTATTATAAAAAAATGACTTGTTAAATTTATTTAATTTTCTCCTTATGAAATATAACATAATTTTCACAAAGTTTAAGTAAGAAATTATATTCGATTAATCATATACTAAAACTAATTCAATTTTTTTTATCCACATCCTGGCCCTCTAGACATAATTTTTTATTCTGCCCCTATTAACATCTACCTTAATAGCTCATGTTAACAAACTTCATAAATCAAATGCTAGTCAATAATGGAATGCTAAGAAAAAGAAATGGAAAATTCACATAGAATTTGTTCAATTAAATACATATGAAGACCATGGACTTTTGTAGAGAGTGATTAGACTAGCAAAAAAAATTTGACATAGAATTTGTTCAATTGGATACATATAGAGACCACAGACCTTTGTATACAGTAATTCGATTAACAAAAGAATTTGTTCAATTAAATATCTATGGAGACCATGAACCTTTGTAGATGGTAATTTGACTAGTAAAAAACTCACATACAATTTATTCAATTGAATACATGAGGAGACCAGTGACCTTTGTGGACACTAATTTGACTAACAAAAAAATTGAAATAGAATTTGTTCAATTAAATACATATGGAGACCATAGATCTTTATAGACAGTAATTTGACTAACAAAAGAATTGGCATAGAATTCATTCAATTAAGTACATATGAAGAACACGAACCTTTGTAGACAGTAATTAGACTAACAAAAAAAATTGGCATAAAATTTGTTTAATTAAATACATATGGAGTCCATGGATCTTTGTAGACGGTAATTAGACCACAAAAAAAATTGACATAAAATTTGTTCAACTAAAGACATATGGAGACCATAGATCTTTATAGACGGTAATTTGACGATGTAAAATTTGACATAGAATTTGTTCAATTAAATACATATGGAGACCACAAACCTTTCTAGACGGTAATTTTTTATGCGACCTACAAAATATTGATATGGAATTGTTCAATTAGATGTATGCTATTAAGTATTAACCTATGTAACCTTAGCTTATTTATGGTTTGATTATCTATAAGGAATATGTGTAAATTTAAAGGTAATAAAAAGTTATATAATCTATCATAAGTGAAAATATTATGACGGAAAGACCTTAACTAGGTTGCAAATGAGTAATAGTTTGTTCAACATTGGTTTGAAAACCTATTCATTTTCAAAGCATATTCAAACTTGGTATATTTAAGTAACAAGTTTATCTCGAACAAGTTTTTAACAAGTCAAATACGAGTTGAGCTCGAGTAACTTATTTGTTTTATAGTGCACAAATATTTAACAGCGATCAAACTTGGCTTATTTACATAACAAGTTAATCTTAAACAAATTTTTAACAAGTAGTAGAACAAGAGTCAAGCTCGAGCAGTTTTTTTTAATAGTGCATAGTCGATAATAGGTTGTTTAAGATTGATTTGAAAACTTAATAAGATTTAAAATGTGTTTTATAATTGGCTTGATTACATAAGGAGTTCTCGAACGAACTTTTAACGAGTCAAATACTAGTCGAGCACAAATAACTTTGTTTGTTTTACAATCCTAACTTTAATTAATATGTAATAAAAAAAAAATAGTTTAATTTGTTAAATCTAACTGGGGACTTTTACTTCCCTTTGGACTTGCCACTCTCAAAACAAAAGAGAAAGACAACTTATTTAATTTTTTAACTAAGTCCACGAAGAAGGAAAGTTACTACACCCACATAGAAAAGAAGGTGCAGAGAATACATTATAAGAATCCTAAATTTGCGAGAAAACTAAGAGCTAGTCGGAAGGAAAGAAAAGATATCCATTTGAATCCTTACTTGTGTACTCATTGACAAAGTAGAACGATAACAAAAATAATACATGTAATTGACCTTACTTAATTGAGACACAACTAAGATTAATTTGGTTAAGATGTAAATTTATTTTCTTTATTGTAATATAAGTGATAAATAAGTTATAAATAAATTGGTAGATAGTACTAGCTTACCCATTACAACCCAACATTAAACATGCTACACATGTGAAATTAACTCAACACAATTTATTTATTAATTACTTAATTAGTTAAGTTGCTATTGAACTATTTTGTGTAATATATTTGTAAGTCAACATGACCCTACAAACCAATTAATCGAACAGGCTTGACATTCCTAGACTATTCCAAATGAATCAAATAATTAAATAAATTACATATATGAAGAGTATTTTTTAAAGATACAAATTAATATTTGGTTTGAAGTATTTATTTCAAGGGAAAAGGTGTTTTGAGGTTATGCTCAGACACGTGGCATGGTATGATGCACTTAGATGTACGAATATGGTCCAAATAGGCTTTAAGTGATCTGGCATATGAGGGCGGACTCAAGAAATTAAATCAGAAAGACACTTATTAATTATTACATTAAAAACTTTTACAAAAATATTTCACATAAAAATTTACGATTGACTTCAAGAAAAATAAAAAATAAAAATAATAATGTTATTTGTAACTAGTTTATCATGGACCAAAAAAAAAAAAAAGTCATGGATATAAGTTTTAAGATAAATTATATAATGATAAAGTAATTTTTATACCAAATATGAGTAAAAATTCAATATAATAGTAATATTGCATCATCATTGACATGTAATATCACCAATCAATAGTAAAGAAATACATGGGGGATGAACAACACATGTCAAAATGTAACTAACAATCCAATAAATTCCATATCTTTATTGAGATTAATTATTTTTCATGTCAATTATAATAGACACCACCACTATATTGAAATTTTCATAAACAATAATAGGACTTATTGTAGTCTCTTTATTTTCAATCAAAATAACCATTATTGTTATCATAATTTAAAAAATGTCATTGACATTTCACTCTAAAAAATATTTTTATAATTTTTTTTATTTAAAGTATTTTTTTATGTTTGTAAACAAAAAAATCCAAAACTCAAGGGGGCACGTGACCCTTAGACCCTCTTTGCCTCCGCCGCTGACAACTACTGACAACTATCGATGTGGTTGGGCTTGTGGGGCTTACTACTGGAGGTCATTGAGATGGTACTAAAAGACTAATCTGGCATATCAAATTATATGTGGTTAGTTGATCCTTCTTAAGCAGAGTGTACAAATATCGTTAGAGTTGTTAGATAGTGTTCAGGAAGCTTGAAAGGCTAGCCAAAATGCCTTTGGAAGGTTCCTAAATTACTGCTGAAGAAACACCTTTGGGTTCAGATGGAGTTGAGCACGATTCTTATGATGTTAGAGAGGCATGTTTAACCCCTACCATCCTCTATTTTCATCTACGAAAGTGTACAGGTGGTCTTACGCCTCAAAGAATGTGAATAATGCAGTTATTTAGGCTAAATATAACGTAATATTAACAGAATTAGCAGAAAAATAGCTGGTATAGTGTATTGTTAAGGACACATGTATAGAATATGTTACTGTTGAAAACTATAATGTAGTAGTAGAGATTTAGCTGTAAAACTCTCGTAGGAACAAGGAGACTAAGTTCAAAGATTAATTCAGATATAAAACATATGCAAAAAATGGTAAAAGGCTTTGTTTTGCTCAAAAAGAACTCTGAAAGCTAAATTTGTGAAGAACTGGAGCTTTTACTATGGAGATTTTCAAGAGAAAGAGCTTTCCCAATAAAGAAGAAGAAGAACCCCTTATTTATAGAGAAATAAGGCTTCTAAGATTTAGACAAATGTATAGACCAATAATTGTATATAGATACTAATATGATATATGCAAAGTTTATTTCCATAATAGGAAAATAAATTAATCTTACCATATATAGTAAATTTCAGGAGTAATAGTTGTCTGCCACTGCTACTGAACAAATTGAAAGATGGTTGAGATTACCTAATTAGACCTCCATCAATGAGAAAGTGACACTTAAGAGGTGACTACAGGCACCTCTTTTTGACCGACCCTAATACTTGAGCGCTTTCTTTTGATTACCTGATGATAAAAATAGGAATGTATTTCTCGCATAATTCTCAGTAAGAAATATAGAATTTATGTTTTAGTTCCAACCTTATGTCTGTTTTGGCCTAAGTGTTTAAGTCTTGTTCAAAACTCTCTTTCGAAACCTTCTTTCCGCTCTTTGTTCCGAATATTTTCGTAGTATTTCGAGGCCCACTTTTAAACTTCAAAATGAAACTTTTTTCTGAGGAAAATGAGCAAAGAACAGTGTAGAAATAGGAGGAAATTATGATAATTCTGTCGAAAAATCTTGTTTCGTGCAAAATAGTCGACCACAGCTAACTTTTTTGGCCGGCCGGCCAATTAATCGGCCAGCCAGCCAATTAGTTTGCCAGCCAGCCAAGGTTTTTTGGCCAATCGGCTAATTTGCCCAGGAGTAGGGCAATTTCGACAGAATTCTTGTTGAAAGCGTATAGGTCATGCCATTTCAGATCTTTTGTTGATACATTCATGCACGATGTACACACCCACCCCCTTTATTATCCTCATTTGGCCTCTATTGTCAAAGGGTGATTGTCTTCTTCCCAAAAGAGAGCATCCAATACAACCACCCTTGTCACCCCATTATACTTGTCTCTCACCTTGTCTCCCACTTCCTTGACTTGGCCTTCCATCATTGGCTATATGGAGGATCAAAGGAATGAATGAAAGGGAAGAGGAATGAATTAAGAGAAAAAGAGAGATATATAGAGAGAAAGAGAGAAGTCTTCAACATTTGAGCTATAAGCTTCCATACACTGATATACCATCTTCCATATATCAAAACTAGCCCAGAAATTCTGTAAGAGCCATATTCTTGAGCCTTAATCGAAAAGAGAGTGAGTGTTGTTGAAATTGAGAAAAACAGAAAGTTATATAACTCCACACACACACACACTGTTAAACAACCCAAAAATACCATTCTAACTAGAATTTCAAATTTTCGAACTGAGAATTGCGAACACACTTCATAAACTTGAAAAGGAAGTTTGGAAATCAAATTCTTCTTTGGAAGGTAAATTTTACATAATTTTCATTTTTTTTTACTTTCTTGCATTTTCTTTCTTATATTGCTTTTCTTGCTTCAATTTCATGTTATAAACCTGTTGTAAGTTAACTGGAAGTGGTTAGTTGAGCCACTTGCATATTTTTCATTTGTTTTTATAGTGTTTGAACAAAATAGAGTTGTTGTCCTGATCTGATTGGCCGACCGGCTAACTTTTGGTCGGCTAGCCACCTCTTCTAGACAAAACCCAACAGCCTCCCGATGTCAAAAAAAAAGTCTCCGATGGTCTCTGAGGCCCCCTGAAGCTCCTATTTTTCTTTTATTTTAGTTAGAGAGAGTTGCGAGGATATTTTGCTGTAACATTTTTGTTGCTCTTCCCCCCAAATCTTATTTGTAATATTCAAAGCGTTGTAATAATTCCCTACTCCCACTTCTTTCTATCACGTTCTTTTATTTGCTTTCCCTATCTATACATATGTAGTATATCAAGCTTGTTATCATATCCATGCTTTGCATCCATGTTTTATACCTTAAGATCTGGCTAAATTTGCATCTATGAGTTTAATCTTATTATGTGATTTTGTGCGCTACCTCATGTCTTGAGATGATTCATATGTCATATATTTTAGAAGTCGGATCTTTAGTTGCATTTCATGAGTGAATTGCATTAGGATCTTGTATATAAGATCTTTATATAGGATCATGCATGTTTTATTAATTTTATTTTATAATTATTTGCAGGATGTCGGTAAATATGCAAGTTTTTGTGCTTTAGCATCCCGCTTGTGTATTTTTCTTACTATGTTTAGCATCATACCATGTGGCTATGTGCTTATTTGATATAACTCTGTGCATGTCAGTGGGTGAAGGTTGTGTTGTTTAATTTGAAATAAAATTAATTTTTATGATTGTACTATTCAAAACATTTTCAAGATAATGAAATCAAACTATTCCAAAATGGACGACAGTCTATATTTGTTTGCTTCACATTATAAATTTTAAGATTTATTATTAATAATCAGAATATGAACATATGAAATTGATAAAATTCATCTCATGGTTTAGTTGAGGCTGATCTTTTGATCGAGTGAGTGGGAGTGCTCAATTAATGACCTATAAGGTTCCAAGCCAGTATCTTTGGTTACGACGAATAGTGGCCTTGGCACGAGTCACAGGTTTCCTAATTTTCCAAAAACATTTGGTGGCAACTCTGAAATCTAATGAAACAGTCCATTTCTGGCAAAAGAATTTGTAATAAAATGGATTTTCTATAAAAGTTATCAAATCTGGACTCTCATCTATGTTTCGCATTTCATTCGTAAGACTAGATCGAAGATAGAAGTTACATGCATCTTGGAAACCACCGAAAATAGGTCAACATCGGAAGATTACGTCGTTTTATCAAAAAGAAGTTAACCATCTGGCCTAGGACTAGCAAAACCTGTCTTGTTGCAACATCGAGAAAAGAACAAACAAGAAATATGTAGGCGACTCAACAAACCACTTCCGGTTAGCTTACAACAAAACTAATATACAACTTAAAACAAGAAAATGACTATAAGATTGAAAGTGCAAGAAAATGAAAGAATTGAAAACTAACCGCTTCCAGTTAGATTACAACAAAACAATATGAAACAAGAGCAAGAAAATAAATATGAGCTAAACTAACTACTTGGATTACAACAAAACATTATGAAATAAAAAGTAAGAAAATAAATATGAGCTAAACTAACCACTTGGCTTACAACAAAACACTTTAAAATGTGAAGTAAGAAAATAAATATGAACTAAACTAACAACTTCCAATTAGATTATAACAAAATACTATGAAATCGAAAATAAGGAAATAATTAAGAAATAACATCACAAAGTGCCTCACACAGTAAAAAAAACTCGCCCAATGTGAATAGGTCGCGACCGTAGTAAGGCAAGTTGCACCCACAATCACATTGGTCGTGTCCGCGATGGTGCTACCGGTTGACCGGCTAGGGTGGATTTTGTCCCTTTTTGCTCTGGTTTGGTCTTGTTTCGCTTCGGTTTGGTCCTATTTCACTTTGGGTGTCCCACAGGGCTTAAACACTTGGCCGATATAGGCTTAGGGTTAGGAATAAAGCTCAAATTCCAAGCTCTTTTACTAATAATTTTGTGAGAAACACATTCTGATTGTCATCATCAGGTAATCAAAAGAAAGCGCCCAAGTCTTAGGGCCGATCAAAATGGGGTGTCTACAATATTATGTGAATTTTTTTTTTCCTGTGACTAATTTTTACTATTTTTATAACTATTTATAAAATTGAAATATGCTGTGCGATTAATTTTTTTAAAACTAGTTTTAAGTTTGAAACGTAAACTGTTTGGTTGAATTTTAAAATTTTGTCTTTTATTTTTAAAAAAATAAAATAAAAGTAGCTTGATAAAAAAAAATCGTTTTCATTTTCATATGATTCTATTTTTGTTTTTAATGAAAATAATATTTGTATGTTTGAATAATATTTTTATATTAATTGTATAATTTGAGTTAATATTTTTATTAGTCTCTACGTTTTTTCTTCGCAGATAAAATAATATTTTTTATTTAAACATTAATTTTAAAAAAATAATATAAAATATTAGAAATATTTTTGTAATATCTTTTTCATTTATAAATAACTCAGATGTATATATATTTTTTAAAGTACTTTGTAGGGTGCAAGTCCATTATGTGTGGGGGTACATGTTCATTATGTGTAGGTGCAAGTTTAGTATGTGTGGTGTCCAAGTTAAACCTATGTAGTGGTGCAAATCTAGTCTGTGTTAGCATGCAAGTCGAATCTATGTGAGGGTGCAAGTTTAGTCTATGTGGTGTGCAAGTCAAATCTTTGTAGTTGTGCAAGTCTAGTCTGTGTTGGCGTGCAAGTCAAATCTATATGGGAGTACAAGCTTAGTCTGTGTAGGGTGCAATTAAATCTATGAAGGGTGCAAGTTGAATTTGTGTAAGGGTGCAAATCTAATCTGTGTGGGGCGCATGTTTAAGCCTCGTTTCGGAACAGGCTTTTTTAGTAATTTTTTGACTTTTTGGCTAAAACATGACATAAAAAAAACTAGAATGTTTGGGATGAGTTTTTGGTTTTTTTATGAAAAGATGTGCAATAAGTAGAGAGGAAAATGAAATCTTTGACTTTTTGGTATAAGTTGTCGGTTTTTTGATTTTTTTAGTGACTTTTTGACTAAAATCACCACTTGCCAAACGAGACCTTAGTCTATGTAGGGATGCATATTCAGTATGCGTAGGGTGTGCAAGTCAAATCTGTGTAGTAGTGCAAGTCTAGTCTGTGTTGGCGTGTATGTTGAATCTGTGTGGAGGTGAAAGTTTAGTTAGTGTGAAGTTCAAGTTTAATTTGTGAGGGGTGCAAGTTGAATCTGTGTAGGGATGCAAGTCTAATCTATGTAGGACACGAGTTTAATCTATGTAGGGTGTGGGGTGCAAGTCTAATATGTGTAGGGATACAAGTCTAGTCTATGTGAAGTGTAAGTTTAGTTTGTGTGGGTGCAAATCTTACTTTGTGTGTGGGATCAAACATGGCCACTATTTTTTTTATTATATTATTATTTTGGTTTGAGTTATTATTTGCGTGGTTTGAATTAATATATTTTTATTTACAATTGTATTATTCTAAACGTTTTCTCCTACCAATATATATATATATATATATTAATTAGAAAAGTAATTTATTATTTGTATTAACTTAAGTCATACAAATTATTTTAATTCTATAAATTTTTATATATTTTAGATTATTAATTTAAATTTTTATTAAATATGTGAAATATTAGTTGCATTTTAAAATTTTAAATATATTTTTAGAACAATATCAATTTTATAAAAATAGAATTTGTATATTAAATATTAAATATATTTTAATAAAATAAAATAAATTTAAAAATATAAAGATAATTTTTTTTATTTTATTAAAAGAATGAGATGAGTGTATGTGTGCTGGGATAGAACTAGGAGAAGATTATGAGCGGTCATGACCCTTCTGTCTCTGTGAAAATTTTATTTTCCCTAGTACTTCTAAATATATATATATATATATATGTATTATTTTATAAATAAAATAGCATCTTAGTATAAAAGATATATACTTCATTCTTTTCTCATCTTTTATTCTCTATTGTTTTTCTAGAAAAAAATTTATTCATTCTATTAGAGATTGTTTATATGATATTTAAAGTTTTTTACGTGTATTTGTATATATCATTTATATATCATATTGTACATATATGTGTATTTGTCTATACGGTAAAAAAATATTATTTATCTTTTAACCCCTGTAGTAATAAAATCCTAATTTCATCTCTGTATGTGAGAGAGAGAGAGAGAGAGAGAGAGTACGTGCATGGCATATTAGTGAGTGTAAGAGTTAAGGGTAAAATCCGTTTAGTTTAATTTTATAATTATGATTTAAGTGTGAAATTGTGGTTTTAAGTATAGAGTTGTGAGTTCAGTTTAAAAAAAATAAAAATTTATTTAGTTATAAGTTTTGAAAATATTTTTGAGTTTTTGAATTTTGAATTTTGAAAAGAATTTTGAGTTTTGAAAAGAGTTTTAAGTTGTATTTTGAGTTTTAAAATTTTGAATTTTGAGTTGTATTTTGAAATTTTCAAATTTATTTCTTTTAAATATTTAAAAACGTTTAAGAAAAATTTATTTTTCATTTTAAATATTTTATTTCATTTTTGTAAATTTTTTAAATTCAAAACACAACTCCAGACTCAAATCATAAGCAAACACATAACTCCAAACTCAATTCAAAAACTATTTTTAAGATTCATAACCAAACATATAACTTAAAACTCAAAACTCAATTCAAAAACTTTTTAATCAAAATATATATTTTTATTTTATTGAAAAATATTTTTTGTTATTTTTTGGGCAAATTACAAACACCCCCTCGAGGTTTGATGAAAATACAGATTCCCCCTAAGGTTTGAGAAATTACAAATTTGCATAACAAATTAGGGGGGAATCTGTATGAAAATAAAAATCTCAGGGGGTAATTTGTTATGGAAATATAAACCTCAAGGGGAAATCTGTATTTTGACCAAACCTCGAGGGGGTGTTTGTAATTTGCCCTTATTTTTTTAAGTATTGGTCAAACAATTTGTTATGGTTTAGATATATATATGGCCATCCAAAATTTTTTGAAATTAAAAAAAAAATTAAATATTTTAAAAAATAAAATCATTATTTTAAAACATAAAATAAAAAAATATTTTTAAAATTTTTCTTTAAATAAAATTTTAAAAAGAGTTTAGTTACGAGTTTTGAAAAGAATTTTGAATTAAATTTTGAGCTGTGTGTTTGGTTACACATTTGGAAAAGAATTTTGAATTTTTTTTTTGTTAGAATTACAATTTCAAAAGAATTTTGAATTTTATTTTCCGTAGTACTTGTATATATATATATATGTATGTATGTATTATTTTATAAATAAAATAGCATCTTAGTATAAAAGATATATACTTCATTCTTTTCTCATCTTTTATTCTCTGTTATTTTTCTAGAAAAAAATTTATTCATTCTATTAGAGATTGTTCATATGATATTTAAATTTTCTTTATGTGTATATATATAATTTATATATCATATTGTACATATATGTGTATTTGTCTATACGGTAAAAAAATATTATTTATCTTTTAACCCCTGTAGTAATAAAATCCTAATTTCATCTCTGTATGAGAGAGAGAGAGAGAGAGAGAGAGAGAGAGAGAGAGAGAGTATGTGCAAGGCATATTAGTGAGTGTAAGAGTTAAGGGTAAAATCCGTTTAGTTTAATTTTATAATTATGATTTAAATGTGAAATTGTGATTTTAAGTGTGGAGTTGTGAGTTCAGTTTTTAAAAAATACAAATTTATTTGGTTATGAGTTTTGAAAATATTTTTGAGTTTTTGAATTTTGAATTTTAAAAAGAATTTTGAGTTTTGAAAAGAGTTTTAAGTTGTATTTTGAGTTTTTCGAATTTATTTCTTTTAAATATTTAAAAACGTTTAAGAAAAATTTATTTTTCATTTTAAATATTTTATTTCATTTTTATAAATTTTTTAAATTCAAAACACAACTCTACACTCAAATCATAAGCAAACACATAACTCAAAACTCAATTCAAAAACTATTTTTAAAACTCATAACCAAACATATAACTCAAAACTCAATTCAAAAACTTTTTAATCAAAATATATATTTTTATTTTTTTATTTTATTGAAAAATATTTTTTGTTATTTTTTGGGCAAATTACAAACACCCTCTTGAGGTTTGGTAAAAATATAGATTCCCCCTAAGGTTTGAGAAATTATAAATTGCCTCTGAAGGTCAAATTTGCATACAAATTAGGGAGAAATTTTTATGAAAATAAAAACTTCAGGGGGCAATTTGTTATGGAAATATAAACTTCAGGGGGTGGGATGTAATTTCTCAAACCTCAGGGAGAATCTGTATTTTCACCAAACCTCGAGGGGGTATTTGTAATTTGCTCTTATTTTTTTAAGTATTGGCCAAACAATTTGTTATGGTTTAGATATATATATGGCCATCCAAATTTTTTTAAAATTAAAAAAAAATTAAATATTTTAAAAAATAAAATCATTATTTTAAAACATAAAATAAATTTTTTTTAAATTTTTTTTTCTTTAAATAAAATTTTAAAAAGAGTTTAGTTACGAATTTTGAAAAGAATTTTGAATTAAATTTTGAATTGTGCGTTTGGTTACACATTTGGAAAAGAATTTTGATTTTTTTTTTTTGGTTAGAATTACAATTTCAAAAGAAAAAGAATTTGGTTATCAGGATTTTTATTAGGATTTTGAGGCGTGTGTTTGGTACCCAACAACGGCTATATCTTTTTAGCCTCCTCTCTCCTCATTTGCGATTAAGCTCACATCCCGAACCTCACTATCGCTCTCTGAAAAGTTTTGGTTAGGGTTTCTCTCTCTCTCTCTCTCTCTCTCTCTCTCTCTATAGAATGGACAGTGAGAACCCTCCCTCCTCCTCCTCCTCCTCCTCCTCCACTTTCTTCACATTCCCAATCAATCCGCGTCCATTCCTCGCCTTCTTCAGCAACGGAACCCCCAATTCAACGTCCTCTCCGTTCTCTTCTCCCCAACGATAGATTCAGCATCGTCCCCCCTCAAATTATGTGAATTCACCATGTCTCTCACTCCATAAACGTTGAAGATTCCCAAAACGGCTTCGAAGAGAAACCTGCACAGAGAAGAGAGGTGAGAAGCCATGGGAGGGCAGGGAAACCCTAGAGAGAGAAACAGAGAGGGGGAATGGGGGAGGGGAGATAGAGACGTTTAGGGGAAAATTTTTTTTTTAAAAACGATTGGGAGGAAATCGCTTCTTCCTGCTGTGGCGGCATCCACCCGACCCGGATGTCGTCTGCGCTGCTGATTCGGCAGCTGGGGATTGGGAGGTCACGGGGGATTTCAAGAACATGTCCATTTTCGCCACAATTGACAAGGTTTGTAATTTTACATACATAATTTGTGCTATATATTTACATATATACATATTAATTGTGCCAAATTTAGTTGTTTGAATTCTCAACTTGTATCTGTAGAATTTGTGTGAAATTCTCGTAGAACATTCTGCTAATCTCGTAAATTCCCAACTCTGAAATTGATTGCACTGTGGTTTCCTTTTCATTGATTTTTTTTTTTTTTTTCTTTGTTTCTTTGTGTCTGAAATTGATTGCAGTTTGCAAGTATCTTTTTCACCTTTATTTTGAATCCTGCAATCCCAAATCACATTGTTGTTAACCTAAGATAACATGGACATAATAAAAACGGAATAAAAGCGATAGTTCATATATATACCGGAAATCTTGAATTACACTTGTTGGTGCCATTGACTGCTCAAAGTTTGACAGGTTCAGCCCTGCGATCCCCACACTGCTGTGTGTTTCTGAGAGTAGATTAACAAATTAATACACCATGGTTTTGTTTTTCCATATCAAATTCTGATAATATTCATCTTTTCAATGACAAAGCCCCAAAGGGTAATCTATCAACAATAGAAAATTTTCTGTGTTTTACATCCAATTTTTGTTTACATGATGGAAACAATCAAATCACACTAAGTTAGGTAAGCTACCAAATATCATACAAACCAAGCAGATAATGAAGATTTTAGTCTTTCAGTTTAATGGGTGCGTGGCTTGCACCCATTACACAAAGATTCAATTAGAAAACTGGCCCACCAATAAATATTATATCTATATTATGTTGTGGTTTGGCAAAAAAAATTTTAATTGGCTTTTTAGAGTTGAGATTTTTTTTAGTTGGGATTAAAAAGTTTGTTTAGGTTAATTATTTTAGTTTAATGGGCTTGGGGTATAGGCTTTTGAGAATCTAAAATGCTTTTGGTTTACTATGATTATCTCTTTTGTGACTTGAGGAAAAGTTGCAGACTTCAAGGATTGCATTAGGGGGACCAACCTTTCATAATTTGATTTTGGGGAATCCATTTCCTTGAAACCCTAATCTCAACCTTATGTACTTAGTACTAGTTTCCATAAATCCTAATCTCAACATTATGTCCTTTTGTTACATTATTTATTTATACAGCCGGATCTATTTAAAAATAAAAATTAAATCATGTTTCAAAAAAAAATGTATCAAAACTTGACATGGCACGATAATCAAACTTGCTCACCCTAATAATGGAAAATTTCGGTGGATACATATGTAAATATAAGTTGGTGTTAATTTTGCAATTTGATGTTGATGGCAGTAGTTTAATAGGCCCCCATCCTTATCAATAAATATATTGGGAACATGTGAGATAATACTCAAAATTTACCATTAATGAAAATAAATTTAAAAAAAAAAATTGGTTGGTAAAGTTTTTAGAGTTTTTTTTTTAACAAATATTCTAAAAAAATAATAATAATTTAGATAATTGACCCACTCTTCAAACTATTTGAGAAACTAACCTGCTTTTTAAAATCGCATTCACCTGCACAATACTATTAGGAGTCTCTCTCTCTCTCTCTCTCTCTCTCTCTCTCTCTCTCTCTTGATAAATACTATTAGCAATCTCTTTCTTTTGTTTCTTGATTGATTTGCCGAAAGAATTTAGCTTATGGATTGATGTATAGTTTGGCCTTTTTCCCTCTTATGTAATTTTTGCCCGAGATTTCTCCTTGTGTCTCGTTCTGGATTTTATCTACCAGGAAGAGGAAAATTCTCCTTCATTATTCCCCCTTGAGATACAACATGAACAAAATAAAGTTGGTTGTCTTAAAATTTGGTCATGTTGAATTCTTAGACTATTTAATCTTGGATTAGAAAACTTAGGTCATCATTGATTTAGCAAGATCTTGGAGGGCCAACATCAATCATTATATTCTCCTATGTGTTGGAGGGCTAACAAGAATTTGAATCAAATGGAAATTGATTGGATGGGATTTTAGTGTGCTGAGAAGTTGATGTACAAATGCCTAGGAGGGCTAGCTCCAACCTTCAAAATCACAATTGAAGAAATAATACCTATTGGGAGCAAATATCAATCATTTTATTCCTCCTTTGTGTCTGCTTAGCAAAATCATAGAAGAAATAATAATACATATTGGGAGCAACTAGAATGGAAAGAACCCTCCTTGTGTGACTTGACTGCTTAGCAAAATCATAGAAGAAAAAATACATATGAAAGCAAGTCAAATCCAAACAAAAGTATAAAGAAAAATCTTAGCCACAACATATCCAATTTTTTATAGGAAAACTTTTGACTTGAAGGATAGCTAAGGGACAAGCTTGAAAGAAAAAATCTTCCATTGTATGAAAATTGTGAGTTTTCAATCAACTTTGTTTCCATCTATTAAAAAACTGAGATCTCAAGTGGAAGCAGACACCCAATCTATTAAAAAACTGAGATCTCAAGTGGAAGCAGACACCCAATCTCTAGGGATTTTTATGGCTCGAGCAGTGGCCAATGATTTTGCAAAGTCTAAGGTGGTTTTAACTTGGATTTTGGATGGGATTGGTCTTCAAGTCATCTCATTTATAAATATTCGTTCCATCCCCGGCTGTTTGTCAATTTTCAGCATTCATGCCTTTTAGTAGGGTCAATAAATAATGTATTTTTTTCCCTACAAATTGAAAGAAAGAATAAATAAAAAAACATAGATGATTTTTTTGGGATGTTTGGAATAGTTAAAATGGACCAGCAATTTCGTACAGGAGGAGAATTAAGTAACCAAAATAAATTTGTCAAATAAGAGAAGCATCCATATTCGCTTGCACTATCAATTGATTAATATGCGTTCAAGTTTGTTTTGGTGATTTCCTAGTCAATGGTGGATTGCGTTTAATTTCCTAGTACATGATGTACATCGAATTCTATTCTTTTATTTTTTTAGCAAGAGAAAAAAAGCTCGATAGAAGAACAACATGCTTTGTCCTCTTTTTGATAACCAAGTCTATTTATTTCATCCTTGAAAGCCATTGACTTCCATTCTTAAATGAATGATCAAGGTATGTTGGCTTTTATTAGTGGGAGTTTTCAGAGGCCAACTGTTAATGGTGGACTGTGGAAGCATATGTGCCTTTGTTACTGATCTGTCTGATGTAACTCATGCTGTATTTCCATTTGCATATGAAGTTGGCAACTAAGATGTAGTGACTTGTGACTCCTCCCTCATCTTTGTGTTGTTTCGTAAATAATCCCACATTTGGTACTGCAAAAGTTGCTCAGAATAGCTAATCCCACGTGACCCCTTTACCTACATATGAGGGATTATTTTGTCCTAGGGGTGGGATGGTTAAACCGGGGATAACTCTTTTGCATGTGAATGACTAAAATGCCTTTGCCTGGCTTACACATTCGGGGGTATCTTATCTGCCTAATCCAAACCGAAATCAAACATAGCCGGTGTAAAGTGGTGACTGTGCTCCTTTTTTTGGCACCTTTCTAATATATTTACTTGTCAAAAAAAAAAGGGAAGAAGAAAGAAATGGGCCGGAGTCTTCAGTGATTTGTTTTTGGTGATGCATCTAGGAGCACAACAGGAGAATCTTTAATGTAGGTGTAGTTTTTATTTTGGAGTCGAAACATTTGATATTGAGTCCTTTTTTGGATTACTAATGTGTTATGTCTCGATATTTTGAAAATTTCCTGTGTCGGCATGTTCGTATCATGCGTAGTTTATGGGCAATAACATGATCTTTACTGGTTTAGATAGTCTAGTTCCTTGAGTTGTTGGAGCTTCTGTATGATGGTGGCCCTAATTTTGTAGGTATCTCTTTTGAAAATGAGACTTTAAACAGTATGGTTTCAAAGCTTGGTCATATATGGCAATAGTGGACCAGAGTGATGGTCTCTATATTCATTTTAGCAGGGGAATTAGACAACGCATTTGACATCAAAGTTTCTTTGAATCTATTTTATCTGCACAGAAATGAAAATTCTCTTTGCATGGAATTAGCTGAATGTCTTTGCTTTCTAGTACAATAAAGCTTGGTTGCAAAACCAAAATGCTGATATTCATAAAAGTAAACTTTTCATAAAAAACTGAAAACTGCTCGTAAAATGTTTGGGATGGTTATTATTATTATTATTTTGAATTTATTGTCGACAGCAATATAGTCTAAAAAGAACAAAAGGTTATTATTCTTTTAGCCTTATTGTTGAGTTTTTAGAACCCAAAAGCACATGCATAAAAAATTCTCGAATTTCTTTGAGAATAAGTAGATAAGGAGAAGAGGTGAACCGATATCAGACTAACTGGAAGATCTTTTGGAATATTAGTTTCTAATTGCTATGACCTTTATTTTGAATTGTTTTACTTGTGTTAAAATGTTGAGTTCATATGACAATGTTATATTTTGTCTATGATTATTTTATAGTACAAAAAAATATTAGCTTTGAAACTGTTCTGAGTGTGCTTTTGCTGTAATAGCGCTGTTGGAAATTATTTTAATATGCATTAATAAATCTTCTCTGTGCTTCGAGTGTTCACCTGTCTTTCAAAGTTTTTTTTGCTATTTCCATTGCATTTGCGGCATGTTTACTAGATATTCCTTTTTCGGAGTCTTTTTAAATGTCATGCTGCAACAAAATTTTGATCCTTGTGCATGATATTGCATTAGAAAGCATTGCGATTTTAGGCTATTTACCTTTGTGGAGATGTTTTTCTTCTTATTTTTGTGTCGATTTTTAATTAAGAATTTGGATTATCTTCTTTATTTTTTATTTTGTATATTCTTTTCATTGATGACCAAAATTCTTTCAAACCTGATAGTCTCTTGTACAAACTTTATGAGAAAACAGGATTTTATAATGATGGAAAAAGGAATTGACAACTGCAATTTCATTTTTAACATACGGTTCCCACCATACTTATAAAAGTAGCATGTGCAACCCTCTTCAATTCTTTTGTCGACAGAATGTTCATTTTTTTGGATGTACCAGTCTCGGTTACCATCCTTTGTGCTATGTCTTGATAGTCTTCTTCTTTTTTTAATCTTCTTTCAAAGAGGATGAAATAATGAATAAGCTGCGCATCTTTTGATTTGTCCTTTGAACTTTTTTTTTGATAATTAATTTATCCTTTGAACTTTTCATCCTTGAGATCCCACTTATCTGCTAATTGGGGGTTGAAAAGTTGCATGGCCCATGGTTAGCCAAATTCTCCCCATGATTATTCTTAGATGGATGACGGTGGCATGAATATGCAAGTGGTTATTGGATTAGGAATTGTTTCTGGATTTCATTTTTTGTTTTTGAAAAGTTGCATGGCCCATGGTTAGCCAAATTCTCCCCATGATTATTCTTTAGATGGATGACGGTGGCATGAATATGCAAGTGGTTATTGGATTAGGAGTTGTTTCTGGATTTTATTTTTTGTTTTGTGGAGATGCATTTTCTTTCTGTGTTTTCTTACTTGTAGAGGATGCCTCATCCTTGCCTCTTTTTTGATCTATTCAATAAATTCTGTTTTTGCTGATCAAAAAAAAAAAAAAAAAAAAAAAGTTCAGTCATTTGAATTCAGAGGTGGTTGATTGGTTTTGAATGGTATAATTTCTTCTTTTCCTAATGTTTATTGTTTTTTACTGTCTGAGGTGCATTCTTTACAGAAAGCTGTATAGGGTACAAGCTTCAGTTCACAAGTCAAGCTCACTTATAAATGGTGTAGAATTCAATTTATTTGATGAGCTTGCTAAGGCTTGGTTTGGCTTAGTAAGCCATGATTGCTTTGATGGTTTTATTTATATATTTAAGTCTTTATGTGGAATTTTCTTTGTACCATTTAAGTAGGAAAAGAATGATGCTACTTTTTTGCAGTGAAGCATTGTTGGAGGATAATTTAAGAGCAACCCACCACTTGCCTTGATGAGTTTGGATCATTGAATATTAAGCAAGCTGAGTCAGTTTATTATGCTAACATGTGCTAGATGAAGGTGAAGGTTCCCACTTCATCTAGACTGTAAATGAGATGAAGCCAGCCAAGTACAAGGAGCTTGAGCTTGGTTCAGTAGCATAGGAGCTAGGCTCAATCTCAGCTTAGACTTGTTTTGACTAGTAAAATTCATACAAAGCCGGTTTTTGGAGATAAGCCACTACTAATTCGATATTTCCTGGAGACGTTTCTTTGATTGACTTGAGTAGTGTAGTTTTTGATTCTCTCTTCTTCTTCTTCTTCTTTTTTTTTTTTTTTTTCACTTTTTATTTATTTTTTTTACAAAATGTAGTTAAGAAGTTCAGCTTTTCTCTGCTTCTCTTTCTTTGGCTTCTTGCTTTGCACTTCAACTTTTCAATGAGAATCTTGAGGGTCCATTTGATTAGAGTAAAAAATATGATGGAAAACAAAAGTGATAGATAGTGAAGTGAAAGAAAAGGTGAAAGGAAAATTTATTTTCTCGTTTGCATTTGGTTTAATTTTTTGTGAGAAAGTTACAATAGTTGGCTACTTTAATGAGAGAAAAAAGTGACTGTATTTTTTTGTAAGAATCTAGAAGCAAAGTTGCCATTCTGGTGTGGGTTGTATAAGATATTTAACTTTGTTGTATTTTCCACCCTTCTCCTGTTAAACAAATACATGAAGTTAAATAGTTGAATTTTTGTTCTCTTTCCCCATCTTCATCCTGTTCAAACACAGTCTGAGTGATTGTATGTTGTTTCTTCAGCAGTCACTTGCTTTGCTGACATCAACTGTTCGTTTGAAATTATTTTGCAGTTGTATCCTCCTAATGATTGGCTAGTGGGGTCATCCTTGCCCTCTAAATTCAGCCCAACCATTATTGAATCAGCACTCAATGAGCTTACCCCAAACAATGTTAGGTGAGTTCATTGCTGCTCTGAGAAGCTCTAACTTACTATATTACTAATACATATGCTATGATTGGCCCTTTATATATTTGTTTTGTCCAGGACGTACATTTAGTATCGATGATGCAAAATGTCTTTAATTTTGGCATTAGTAAACAGGCTAATGAAGTATCTGTTCAAAAACATGCTAATGAAGCATTTAGACTTCAGTTTACACAGAGCATACAAGATCACTCTGTGCATGCCTGCAATACTTGTTATACATTGCATGTTTGTTTTAGTTATTATTAGAGAGGTCCATTACATGCTATGAACAAATAACAGAGACAGGAGTTCGCAGCTCAGATAAATAAATGATTGCATGTTGTTCTTATATACCTACTTTATTGAAAAGACACATGGAAAATGCTTCATCTTCAGTTGGATCAGAAATTATCCAAAGAGTAATGTGACTAATAAAGTTTCTGATAGAATTGTTGTCTTTGCGAGTTAAATATCGTAAGTGTCAATATAGTCAATAATAAGACAATCTGCATGTCGCTGTGCATACAGGATCCAAATGCCATTGTTTCAAGTATACTCATAACATGTGGTTTGGCTGGCATAATATGAAAGCATGTTTTAAGGTGAATGTTCATTTATTTCATCTAGAAATTTCGGATGCTAGGAACTATCCAGAAAGGATGGGAAAACTGAAATTTAGGCAATCAACAATGTCTTGCCTTGCTACATGAAGGTTTGATTTCAGTAGAATATTCAAAAACTTGATTAACGTCTGCTAATTTGTCATTGGATTTTACAGTAATTATGGGTATTGTGAATGCTCAATTCATCTTTCCCTCCTCTCCGTTTAGTACATAGCTAGTGTATTTACTGGTAAAACTTCATTAGTACACTTGCCCAAATGGAAGGTAATGATATTGAGGACATTTCTTTCACTTGGCAATTTTGATGTTGAATAGATGTTTAGACAATAATGCATGCTTGTTGACTATGCTCTTATGTCCATTCTTGCCCAACAATTGTTGGGACACTTGCAAAAGTGTTCACCTTTATTGACTTAAGTACGTGCAGAAGTCCAAGGGCATTACTCCTCCTTGTCAAAGAATTTTTATATGGTTATTATTTTAGGTTAAGTATGTTATATAAGTGAATTCACTTTCATTATTGTACATCACATTCCATCCCACATCATCTAGGTAGGAAAAGTTATATAAATGAGTTCATATTCCTTCCAAGTAACAACATGCTTTAAACCCTTGAGGGCCTAGCTCAAAGTGAACAATTGTTATGATTTGATATGGGGGTGTTATAGTAGCAGAAGCTGTTAGAATATTTCCTTATTTCCTTATTTAGATTAGATTGTGATTGTGATTGTGATTGTGATTGATTGATTGTGATTCCTTAATCAGTCAGTCAATCAATCAATCAATATAAAAAGTGATTCCTTAATCAGTGCCTTAGGGCTTCCTTTTGTAATAGTTGATTGATTAATATAAAAGGTGATGATATCATAATCATCACTCAAGCTTTGTATTCTCTTAAATTATATGGTATTAGAGCCAAAACCCTAAAAACCGTCACTCACACAGCCGCTACCACCAACCAGCCATCACCTATCACCACCCATCCTGTATCGCTGGTCCCTGAGTCTCTGTCGGAACCAGCCAAGGTCCCATAGAGTTGTTTCGACTTCAGCCGAATGCCCCTCTGGCCTAGTCGACCCTCGTGAGGGTTGTCCTAGCCTCTCTTTATGTATTTTGGCTCCTGTGGATGAGTGTTTGTGGGTTGCCCATCTTTTGTTGCCTCTGAGTCTCTGTCGGAACCAGCTAAGGTCCAACAGAGCTGTTTCGACTTCAGCCGAAGGCTCCTCTGGCCTAGTCGACCCTTGTGAGGGTTGTCCTGGCCTCTCTTTATGTATTTCGGCTCCTGTGGATGAGTGTTTGTGGGTTGCCCATCTTCTGTTGCCTCAAGTTTCTTTCCCTCTACCTATGTTACACGGGCTTTTTGGAATTTCGAAGGTACTGTGGACACGACCACGACCTGCGAATGATCTGATACGGGATCTGGCTCCTTAGAAACGGATACGGCAGAAGAATCGAACGAGAAGAGAGCAAGGAGAGAACCTGGCCTTCGACTTCAATCGGTTGCAGAGCATCGATCGATCTGTGAAGTTGATCGATCTGCGAAGCTTGATCTGTGAAGTTGATCGATCTGCGAAGTTGATGTACTATGCTTCATCGTCTTCCCCTTTGAGCTCGATCTCGGACTTTCTTCGTCGTCTTCCCGTTCCGTCGTCTCTGCGAAGTCATTGCTCTACCAACCAATTTTCTAGGTCTTCCCCTTCCGTCGTTTCTGCGAAGCTAACACAATTTTTATTTCTATAGGTCTCTGACTTTTCTTTTTAATATAATTTGAATTATATATAATATAAATTATATTAATATAATATTATTCATATTATATAATATTATTTATTCAAAAAAATATTATATAATATAATATATCATAAATAACATAAATTTTATGTCTAAAATTAAAATAATTTATTTTATCATATATAATATAATTTATTTTATGTCTAAAATAATGTTTATAATTTTTATTTATTATTTATTTGTTATTTTTTTAATAAAATTAGTTATTCCTTAAACTTTTTAAACTCATCTTCATATAATAAATATATTTAAAAATAACTATTTAACGTATCTCCGTACCCGTATCCTAATTTGGGTCCGTATTCACGTATCCTTAATTTTTAATTTTAAAGTGTCCGACCCTTAGATGCACACCCGTACCTGATACCCGCACCCGAGTCCGTGTAACGTAGATTACTATTAGGAATCTCTCTCTCTCTCTCTCTCTCTCTCTCTTTTGATAAATACTATTAGGAATCTCTTTCTTTTGTTTCTTGATTGATTTGCCGGAAGAATTTAGCTTATGGGTTGATGTATAGTTTGGCCTTTTTCCCTCTTATGTAATTTTTGCCCGGGATTTCTCCTTGTGTCTCGTTTTGGATTTTATCTACCAGGAAGAGGAAAATTCTCCTTCATTATTCCCCCTTGAGATACAACATGAACAAAATAAAGTTGGTTGTCTTAAGGCTGGTTAGGTTGAATTCTCAGACTATTTAATCTTGGATTAGAAAACTTGGGCTGTCATTGATTTAGTAGTACTGGAGGGCCAACATCAATCATTATATTCTCCTATGTGTTGGAGGGCTAACAAGAATTTGAATCAAATGGAAATTGATTGGATGGGATTTTGGTGTCTTTGAGAAGTTGATGTACAAATGCCTAGGAGGACTAGCTCCAACCTTCAAAATCACAATTGAAGAAATAATACCCATTGGGAGCAAATATCAATCATTTTATTCCTCCTTTGTGTCTGCTTAGCAAAATCATAGAAGAAATAATAATACATATTGGGAGCAACTAGAATGGAAAGAACCCTCCTTGTGTGACTTGACTGCTTAGCAAAATCATAGAAGAAAAAATACATATGAAAGCAAGTCAAATCCAAACAAAAGTATAAAGAAAAATCTTAACCACAACATATCCAATTTTTTATAGGAAAACTTTTGACTTGAAGGATAGCTAAGGGACAAGCTTCAAAGAAAAAATCTTCCATTGTATGAAAATTGTGAGTTTTCAATCAACTTTGTTTCCATCTATTAAAAAACTGAGATCTCAAGTGGAAGCAGACACCCAATCTCTAGGGATTTTCATGGCTTGAGCAGTGGCCAACGATTTTGCAAAGTCTAAGGTGGTTTTAACTTGGATTTTGGATGGGATTGGTCTTCAAGTCGTCTCATTTATAAATAATCGTTCCATCCCCGACTGTTTGTCAATTTTCAGCATTCATGCCTTTTAGTGGGGTCAAAAAATAATGTATTTTTGTCCCTACAAATTGAAAGAAAGAATAAATAAAAAAACATAGATGATTTTTTTGGGATGTTCGGAATAGTTAAAATGGACCAGCAATTTCGTACGGGAGGAGAATTAAACATAGATGACTCCCGAGGTGTTTGAGGTGTTCCCGGCCCTTGTTGCGATTGTTACATGATTTTGGCCCCCCCGATGGCCTACTTCCAAGCTCCTGCGTTAGAAAAGTGCGTTTTCCGACCTAGTTTTCAGATCGAGAGTCCCCGTGCCTGTTCGTTAAGTTTTCACGGCTCAAATTTTTGCCTTCTGAGATGCTCGGGGTGTTCCCCGGGCCTTCTCGTGATCGTTACACGATTCCGGCCCGCCAAGGCCAATTTTCAAGCTTCAGTGTAGAAAAAGTACCTTTTCCGACCAAGTTTTCAAACCGGAAGTCCCGCGCTAGTTCCGTAAGTTTCCGCAACTTACATTGGTTTCTCCCGGGGTGTTGAGGGTGTTCCACGGGCCTTCTCGGGACTGTTATAGGATTCTTTTGGCCCCCGATGGCCTATTTCCAAACTTAAGTGTTTAGGAAGTGCATTTTTTGACTTAGTTTCCAAACCGGGAGTCCCATGCGAGTTCCGTAAGTTTTCACAGCTCACGTTGGTCCCTCCCTAGGCGTTTTGAGGTGTTCCCTGGACCTTCTCTTGGCTGTCACCTGATTTTGGCCCCCCCGATGGACTATTTTCAAGCTTAGGTGCGAGAAAAGTGCCGTTTCGGACTTAGTTTCCAAACAGGGAGTCCCGTGCTAGTTCCGTAAGTTTTCACAAATTACATCGGTCCCTCCCGGGGTGTTTGACGTGTTCCCCGGGCCTTCTCGTGACTGTTACACGATTTTGGCCCCCGACGGCTTATTTTCGAGCTTAAGTGCGAAAAAAGTGCATTTTTTGATCAAGTTCTCAAGCCGAGAGTCCCGTGCTAGTCCCGTAAGTTTCCGCAACTTGCCTTTTGGACCCTCCCGAGGTGTTTGGGGCATTTCCCGGTCCTTCTCGTGACGGTGACACGGTTTTGGCCCCCCCCGGTGTCCTATTTCCATGCCTGAGCGTGGAAAAAGTGTTTCTTTCCAACTTAGTTTTCAAACCGGGAGTCCCCGAGCTACTTCCGTAAGCTTTCACAACTCGCGTCTGTCACTCCCGAGGTGTTTGAGGTGTTCCCGGCCCTTGTTGCGACTGTTACATGATTTTGGCCCCCCGATGGCCTACTTCCAAGCTCATGCGTTAGAAAAGTGCATTTTCCGACCTAGTTTTCAAATCGGGAGTCCCCGTGCCTGTTCGTTAAGTTTTCACGGCTCAAATTGGTCCCTCCTGAGATGCTCGGGGTGTTCCCCGGGCCTTCTCGTGATCGTTACACGATTCCGGCCCGCCGAGGCCTGTTTTCAAGCTTCAGTGTGGAAAAAGTACATTTTCCGACCTAGTTGTCAAACCGGAAGTCCCGCGCAAGTTCCGTAAGTTTCAGCAACTTACATTGGTTTCTCCCGAGGTGTTGAGGGTGTTCCACGGGCCTTCTCGGGACTGTTACAGGATTCTTTTGGCCCCCGATGGCCTATTTCCAAACTTAAGTGTTTAGGAAGTGCATTTTTGACATAGTTTCCAAACCGGGAGTCCCATGCGAGTTCCGTAAGTTTCCACAGCTCACGTTGGTCCCTCCCTAGGTGTTTTGAGGTGTTTCCCGGACCTTCTCTTGGCTGTCACCCGATTTTGGCCCCCCCCGATGGACTATTTTCAAGCTTAGGTGCGAGAAAAGTGCCGTTTCGAACTTAGTTTCCAAACCGGGAGTCCCGTGCTAGTTCCGTAAGTTTTCACAACTTACATCGGTCCCTCCCGGGGTGTTTGACGTGTTCCTCGGGCCTTCTCGTGATGTTACACGATTTTGGCCCACGACGGCTTATTTTCGAGCTTAAGTGCGAAAAAAGTGCATTTTTTGATTTAGTTCTCAAGCCGAGAGTCCCGTGCTAGTCCCGTAAGTCTCCGCAACTCGCCTCTTGGACGCTCCCGAGGTGTTTGCGGCATTTCCCGGTCCTTCTCATGACGGTGACACGGTTTTGGCCCGCTGCCCCCCCGGTGTCCTATTTCCAAGCCAGAGCGTGGCAGAAGTGTCTCTTTCCAACTTAGTTTTCAAACCGGGAGTCCCCGTGCTAGTTCCGTAAGCTTTCACAACTCGCGTCTGTCACTCCCGAGGTGTTTGAGGTGTTCCCGGCCCTTGTTGCGACTGTTACATGATTTTGGCCCCCCGATGGCCTACTTCCAAGCTCATGCGTTAGAAAAGTACGTTTTCCGACCTAGTTTTCAAATCGGGAGTCCCCGTGCCTGTTCGTTAAGTTTTCACGGTTGAAATTGGTCCCTCCTGAGATGCTCGGGGTGTTCCCGGGGCCTCCTCGTGAACGTTACACGATTCCGGCCCGCCGAGGCCTGTTTTCAAGCTTCAGTGTGGAAAAAGTACCTTTTCCGACCTAGTTTTCAAATCGGAAGTCCCGCGCTAGTTCCGTAAGTTTCCGCAACTTACATTGGTTTCTCCCGGGGTGTTGGGGGTGTTCCACAGGCCTTCTCGGGATTGTTACAGGATTCTTTTGGCCCCCGATGGCCTATTTCCAAACTTAAGTGTTTAGGAAGTGCATTTTTTGACTTAGTTTCCTAACCGGGAGTCCCATGCGACTTCCGTAAGATTCCACAGCTCACGTTGGTCCCTCCCTAGGTGTTTTGAGGTGTTCCTCGGACCTTCTCTTGGCTGTCACCCGATTTTGGCCCCCTCGATGGACTATTTTCAAGTTTAGGTGCGAGAAAAGTGCCGTTTCGGACTTAGTTTCCAAATCGGGAGTCCCGTGCTAGTTCCGTAAGTTTTCACAACTTACATCGGTCCCTCCCGGGGTGTTTGACGTGTTCCCCGGGCCTTCTCGTGACTGTTACACGATTTTGGCCCACGACGGCTTATTTTCGAGCATAAGTGCGTAAAAAGTGCATTTTTTGATTAAGTTCTCAAGCCGAGAGTCCCGTGCTAGTCCCGTAAGTCTCCGCAACTCGCCTCTTGGACCCTCCCGAGGTGTTTGGGGCATTTCCCGGTCCTTCTCGTGACAGTGACACGGTTTTGGCCCGCCCCCCCTCCGGTGTCCTATTTCCAAGCCCGAGCGTGGCAGAAGTGTCTCTTTCCAACTTAGTTTTCAAACCGGGAGTCCCCGTGCTAATTCCGTAAGCTTTCACAACTCGCATCAGTCACTCCTGAGGTGTTTGAGGTGTTCTCAGCACTTGTTGCGACTGTTACATGATTTTGGCCCCCCGATGGCCTACTTCCAAGCTCATGCGTTAGAAAAGTGCGTTTTCCGACCTAGTTTTCAAATCGGGAGTCCCCGTGCCTGTTCGTTAAGTTTTCACGGCTCAAATTGGTCCCTCCTGAGATGCTCGGGCTGTTCCTCGGGCCTGCTCGTGATCGTTACACGATTCCGGCCCGCCGAGGCCTGTTTTCAAGCTTCAGTGTGGAAAAAGTACCTTTTCCGACCTAGTTTTCAAACCGGAAGTCCCGCGCTAGTTCCGTAAGTTTTCGCAACTTACATTGGTTTCTCCCGGGGTGTTGAGGGTGTTGCACGGGCCTTCTCGGGACTGTTACAGGATTCTTTTGGCCCCCGATGGCCTATTTCCAAACTTAAGCGTTTAGGAAGTGCATTTTTTGACTTAGTTTCCTGACCGGGAGTCCTATGCGAGTTCCGTCAGTTTCCAAAGCTCACGTTGGTCCCTCCCTAGGTGTTTCGAGGTGTTCCCCGGACCTTCTCTTGGCTGTCACACGATTTTGGCCCCCCCGATGGACTATTTTCAAGCTAAGGTGCAAGAAAAGTGCCGTTTCGGACTTAGTTTCCAAACCGGTAGTCCCGTGCTAGTTCCGTAAGTTTTCGCAACTTACATCGGTCCCTCCTAGGGTGTTTGACGTGTTCCCCGGGCCTTCTCGTGACTGTTACACGATTTTGGCCCCCGACGGCTTATTTTCGAGCTTAAGTGCGAAAAAAGTGCATTTTTTGATTTAGTTCTCAAGCCGAGAGTCCCGTGCTAGTCCTGTAAGTCTCCGCAACTTGCCTCTTGGACCCTTCCGAGGTGTTTGGGGCATTTCCCGGTCCTCCTCGTGACGGTGACACGGTTTTGGCCCCCCCCTCCGGTGTCCTATTTCCAAGCCTGAGCGTGGAAAAAGTGTCTCTTTCCAACTTCGTTTTCAAACAGGGAGTCCTCGTGCTAATTCCGTAAGCTTTCACAACTCGCGTCTGTCACTCCTGAGGTGTTTGAAGTGTTCTCGGCAGTTGTTGCGACTGTTACATGATTTTGGCCCCCCGATGGCCTACTTTCAAGCTCATGCGTTAGAAAAGTGCGTTGTCCGACCTAGTTTTCAAATCGAGAGTCCCCGTGCCTGTTCGTTAAGTTTTCACGGCTCAAATTGGTCCCTCCTGAGATGCTCGGGGTGTTCCCCGGTCCTTCTCGTGATCGTTACATGATTCCGGCCCGCCGAGGCCTGTTTTCAAGCTTCAGTGTGGAAAAAGTACCTTTTCCGACCTATTTTCAAACCGGAAGTCCCGCGCTAGTTCCGTAAGTTTCCGCAACTTACATTGGTTTCTCCCGGGGTGTTGAGGGTGTTGCACGGGCCTTCTCGGGACTGTTACAGGATTCTTTTGGCCCCCCGATGGCCTATTTCCAAACTTAAGCGTTTAGGAAGTGCATTTTTTGACTTAGTTTCCTGACCGGGAGTCCCATGCGAGTTCCGTCAGTTTCCAAAGCTCACGTTGGTCCCTCCCTAGGTGTTTTGAGGTGTTCCCCGGACCTTCTCTTGGCTGTCACCCGATTTTGGCCCCCCCGATGGACTATTTTCAAGCTTAGGTGCGAGAAAAGTGCCGTTTCGGACTTAGTTTCCAAACCGGGAGTCCCATGCTAGTTCCGTAAGTTTTCACAACTTACATCGGTCCCTCCCGGGGTGTTTGACGTGTTCCACGGGCCTTCTCGTGACTGTTACACGATTTTGGCCCCCGACGGCTTATTTTCGAGCTTAAGTGCGAAAAAAGTGCATTTTTTGATTTAGTTCTCAAGCCGAGAGTCCCGTGCTAGTCCCGTAAGTCTCCGCAACTTGCCTCTTGGACCCTCCCGAGGTGTTTGGGGCATTTCCGGGTCCTTCTCGTGACGGTGACACGGTTTTGGCCCGCCCCCCCCTCCGGTGTCCTATTTCCAAGCCTGAGCGTGGAAAAAGTCTCTTTCCAACTTCGTTTTCAAACCGGGAGTCCCCGTGCTAATTCCGTAAGCTTTCACAACTCGCGTCTGTCACTCCTGAGGTATTTGAGGTGTTCCCGGCCCTTGTTGCGACTGTTACATGATTTTGGCCCTCCGATGGCCTACTTCCAAGCTCATGCGTTAGAAAAAAGTGCGTTTTCCGACCTAGTTTTCAAATCGAGAGTCCCCGTGGCTGTTCGTTAAGTTTTCACGGGTCAAATTGGTCCTTCCTGAGATTCTCGGGGTGTTCCCCGGGCCTTCTCGTGATTGTTATACGATTCCGGCCCGCCGAGGCCTGTTTTAAAGCTTCAGTGTGGAAAAAGTACCTTTCCCGACCTAGTTTTCAAACCGGAAGTCCCGCGCTAGTTCCGTAAGTTTCCGCAACTTACATTGGTTTCTCCCGGGGTGTTGAGGGCCTTCTACGGGCCTTCTCGGTACTGTTACAGGATTCTTTTTGCCCCGATGGCCTATTTCCAAACTTATGTGTTTAGGAAGTGCATTTTTTGACTTAGTTTCCAAACCAGGAGTCCCATGCGAGTTCCGTAAGTTTCCACAGCGCACGTTGGTCCCTCCCTAGGTGTTTTGAGGTGTTCCCGGGACCTTCTCTTGGCTGTCACCCGATTTTGGCCCCCCCTGATGGACTATTTTCAAGCTTAGGTGCGAGAAAAGTGTCGTTTCGGACTTAGTTTCCATACCGGGAGTCCCGTGCTAGTTCCGTAAGTTTTCACAACTTACATCGGTCCCTTCCGGGTTGTTTGACGTGTTCCCCGGGCCTTCTCGTGACTGTTACACGATTTTGGCCCCCGACGGCTTATTTTCGAGCTTAAGTGCGATAAAAGTGCATTTTTTGATTTAGTTCTCAAGCCGAGTGTCCCGTGCTAGTCCCGTAAGTCTCCGCAACTTGCCTCTTGGACCCTCCCGAGGTGTTTGTGGCATTTCCCGGTCCTTCTCGTGACGGTGACACGGTTTTGCCCCCCCCTCCGATGTCTTATTTCCAAGACTGAGCGTGGAAAAAGTGTCTCTTTCCAACTTAGTTTTCAAACCGAGAGTCCCTGTCACGCCCCAAACCCGCCCCTAAAAGTTTGGGCATGACCCTCTCGAAAACAGACTCTAATCCTGTTATACATATCATACGGGGCCTGAACGGAAGCATTCAATAATACAAAATACATAGATTAACATCCATTGAGCTACCATTACTATGCCAGGATCACCAACAGAACATAATGCAGATAAATAGATAGTGTCATGCATCTGCAGATAGCTAAGTACATACATATATATATATATACAGACCCAGCCCTCAAGGTCGGGCATATAACGAAAACATGGGAAGGTAAACGAATTACATACACCTTAATCTAAACAGACATTTAGGGTACAAATTAAAACTTAGCAAAACTCCATAACTTGAACGTCAACACCTAAGAGCTTAGATACTCAGGGTGTGACATAAGGGTGACGGAAGTCACAGGTTAAGGTTAACCTCCGGGTTGAGTGCCTACAGAAACAAACACAAAATAAAGTGAGTTACACTCAGTGAATAATAGCACATAACAATTCAATGCTCAACATAAATTATAATACATATCCGTGCATTTGTCAATAAAGAATACATGGGTATCTACGTTCCGTAATTATTTCCAAAGCTGCCATATAGACAATTGTTACCAAAGCTATCAGAGGGTCACGAATATCAAATTACCATCGGCGAAATATGAGCGGCTTATCGGCCCATAAATAACGAACGCATAAGCGTGGTAATGAAACAACAAATGTATGGATTCAAGAGGTGGCTCGTGCAGATTCAGGTGGCTCCCACCGGTGTAGCACCGTTCGTCTGACACTTTGTTCCATACCAGAAAATATCAGAACGGCCTAACGGCCCAGAAATATCAGAACGGCCTAGCGGCCCTGAAATATCTATGTATGGACTCAAGAGGTGGCTCGTACGGATTCCAGAGGTGGCTCCCACCAAGGTGTAGCACTTCGTTCCGTACAGCACTTTGTTCCATACTAGAAAATAATAAGTTTATCATGTCATAATATAAACGAAACGAACATCATAATGAAACAGATGTCATCAGAACAGACTGGTCTTATAGTCATACAGAAGCACATAATTCCTCCTAAATATTCACATGGGTTATATTACGTTCAACAGAGTGCTAATAACAACCATTAACAGATTAGACTTCATAACACAGTCACATTCCATTTGTTTGTCATAAATTAATGTCACTGATTCATAAATAACAGAATGTTATTACATATTAAATGAGCCCAGAAATACGTAGTTACCATAGTCTCGTAATGTACTTACATTCCACTTGTTTGTCATAAATCCATACATCTGACTTACACATAACAGTATGTTAGTAGCCATTATCAACCATAAACAGAATGTAGTACTCAAGAATGCTCTCAGATTTCCCATAGTTTCTTATAAGGTGACAAGATTATCTCACAATAACAGAATAACACTATTAACAATAAACTGAAGGTAAGTATTCCATTACATTAATAAGAGTGGAACCATTTATATCATAACGTGATTCACATAATCGTATTATTGACATTCACTTATTTCTCCGGATTAAGTCATTAGGAGGTTCATCGATTTAACATAATTTCACAATGGTTATTAACGTACAAAACCACGTAGTCTTATCCACTTATTCGTTTTGATGATCCACTCTAGGTAGATATCTATATCATGTCCGTGTGTGCCAAATCCTTCAATGTTTACATACGTTCACACTAATTCTCATTTCACATACATGTTAACTTAATTGACCACGGAGAACAAAATGTTAATAAGAATCACCATTAACGGGAATTAATGTTCATTGGAGTACTATTACTCACCGTACGTTGGTGGAGCGTTCATTCCTCCCGAAGCGTGTCCTACACACACATGAAGTCACACATTAATTCTTTAGATCATTTCCCTTAATTTCCTTTCTCATTTTCACATGGTTCACAATATTCATAACAAAGTCCATTCGCGAATTTTTAACATTATTTCAAAACGTCTCAGAAATCCAATTAAACTCGTATTCATATAATTCAACTCACTAATTCCATGATTCTATTTCCAATTTGAGCAAAATCATTCTTTATCATCACAAATTAACCTAGGGTTTTCAAGAACATAAAGCTTTCCATAAAAATTCATACTTCTCATACCATGACCTTACATCCCAATTTCCTTCTTGATTATACATCTAAAGATCATACTCCATCACCTTAACCCATCAATTGACCCCTCAATACTTCAAACCCAAAATTCCCAAATCTCATAATTTACTCTATATGCTCAAAAATGCAAGATTGTACATTAATACAATGGAAATACCACAAATCTATCCCTTGATGTAAGTATGGAAGAGTATTAGACCCCTTACCTCAAGAATCAACAAAGGAGCAAGCTTGAGGAGAACCTTTCGCAAATCCAAGTTCCAATCGGTTACAAACATTGATCTTTCCGTATTCTCCATTCTTGATGCAAAAACCATGGTGGATTGTTGTTCAAAATAGAGGAAATCAAGGTTTTGAGGCTAGGGTTTCCAAGGGGAGAAGAGGAAAGAAGAGAGGGGAAAGAAAAATGTCAAGAAATGATCCAAAATCTCATTTTTAACGCTGCTGTCCCGTAATTCCCTTTCGGCGGATCGATTCGCTCGAGCGGACTGTCCTCAAACCAGATTTCAAAACTTTGAACAGGCATAACTCTTCCACCGGACTCCGTTTTAGGTCGTTCTTGTGTCCAAATTGAAGCCCCGAAATAAGCTTTCCAATGGTTCTAACCTCACATCCAAATTCAAAGTGTGGAAAAGAAAAGGGCAAAAGAGTGACTGCTGAACATAAACAAATTATTCGAATTAAAGTTTTTGGTCCTATCTTACTTCACCATCATATTACCACCTCAATCAATACTCCAAAATAAAATAAGAAGATTCCAAATACACTACTACAATGTCAAGGGCAATCTTGCTTTTCACGCTCGAGCGTCACTTCCACTGCTCGAGCGCGCACAGACCAATAAGGCAGTCCGCTCGAGCGTTAACTTCTCCGCTCGAGCGGAGATTCACAACTCCCAGAATCTCAGGCTATCTGCAAAGTTACTGAGAACCCCAAAAGTCCGCTCGAGCGCAAACTCCTTCGCTCGAGCGGAGGGAAAAATGCAGGTAAATCACGGTCCCCACTGCTAGTTCAGTAGCTTTCACAACTCGCGTTGTCACTCAGGGTGTTTGAGGTGTTCCGGCCCTTGTTACATGATTTTGGCCCTCTGATGGCCTACTTCCAAGCTCATGCGTTAGAAAAGTGCGTTTTCCGACCTAGTTTTCAAATCGGGAGTCCCCGTGCCTGTTCGTTAAGTTTTCACTGCTCAAATTGGTCCCACTTGAGATGCTCGGGGTGTTCCTTGGGCCTTCTCGTGATCGTTACACGATTCCGGCCCGCCGAGGCCTGTTTTCAAGCTTCAGTGTGGAAAAAGTACCTTTTCCGACCTAGTTTTCAAACCGGAAGTCCCGTGCTAGTTCCGTAAGTTTCCGCAACTTACATTGGTTTCTCCCGGGGTGTTGAGGGTGTTCCACGGGCCTTCTCGGGGTATTCTGAGTTCTTTTGGCCCCGATGGCCTATTTCCAAACTTAAGTGTTTAGGAAGTGCGTTTTTGACTTAGTTTCTGGCAAGAGTCCCATGCGAGTTCCAAAAGTTTCCACGCTCACGTTGGTCCCTCCCTAGGTGTTTTGAGGTGTTCCCCGGACCTTCTCTTGGCTGTCACCCGATTTTGGCCCCCCTGATGGACTATTTTCAAGCTTAGGTGCGAGAAAAGTGCCGTTTCGGACTTAGTTTCCAGATCGGGAGTCCCATGCTAGTTCCGTAAGTTTTCACAACTTACATCGATCCCTCCCGGGGTGTTTGACGTGTTCCACGGGCTTCTCGTGATTGTTACACGATTTTGGCCCCCGACGGCTTATTTTCGAGCTTAAGTGCGAAAAAAGTGCATTTTTTGATTTAGTTCTCAAGCCGAGAGTCCCGTGCTAGTCCCGTAAGTCTCCGCAACTTGCCTCTTGGACCCTCAGGGTGTTTGGGGCATTTCGGTCCTTCGTGGCGGTGACACGGTTTTGCCCGCCCCCTCGGTGTCCTATTTCCAAGCTTTGGCGTGGAAAAAGTGTCTCTTTCAACTTAGTTTTCAAGCAAGAGTCCGTGCTAGTTAAAGTAGCTTTCACAACTCGCGTCTGTCACTCTGAGGTGTTTGAGGTGTTCCGGCCCTTGTTGCGTTGTTACATGATTTTGGCCCTCGATGGCCTACTTCCAAGCTCATGCGTTAGGAAAGTCGTTTTCGACCTAGTTTTCAAATCGAGAGTCCCCGTGCTTTCGTTAAGTTTTCACGGCTCAAATCGGTCCCTCTGAGATTCTCGGGGTGTTCCGGGCCTTCTCGTGATTGTTATCGATTCACGGCCGGAGGCCTGTCTTCAAGCTTGACGTGGAAAAAGTACCTTTCGACCTAGTTTTCAAGCACGGAAGTCCGCTAGTTAAAGTAAGTTTCCGACTTACATTGGTTTCTCCCGGGGTGTTGAGTGTGTTCCACGGGCCTTCTCGGGCTTATTCTGAGATTCTTTTGGCCCCTCGATGGCCTATTTCCAAACTTAAGTGTTTAGGAAGTGCGTTTTTCGACTTAGTTTCCAAACCGGTAGTCCCATGCGAGTTCCGTAAGTTTCCACAGCTCACGTTGGTCCCTCCCTAGGTGTTTTGAGGTGTTTCCCGGACCTTCCCCTGGCATTCACCCGATTTTGTCCCCCCCCGATGGATTATTTTCAAGCTTAGGTGCGAGAAAAGTGTCGTCTCGGACTTAGTTTCCAAACCGGGAGTCCCGTTCTAGTTCCGTAAGTTTTCACAACTTACATCGGTCCCTCCCGGGGTGTTTGACGTGTTCCCCGGGCCTTGTCGTGACTGTTACACGATTTTGGCCCCCAACGGCTTATTTTCGAGCTTAAGTGCGAAAAAAGTGCATTTTTTGATTTAGTTCTCAAGCCGAGAGTCCCGTGCTAGTCCCGTTAGTCTCATGACTTGCCTCTTGGACCCTCAGGGTGCTTGGGGCATTTCGGTCCTTCTCGTGGCGGTGACACGTTTTTGCCCCCCCTCCGGTGTCTTATTTCCAAGGCGGCGTGGAAAAAGTGTCTCTTTCAACTTAGTTTTTGAACAGGAGTCCGTGCTAGTTCAGTAGCTTTCACAACTTCGTCTGTCACTCCCGAGGTGTTTGAGGTGTTCCCGGCCCTTGTTGCGAGTGTTACATGATTTTGGCTCCCCGATGGTCTACTTCCAAGCTCATTCGTTAAGAAAGTCGTTTTCGACCTAGTTTTCAAATCGGAGTCCGTGCTTTCGTTAAGTTTTCCTTTGCTCAAATCGGTCCCTCCTGAGATGCTCGGGGTCTTCCCCGGGCCTTCTCGTGATCGTTACGATTCATGAGCTTTGTCTTCAAGCTTCAGCGTGGAAAAAGTACCTTTTCCGACCAAGTTTTCAAACCGGAAGTCCCGCGCTAGTTCCGTAAGTTTCCGCAACTTACCTTGGTTTCTCCCGGGGTGTTGAGGGTGTTCCACGGGCCTTCTCGGGACTGTTACAGGATTCTTTTGGCCCCCCGATGGCCTATTTCCAAACTTAAGTGTTTAGGAAGTTTGTTTTTCGACTTAGTTTCCAAACCGGGAGTTCCATGCGAGTTCCGTAAGTTTCCACAGCTCACGTTGGTCCCTCCCTAGGTGTTTTGAGGTGTTCCCTGGACCTTCCCCTGGCTGTCACCTGATTTTGGTCCCCCCCCCGATGGACTATTTTCAAGCTTAGGTGCGAGAAAAATACCGTCTCGGACTTAGTTTCCAAACCGAGAGTCCCGTGCTAGTTCCGTAAGTTTTCACAACTTACATCTGTCCCTCCCGGGGTGTTTGACGTGTTCCCCGGGCCTTGTCGTGACTGTTACACGATTTTGGCCCCCTACGGCTTATTTTCGAGCTTAAGTGCAAAAAAAGTGCATTTTTTCATTTAGTTCTCAAGCCGAGAGTCCCGTGCTAGTCCCGTAAGTCTCCGCAACTTGCCTCTTGGACCCTCCCGAGGTGCTTGGGGCATTTCGGTCCTTCTCGTGGCGGTGACACGGTTTTGGCCCGCCCCCTCAGGTGTCTATTTCCAAGCTTTGGCGTGGAAAAAGTGTCTCTTTCAACTTAGTTTTTGAGCAAGGAGTCCCGTGCTAGTTAGTAGCTTTCACAACTCGCGTCTGTCACTCGAGGTGTTTGAGGTGTTCGGCCCTTGTTGCATTGTTACATGATTTTGGCCCCCCGATGGCCTACTTCCAAGCTCATGCGTTAGAAAGTGCGTTTTCCGACCTAGTTTTCAAATCGGGAGTCCCGTGCACCTTTCGTTAAGTTTTCACGGCTCAAATCGGTCCCTCTGAGATGCTCGGGGTCTTCCGGGCCTTCTCGTGATCGTTACGATTCATGGCGGCCTGTCTTCAAGCTTTAGCGTGGAAAAAGTACCTTTTTCGACCTAGTTTTCAAGCGGAAGTCTGCGCTAGTTAGTAAGTTTCATAACTTACATTGGTTTCTCCGGGGTGTTGAGGGTGTTCCACGGGCCTTCTCGGGATTATTCTGAGATTCTTTTGGCCCCGATGGCCTATTTCCAAACTTAAGTGTTTAGGAAGTGCGTTTTTGACTTAGTTTCCAAAGCAGAGTCCCATGCGAGTTAGTAAGTTTCCTGACTCACGTTGGTCCCTCCTAGGTGTTTTGAGGTGTTCCGGACCTTCCCTTGTCACCCGATTTTGGCCCCAGATGGACTATTTTCAAGCTTAGGTGCGAGAAAAGTGCCGTCTCGGACTTAGTTTCCAAAGCGGAGTCCGTGCTAGTTCAGTAAGTTTTCACAACTTATCGGTCCCTCGGGGTGTTTGGCGTGTTCCTGGGCCTTGTCGTATTTGTTACGATTTTGGCCTGACGGCTTATTTTCGAGCTTAAGTCTTGAAAAAAAGTGCATTTTTCATTTAGTTCTCAAGCGAGAGTCCGTGCTAGTCCGTAAGTCTCATAACTTGCCTCTTGGACCCTCAGGGTGCTTGGGGCATTTCGGTCCTTCTCGTGGCGGTGACACGGTTTTGGCCGCCCCCCCCCTCGGTGTCCTATTTCCAAGCTTTGGCGTGGAAAAAGTGTCTCTTTCAACTTAGTTTTCAAACGGAGTCCCGTGCTAGTTAAATAGCTTTCACAACTTCGCGTCTGTCACTCAGGGTGTTTGAGGTGTTCCGGCCCTTGTTGGGGCTGTTACATGATTTTGGACCCCGATTGCCTATTTCCAAGCTCATGCGTTAGGAAAGTGCGTTTTCCGACCTAGTTTTCAAATCGGGAGCCCCCGTGCCTGCTCGTTTAGTTTTCACGGCTCAAATCGGTCCCTCCTGAGATGCTCGGGGTCTTCCTCGGGCCTTCTCGTGATCGTTACACGATTCCGCGTCGCGCGGAGGCCTGTCTTCAAGCTTCAGCGTGGAAAAAGTACCTTTTCCGACCTAGTTTTCAAACCGGAAGTCCTGCGCTAGTTCCGTAAGTTTCCGCAACTTACATTGGTTTCTCCCGGGGTGTTGATGGTGTTCCATGGGCCTTCTCGGGACTGTTACATATTTCTTTTGGCCCCCCGACGGCCTATTTCCAAACTTAAGTATTTAGGAAGTGCGTTTTTCGACTTAGTTTCCAAACCGGTAGTCCCATGCGAGTTCCGTAAGTTTCCACAGCTCATGTTGGTCCCTCCCTAGGTGTTTTGAGGTGTTTCCCGGACCTTCCCCTGGCTGTCACCCGATTTTGGCCCCCCCCGATGGACTATTTTCAAGCTTAGGTGCGAGAAAAGTGCCGTCTCGGATTTAGTTTCCAAACCGGGAGTCCCGTGCTAGTTCCGTAAGTTTTCACAACTTACATCGGTCCCTCCTGGGGTGTTTGACGTGTTCCCCGGGCCTTGTCGTGACTGTTAGCCGATTTTGGCCCCTGACGGCTTATTTTCGAGCTTAAGTGCGAAAAAAGTGCATTTTTTGATTTAGTTCTCAAGCCGAGAGTCCCGTGCTAGTCCCGTAAGTCTCCGCAACTTGCCTCTTGGACCCTCCCGAGGTGCTTGGGGCATTTCCCGGTCCTTCTCGTGACGGTGACACGGTTTTGGCCCCCCTCCCGGTGTCCTATTTTCAAGCCTGGGCGTGGAAAAAGTGTTTCTTTCCAACTTAGTTTTCAAACCGGGAGTCCCCGTGCTAGTTCCGTAAGCTTTCACAACTCGCGTCTGTCACTCCCGAGGTGTTTGAGGTTTTCCCGGCCCTTGTTGCGACTGTTACATGATTTCGTGCCAATCCGACCCTGTTTGGTGATTTTGGGGCATCAACATCTTGAATTCAAATTTTTCTTAAGGAACTAGTTTGCCTAGAGTGAAATCCGGCTCTAACTCCCAAACCATTAACCCGATTGGAGTCGCATCTTCTCCCACAAGTTCCTCGTGCCTAGAGGGTCGTGTGTGCCAAGTTTAAATGCCAAAACCGTATTTGTTTGGTGATTTTGAGGCGTCAACACCTCGAATTCAAATTTATTAAGAAACTAGTTTGCCTAGAGTGAAATCCGGCTGTAACTCCCAAACCACGGGAACCCGATTGGATCTTCGACTTCTCCCACAAGTTTCTCTTGCCCAGACAGTCATGTGTGCCAAGTTTCGGTGTCGGATTGGAAATTTCTAAATTCGTAGGCCACGGATCGGTTCCGGATTGAACCCCACGATTCCGGATTGGAACCGATCCGGACCATTTAGAAATAATCTATATTTATACTATATAGCTTCCCACACAATATAATTTCTTGTCTCATATAAAAACTAAAATCTAACCTAATTCACGCCTCACTCATTTACGCTTTATTCAATTCATTGTCTCTCCCTTTCATCTCATCTCTCTGTCGATGGTGTCTCTCTCTTTTCTCTTTCTCATCTCAGACTAAGTTCTCTCTCACACTCTCATCCATCTCAGATCAAATCAGTGTGTTGCTCGTCTCTTTCTCTCGGTGAGCTCTCTCTCTCTCTCTCTCTCTCTCTCGGTGACACTATTTTTGTTCCTTTGTTCCTAGATCATCCATCTCAAATCAGATCGGTAGCTATAGTTGTTGTCTCTCTCTCTCGGTGAGCTCCTCTCTCCTAGATCATCCATCTTAGATCATTGTTCCTTTGTTCCTTTGTTCATATCATCTACAATGGATTCGGTAAATGTAAGTAAGAGATTTTATTTTTATTTTTATTTTTTCTGTTTTTATTTTTATTTTTATTCTATTTTCTGTTTTCATTTTATTTTTATCCTTTTTTTGTCTTTCTGTTTCTATTTTGTTTTTGTGAAAAATCTTCTTTTCTCAATAGGTGTGCTGTGACTAGGCATATTTGTTTTACTTTACAATACATCAGAAAAACAGATTGGACCCTCATTTTTTAACTGAGTTTTGGGGGCAAAAAGTTCTATTTCAAACCATTATTCCTAAATTTGTTTATTTGTGAAGTGAAGGAAATGGGCTTTTGTTAGTGTTAGCTGGTGAAGATTGTAAATCCATTGTGAGCTCCTGAATCTTGACTTTACTGATTGAGCTTGGTAGAGTCTAAGGCAATCTGTCTAGGTATTGTTTGAATTGATAAATGAATAGACTTACGTATATATGTATTAACAAAATTCAGAATGGATGTTGTTTGCTCCAATTTAGATGCCATTGTCATTATAGATAGTCTTACAGGATCTTGATTTAGCTTAATGGATGTTGTTTGCTCCAGCTTAGAATGGATGTTGTTTGCTTTGTTTACTGGTTTCAATTGTGATGGTATAGATATTTTTGTCTATATTTTTTATCGTTGTCCTTTGGGATGGGATGTAGCCCATTGGCTTTGTTCTGAGTTCCAATATATTTTTGTCTATATTTTTTTTACTTAGATTGTGATGGTATAGATTGTGAATGGATGTTTTTTACTTATATTTACTTATATTGTTTACAGGTTTCAATATATATTTTTGTCTATATTTTTGTTCCAATATTTTTTTCAATTTACTTATATTATTGTTTATATTTTTTTTGTAATTTAATTATTTAAATCTGTGGTCCTAAACCAATCCAATCCGTGTTTTAACGGATTGGTTCGGATTGGTTCTACAATTTAAACGGATTGGATTGGTTTTAATTTTTCAGGAACCATAGATAATGGATTGGTCCTGGTTTTCTCCCAATCCGGACCAATCCGGACCATGCTCTAGTAATATTAGCTACTATGGTGAGTCAAGTGTATGAATCTCTAAGCTAAACCCAAAACCCTAGTTTGAATCAAAAAAAAAAAAAAAAAAAACCAAAACCCGAGCTCTCAGCTCCAGTCATATCATCGGCGGCTAACCTTAGAAGACAGAACCATAAACCCTAGAAGCCTCTGTTCTCATCTTCAACCTTGGGAACCCTAATATACATAAATCGAAGCTGTATCTGTAATTCGATTCACAGATGCAGCACGACAAGGTCATATGGCAAGTTATCAGGCACAATCACTGCAGTTTCATGGCCAAGTAAGTCTCTTTCAGCTGAATCAATTCTTGATTTTGCTTCGCATTCGATTCCTTTTTTGATTGATTGGTTGATTTTGAATTGGGTTTCTTCGTATGTTAGAATAACGGCCAGAATTTACTGTCGAAACACGTATAACGTGGTGGGATTTGCAATCGGAGCTCTTGCCCTCTAGCTAACGGTCGTTACGGCACCATTCGCGACCATGATGGTACTAATTCCTCACCTCTTCTGCTTATTTGTCTTTGTTTTCTTGTTTTCTATGCTTAATTCTAATTCTCATTCCCTTCATTTTTGTGAAGATTAGAACTTTGTAGCTAATCTTGAATGCATACTATGGGTCAACCGCTATGGGTCACAATCAAACACAAATATGGATCGTAACGAAAATCACTAGTTTCATAACCCATTTTGATTTGATTTGATATTGTGGTGTGATTTCAAATTATTTATTTTTTTGTTTTTTGGGTTGCCGTTGCCTAGGACTAGCCATTTAGTAATTTAAGGTAACAAAAGATGGGTTGCTAGAAAAAATTTCTGCGACTAAAGTAATTAGAACAACATTTTCCTTTGATCTGTTTACTGGCATCATTTCTCTAAGCTGTGGAACTAAACATTAAAAATTTTAGGATATACATTATAAAGAGATGTACGCTTTTAAGTACTTGTAATTTTTATGGAGCTCATTTCTCTCTCCTATCTGATCTCCAAATCACGAGCAAAGATCTTAAAATGTAAATTGCAGGAAAAAAACCCCTTCAAGAATCTTATTTTCAATCTCTCCTTGGAAGTCTCTGTTTACCACTTGTGGAGCACTAGGGATGGATAACAGAGTGTTTACTCAGAAAAGGAGAGTAACTCCTGTACTTATTATAGTTATATTGAAGAGGACAAGATTGAGTGTCTTCTTGATTTGGAGGACAAAAACCATTCTAAGCTGGAAAATTTGTATGGTTTTACTTATCTACTTTGGTTATAGCCTAGAATTCTGCATAATAGCAAGTTACGATTTGTCGAGGAGGATGCCTCTCATTTGGTGTGTCTTTGTCTTGCTTATTACATATAATGCTGATAGTATAATTTCTACTCTGCCTTCTCTGTTGCCGTCTATGAAATTGGCGGAAACAAAGTTGAAGCGAGCTATAAACAGATTGTTATTGAATCATGAGAAAAAGCTAGGCTTTTGAGTGTTGGTATTTATTTTGTATGGTAAAACAGGATTTTTTGGTGTTTCTGGGGTTTGCAACTTCTAGACTATTCTTGCCCTTGGCATTTTTTGATATCTATTTTTTTGGGGTTTGAAACTCTTTCACACTGAAATTTGGCATATGCCATCTTTATATTATTTATGTAGGAAGTGTTAATGGATCTTATGCTGTCTAATTGTCTCAATGAATTGTTTGTACATGTGATGGGATGTCAATGTCTGCGCGTAATTGAATGCATATCTCTAATCATCTTATTTATTATTATTATTTCATCTTTTGATGCTTTGCAGGAGTCTTCTATTTATATACGAAAACTATAGAAAGGGCTCATATGCCAAACAAATTGTGGGAAAGAGTTAAGCTGCCGAGAAATTATGAGAAAGCCCCTTGAAATTATTGACAAGCATATGGTATTGTAGTTCAGCACGTTCTAGCAGTTTGGTAGGGTTTTGATTCATTTTATATTGTCTGGAGCACATTCAATTGCTTAAAATCTTTTCTTGTTTGAATTGATAGATGTATTGGCCTAAGTTTCTTGTGCACAAAACAAAACAAAGATTGACTAAAATGACTCGAGATCTTGAATCGTATGAGGAAACTTGCTCTAAAAATGAGGTTAGGATATCTCTTTCTCTTCTTGTTCCCCCACCAATATCTGCATGGTAGACCATCATAGTTATGACATGCACGATAATCATCCGATGTATGGATTTTTACATTTTACTTTCAAAATCTTTTTCCAGTTATCTGTCTTTGTTAGTTGTTAGCTTGAAGAAGCAAAATGTGTATTTGCAGGTTGGTTCTAAAATACCTTGCATTTGGCATGATGAATGCTGTATTTGCTACAAGAAGCACAACTAGCATATCAATATTTACATTTACAAAGCCTCATGTAGAATCATGTTACCTTTCCCACTAGGAAAACAATTTCCAAACTCGTAATGAACAAAGCTTCCTAAACTAGTTAAGACTTGGCTACTTCCAAGTTCCAAACTAGTATTGAATTTAGGAACACTCATAACCCAGGCACTAATTAACCTAGAGACTAAATCTATATAATAAGGAAAGAAGGTTTTTGAAAATGTGTAAAATGTATGTGAGATACATTTTGATCTAATGGCTGAGATTAATTCCAAATTTATATCAATGGTTGTGATCAGTTTTTTTCCCGCTCAAACACTCTCTGCTCTCTCTCTCTCCCACGTCTGCCCAAACAGATGCCTCTCTTTACACGTTCTCTCTCTACACATCTGGCCCTCTCTACACGTTCGCTCATCGCCGCCATTGAAGGTTGGCTCATCGACACCTACCCTCCTCGCACTCGCACCCGCACCCGCTCCCTTCAAACCCATCGTTGATTGAGTTTCGCTCATCGCCGCCATTGAAGATCGACACCCACCCTCCTAGCTGCACCCATCCCTCTTTGCTCGGCTCCCCATCGTTGCTTCAATTCAAACCCATCGTTCTTCGGTTCAACAGAGGTAAGTTCTTCAGTTCCAGAGGCTTCAATTGTTTATGGGTCATTTACATTGGGCTAATACATTGTTTATGAGTCAGTTCCAGAGGCTAATTCAAACCCATCGTTGCTTCAATTCAAACCCACAATTTTTTGATCAGATTGTTGGTTTTTATTAGTTTTTGGTTGTGGTGAACAATCTGATCTGAATGTACCATGGCTTTGCTCTTCTTCTGCTCTATCCTGTTCACCGGTCCTAATTTCCACCAATCCCTCTTTGCTTTGCTCTTCCTCTGCTCTACCATGGCTTTGTTGTTTTAATTGTTGTTTTGATTCTGAAATCAGAAATTACGAAGAGGTGTGTTCGGATGATTTATTGTTTAGTAATGTTAGGTAAATTATTGTGTTTTGATTGCATTGATTATATACGATCTAAATATGGATGGGATTAATGGATCTATATATATTCTTTGGATATATATTATATCGATCCATATATATAGAAACATTTGCATTCTATTGTTTATATATTGCATTTTGATTGCATTGCATTCTATATATACGATTAAGTGTTTGATTGCATCTTGATTATTTTTTTAATTTTATTATTATTATTATTATTATTATTTGGGTTTAATAAGTATAAATGATTACAATTTACAATAGATGATTTGATACTGGAATCTTCTTTTTTTCAAATGGGTGGAGTTTTGAGTTTCTCTGTTTTCTCTTCTCAATTTGTATTTTAGATCTCACATAGAATTTGATCTGTATGTTAGACTTTAATTGGTTGCTTCACAGCTTATAATTCTGCATTTTGATTCAAGACTTTCTATTGATTTTGGATACTCTCAGTTTTTGCTTAGGAAAGTTTCATTTGTATGTTATTTCAATAGCATCTCCTACTGATGTTATACTCTAAGGCCCTGTTTGATTTGTAGGATTAATAGTGAGAAAATTAACGATCTAGGGGATTAGTGTAGGATTGGTGTTCATGTTTGTTTTGTTATGGATATGGAAATATGTAATATCAATTATATGTTTGTTTTACATTATTAGTTGTAGTTTTTAAAATTTGCCAATTTTATTGGATAGAATATAATGAGTTGATCGTGAATGAAGTTCTTCATGAGCTTACATTTGTAGATAGTTTGAATGTCACTCATGAAGACCAAAGCAGCATGAAGGTTAGTATATTGTCTTGATTATTAATTTCTGATTACCTATAAATAAATGACTGTTCTCATTTTGAAATTTTTATATCTATATCTATACTATAATATGAAGCCTACACCTGAGTTGGTGTAGACATAGACACGTCATGTTTTTTTACAAAGCATAGTGCCATTGCATGTGGAAATTGTGTCCATTCTCTGTGAGTGGCCACATGTTTGAGTTTGATAAGTTGACATACAAATTTTCATCTGTTCGTATGGACTCGATTCCTCATTTCTTTACCCTGCAGGCAAAGATAAAAGAGACAATGGAAAAGGCTTTCTGGGATGACATCACAGAATCTATGAAATAGGATGAGCCTAATTATGACCGGGTTGTTGAACTAATGAGGGAAGTGAGAGATGGATTCTGTGAGATGGCTCCTCAGAGCTGGAAAGAAGAGATTTTCGAAGCTATTGATCTGGACATTCTCTCTCAGGTAGCATGCTCAATCACTTTTTCTATTGTTGCGGCCAAGATTTATTCACTCTTTGTAGTGTACATAAAATACGCAATTTATTTTCTTTTTTCTTTCCTCAGGTGCTGAATTTGGGTAAGCTAGACATGGATTATCTTGGAAAGATTCTGGATTTTGTATTGATCACTTTGCAGAAGCTTTCTGCTCCTGCGAAGGAGGATGAACTAAAGGTTGCCCACCTGAAATTGCTGAAAGAACTAGCTAAGATCTGTCGAGCTGGAAATGGATGAAACCAATCATACATTGTTGCGTTGATCAAGGGTTTGCGCTTTGTCTTGGAGCAAATACAGGTATTTGTGTATGCCTTTGCTATTCTTTATATTTATATTTCACTCTATTGCATATTGTGCAACAATACAATGTGGTAATAATATTTCCCTAGGGGGTGGCATTGTTGCAAGAATGAATAATGTAACTTCATAAATCATAAACTGCAAAAATTAGCCCATGAGAGCATAACTGGAAATTGAATTTCATAAATTTTGGAGATCAAATTCATCACAAGTCGGTTGTCTCAGATAAATCTAATGTAAAATAAATTAAGATCATAAAGAAAACCAAGAACAACACTATATGATCAGACCAACTTTGTTTCTTAATTTGGAGAATCTTCTTTACGAGCCACAACTCCGGTAGGTAACCACTTAAAAGAGTGATTCGTTTAACAAGCCATTGCCATGGATGCATGAAAGCGATTGTTACACTTTTCCCGACAGGCACTCAAGCAAAAGATCAGCAATGCACGTATAAAAATTATGCAATCGCTTCTAAAGGGGCCTGCCGGTTTGGAGTATGTGAAAAATGCTTTTGCCAAACGTCACGGACCTCCCTCTGATGCCTCTACTGCTCTGCCTTTGACAATGAGGTGGCTTTCGTCAGTGTGGGATAGCAAAGATCAGGAATGGCACGAACACACAAATGCACTCTTGGAATTGACAAGGAGTAATGAAAGTTCTTCTCAGAGGCTTCTTCCTTCCACCACACTCAGAACTGGTGGAAGCAGCATAGTCAAAACAAGCGGAAGCCAACTGACTTCAGTCCCTTCTACCAGCAAAAATGCAACAGATTTAAATGTTATACTCATTTGGGGTCTGTTATTTACTGATATTGTTGTTGTTTGAAATGAACTACTGGTACACAATGCGATGTACATACATTTAACACTGGGACTATGTTCTTCTGTTATAGGATCAATTTAAATTTTTTTTTTTTTTTAACAATCACAATGATTGATAAGACGAAGAAGCACAAAAAGGGTTCAATCAGCAAAAAGGACATCTCCACTCTGCTTCAAAGGTTTCTTTTTTAATACACTTCTGGTTTGATTAATTGAACAGAAACAGATCGACCCAATGTGTAGATTCATGAAATTGACTCTTAGTCATTTTTTCAGTTTATTACCCGTTACCATATCAATTGAATAGATTAATATCACTTAAGGGAAGTGAGCACTATTATGTCAAATAACTCAGCAACATAGCTATAGAAATCATAACCAACTTAACTTCAAGATTTAACATCTGTGGCTTACCTGCAGCTTATGTGCACGTTATTAATTTCTCAAACTCAGCAAAATTTCTCATGTGCACGTTATCAATTTCTGCTGCAGCTTACCTGTGGCTTTCATCACAACTTTTGTAACATTGTTTGCGCTGGTCATTGCCATTACTAAAGATCTTCCAGATGTAGAGGGGGATAGAAAGTAAGTTAGAAAACCAATTTTCACAATATGTCTGTTGCTATTTTTGTTTTGTTTTTTACTATTCCTACATAGGATTGTTTTCAAGATGCTGATACTTTCTTTTTCCCCCTTCTTTATATATATTTACATTTTGACAACATCCAATAAATATTAAATGACATCCTAACTACTGACATTCCATCTTTTACTTTTTCCCAATTTTTTTCTTAGAAGCTGTAATGTACTCAATTTACTTACCTGTTCCTTGAATCTTTGCTTCTTATTCAAATCTAAGATCAAATACCATGATTATTGCTAAACACCTAACTGTTTCCATTTGCTGTTGATATAATTGTTTTCCTAGGTTTCAGATTATCTACTTTGGCAACAAAGCTTGGCGTTAGAAACATTGCATTCCTTGGTTCTGGGCTTTTGTTGTTAAATTATATTGTTGCTATATTGGCTGCAGTTTTCATGCCTCAGGTGAATAGATCTTGATTGGAGTTAACTTATTGATTATCACCTGGTTGGTGATATTCATCCCATGTGTTATTTACTAGCATCATGCAAGCATTTGTGTGAAAGGTTGAAATGTTTCTTGGGCAACAAATGATCACAAACATTTGGCCTCTCATTTTGCATGTATTGCAGGTTTTCAAGCGCAGCTTAATGATATCTGCACATACCATCTTGGCATTGAGTTTAATTTTCCAGGTTCGTTTTTTAATTCTAAATTTTCTCACCCTAATTACCAGCAGGAATTTTCCTGGGAATGTTTTGGATCCACTTAATCTTTCGTTCAATTTCTCTCCATTTTCTTGGTTTCAGTGAAAAAAAATATCTTCCATCTTTGTTTATGGCTATGTTGCTCTCCGACTCTTCTATTGAGCCCCATGCTCTTTTAGATATTCTATATGTTGTCTAGAAGTTGTCAGTTTTAATTTTCAGATGGATTTCTTTCGCGTAATATTTCATTTCATGTGGTTTCAGGCACGGTTGTTGGAAAAAGCAAATTATACAAAGGTATCACCTTTTTCAAGTTCTATGAATAATTGTAATAGCTTTTCAACTTCAATGATATTCTTTCTCTAGGGTAACCTCATTGGGATGTTTTTGGACTTGCTTGAGATAGAGATCCTTGATAGGACCCGTAGTTCTATCTATGTGATTATTGCACTCATGACAATGAAAGACAAACTTATTACAATTAAGTTCATGAAATGAAGATATTCCTTCTAAAGTCTTATGTATTAAAACTTATATACAAATCAGTCACAAAAAGTCATTTTTTGCCCATGCCCATTCTGATTTCTATTTATTTCTTCCTTTGATGTATGCATATTCATTCTTTGGTTTATGAATTGTATATTCTAACATTCGATGAAGTTTTAAGGAATGAGGGCCAACTAATAGTCTAACACAATGTTTTAAAAAGCGCGCTTAGGCGCACGCCTAAGCTCAAGGCGAGGCAAGGCGCAGCTTTGTGCCTCAGTCATGGTGAGGCGAGGCGACACAGGTGAAGCGCTGCCTAGGCGATGAGGCGAGCGCCTTATTACGAAGCGCAAGGCGAGCGCCTTGTGCGCCTCGGCTTTCTTCCACTCCCAGGTTCTGCTCTCTTCTCCTCTTCTTCTCTTCTCTTCTCTTCTTTTCTCTGCTTCTTCTCCTCTGCTTCGTTTCTGCTTCGTCTTCTCTTCCCTTCTTTCTGTCTTCTTCTCGCTCCTACTTCACGATCGCTCTCTCTCTCTTCTACTTCGTTTCTGTTTCACGATCGCGAGCTCTCTCTCTCTCGCGATCGCGATCTCTCTCTTCTACTTCGTTTCTCGTTCATGATCACTCTCACTCTCTCTCTCTCTCTCTCTCTCGCGATCTATCTCTCCCTTTTATCTTCTGTATTCATATATATATATATATAATATTATATAATACCGATTATATAATATATAATCTACAATATACTTATAATATATAAAATATAATTGATTATAATATATAAAATATAATTGATTTATATATAATATTATACCATACCTATTATATAATATATAATATACTTATAGATAATATGTAAAATAATAATTAAATTAATTAATTATATATATATATTAAAAATTAATATTTTGCTTAATAGATAATAATAGATAATAAATAAATAATAGATAATAATATACATATTAAATAAATAAATTAAAAAAAATTAATAGATAATAAATAGATAATAATATACATATAATAGATAATAATATACATATTAATAGATAATAAATAAATTAAATAATATATATATATTAAAAAATTAATTATTATTTTTTTCTTATTAAAAAAATTAATAATATACATATTAAATATTTGTTTATATTGGAAATTGTGCTTTATTAATATTTTGCTTAACTTCTATAACTTGCGCCTCGCTTTGGTGAGGCGCGCACCTCGCCTCGCGCCTCGGGGCTTAGGCTCCAGGTGACCTTGGCGCCTCGATGCGCCTAGGGCTTTTTAAAACACTGGTCTAACATGTTCAATGAGTTTTATTTATATAATGTCTGGTGTTAATTAACAGAAAATTATAAGCCATATGAAGAGAAGGAATGGTATTTCTTTACACCAAGAGATCGAAAGTATAAGAATGGGAAGCGGCCAAATCGAGCTGCAGGTGATGGATACTGGAAGGATTTTGATTCAAAGCTGAGGATTGAGAGCAATTCTTCCAATACCCAGATCTAAGAGCTTTGCATCTAGGGAACCCCAAGAGAATTTCACCATCCAAGACTTCGAATTGGGCCGTATCTATGGCGTTGGTTCTTATTCCAAGTTCTCATTTTTCTTCCTCATATTTAATTTTTTTACTTTATTTATAGATTTGGGTTAATTTGAGATTATCCCTTAATTTATTTATTTATTTATTATTATTATTATTGTGAATTAATTTGATTTATGTTGATTTATTATGGTGTTTTGATTATTTATGTTCATTAGAGGTTAGTTTGAATATCGTGTTTCATCTATCTTTTTAGGGTTATTTTAGATTGTTTATGGATCAATTTATAATTTATTAAATAGTGTTGGGATTATAATTATATTTTAATTCTAACATTATTTACCAAATGCCTTCGAACGCGGGCATACGCTAGTAAATAATATTAAGATTCAGAAATACTCAGTAGTCTACAAAAATACCAAATTCCTTTACAAATCTTAAATTTTCCATAACTAATGTAATTGGAATTGTTTGTCTATAACCAAACCCCTCAAAATGGACCTTTAGAGAGATCCTCATTCCCTAAACCCTATCTTTTTGTTGCTACATATAAACTTGAAAAGTTTATATATTTTTACCACCATTTTAGTCACAAACACCAATGCAAATAAGCCCCAAAGCCTACTTTTACGTAGATATATATTAATTTTGGGTTAAGCTACTAGTAGGAGAATGTTCCACTGTGCTTGTCCTACATCGGCTGACATGAAAATAACTAATGTAGTTATGCTTTATCTTATATGTGAATCCTCGTATGCGGGGAAGATGGTTCATTTTATAGCAATAAATGGCGATATAGACCCTTCTTGACAGTAGTAGTCTTCTCTTAAATTTCATTATATTATATTGTCAGAAGCCTTCAACCAATATTGTGTATTTGACCTTCCACTCAAAAAAGTTCCTTCACGACTACTGTGTGGGAAGCCGTAGTTCCAAACTTGACATGATCATTATATGCAGTGTTTTTTAAAGCAAAAAGTGAACAGAGGCAATAAGGTGCCTTGAGGCCTAAGCGTGAGGTAATGAGGTGAAGTGACATGATCTGTCATCAAAGCAAGGCGAATGCAAATGATAATGATATTTAAAAAAAAATGAATAAATAACATAAGCAAAAACTTAATAAGTTTAAAAGCTTGATGCATGTAACATTCCAAATACTAAACATTAATAAAATATAAAACATTCGACAAAATGTGACATTTCAAATACCAATATCCAACAAAAAGGAAGACATTGAACAAACACTAACATTTTGACATATGAAAACATAAAAACGCAAAAATAATTGATTAACTTCTAAACAAAAATTTCATTGTCAATCATGGCCAAAGTAGTTGTTTAGTTGAAGTTTAGAAAAACAGTTCAACATTTTTAAAAATATATATATATAAAACAGATAAAATAAAATAAAAAAGATAAAGCCCATAGTCAAAAACTATGAATTGATGTGCATACGACATCATATGTTTGTTGCAACTGCACAGATTCTTTTTCGTCAGACTTATTTAGTTCGCCCGAAGTGACAAACTATGATCTAATGTGCATGTCATATATTTATTACAACTCAAAAAGTAGAAGGTTGAGATTAAATCATAACAGGGGAAAATTTCACCGCCTTGAATGCCTCAGCTACCTCGGCTTGAGCCTAAGGCAACTGCTTTAGTCTTGCCTTGCCTCGCATCTTGCCTAAGCCATCACTTAGGCACACTTTTCAAAACACTAATTATATGCATGCAAAGAAGTGAGAACTTTGTGTCATGTTGCATTATACTGTATTAATTAACTGTAGAGGGTTTTTGATAGAATATATAGATGATCAATAATGCCATGGTGACAATTTTTGGTATGAAATTTTGGATACCATTTGATATGTTACCAATGCATTGGTTTAATGGGCTTCACCTTTCCCTTTAAACCAATGCTTTCCCATTAAACCAATGCATTGGTGACACATTAGATGGTATCTAAAATGTGGTACCCAAATTTGGTTACGGTAGCATTGTAATTGATAGTTGATATAATCCCTACTTGTGAGAATAGTACTCTTACATTTCATTATTTTGTTTATCTTTGCTAATCATGCATTAGTGAGTTGTAATCTTTTATTGCTTAAGGTTTGGGTTCTTTTCCAGCTTGGGTATATGTTTATTTTCCGTTGTTTGTGTTGCTTCTCAGGGAAAAGATAATGACAACGCCTAGGAAAGAGAAGAAAAGAGAGGCTAGGAGAGAGGAGAAGGCTGAAAAGGCAGCAGTTTTGGATGAGGTTGTAAAGCCATTACGGTCTTGTCTTTGTTATTGCAATCTGAATATGTTGTCTCTAGAGCTCTCACTAATCTTTGTTGACAATCCTGCGAGTATTGAAAAAGAATTGTTTGAGCGACTTAAGAGAGGAGATTATGGTGATATGTATAATTATCACGTAAAGAATACAATAAAGTTCTTGATATGGACCGACTCGGGTTGCTAGTGAAGATGAAGATGAGGAGGTATTGCATAACTTATTGATATGAGCCCGATATGAAATTAATTTTGTGATCAAAAAATATTGAGGAGAACGAAATTAATTTTCAATTGAAATAAGCTGGAACCTGAGATTGAGTATGTTGAAGGCTATGAAGAACTTGAAGAGGAGGATGACATGGAGGATTTTGGTGGTCTCTCAATTGACAAGTCGTCTGAGATGTTGACAATGGTAAAAGCTCTTATAAGCATATTTGTCATTATTAGTATGCACAGTTTCTTAGAATGTTTTTGGTTGATGTGATTTTTCTCAGATGTTAATACATGTTTTGTATACACGTGCGCATTTCATATATTGATTCCCATAAAATCTTTTTGGCTTATTGGTTTATTATGTGTTTATTGCCTATCGGAAGTTAAACAGTGGGTTATTTGGCTTTAGCAAAACTGCCCATGAAAGTATTTTCTTTTTAAAAAGAATATGACATTTATTCTAACATTGAACATTACAGATGCAGTTGGAATAGATGATGATGATGAAGAGACAATAGCTATTGATCGGAAGAGACTAAGAAGAGATTCTCAAAGAAAACTTGAGAAAGATGAACCTCGTGCCAAACCAAAGAGAGTTAGAGTACTTGTTGAGGTAAAGATTATCCAGCTCCATCAAGTTCATTATAGTTGGTTCATTGTTCTCAATATAAAAGTCATAAAAGGCAATTGGTAGTTTGATCCAAAATAATAACTTATACAGCCCTATGTTGCTAAAGACGTGAAAACATTGAAAATTTTAGTTAGTTTCAGCCTATAATCTTTTTAACAGTCTAGTTAGTTTGATCCAAAAGACAATAGTTAGTTTCAGCCAAAATAATAACTTATACATACAGCCCTATTGCATGTTTTTTTCTTCATTTCTTTCTAGGGACATTCAACGATTTTGAAGTATGTTATGCTAACATCACAAAAATATTATTTATTTGTCAGGTTGAGCGTGAAGATACTGAGGAAAAAGGCAGACAGCGATCAATGAGACTTTTTGTGCTTTTTTTTTTCCCCCTTTCTTCCCGTGTGTTTGGACTTTTAAACCAGATAGCAGTTAATTATATCATCAATTGTATTAGTTAGGGTTTGAGCTTGTCTTCTCTATAGGCAAAAATCAATGCTAGAGTGTTCCTGCTTCTAGGCTCGATATTTCTTTTAAATTTGTATGACAAACAGGGAGGCTGCTCAAAGAGATGTGATATTTGGTGGTTGTCATTTCGATTTTGGTTCAATTATAATGTTAGACTAGATTTTGATCTTTCTTCATTTTCTGATTCCTCTTCTTATTATTTGTTTTAGATTTCCCATTGCATTATGATATCATTTGGTCGTGGAAAGTGGTAAAGCTGACTGTAGAAGATTGAAGGTGTGAAAATAGGAGAAATGAGGGAGCTTTGTGGCGAGAGTATTAGGCCCCGTTTGTTTTGGGGTGGGGAAGGGATTAGGATGGAGTTAGAGTTCATTTAATGTTGTATTTGTTTGTAAAGTTGGGAAAGGGATTAGGATAGAGGAGGAGATTAAGATCACTACAAAAAAATTGATTTTTTGCGACGGCAAAATGCCGTCTCAAAAACTTTTTTGCGACGGCAACTGACCTTTAGCGACGGCAAGTGGGGGGTTGCAACAAAGGGCGTTGCTAAAAGGTTTTAGCGACGACACAATGTTGTTGCCTTTTTTTTGCGACGGTAAAGTTGCCTTTTTGCGACGGAATGTTGCTGTCGGCTTTACTATGTAAAAAATCTGAGATTTTTTGAGATGGCACTGTGTTGTCGTCGCTAAAAGTGTTATTTGCGACGACAAACATGCCGTCGCGAAAGTGTTTTATTGCGGCGAGTGCGTCTTGGTGTCACGACCCAAACCGCCCTATAGGTTTAGCATAAATGTAACGGCGATAATCTTGGGATTACCGAAGGCCTCTGAGACAGATTAACATAATATTAGGGGCTAGCGGAAGCAAATAACAATATATAATGTCCATTGAGCAGTGTAAACTTATATGAGACAGAAAAATTTTAAACTTTTTATATACATATGTACACATTATCTTTAAGTCATCATATATATACATATTAGGCAAAAAAAGACTTATCCTTATTTACAAAATACACAAGATTTGTTCAACCAAACACGAAAACAAAACTTAAACTTTAGATCACATAGCAATAATCACTTGACATATCCGAAACCTCCACGGGAGGCACATAGGTTGGCTGACAAAAACATATTCTAGGCAGATGCCTCTAAACCTGGTCACGCGCCTGATCACCTACATACATAAATAATCTGATGAGCTAAAGCCTAGTAAATAATAACAGAGTAAAGGGTTTTAATGAATGAGTCCGTTCAGATTCCGAAGTCATAATTCAGTTTTGTATCAAATTCATAATTTGTCCAAATCATATACAGAAATCATAAGTCATGCTTAAGCAGACAGCGTAAATTCTGAAATTTCTGGGAGCTCGATTTTCACGCTCGAGTGAGACTTTCCTCGCTCGAGCGGACAGCGTAAATTCTGAAATTTCTCAGAATTGCAATTAAAGTTCAAATTTGATATTCAAAGCCTCAAAACATGTATTTTTGGTACACAAAAATGGAGAACCACTATATGATTTAGTAAACACTTTCAATTAGAAAACATTCATTCAAAATCATGTCCCAATTGCCCAAATTTAGTTTTAATTCATCTTATTAATATCAACCCACAATTCTAATATATAAATTAGACTTCCCAACCCTTGAAATTCCATGAAGTATGTAATACAAATAGATCCAATTTTATTATTAATAACAAAATCAACTTAACTCAATTTTTTAACCAAATATTTAATTTATAATCATGGGTGTTCTAAAATGTATCTAAATTGAATAGAATTCTTAAATTACATCACATGCATGGATTAAATAAAAATCTAATTATAAAATCAAAACTTTAGGGTTAATTTCAAATTTCCATAAACTTAGTTTTCTTAAAACATTTCCTTTGTCTCTTCAAAATATGGACTTGAATGGCCCAATTCCCTTAAAACAAATGTATTACAAGAAAATACTACAAAATCAAATCAAAATAATTAATTTCCACAACTATGAGTCTACTTAATTTCTTACTTAAAACCTTATTTCTTACAAAATTTATGAGACTAATTTCATAACTTTCTTAATTCGTGATGCATGGAGAATTATCTAAAACATGAAATTAAGGCAAATTTTGGCAACTCTCATAAAAGCCAAAAAGTCAAAAAATTACTCAAAAAGTTAAAAAGTTATCACTATTCACAAAAAAAAAAATTAAAAATTAATTTTCCAAGCCAAGTACAACTCAGTGATGTAAGCAATCACTGCTCCGTACTGTGTGTGGCCAAACAAATCTGATCAGATTGGGTGCAATTGAACACACTGTTGTTCGCCCCGTGAGGGCCGATCACGGGTCTCGTTTTGATAATTGTACCATGCAATGTGTAGAACTCGTTGAGTACTATATGCATGTAAAAAATCACATCGATCAAATATCGATAACTATATGATCAAATCAGTTTTGTATAAAAAAAAAAATGGATAGTGTTATAATTAACGATTGAAAAAAAACAAATCTGATCAGATAGCTATCGATATCCGATCAACGTGATTTTTTATAAATACATAGTACTCGACGAGTTCTACACATTGAACGGTTCAAATTATCAAAATGGGACCCATGATGGCCCCCAGGGGCCGAACAAAACCGTTCAATGCAATGCCCAAACATTGGCCAATAATTTCTTACCATCAATTCAATTGCACAGCTTGTACGGTTGCCAACCCACCTTTCTAATCTTCTCCTACACATTTCTTTATACAATTTTTTAATACACATTTTTTCATAAAAAGTCAAAAAGTTAACCCAAACATCCATATTTTTTTCCTCAAATTTTTAGTCCAAAATGACAAAAAGTGCACTTATTTAAAACACCCCAAACAACCCCTAAAGTTATAAAACTCTTAGAAGATATTTGCATGTATGAAATTAGGGTCAACATTCAAATCAATTACATCCAAAAAAAAATTAATTCAATATTAAGTTCAAAATGTTCATGAATTCATAATTTTCCAAAACTTACTCTCCTTATACCCAAACATGAAATTAATTCTCCAACTTTCTTAAAGATTCATTGATGCATGTAAAGATGAAGTCCAAATTCATGAGGGATAACACAAATTAAACTTACTTGATAAATTTTCCCAAACCCATTTCCTTAATCTCAAGCTTGACTCAATTTATTTTAACCTCAATTTAATTCATAGTCATAGATGTTCCAAAATATGTTTAATTTGAGTTAAACTCTTAGATTACATTACATGCATGGGTTAATAATTAAGATCAAGACCCATATTTATTCTTTAATTCTTCCAAATTACATGCATGTAGAAATAAGGCCCAATTCATGCAAGATTCCAAAAATTAAATGCAAAATAATTAATTTCTAAATTGATTTCCATAAATTGAACATAACTACATGAATTCATCATCTTGCTAACTTTTTCTATTTATATGAAATTGAACCCAAGTTTAACAAATTTAAGAAATCATAGTTCATATTCTTGGTCCTAACTTGATTTTACATGCAAAGCCAAATCTTAACAATTTATAATTGATCTACAAAGCTTTATTTTTAATTCCCTCAAAATTCACCTTAAATCAATTTATATCTACATTATTTAAATAATAGAAGGAAGAGGATGAGATTTCTTACCTTAGAATGATTTTTCCACAATTTTGACTTGAATTTTTGATGTCTCATGGAGCCCTCTTCTTCTCCTCCCTTTTTTTTTTTTTTTTTTTCTCTCGGTTCTCTCTCTCTCTGATTCTCTTAACTCTTTTTTCTTTACTTCACCAAATGTGTGTTTTGGCCCCAAGGAAATTACCCTCATCTTGAACTCACCAGCACACACATACACAGTTCACCTTTTGACCACAGCCTTACACGTGCACACACATATACACACACCCACTAATTTGCTGAATACACCCTTTAATTCTAGATTCTTCCATAAATTAATTTATGTTTAGGATTAATTTAATTAACACTTAATCTTAATAAATCTTGATCAACACATAATTAAACTAATTATAACAAATCATAAATCCCACATAACTTAATTAGTTTAGTTTGACTTCCATTAAGACCCAATTAATTATAATTAAATTTTATCAATCCGAATCAGATTTTTAGTCAGACTCCCAAAAGGCTCCAAATATTAAATTAAATTTATTATCATTATCAATTTTGTTTTCTTAAATCATCTAGGCCTTCAACTTCTGATTAGATTTCAAATTTCCGTCAATTAAATTACATGTTCAAATTAGATACCCCATAAATAAATTTAATTCATAATAATTACAATTCTCAATCTTCATAATTTAATTAACTTGATTAACTCCAATTAAGATCTAATTAATCGAATCTTAATTTTACTAAACTGAAACGAATATTTAATTAAACTCCCAAATGGGTCCATAATTAAGATTAAATTGATTCAATTTCTTAACTTCACTTCCTTAAGCCGTTTGGACCCTTAATTTCTAATTCCAAAATAAATCTTTAATAGAATCATATACGAGTCAGATCCCACAATTCTCATAAATCTCAAATTAAATTATCATATTTGGCAATTAAATTTCAAATCCTCTTAATTAATCAAGTACTAATCATTATACGTGATGGGGTAGATTACCTATAAATCGCTAAAAGTTTATTTGAGGCAACGCATGCTTGTAGTCTCTAAAAGGTTATTTGCGACAGCATTGCTTATGTCACAAAAACAATCTGCTTCTAATGTTTTTTGAGATGGTGAGGTGCCGTCTAAAAAAAAAAACTGCAATAAAATTATTAAAAATATGAAAATTACCTGTATTAAATGAAAAATAACTGAAAAATAAACCGATAATTACATAATAATATAAAAATTTCAGTATAAAAATAACAATTCATCCATAATAAAAATATTCTTCAATTCATAACAATAGATCAGCAAAATTATCCCACTACATAATATTGCATAATACATATACAATGTTTAAAAACATAATGTTGTTCACAATTCAAAATAACATAAATCAAAAACAAAAATTTTCGTCATGATTCTTCCGTGAGTAACAAAAACAAAAGTTAATGGCAATCTTCGCACGTCTGCATTCCACAAGTGGGTCAACACCTCGTTTCGTGATTTTGGTGGGTCAGCACCTCGAATTCAAATTTCTTAAGGAACTAGTTTACCTTGAGTGAAATCCGGCTATAACTCCCAAACCGGGAACCCGATTGGAGTTTCGTTTACTTCCACAAGTTTCTCGTGCCTAGGCGGTCGTGTGTGCCAAGTTTCGTTCCAAACCGACGCTGTTTCGTGATTTTGGGGCGTCAACATTTCGAATTTAAATTTCTTAAGGAACTAATTTGACTAGAGTGAATTCCGGCTCTAACTCCCAAACCGGGAACCCAATTGGAGTACCGTCTTCTCCCACAAGTTTATCGTGCCTAGGCGATCGTGTGTGCTGAGTTTTGTGCCAAACCGACGCCGCTTGGTGATTTTGAGGCGTCAACACCTCGAATTCAAGTTTCTTAAGAAACTAGTTTGCCTAGAGTGAAATCCGGCTCTAACTCCCAAACCGGGAACCAAATTGGAGTCCTGTCTTCTCCCACAAGTCTCTCGTGCCTAGGCGGTCATGTGTGCCAAGATTCATCCCAAACTGACGCCGTTTGGTGATTTTGGGGCATCAACACCTCGAATTCAAATTTCTTAAGGAACTAGTTTGCCTAGACCAGAATCCGGCTCTAACTCCCAAATCAGGAACCCGATTCGAGCCCCGTCTTCTCCCATAAGTCTCTCGTGCCTAGGCGGTCATTTGTGCCAAGTTTCGTGCCAATCCGACCCCGTTTGGTGATTTTGGATCATTAACACCTCGAATTTAAGTTTCTTAAGGAACTAGTTTGCCTAGAGTGAAATCCGGCTCTAACTGCCAAACCGGGAACCTGATTGTAGTCCCGTCTTCTCTCACAAGTCTCTCGTGCGTAGGCGGTCGTGTGTGCCAAGTTTCGTGCCAAACCGACGCCGTTTGGTGATTTTGGGGCATCAACACCTCGAATTTAAATTTTTTAAGGAACTAGTTTGCCTAGTCCGAAACTCGGCTCTAACTCCCAAACCGGGAACCTGATTTGAGCCCCATCTTCTCCCACAAGTCTCTCGTGCCAAGGCAGTCATGTGTGCCAAGTTTCATGCCAATCCGACCCCGTTTCGTGATTTTGGGGCATGAACATCTCGAATTCAAATTTCTTAAGGAACAAGTTTGCCTAGACCGATATCCGGCTCTAACTCCTAAACCGTGAACTTGATTCGAGGCCCCCTCTTCTCCCACAAATCTCTCGTGCCTAGGCGATCGTGTGTGCTAAGTTTCGTGCCAAACCAATGCCGTTTGGCAATTTTGGGGCGTCAACACCTTGAATTCAAATTTCTTAAGGAACTAGTTTGCCCAGACCAAAATCCAGCTCTAACTCCCAAACCGGGAACCCGATTCGAGCTCCGTCTTCTCCCACAAGTCTCTCGTACCAAGGCGGTCATGTGTGCCAAGTTTCGTGCTAATCCAACCCCGTTTTGTGATTTTGGGGCGTCAACACCTCGAATTCAAGTTTCTTAAAGAACTAGTTTGCCTAGTGAAATCCGGCTCTAATTCCCAAATCAAGAACCCGATTGGAGTCCCAACTTCTCCCAGAAGTTTCTCGTGCCTAGGCAGTCGTGTGTGCCAAGTTTCGTTCCAAACCGACGCCGTTTGGTGATTTTGGGTGGTCAACACCTCGGATTCAAGTTTCTTAAAGAATTAGTTTGCCTAGAGTGAAATCCGACTTTAACTCCCAAACCGGGAACCCAATTAGAGTCCCGTCTTCTCCCACAAGTCTCTCGTGCCTAGGCGGTCATGTGTGCCAAGTTTTGTGCCAAACCGACACCGTTTAGTGATTTTGGGGCATCAACACATCGAATTCAAATTTCTTAAGAAACTAGTTTCCCTAGACCGGCATCCGGCTCTAACTCCCTAACCGGAACCCGATTCGAGCCCCATCTTCTCCCACAAGTCTCTCATGCCTAGGTGGTCGTGTGTGCCAAATTTCTGGCCAAACCGAAGCCGTTTGGTGATTTTGAGGAATCAACACATCGAATTCAAATTTCTTAAGGAACTAGTTTGCCTAGACCGACATCCGACTCTAACTCCCAAATCGAGAACCCGATTCAAGCCCCGTCTTCTCCCACAACTCTCTCGTGCCTAGGCGGTCGTGTGTGTCAAGTTTCGTACAAATCCAACCCCGTTTGGTGATTTTGGGGGGTCAACACCTCGAATTCAAATTTTTTAAGGAACTAGTTTACCTTGAGCAAAATCCGGCTCTAACTCCCAAATCGGGAACCCAATTGGAGTCCCGTCATCTCCCACAAGTTTCTCGTGCCTAGGCGGTCGTGTGTGCCAAGTTTCATGCCAAACCGACGCCGTTTGGTGATTTTGGGGCATCAACACGTCGAATTCAAATTTCTTAAGGAACTAGTTTGCCTAGACCGACATCCGGCTCTAACTCCCAAACCGGGAACCCGATTCGTGCCCCGTCTTCTCTCACAACTCTCTCGCGCCTAGGCGGTCGTGTGTGCCAAGTTTCGTGCAAATCCAATCCCGTTTGGTGATTTTGGGGCATCAAAACCTCGAATTCAAATTTTTTAAGGAACTAGTTTGCCTAGAGCAAAATCCGACTCTAACTCCCAAATCGGGAACCCGATTGGATTCCCATCATCTCCCACAAGTTTCTCGTGCCTTGGTGGTCGTCTGTGCCAAGTTTTGTGCCAAATCGACGCCGTTTGGCAATTTTGGGGCATCAACACCTCGGATTCAAATTTCTTAAGGAAACTAGTTTGCCTAGACCGAAATCCAGCTCTTAACTCCCAAACCGGGAACTCGATTCGAGCCCCGTCTTCTCCCACAAGTCTCTCGTGCCTAGGCGGTCGTGTGTGCCAAGTTTCGTCCTAATCCGACCCCAATTGGTGATTTTGGGGCGTCAACATCTCGAATTCAAGTTTCTTAAGAAACTAGTTTGCCTAAAGCAAAATCCGGCTCTAACTCCCAAACCGGGAACCCAATTCGAGTCCCGTCTTCTCTCACAAGTCTCTCGTGCCTAGGCGGTCATGTGTGCCAAGTTTCGTGCCAAACCGACGCCGTTTGGTGATTTTGGGGTGTCAATAACTCGAATTCAAGTTTCTTAATAAACTAGTTTGCCTAGAGTGAAATCCGGCTCTAACTCCCAAACCAGGAACCCGATTAGAGTCCCGCCTTCTCTCACAAATTTCTCGTGCCCAGGTGGTCATGTGTGCCAAGTTTTGTGCCAAACCGACGTCGTTTGGTGATTTTGGGTCGTCAACACCTCTAATTTAAGTTTTTTAAGGAACTAGTTTGTCTAGATTGAAATCTGGCTCTAACTCCCAAACCAAGAACCCGATTGGAGTCTCGTCTTCTCCCACAAGTCTCTCGTGCCTAGGTGGTCGTTTGTGCCAAGTTTCGTGCCAAACCGATGCTGTTTTGCGATTTTGGGGCGTCAACACCTTGAATTCCTTAAGGAACTAGTTTGCCTAGACCCAAATCCGGCACTAACTCTCAAACCGGAAACGCAATTCGAGCCCCGTCTTCTCCCACAAGTATAATTTGTCTAGGCGGTCGTGTGTGCCACGTTTCGTGCTGATCCAACCCCGTTTGGTAATTTTGGGGCATCAACATCTCGAATTCAAACTTCTTAAGAAACTAGTTTGCCTAAACCGAAATCCTTCACTAACTCTCAAATCGGAAACCCGATTTGAGCCCCGTCTTCTCCCATAAGTCTCATTTGCCTAGGCAGTCGTGTGTGCCAAGTTTCGTGCCGATCCGACCCCGTTTGGTGATTTTGGGGCATCAACATCTCGAATTCAAACTTCTTAAGGAACTAGTTTGCCTAGACTGAAATCCGGCACTAACTTCCAAACCGGGAACCAAATTCGAGCCCCGTCTTCTCCCACAACTCTCTCGTACCTAGGCGGTCGTGTGTGCCAAGTTTCATGCCAAACCGACGCCATTTGGCGATTTTAGGGCGTCAACACTTCGAATTCAAATTTCTTAAGGAACTAGTTTACCTAGACCGAAATCCTACTCTAACTCCCGAATCGGGAACTTGATTCGAGCCCCGTCTTCTCTCACAAGTCTCTCATGCTTAAGCGGTCGTGTGTGCCAAGTTTCGTGCCAAACTGACGCCTTTTTGTGATTTTGGGGCGTCAACACCTTGAATTCAAGTTTCTTAAAGAACTAGTTTGCCTAGAGTGAAATCTGACTCTAACTCCCAAACCAGGACCCGGATTGAAGTCCCGTCTTCTCCCACAAGTCTTTCATGCTTAGGTGATTGTGTGTGCCAAGTTTTGTGTCAAATCGACGCCGTTTGGCGATTTTGGGCCGTCAACACCTCAAATTCAAATTTCTTAAGGAGCTAGCTTGCCTAGAGCGAAATCAGTCTCTAACTCCCAAACCAAGAACCCGATTTAAGCCCCATCTTCTCCCAGAAGTCACTCGTGCCTAGGCGGTCGTATGTGCCAAGTTTCGTGCCAATCCGACCCCGTTTGGTGATTTTGGGGCATCGACATCTCGAATTCAAATTTCTTAAGGAATTATTTTGCCTCGACCGAAATCCGGCTCTAAGTCCCAAACCGGGAACCCGATTCGAGCCCCGTCTTCTCCCACAAGTCTCTCGTGCCAAGGCGGTCTTGTGTGCCAAGTTTCGTGCTAATTCGACCTCATTTGGTAATTTTGGGGCGTCAACACCTCGAATTCATGTTTCTAAAGGAACTAGTTTGCCTAGAGTGAAATCTGGCTCTAACTTCCAAACCAAGAACACGATTGGAGTCCTGTCTTCTCCCACAAGTTTCTCGTGCCTAGGTGGTCGTGTGTGCCAAGTTTCATTTCAAACCGACGGCGTTTGGTGATTTTGGGGTGCCAACACCTCCAATTCAAATTTCTTAAGGAACTAGTTTGCCAAGAGTGAAATCCGGCTCTAACTCCCAAACCGGGAACCCGATTGGAGTCCCGTCTTCTCCCACATGTTTCTATGTGCCTAGACAGTCGTGTGTGCCAAGTTTTGTGGCAAACCAATGTCGTTTGGTGATTTTGTGGCATCAACACCTCGAATTCAAGTTGACTAAAATCACCACTTGCCAAATGAGACCTTAGTCTATGTAGGGATGCATATTCAGTATGCGTAGGGTGTGCAAGTCAAATCTGTGTAGTAGTGCAAGTCTAGTCTGTGTTGACGTGTATGTTGAATCTGTGTGGAAGTGAAAGTTTAGTTAGTGTGAAGTGCAAGTTTAATTGGTGAGGGGTGCAAGTTGAATCTGTGTAGGGATGCAAGTTTAATCTATGTAGGACACGAGTTTAATCTATGTAGGATGTGGGGTGCAAGTCTAATATGTGTGGGGATACAAGTCTAGTCTATGTGAAGTGTAAGTTTAGTTTGTGTGGGTGCAAATCTTACTTTGTATGTGGGATCAAAAATGGCCACTATTTTTTTTATTATATCATTATTTTGGTTTGAGTTATTATTTGCGTGGTTTGAATTAATATATTTTTATTTACAATTGTATTATTCTAAACGTTTTCTCCTACCAATATATATATATATATATTAATTAGAAAAGTAATTTATTATTTGTATTAACTTAAGTCATACAAATTATTTTAATTCTATAAATTTTTATATATTTTAGATTATTAATTTAAATTTTTATTAAATATGTGAAATATTAGTTGCATTTTAAAATTTTAAATATATTTTTAGAACGATATCAATCTTATAAAAATAGAATTTGTATATTAAATATTAAATATATTTTAATAAAATAAAATAAATTTAAAAATATAAAGATAATTTTTTTTTGATTTATTAAAAGAATGAGGTGAGTGTATGTGTGCTGGGATAGAACTAGGAGAAGATTATGAGGGGTTATGACCTTTCTGTCTCTGTGAAAATTTTATTTTCCCTAGTACTTCTAAATATATATATATATATATTTGTATGTATTATTTTATAAATAAAATAGCATCTTAGTATAAAAGATATATACTTCATTCTTTTCTCATCTTTTATTCTCTATTATTTTTCTAGAAAAAAATTTATTCATTCTATTAGAGATTGTTTATATGATATTTAAATTTTTTTTATGTGTATATATATAATTTATATATTATATTGTACATATATGTGTATTTGTCTATACGGCAAAAAAATATTATTTATCTTTTAACCCCTGTAGTAATAAAATTCTAATTTCATCTCTGTATGAGAGAGAGAGAGAGAGAGAGAGAGAGTACGTGCAAGGCATATTAGTGAGTGTTTAAGGGTAAAATCCGTTTAGTTTAATTTTATAATTATGATTTAAGTGTGAAATTGTGATTTTAAGTGTGGAGTTGTGAGTTCAGTTTAAAAAAAATAAAAATTTATTTAGTTATGAGTTTTGAAAATATTTTTGAGTTTTTGAATTTTGAATTTTGAATTTTGAATTTTGAATTTTGAATTTTGAGCTTTGGAAAGAGTTTTAAGTTGTATTTTGAGTTTTAAATTTTTGAATTTTGAGTTGTATTTTGAAATTTTTCGAATTTATTTCTTTTAAATATTTAAAAACGTTTAAGAAAAATTTATTTTTCATTTTAAATATTTTATTTCATTTTTGTAAATTTTTTAAATTCAAAACACAACTCCACACTCAAATCATAAGCAAACACATAACTCCAAACTCAATTCAAAAACTATTTTTAAAACTCATAACCAAACATATAACTTAAAACTCAAAACTCAATTCAAAAACTTTTTAATCAAAATACTATTTTTTTATTTTTTTATTTTATTGAATTTTTTTTTTGTAATTTTTTGGGCAAATTACAAACACCCCCTCGAGGTTTGGTGAAAATACAGATTCCCCCTAAGGTTTGAGAAATTACAAATTGCCCCCTGAAGGTCAAATTTGCATAACAAATTAGGAAAAAATCTGTATGAAAATAAAAACCTCAGGGAGTAATTTGTTATGAAAATATAAACCTCAAGGGGAAATTTGTATTTTGACCAAACCTCGAGGGGGAGTTTGTAATTTGCCCTTATTTTTTTAAGTATTGGCCAAATAATTTGTTATGGTTTAGATATATATGTGGCCATCCAAAATTTTTTGAAATTAAAAAAAAATTAAATATTTTTAAAAATAAAATCATTATTTTAAAACATAAAATAAAAAAATATTTTTTAAAATTTTTCTTTAAATAAAATTTTAAAAAGAGTTTAGTTACGAGTTTTAAAAAGAATTTTAAATTAAATTTTGAGTTGTGTGTTTGATTATACATTTGGAAAATAATTTTGAATTTTTTTATTAGAATTACAATTTCAAAAAAATTTGGTTATCGGAATTTTTATAAGAATTTTGAGATGTGTTTTTGGTACCCAACAACGGCTATATCTTTTTATCCTCCTCTCTCCTCATTTGCGATTAAGCTCACATCCCGAACCCACTATAGCTCTCTGAAAAGTTTTGGTTAGGGTTTGTCTCTCTCTCTCTCTCTCTCTCTCACACTCTAGAATGGACAGTGAGAACCCCCCCTCCTCCTCCTCCACTTTCTTCACATTCCCAACCAATCCGCCTCCATTCCTCGCCTTCTTCGGCAACGGAACCCCCAATTCAACGTCCTCTCCGTTCTCTTCTCCCCAACGATAGATCCAGCATCGTCCCCCGTCAAATTATGTGAATTCACCATGTCTCTCACTCCATAAACGTTGAAGATTCCCAAAACGGCTTCGAAGAAAGAGAGGTTTGAAGAGAAACCTGCACAGAGAAGAGAGGTGAGAAGCCATGGGAGGGCAGGGAAACCCTAGAGAGAGAAACAGAGAGGGGGGAATGGGGGAGGGGAGAGAGAGACGTTTAGGGGAAAAAAATTTTAAAAAAACGATTGGGAGGAAATAGCTTCTTCCTGCTGTGGCGGCATCCACCCGACCCGGATGTCGTCTGCGCTGATTCGGCGGCTGGGGATTGGGAGGTCACGGGGGATTTCAAGAACATGTCCACTTTCGCCACAATTGACAAGGTTAGTAATTTTACATACATAATTTGTGCTATATATTTACATATATACATATTAATTGTGCCAAATTTAGTTGTTTGAATTCTCAACTTGTATCTGTAGAATTTGTGTGAAATTCTCGTAGAACATTCTGCTAATCTTGTAAATTCCCAACTCTGAAATTGATTGCACTGTGGTTTCCTTTTCATTGATTTTTTTTTTTTTTTTTTCTTTGTTTCTTTGTGTCTCAAATTGATTGCAGTTTGCAAGTTTCTTTTTCACCTTTATTTTGAATCCTGCAATCCCAAATCACATTGTTGTTAACCTAAGATAACATGGACATAATAAAAACGGAATAAAAACGATAGTTCATATATATACCGGAAATCTTGAATTACACTTGTTGGTGCCATTGACTGCTCAAAGTTTGACAGGTTCAGCCCTGCGATCCCCACACTGCTGTGTGTTTCTGAGAGTAGATTAACAAATTAATACACCATGGTTTTGTTTTTCCATATCAAATTCTGATAATATTCATCTTTTCAATGACAAAGCCCCAAAGGGTAATCTATCAACAATAGAAAATTTTCTGTGTTTTACATCCAATTTTTGTTTACATGATGGAAACAATCAAATCACACTAAGTTAGGTAAGCTACCAAATATCATACAAACCAAGCAGATAATGAAGATTTTAGTCTTTCAGTTTAATGGGTGCGTGGCTTGCACCCATTACACAAAGATTCAATTAAGCGGCCCACCAATAAATATTATATCTATATTATGTTGTGGTTTGGCAAAAATAATTTTAATTGGCTTTTTAGAGTTGAGATTTTTTTTAGTTGGGATTAAAAAGTTTGTTTGGGTTGATTATTTTAGTTTAATGGGCTTGGGGTATAGGCTTTTGAGAATCTAAAATGCTTTTTGGTTTACTATGATTATCTCTTTTGTGACTTGAGGAAAAGTTGCAGACTTCAAGGATTGCATTAGGGGGACCAACCTTTCATAATTTGATTTTGGGGAATCCATTTCCTTGAAACCCTAATCTCAACCTTATGTACTTAGTACTAGTTTCCATAAATCCTAATCTCAACATTATGTCCTTTTGTTACATTATTTATTTATACAGCCGGATCTATTTAAAAATAAAAATTAAATCATGTTTCAAAAAAAAAATGTATCAAAACTTGACATGGCACGATAATCAAACTTGCTCACCCTAATAATGGAAAATTTCGGTGGATACATATGTAAATATAAGTTGGTGTTAATTTTGCAATTTGATGTTGATGGCAGTAGTTTAATAGGCCCCCATCCTTATCAATAAATATATTGGGAACATGTGAGATAATACTCAAAATTTACCATTAATGAAAATAAATTTTAAAAAAAAATTGGTTGGTATAGTTTTTAGAGTTTTTTTTTAACAAATATTCTAAAATAATAATAATAATATAGATAATTGACCCACTCTTCAAACTATTTGAGAAACTAACCTGCTTTTTAAAATCGCATTCACCTGCACAATACTATTAGGAGTCTCTCTCTCTCTCTCTCTCTCTTGATAAATACTATTAGCAATCTCTTTCTTTTGTTTTTTGATTGATTTGCCGAAAGAATTTAGCTTATGGATTGATGTATAGTTTGGCCTTTTTCCCTCTTATGTAATTTTTGCCCGAGATTTCTCCTTGTGTCTCGTTCTGGATTTTATCTACCAGGAAGAAAAAAATCTCTTCATTTTTTTCCCTGAGATACACACACAAAAAAAAAAAAGTTTTTTGTCTTAAAAATTTCATCATGTTATTAGAAAACTTAGAATTTCATTTTTTTTAGCGATCTTGGGAGGCCAACCTATGTGTTGGAGGGCTAACAAGAATTTGAATCAAATGGAAATTGATTGGATGGGATTTTAGTGTGCTGAGAAGTTGATGTACAAATGCCTAGGAGGACTAGCTCCAACCTTCAAAATCACAATTGAAGAAATAATACCTATTGGGAGCAAATATCAATCATTTTATTCCTCCTTTGTATGCCTTAGCAAAATCATAGAAGAAATAATAATACATATTGGGAGCAACTAGAATGGAAAGAACCCTCATACGTGACTGCTTAGCAAAATCATAGAAGAAAAAATACATATGAAAGCAAGTCAAATCCAAACAAAAGTATAAAGAAAAATCTTAGCCACAACATATCCAATTTTTTATAGAAAACCTTTTGACTTGAAGGATAGCTAAGGGACAAGCTTGAAAGAAAAAATCTTCCATTGTATGAAAATTGTGAGTTTTCAATCAACTTTGTTTCCATCTATTAAAAAACTGAGATCTCAAGTGGAAGCAGACACCCAATCTCTAGGGATTTTCATGGCTCGGCGTTACTTGATTTTGCAAAGTCTAAGGTGGTTTTAACTTGGATTTTGGATGGGATTGGTCTTCAAGTCATCTCATTTATAAATACTCGTTCCATCCCCGACTGTTTGTCAATTTTCAGCATTCATGCCTTTTAGTAGGGTCAATAAATAATGTATTTTTTTGCCTACAAATTGAAAGAAAGAATAAATAAAAAAACATAGATGATTTTTTTGGGATGTTTGGAATAGTTAAAATGGACCAGCAATTTCGTATGGGAGGAGAATTAAACTAGTTGTAACCAAAATAAATTTGTCAAATAAGAGAAGCATCCATATTCGCAAAACCCTGTTTATAGATGATTTTTTTGGGATGTTTGGAATAGTTAATTTTTTATTTGAAATGTTACTGCAATAGTCGTTTGACCAAAAGATGTGAAATAAAACCCTGTTTATAGATGAGGGCTTATTGGGGTTATATTTTAAGCCTGGCTAAGAAAGATTTATACAAGTCAACTAAAATTTGGGATATACGTAGATTTTGTTCCCTAGGAATGGCACTGTATAGTTACCAAAAAGCATGACATTTTGCATTTCAATTGCAGGAAACTTTCACCAGAGTAAATGTTCCCATAGAGTGGCTGCGATGATTTTTTCCACGGCGAAGCATGGCTGGTATTAAGGGCGATACATGTTAGATTAGCACAATGTAAGAATGGAGTGTCCGTGTCATGTCCCGTGTCATGTCAGGTGCTACATTTTGCCTCTGTCGGATAGGCGTGTTTTATGCCAAATTTGTATTAAGAGTTGTTGGACTCGATTCTTTGGTCTAGAGTGAGCAAGTGAGGATGTAGTTTAAGTGTGTCATGTCGTCTTTTGTTGTCTATGGAAGGAGAGGTATAGGACTTCATTTCAAGGAGTGAGGTGTTTGTGACCATGGAAGCATTTTTTCCCTTCTTTTAAGCAATTTATTTGTGTGGCCTATAGGGGTTTGCTGCAATCATTAGACTTTTTTGGTCAATTCTAAAGATATTTTGTGTGTCATTTTTGCTTCTCTGCATGTACTCCGGTTTGCACCCTGTTGAAGCTCTTTTGGATTTTTCTTATTTACAAAACTATGTATATTTTTTGTTGGCTCTTCATGAGACTCATTGCCTTTTACGATTTTCAATAAAAAATGATCTTCTTAAAGTTGTAGATTGCTATTTATTCTTCCATCCTTGGTCCATGCAAGGTAATACGGGACATTGGGACATATATCACCTAAGTATGCATCTCTAAAAGTTCCCAACATGGTTTATTCAACAGGGAATGATCTCACAAGGTTGGATCTTCCTGTTTAAATTAAACTACGTAAAAATGTTTTTACTTCTCTTGTCACCCTGTTCAAAGCTAGCGTAAAAATGTTTTTACTACTCTTATCACTCCTTAGTTTTTGAGAGCGCAACTAGTTGTTTTACGAAAGTCAACATTGCGGATCCATTATCATTTGAATTGAGATTTTTTGGCATGGCGATAAATCTGATAGTTTTGACTATTAAGTTTCATACATTGTCAGTCTTGTACTCTTGTTATGTTCTTTCGAGGCTGGCTATTATTTGGGATCAAATATTTATGCATCAAGTGGCATACCATGTCCATTGAAGGTAAGCAAGGAACTAGTTATGTCCTAAGGCATAAACATTTTTTCATTAAAAGGAAGGCCATAAACATAAGATTAGTGCGAATGTTCTTTGCTAACTATAACATGTGTTTTGATTCATTCCAATATAGGAAGTGAATGCTTGGTAATAATGTATAAACTTGTTTCTAGATGATAGAATTTCTTGATCATTATCTTTGTTAGTAATTGATGCGTATCTACTTATTTTTCATTTTATGTTAGAATTGCAAAATTTGGATTCATATGTTCGTTATTAATCTGTTACCCAATTATTTATTTTGCGAGAAAGCAATCTGCGGGACCCAATGATTCAAAGGTTAGTATTGAACTACTCCTCTTCATGTATCATTCGTTATTGTGTTAATTTTTTTGAATTTTTTTTTTTGAGTCTATAATCTATATTTTTCTTTACGAAGGCACTAGGGAAGAAAAGGAGATAAAATATTGAATTTTATTTAATATATATCTATATTTATTTTTTTTCTAAAAAATGTAGAGTTGTTTCAACATTGGCGTAATAGTCATATAAACCTTTGTTATTTGGAAGTTGTTTTCTCAGTCGTCAATAATATGAATCTTATGATTCCAAGGTTTATTGTAATCCTTTTCCTACATCCTATGTTTGAGTTGTTAGTTGGATGATATGTGGTTTGTACTCATTAATTGGGAGGGTCATGTCCTGTTGGAGTTCATGTTGCTGTAGTTGTGCATACTGAAAGGCTAGCATTGTGTGTTTCATTCTTCAGGGAAAACAAATTTTTTTGCAATATGGTGTTTGTATTGGACATGAATGTCATTTTTCTTCTTCGTCTTCTTCTTTTATCAAGGTGGTTGTGTTAAACACCATTTTGTAATGGATATTGACATGCCATTGTGTCCTTGATATGCGTTTCATGTTGCAGTATTTATCACATTCTAACATCTCACGTACGTAGATGCCTAAACCTCAGGCCTAGGTTTAATTATAGACCAATAGGCATAGTCAAAATTTCATATGTGGTGGTGTAGTATGTTTGTTCCTTAGGATTGATTGACATTTGTCATAGATTGGATATATTGATGATTCCAGTTTCCTACAATCTATAATACACTATCTTTGAATGTTTTCTTTTCTTCTGCTTTTCTTATATATTTGATGTAGGAAGTTCCACCGCTCGATGTACCAAAACTTTTGGCATATTTAGTTAGGCAATCTGGGCCATTCTTGGATCAAATTGGTGTTAGAAGAGGTAAGCAATTCTCTTGAGTTTTGATTTTGATCTTATAATGAAGTGATCAATAATATTTTGAACTTTATATTGATAAAATAAAGGTATATATATATATATATATTTATATATAGAAATACACACAGTTTAGTTCCTATTAATGGGGTTCTAGGTGCAGTGACCTTTAATCATTATGTACAAAGTAGCTGCCTTGTATTCACACTCACTACTTCAAGGTTATTAGGCCTGAATTTAAAACCACTAAACCAATCGTCCCTTTTAAAGTACACCCACTTCAGTCCCAATTAATGGAATATATATATATGTTTGTCGCGATAATTTGTATTGAGGATGATTGATGTAGTTTCATATATGTCATGTGACAAAATCTTTGCTTCACAACTTTAGATGGTCCTTTAGATAAGCTTTACTACACCAATTGAAACTAGTTTGCAATTCTTAGGCAGAAGTAAAATTCAGGACTGCAGCCTTATGTAATGCAAATGCCTTACAATTGAAGTTATCAGAAATGTGCTACAAATTTAAACACCAGAACTACATTACAAAATGGTTTTTTTCTTTATCGATGTATGATTGTCTGCTTTTTGCTATATTCTAGAACTATCTGATGCTTTAAGAAAATTAACGATGTGGATTTGGTATATAGAAAGATTCAGGGGAATAACTGACCTGTTGGTTCCCCTTATTTAGATGGTTGGGTTATGTGAGTTCATAGGTATTAGATAAGCAGGCAACAAGTATCAAAACTTGAATTTTTTTTATTTGTCTTTGAGGGTCCGTTTGGGGTTGCTAGACCTATTTGAAGGTGCTTATTTAGGTACACTGACAAAATCAGCTGGGAATGTGTTAGGCAAAGGTTGTTTAAAAAGTGCTACAATTGGGTCACATATAGAATTATCACTTTTGCCAGGGGCCAAGTTTTAAAGTTAATATACTACAATGCAAGTATTTTTTTTTAATTTTTTTTTGTTGATAAATTCTTTTTTTGTTGTTGATAAATTCAATGCAAATATCAGTGGGCCCAAAACAACCAATAAGCTAAGAGGCATGATTGGATGTTTTTCTGAAAAAAGCTAACTTTTTGTTTAATTTGAAGTAGATCCACTTTAACCAAATGCCACAAATGGAGTTATCTTGGTTCTAGTGTGGTTTGACTTGGAAAATTTTAAATTGTTCCAATTGACAATATGGAAGCAACGTGTCATTTGGAGGTCTGAAGGGCTGTTCTTATATTAAGTATTCCACATGCTATTTGTAATATTTGGTTTATTTTCAAGGAATGGTTCCATGGTTTATAGCATATAATCTCTATCACTTAATTATTGACAAAAATGTTAGGACAACTAACAAGCGTACCAACTAGACAAAATATTTGGTGAATCCCATACCAAGTGGTGGGGGACCTATGTACAAGCGCTCTGTTGGTATTTTTTTTTTTTTAAGTGTTTCTAGCATTTTGGTATTATTGATAGTTCAGATGTTTCTTATTCTCCAATGTACTGAACTCAGACTAATCATGGTTACTTGGGTTGAGGTTGGCAACATGGTTCCTCTTGCGTATGGTTGTTCTTAGAGTACACACACACACACACATATATACATATATATTTTTTTCAATTTTAGAATAACTATGTCCTTTCTCATGGTCTCAATTCTCATTTTTTTTTTTGGTGTGTTTTTCTTCTGTCTTTGAGGCACCTATAACTTAGTTTCTGTTATTCCTTCTTGACAATATGTTATGCCTTCGTTGCTACTCTTAAACCATCCTGTGCTCCTTCACCTCATATTGTCTATGCTTCATGCTACTTGTAGCTCTAGAGAAGTGTAGCACCTCATATTGTCTATGCTTTGTGCTACTTGTAGCTTTAGAGAAATGTAGTCATTTCTTATTGTTGTGCCCCCTCACATGCGTATGCGTGTCTATATCCTCATTTTTACATTTGCTTTTTATTGTCATCCAACATTTTGTACGATATAGCATATGCCATGCAGCAGTCTTATGGAGATTTTTCATAAATTCCTATCCAATTACATGACTGCTTCAGAAGCACTTCTCCTTATCATCCACTTGTTATAGCTTTAGGACCATAATGAGCTGGAGCTGGCACAAAGCACCTTGTTGACTGGAACTAGGGTTAAGCGTTAAATAATTTGGGGTTGAGGCAAGATACGTGTGCTTGGCTTAATTAGATTTGGTTCAAATTAGAAAGTTACAATTGGTTCAATAAGGTGTGTTGGTGATGTACAAGAAAGCACTTAATTAATCTGAACATTATGGATTAGTTCTCTCTCTCTCTCTCTCTCTCTCTCTCTCTCTCCACTAGACAAAGTGAATCAAAAGCATAGCAAGCAAACCAAATTGTATGTGTGTTTTCGACAGCCTCCAAAATATTCGTCCATCATCAAGGTGAACTACCATTATATCACCATCCTATTGTCTCCAATTAAACCACCATTAATAACATAATCAACGATAGGTCACTACTCACATTCATGTCTCTATTCTTTGCAACCCACACTAATAGAGGGCTCTTCCTTCTTTACACTAAATAAGTATGTATGTATCTCTCTACTTGCGTATATTGATAGAGGGCTCGTGCTTCTTTACACATTTAAATATATATATATATATATGTATTTCGTTTCTGTTCCCCCCCCTCCCCCTTCATATTTTAATGCTGTTTAATTGGATTTGCATAATTGATAGATTTTAGTGAGAAATTTTTCAATGGATTTTTTTTTTCTTTCATTTCTATTAATTTATGTTTACTACTTCTGGAGGGTAAATTCTTTTATTTTTTGGTATCTATTTTGACTCTTACCTTTTGAATTGTAATCTGATAAGCTCATGGTTGAAATTTCTTTCCATGGAAACTTGTTAAAAATTTATTTATTTTATTGATATTTTTCATTTGTGGCCTAAAGTATCAAAATTGATAAGACCTAAAGCACATACCTACTACATCAAGTGTTTTGGGAAGGGTGAGATTAGAAATCAGACAGAAAATTCATTTTACTTTTTTGGTTAGGTAAAATTCATTTTACTTATAGTTAAAAGAGACTGAAATTTTGAAAGTACACGTTTTCTTTTGATTTGTATCATTATCGTTGTCATGATGATTGCACCAACATGTGACTGTCATTACATCAGATAGCAGGATTGGCTATGCTACGCCATCACTGCCGCCACTCCATCACCATCATGATTTCATCAACTATTGGAATAGTTTCTATTTACACCTTGAGATTCATTAAATTATTGTGAACTGTAGCAGTTCAATGTCAACTTAATGTTTAACTGTGAATTGCCTCTATTTATTTCTTTATTTTATTGATTACTATTATTAGTTTTTTTTTTTTTTTTGATTTTTTCTTTTCATGTAGACATGGCGTAAAACAGTTGACAGGGCTTCAAAGGTCTTCTTGGAGATGCATTACAACCAGCACAAGCGCTTGACAAATGATATTGCTTAGACCATGCTATTTCACACTGTGGAAATTTTTATCTGACCTGGGGTGTTGGGAAGGAAGGTTTGGCCCTTGTGCACTACTAGCGTCTAACTTATATTTACTTATTCTTGTATATGTATTTTATCACCACGGCAAAATAATTGTTGTATTTTGTGTCATACAAATTAAGTTTTTTGCCCTCAAAGTTGTCTTTATGGAGTTGTGTGATTTAAATTGGTAATCCAATTTTCCCATTGTGATTTATAAAATCCAGTAAACATTTTGCTGTGGAAATTTTTATCTGATCGGGCGTGTGGTGGAAGGAAAGCTTAGTCCTTGTGTGCTTCTAGCATCCTTATATTTACTATTCTTGTATAGGTATTTTTATCACCACAACGAAATAATTGTTGTATTTTGTGTCATATAAATTAAGTTCTGCCCTCAAAGTTGTCTTTTATGGAGCTGTGTGTGACTTTAATTTGATTATCCACTTTTCCCATTCTGAATTATAAAATCCAGTAAACATTTTGTTGTTGGTAAGCAATATTGATCTTGTGACAACCCTGTTAATCATTGGTTTTGAATGTTATTTAAGTGCTTTGTGTGAATTTGAATGCTTTATGTGTTTAATATGATTTTTAGGTTCATATCTGTTAACTGTAGGAATATCTGTTGTGATTTCGGTTATAATCTGAAATTGAATGCCTTAATGACGTCAGAAGTTTGATTAAAATTTGATTCAGATTAAATCAATTAAATTAAGCCTTGATTAATTAGTCTTAAGCTCTATTTAACTAACTTGATCCCTAATTAAGGCCCTAAGCTAATCAATAAGAAATGTTAATTAATCTCATTTAGACACAAAAATCTGCCGACAATTAAGTTTAGAGAGAGAGGAAACTCAATTTTAGAGAGAAGAGCTTGGAAGCTTGGAATTTTGCTTGAGAATTGAAGAACTGAGCAAGACAACTTAAGAAATTGCTAGAATTAGTGTTCTTGAAGACTTTAGGTATGTGTTTAATTTCGAATTCATGAACTGAAGTCGAAAAAGGCACTTTTTTCACACTTAAGCTTTAAAATAGTCCATCTGGGGCCAAAATCGTGTAACAGTCGCGAGAAGGCCCGAGGAACACCACACACCTCGAGAGCGACCAATGTAAGTTATGGGAACTTACTGAACTAGCATGAGACTCCCGGTTTGAAAACCATGTCGGAAAAGTCATTTTTTTCACACTTAAGCTTAAAAATAGGACATCGGGAGCCAAAATCGTGTAACAATCACGACAAGGCCCAGGAAACGCATCAAACACCTAGGGAAGGACCAATAGAAGTTGTGGAAACTTACGGAACTAGCACGGGACTTCCGTTCTGAAATCCAAGTCAAAAAATGCACTTTTTTTCACACTTAAGCTTGAAAATAGACCATCAGTGGCCAAATAACAGTCACGAGAAGGCCCAAGCAACACCTCAAACACCTCGGGGGGTCCCAACGCATAAGTCGTGAAAATTCTGGAACTTGCACGGGACTCCTCGTTTCAAAACTAAGTCAAAAATTGCACTTTTTTCACACTTAATCTTGAAAATAAGCCATCAGGGGCCAAAATCGTGTAACAGTCACGAGAAGGCCCAATGAACACCTTGGGAGCGACCAATGTAAGTTGTGAAAACTTACAGAACTAGCACGGAACTTTCGGTTTGAAAACAATGTAGCAATCACGAGAATGTCCGAGGAATACATCAAACACCTCAGGAGAGGCCATTGTAAGTTGTGGAAACCTACAGAACTTCAACGGGACTCCCGACTTGGAAACGAAGCCAAAAAATGCGCTTTTTTCACACTTAATCCTGAAAATAGGCCATCGAGGGCCAAAATTGTGTAATAGTCACGAGAAGGCCCGGGAAACACCTCACACCTCGAGAGCGACCAATGTAAGTTGTGGGAACTTACCGAACAAGCATGGGACTCCTGGTTTGAAAACGATGTCGGAAAAGTCACTTTTTTCACACTTGAGCTTAAAAATAGGACATCGGGAGCCAAAATCGTGTAACAGTCACGAGAAGGCCCAAGAAACGCATGAAACACCTCGGGAAGGACCAATAGAAGTTGTGGAAACTTACGGAACTAGCACGGGACTTCCGGTTTGAAATCAAAGTAAAAAAATGCACTTTTTTTCACACTTAAGCTTGAAAATAGACCATCAGTGGCCAAATTCGTGCAACAGTCACGAGAAGGCCCAAGCAACACCTCAAACACCTTGGGGGGTCCCAATGCAAGTTGTGAAAATTTACGGAACTTGCACGGGACTCCTCGTTTCAAAACTAAGTAAAAAATTACACTTTTTTCACACTTAATCTTGAAAACAGGCCATCAGGGGCCAAAATCGTGTAACAGTCACGAGAAGGCCCAATGAACACCTTGGGAGGGACCAATGTAAGTTGTGAAAACTTACAGAACTAGCACGGGACTCCCGGCTTCAAAACAATGTAGCCATCACGAGAATGTCCGAGGAATACCTCAAACACCTCAGGAGAGGCCATTGTAAGTTGTGGAAACTTACGGAACTTCAACCGGACTCCCGACTTGAAAACGAAGCAAAAAAATGCACTTTATTCACACTTTATCCAGAACATAGGCCATCGAGGGCCAAAATTGTGTAACAGTCACGAGAAGGCCCGGGAAACACCTCACCCCTCGAGAGCAACCAATGTAAGTTGTGGGAGCTTACCGAACTAGCATGGGACTCCCGGTTTGAAAACTATGTCGGAAAAGTCACTTTTTTCGCACTTAAGTTAAAAATAGGACATCGGGAGCCAAAATCGTGTAACAGGCACGAGAAGGCCCAGGAAACGCATCAAACACCTCGGGAAGGAACAATAGAAGTTGTGGAAACTTACGGAACTTGCACGGGACTTCCGGTTTGAAATCTAAGTCAAAAAATGCACTTTTTTTCACACTTAAGCTTGAAAATAGACCATCAGTGGCCAAATTCGTTATATGATCACGAGAAGGACCAAGCAACACCTCAAACACCTCGGGGGGTCCCAATGCAAGTCGTGAAAATTTACGGAACTTGCACGGGACTCCTCGTTTCAAAACTAAGTAAAAAAATGCACTTTTTTCACACTTAATCTTGAAAATAGGCCATCAGGGGCCAAAATCGTGTAACAGTCACGAGAAGGCCCAATGACCACCTTGAACACCTTGCGAGGCACCAATGTAAGTTGTGAAAACTTACAGAACTAGCACGGGACTTCCGGTTTGAAAACAATGTAGCAATCACGAGAATGTCCGACGAATACCTCAAACACCTCAGGAAAGGCCATTGTAAGTTGTGGAAACTTAAGGAACTTCAACGGGACTCCCAATTTGAAAACGAAGCCAAAAAATGCTCATTTTTCACACTTAATCCTGAAAATAGGCCATCGAGGGCCAAAATTGTGTAACAGTCACGAGAAGGCCCGGGGAACACCGAACACCTCGAGAGTGACCAATGTAAGTTGTGGGAACTTACCGAACTAGCATGGGACTCCCGGTTTGAAAACTATGTCGGAAAAGTCACTTTTTTCACACTTAAGCTTAAAAATAGGACATCAGGAGCCAAAATCGTGTAACAGTCACGAGAAGGCCCAGGAAACGCATCAAACACCTCGGGATGGACCAATAGAAGAACTGAAAACTTACGGAACTAGCACGGGACTTTCGGTTTGAAATCTAAGTCAAAAAATGCACTTTTTTTCACACTTAAGCTTGAAAATAGACCATCAGTGGCCATATTCGTGTAACAGTCACGAGAAGGCCCAAGCAACACCTCAAACACCTCGGGGGGTTCCAATGCAAGTCGTGAAAATTTACGGAACTTGCACGGGACTCCTCGTTTCAAAACTAAGTCAAAAATTGCACTTTTTTCACACTTAATCTTGAAAATAGGTCATCAGGGGCCAAAATCGTGTAACAGTCACGAGAAGGCCCAATGAACACCTTGAACACCTTGGGAGGCACCAATCTAAGTTGTGAAAACCTATAGAACTAGCACGGGAGTTCCGGTTTGAAAACAATGTAGCAATCACGAGAATGTTTGAGGAATACCTCAAACACCTCAGGAGAGGCAATTGTAAGTTGTGGAAACTTACGGAACTTCAACGGGACTCCCGAGTTGAAAACGAAGCCAAAAAATGCACTTTTTTCACATTTAATCCTGAAAATAGGCCATCAAGGGCCAAAATTGTGTAACAGTCACGAGAAGGCCCGGGGAACACCTCACACCTCGAGAGCGACCAATGTAAGTTGTGGAAACTTACTGAACTAGCATGGGACTCCCGGTTTGAAAACTATGTCGGAAAAGTCAATTTTTTCACACTTGAGCTTAAAAATAGGACATTGGGAGCCAAAATCGTGTAACAGTCACGAGAAGGCCCTGGAAATGCATCAAACACCTCGGGGAGGACCAATTGAAGTTGTGGAAACTTACGGAACTAGCACGGGACTTCCGGCTTGAAATCTATGTCAAAAAATGCACTTTTTTTCACACGTGAGCTTGAAAATAGACCATCAGCGGCCAAATTCGTGTAACAGTCACGGGAAGGCCCAAGCAACACCTCAAACACCTCGGAGGGTCCCAATGCAAGTCGTGAAAATTTACGGAACTTGCACGGGACTCCTCGTTTCAAAACTAAGTCAAAAATTGTACTTTTTTCACGCTTAATCTTCAAAACAGGCTATCAGAGGGCGAAAATCGTGTAACAGTCACGAGAAGGCCCAATGAACACCTTGGAAGGGACCAATGTAAGTTGTGAAAACTTACAGAACTAGCACGGAACTTCCAGTTTGAAAACATTGTAACAACCACGAGAATGTCTGAGGAATACCTCAAACACCTCGGGAGAGGCCATTGTAAGTTGTGGAAACTTACGGAACTTTGTGGGACTCCAGACTTAAAAAGCGAAGCCAAAAATGCACTTTTTCACACATAATCTGAAAATAGGCCATCGAGGGTCAAAATTGTATATGATCACAAGAAGGTCAGGAACACCTCACACCTCGAGAAGCGACCAATGTAAGTTGTGGGAACTTACCGAACTAGCTTGGGACTCCCGGTTTATAAACTATGTCGGAAAAGTCAATTTTTTCACACTTGAACTTAAAAATAGGACATCAGGAGCCAAAATCGTGTAACAGTCACGAGAAGGCCGAGGAAACGCATCAAACACCTCGGGAAGGACCAATAGAAGTTGTTGAAACTTACGGAACTAGCACGGGATTTCTGGTTTGAAATCTAAGTCAAAAAATGCATTTTTTTTCACATTTAAGCGAAAATAGACCATCGGTGGCCAAATTCGTGTATACTTGATCACAAGAAGGCCCAAGCAACACCTCAAACACCTCGGGGGGTCCCAATGCAAGTCGTGAAAATTTACGGAACTTGCACGGGACTCCTCGTTTCAAAACTAAGTCAAAAATTGCACTTTTTCACACTTAAGCTTGAAAATAGACCATCAGTGGCCAAATTCGTGTAACAGTCACGGGAAGGCCCAAGCAACACCTCAAACACTTTAGGGGGTCCCAATGCAAGTCGTGAAAATTTACGGAACTTGCACGGGACTCCTCGTTTCAAAACTAAGTCAATAATTGTACTTTTTTCACACTTAATCTTGAAAATAGGCCATCAGGGGCCAAAATCGTGTAACAGTCGCGAAAAGGCCCAATGAACACCTTGCACACCTTGGAAGGGACCAATGTAAGTTGTGAAAATTTACAGAACTAGCACGGGATTTCCGGTTTGAAAACATTGTAGCAACCACGAGAATGTTTGAGGAATACCTCAAACAACTCGGGAGAGACCATTGTAAGTTGTGGAAACTTACGGAACTTCAACGGGACTCTCGACTTGAAAACGAAGCCAAAAAATGCACTTTTTTCACACTTAATCCTGAAAATAGGCCATCGAGGGCCAAAATTGTGTAACAGTCACAAGAAGGCCCGGGGAACACCTCACACCTCGAGAGCGTCCAATGTAAGTTGTGGGAACTTACCGAACTTGCATGGGACTCCCGGTTTGAAAACTTTGTCGGAAAAGTCAGTTTTTTCACACTTGAGCTTAAAAATAGGACATCGGGAGCCAAAATCGTGTAACAGTCACGAGAAGGCCCAGGAAACGCATCAAGCACCTCGGGAAGGACCAATAGAAGTAGTTGAAACTTACGGAACTAGCACGGGACTTCCGGTTTGAAATCTAAGCCAAAAAGTGCACTTTTTTTCACACTTAAGGCTGAAAATAGGCCATTAGTGGCCAAATTCGTGTAACAGTCACAAGAAGGCCCAAGCAACACCTCAAACACCTCGGGGGGTCCCAATGCAAGTCGTGAAAATTTACGGAACTTGCACGGGACTCCTCGTTTCAAAACTAAGTCAATAATTGTACTTTTTTCACACTTAATCTTGAAAATAGGCCATCAGGGGCCAAAATCGTGTAACAGTCGCGAAAAGGCCCAATGAACACCTTGAACACCTTGGAAGGGACCAATGTAAGTTGTGAAAATTTACAGAACTAGCACGGGACTTCCGGTTTGAAAACATTGTAGCAACCACGAGAATGTCTGAGGAATACCTCAAACACCTCGGGAGAGGCCATTGTAAGTTGTGGAAACTTACGGAACTTCAACGGGACTCCCGACTTGAAAACGAAGCCAAAAAATGCACTTTTTTCACACTTAATCCTGAAAATAGGCCATCGAGGGCCAAAATTGTGTAACAGTCACAAGAAGGCCCGGGGAACACCTCACACCTCGAGAGCGTCCAATGTAAGTTGTGGGAACTTACCGAACTTGCATGGGACTCCCGGTTTGAAAACTTTGTCGGAAAAGTCTGTTTTTTCACACTTGAGGTTAAAAATAGTACATCGGGAGCCAAAATCGTGTAACAGTCACGAGAAGGCCCAGGAAACGCATCAAACACCTCGGGAAGGACCAATAGAAGTTATTGAAACTTACGGAATTAGCACGGGACTTCCGGTTTGAAATCTAAGTCAAAAAGTGCACTTTTTTTCACACTTAAGGCTGAAAATAGGCCATTAGTGGCCAAATTCGTGTAACAGTCACAAGAAGGCCCAAGCAACACCTCAAACACCTCGGGGGGTCCCAATGCAAGTCGTGAAAATTTACGGAACTTGCACGGGACTCCTCGTTTCAAAACTAAGTCAATAATTGCACTTTTTCACACTTAATCTTGAAAATAGGCCATCAGGGGCCAAAATCGTGTAACAGTCACGAGAAGGCCGAATGAACACCTTGGGAGGGACCAATGTAAGTTGTGAAAACTTCTGAGAACTATGCAGGACTTCGGTTTGAAAACAATGTAGCAATCACGAGAATGTCAGGAATACCTCAAACACCTCGGGAGAGGCCATTGTAAGTTGTCGAAACTTAGAGAACTTCAACGGGACTCCCGACTTGAAAATGAATCAAGAAAATGCACTTTTTTCACACTTAATCCTGAAAATAAGCCATCGAGGGCCATAATTGTGTAACAGTCACGAGAAGGCCCGAGGAACACCTCACACCTCGAGAGCGACCAATGTGAGTTGTGGGAACTTACCTAACTAGCATGGGACTCCCCGTTTGAAAACTTTGTCGGAAAAGTCACTTTTTTCACACTTAAGCTTAAAATTAGGACATCGGGAGCCAAAATCGTGTAACAGTCACGAGGAGGCCCAGGAAACGCATCAAACACCTCGGGAAGGACCAATAGAAGTTGTGGAAATTCTGGAACTATGCAGGACTTCGGTTTGAAATCTAAGTAAAAAATGCACTTTTTTCACACTTAAATAGACCATCGGTGGCCAAATTCGTTACTTGATCACGGGAAGGCCCAAGCAACACCTCAAACACCTCGGGGGGTCCCAATGCAAGTCGTGAAAATTTACTGAACTTGCACGGGACTCCTCGTTTCAAAACTAAGTCAATAATTGTAGTTTTTTCACACTTAATGTTGAAAATAGGCCATCAGGGGCCAAAATCGTGTAACAGTCGCGAAAAGGCCCAATGAACACCTTGAACACCTTGGGAGGGACCAATGTATGTTGTGAAAACTTACAGTACTAGCACGGGACTTTCGGTTTGAAAACAATGTAGCAAACACGAGAATGTTTGAGGATACCTCAAACACTTCAGGAGAGGCCATTGTAAGTTGTGGAAACTTACAGAACTTCAACGGGACTCGACTTGAAAGCAAGCCAAAAATGCACTTTTTCACACTTAATCACGAAAATAGGCCATCGAGGGCCAAAATTATTATAACGATCACGAGAGGGCAGGAGCACCTCACACCTCGAGAGCGACCAATGTAAGTTGTGGGAACTTACCGAACTAGCATGGGACTCCCGGTTTGAAAACTATGTTGGAAAGGTTACTTTCGACACACTTAAGCTTAAAAATAGGACATCGGGAGCCAAAATCGTGTAACAGTCACGAGAAGGCCCAGGAAACGCATCAAACACCATGGGAAGGACCAACAGAAGTTGTGGAAACTTTCGGAACTAGCACGGGACTTCCGGTTTGAAATCTAAGGCAAAAAATGCATTTTTTTTCACACTTAAGCTTGAAAATTGACCATCAGTGGCCAAATTCGTTATACTTGATCCGCAGGAAGGCCCAAGCAACACCTCAAACACCTCGGGGGGTCCCAATGCAAGTCGTGAAAATTTACGGAACTTGCACGGGACTCCTCGTTTCAAAACTAAGTCAATAATTGTACTTTTTTCACACTTAATCTTGAAAATAGGCCATCAGGGGCCAAAATCGTGTAACAGTCGCGAAAAGGCCCAATGAACACCTTGAACACCTTGGGAGGGACCAATGTAAGTTGTGAAAATTTACAGAACTAGCACGGGACTTCCGGTTTGAAAACAATGTAGCAACCACGAGAATGTCTGAGGAATACCTCAAACACCTCGGGAGAGGCCATTGTAAGTTATGGAAACTTACGGAACTTCAACGGGACTCCCGACTTGAAAACGAAGTCAAAAAATGCACTTTTTTCACACTTAATCCTGAACATAGGCCATCGGGGGCCAAAATTGTTATATGATCACAAGAAGGCCCGGGGAACACCTCACACCTCGATAGCGTCCAATGTAAGTTGTGGGAACTTACCGAACTAGCATGGGACTCCCGGTTTGAAAACTTTGTCGGAAAAGTCAGTTTTTTCTCACTTGAGCTTAAAAATAGGACATCGGGAGCCAAAATCGTGTAACAGTCACGAGAAGGCCCAGGAAACGCATCAAACACCTCGGGAAGGACCAATAGAAGTTGTTGAAACTTACGGAACTAGCACGGGACTTCCGGTTTGAAATCTAAGTCAAAAAATGCACATTTTTTCACACTTAAGGCTGAAAATAGACCATTAGTGGCCAAATTCGTGTAACAGTCACAAGAAGGCCCAAGCAACACCTCAAACACCTCGGGGGGTCCCAATGCAAGTCGTGAAAATTTACGGAACATGCACGGGACTCCTCGTTTCAAAACTAAGGCAATAATTGCACTTTTTTTACACTTAATCTTGAAAATAGGCCATCAGGGGCCAAAATCGTGTAACAGTCACGAGAAGGCCAAATGAACACCTTGGGAGGGACCAATGTAAGTTGTGAAAACTTCTGAGAACTATGCAGGACTTCCGGTTTGAAAACAATGTAGCAATCACGAGAATGTCCGAGGAATACCTCAAACACCTCAGGAGAGGCCATTGTAAGTTGTCGAAACTTACAGAACTTCAACGGGACTCCCGACTTGAAAATGAAGCAAAAAAATGCACTTTTTTCACACTTAATCCTGAAAATAGGCCATCGAGGGCAATAATTGTGTAACAGTCACGAGAAGGCCCGAGGAACACCTCACACCTCGAGAGCGACAAATGTGAGTTGTGGGAACTTACCTAACTAGCATGGGACTCCCCGTTTGAAAACTTTGTCGGAAAAGTCACTTTTTTCACATAAGCTTAAAATTAGGACATCGAGGCCAAAATCGTGTACTTGATCACGAGAAGGCCCGAAGCGCATCAAACACCTCGGGAAGGACCAATAGAAGTTGTGGAAACTTACGGAACTATGCAGGACTTCGGTTTGAAATCTAAGTAAAAAATGCACTTTTTCACACTTAAATAGACCATCGGTGGCCAAATTCGTTACCTTGATCACGAGAAGGCCCAAGCAACACCTCAAACACCTCGGGGGGTCCCAATGCAAGTCGTGAAAATTTACGGAACTTGCTCGGGACTCCTCGTTTCAAAACTAAGTCAAGAATTGCACTTTTTTCACACTTAATCTTGAAAATAGGCCATCAGGGGCCAAAATCGTGTAACAGTCACGAGAAGGCCTAATGAACACCTTGAACACCTTGGGAGGGACCAATGTAAGTTGTGAAAACTTACAGTACTAGCACGGGACTTCCGGTTTGAAAACAATGTAGCAATCACGAGAATGTCCCAGGATACCTCAAACACCTCAGGAGAGGCCATTGTAAGTTGGGGAAACTTCTGAGAACTAGCAGGACTCCTGACTTGAAAACGAAGCCAAAAAATGCACTTTTTTCACACTTAATCCTGAAAATAGGCCATCGAGGGCCAAAATTGTGTAACAGTCACGAGAGGGCCCGGGGAGCACCTCACACCTCGAGAGCGACCAATGTAAGTTGTGGGAATTTACCGAACTAGCATGGGACTCCCGGTTTGAAAACTATGTTGGAAAGGTTACTTTCGACACACTTAAGCTTAAAAATAGGACATCGGGAGCCAAAATCGTGTAACAGTCACGAGAAGGCCCAGGAAACGCATCAAACACCATGGGAAGGACCAACAGAAGTTGTGGAAACTTTCGGAACTAGCACGGGACTTCCGGTTTGAAATCTAAGGCAAAAAATGCATTTTTTTTCACACTTAAGCTTGAAAATTGACCATCAGTGGCCAAATTCGTGTAACAGTCACGGGAAGGCCCAAGCAACACCTCAAACACCTCGGGGGGTCCCAATGCAAGTCGTGAAAATTTACGGAACTTGCACGGGACTCCTCGTTTCAAAACTAAGTCAATAATTGTACTTTTTTCACACTTAATCTTGAAAATAGGCCATCAGGGGCCAAAATCGTGTAACAGTCGCGAAAAGGCCCAATGAACACCTTGAACACCTTGGGAGGGACCAATGTAAGTTGTGAAAATTTACAGAACTAGCACGGGACTTCCGGTTTGAAAACAATGTAGCAACCACGAGAATGTCTGAGGAATACCTCAAACACCTCGGGAGAGGCCATTGTAAGTTATGGAAACTTACGGAACTTCAACGGGACTCCCGACTTGAAAACGAAGTCAAAAAATGCACTTTTTTCACACTTAATCCTGAAAATAGGCCATCGAGGGCCAAAATTGTGTAACAGTCACAAGAAGGCCCGGGGAACACCTCACACCTCGATAGCGTCCAATGTAAGTTGTGGGAACTTACCGAACTAGCATGGGACTCCCGGTTTGAAAACTTTGTCGGAAAAGTCAGTTTTTTCTCACTTGAGCTTAAAAATAGGACATCGGGAGCCAAAATCGTGTAACAGTCACGAGAAGGCCCAGGAAACGCATCAAACACCTCGGGAAGGACCAATAGAAGTTGTTGAAACTTACGGAACTAGCACGGGACTTCCGGTTTGAAATCTAAGTCAAAAAATGCACTTTTTTTCACACTCAATGCTGAAAATAGACCATTAGTGGCCAAATTCGTGTAACAGTCACAAGAAGGCACAAGCAACACCTCAAACACCTCGGGGGGTCCCAATGCAAGTCGTGAAAATTTACGGAACTTGCACGGGACTCCTCGTTTCAAAACTAAGGCAATGATTGCACTTTTTTTCACACTTAATTTTGAAAATAGGCTATCAGGGGCCAAAATCGTGTAACAGTCACGAGAAGGCCCAATGAACACCTTGGGAGGGACCAATGTAAGTTGTGAAAACTTACAGAACTAGCACGGGACTTCCGGTTTGAAAACAATGTAGCAATCACGAGAATGTCCGAGTAATACCTCAAACACCTCAGGAGAGGCTATTGAAAGTTGTCGAAACTTACAGAACTTCAACGGGACTCCCGACTTGAAAATGAAGCAAAAAAATGCACTTTTTTCACACTTAATCCTGAAAATAGGCCATCGAGGGCCATAATTGTGTAACAGTCACGAGAAGGCCCGAGGAACACCTCACACCTCGAGAGCGACAAATGTGAGTTGTGGGAACTTACCTAACTAGCATGGGACTCCCCGTTTGAAAACTTTGTCGGAAAAGTCACTTTTTTCACACTTAAGCTTAAAATTAGGACATCAGGAGCCAAAATCGTGTAACAGTCACGAGAAGGCCCAGGAAACGCATCAAACACCTCGGGAAGGACCAATAGAAGTTGTGGAAACTTACGGAACTATGCAGGACTTCGGTTTGAAATCTAAGTAAAAAATGCACTTTTTCACACTTAAATAGACCATCGGTGGCCAAATTAGTACCTTGATCCACGAGAAGGCCCAAGCAACACCTCAAACACCTCGGGGGTCCCAATGCAAGTCGTGAAAATTCACGGAACTTGCTCGGGACTCCTCGTTCAAAACTAAGTCAAAATTGCACTTTTTCACATAATCTTGAAAATAGGCCATCGAGGGCCAAAATCGTATATGATCACGAGAAGGCCCAATGAACACCTTGAACACCTTGGGAGGGACCAATGTAAGTTGTGAAAACTTACGATTACTAACCAGGAGTTCGGTTTGAAAACAATGTAGCAATCACGAGAATGTTTGAGGAATACCTCAAACACCTCGGGAAGGCCATTGTAAGTTGTGGTAACTTACGAACTTTAGCAGGACTCGACTTGAAAAGCAAGCCAAAAATGCACTTTTTCACATAATCACGAAAATAGGCCATCGAGGCCAAAATTGTGTAATAATCACGAGAAGGCCAGAAACACCTCACACCTCGAGAAGCGACCAATGTAAGTTGTGGAACTTACCGATCAAGCATGGGACTCTGGTTTGAAAACTATGTCGGAAAAGTCACTTTTTCACACTTGAGCTTAAAAATAGGACATCGAGCCAAAATCGTGTATACGATCACGAGAAGGCCGAAGCGCATCAAACACCTTGGGAAGGACCAATAGAAGTTGTGGAAACTTACGGAACTATGCAGGACTTCGGTTTGAAATCAAAGTCGAAAAATGCACTTTTTTCACACTTAAGCTTGAAAATAGACCATCATGGCCAAATTCGTTACCTTGATCACGAGAAGGCCCAAGCAACACCTCAAACACCTTGGGGGTCCCAATGCAAGTTGTGAAAATTCTGGAACTTGCGGGACTCCTCGTTTCAAAACTAAGTAAAAAATTGCACTTTTTTCACACTTAATCTTGAAAACAGGCCATCAGGGGCCAAAATCGTGTAACAGTCACGAGAAAGCCCAATGAACACCTTGGGAGGGACCAATGTAAGTTGTGAAAACTTACAGAACTTGCACGGGACTCCCGGCTTCAAAACAATGTAGCCATCACGAGAATGTCCGAGGAATACCTCAAACACCTCAGGAGAGGCCATTGTAAGTTGTGTAAACTTACGGAACTTCAACTGGACTCCCGACTTGAAAACGAAGCCAAAAAATGCACTTTATTCACAATTTATCCAGAACATAGGCCATCGAGGGCCAAAATTGTGTAACAGTCACGAGAAGGCCCGAGAAACACCTCACCCCTCGAGAGCGACCAATGTAAGTTGTGGGAGCTTACCGAACTAGCATGGGACTCCCGGTTTGAAAACTATGTCGGAAAAGTCACTTTTTTCGCACTTAAGTTAAAAATAGGACATCGGGAGCCAAAATCGTGTAACAGTCACGAGAAGGCCCAGGAAACGCATCAAACACCTCAGGAAGGAACAATAGAAGTTGTGAAAACTTACGGAACTAGCACGGGACTTCCGGTTTGAAATCTTAGTCAAAAAATGCACTTTTTTTCACACTTAAGCTTGAAAATAGACCATCAGTGGCCAAATTCGTGTAACAGTCCCGAGAAGGACCAAGCAACACCTCAAACACCTCGAGGGGTCCCAATGCAAGTCGTGAAAATTCTGGAACTTGCAGGACTCCTCGTTTCAAAACTAAGTAAAAAATGCACTTTTTCACTTAATCTTGAAAATAGGCCATCGGGGCCAAAATCGTGTAACGATCACGAGAAGGCCCAATGACACTATGAACACCTTAGGAGGGACCAATGTAAGTTGTGAAAACTTCTGAGAACTAATCTGGGACTTCCGGTTTGAAAACAATGTAGCAATGACGAGAATGTCCGACGAATACCTCAAACACCTCAGGAAAGGCCATTGTAAGTTGTGGAAACTTAAGGAACTTCAACGGGACTCCCAACTTGAAAACGAAGCCAAAAAATGCTCCTTTTTCACACTTAATCTTGAAAATAGGCCATCGAGGTCCAAAATTGTGTAACAGTCACGAGAAGGCCCGGGGAACACCGAACACCTTGAGAGCGACCAATGTAAGTTGTGGGAACTTACCGAACTAGCATAGGACTCCCGGTTTGAAAACCATGTCGGAAAAGTCACTTTTTTCACACTTAAGCTTAAAAATAGGACATCAAGAGCCAAAATCGTTATATGATCACGAGAAGGCCGAAGCGCATCAAACACCTCGGGATGGACCAATAGAAGAAGCGAAAACTTACGGAACTAACCTTTGGACTTACGGTTTGAAATCTAAGTCAAAAATGCACTTTTTTCACACTTAAGCGAAAATAGACCATCGGTGGCCATATTAGGTATACTTGATCACGAGAAGGCCCAAGCAACACCTCAAACACCTCGGGGGGTCCCAATGCAAGTCGTGAAAATTTACGGAACTTGCACGGGACTCCTCGTTTCAAAACTAAGTCAAAAATTGCACTTTTTTCACACTTAATCTTGAAAATAGGTCATCAGGGGCCAAAATCGTGTAACAGTCACGAGAAGGCCCAATGAACACCTTGAACACCTTGGGAGGCACCAATCTAAGTTGTGAAAACCTATAGAACTAACACGGGAGTTCCGGTTTGAAAACATTGTAGCAATCACGAGAATGTTTGAGGAATACCTCAAACACCTCAGGAGAGGCCATTGTAAGTTGTGGAAACTTACAGAACTTCAACGGGACTCCCGACTTGAAAACAAAGCCAAAAAATGCACTTTTTTCACATTTAATCCTGAAAATAGGCCATCAAGGGCAAAAATTGTGTAACAGTCACGAGAAGGCCCGGGGAACACCTCACACCTCGAGAGCGACCAATGTAAGTTGTGGAAACTTACTGAACTAGCATGGGACTCCCGGTTTGAAAACTATGTCGGAAAAGTCAATTTTTTCACACTTGAGCTTAAAAATAGGACATTGGGAGCCAAAATCGTGTAACAGTCAGGAAAAGGCCCTGGAAGTGCATCAAACACCTCGGGGAGTACCAATAGAAGTTGTGCAAACTTACGGAACTAGCACGGGACTTCCGGCTTGAAATCTATGTCAAAAAATGCACTTTTTTTCACACTTGAGTTTGAAAATAGACCATCAGTGGCCAAATTCGTTATACTTGATCACGGGAAGGCCCAAGCAACACCTCAAACACCTCGGAGGGTCCCAATGCAAGTCGTGAAAATTTATGGAACTTGCACGGGACTCCTCGTTTCAAAACTAAGTCAAAAATTGTACTTTTTTCACGCTTAATCTTCAAAACAGGCCATCAGGGGCCAAAATCGTGTAACAGTCACGAGAAGGCCCAATGAACAACTTGGAAGGGACCAATGTAAGTTGTGAAAACTTCTGAGAACTAACCGGAACTTCCGGTTTGAAAACATTGTAACAACCACGAAAATGTCTGAGGAATACCTCAAACACCTCGGGAGAGGCCATTGTAAGTTGTGGAAACTTACGGAACTTTGACGGGACTCCCGACTTAAAAACGAAGCCAAAAAATGCACTTTTTTCACACTTAATCCTGAAAATAGGCCATCGAGGTCAAAATTGTGTAACGATCACAAGAAGGCCAGGAACACCTCACACCTCGAGAGCGACCAATGTAAGTTGTGGGAACTTACCGAACTAGCTTGGGACTCCCGGTTTATAAACTATGTCGGAAAAGTCAATTTTTTCACACTTGAACTTAAAAATAGGACATCCGGAGCCAAAATCGTGTAACAGTCACGAGAAGGCCGAGGAAACGCATCAAACACCTCGGGAAGGACCAATAGAAGTTGTTGAAACTTACGGAACTAGCACGGGATTTCCGGTTTGAAATCTAATTCAAAAAATGCACTTTTTTTCATACTTAAGCTTGAAAATAGACCATCAGTGGCCAAATTCGTGTAACAGTCACAAGAATGCCCAAGCAACACCTCAAACACCTCGGGGGGTCCCAATGCAAGTCGTGAAAATTTACGGAACTTGCACGGGACTCCTCGTTTCAAAACTTAGGCAATAATTGCACTTTTTTCACACTTAATCTTGAAAATAGGCCATCAGGGGCCAAAATCATGTAACAGTCACGAGAAGGCCGAATGAACACCTTGGGAGGGACCAATGTAAGTTGTGAAAACTTACAGAACTAGCACGGGACTTCCGGTTTGAAAACGATGTAGCAATCACGAGAATATCCGACGAATAACTCAAACACCTCAGGAAAGGCCATTGTAAGTTGTGGAAACTTAAGGAACTTCAACGGGACTCTCGATTTGAAAACGAAGCCAAAAAATGCTCATTTTTCACACTTAATCCTGAAAATAGGCCATCGATGGCCAAAATTGTGTAACAGTCACGAGAAGGCCCGGGGAACACCGAACACCTCGAGAGCGACCAATGTAAGTTGTGGGAACTTACCGAACTAGCATGGGACTCCCGGTTTGAAAACTATGTCGGAAAAGTCACTTTTTTCACACTTAAGCTTAAAAATAGGACATCAGGAGTCAAAATCATATACGATCACGAGAAGGTCGAAGCGCATCAAACACCTCGGGATGGACCAATAGAAGTTGCGAAAACTTACGGAACTATGCAGGACTTCCGGTTTGAAATCTCAGTCAAAAAATGCACTTTTTTTCACACTTAAGCTTGAAAATAGACCATCAGTGGCCATATTCGTGTAACAGTCACGAGAAGGCCCAAGCAACACCTCAAAAACCTCGGGGGGTTCCAATGCAAGTCGTGAAAATTTACGGAACTTGCAGGGGACTCCTTGTTTCAAAACTATTTCAAAAATTGCGCTTTCTTCACACTTAATCTTGAAAATAGGTCATCAGGGGCCAAAATCGTGTAACAGTCACGAGAAGGCCCAATGAACACCTTGAACACCTTGGGAGGCACCAATCTAAGTTGTGAAAACCTATAGAACTAGCACGGGAGTTCCGGTTTGAAAACAATGTAGCAATCACGAGAATGTTTGAGGAATACCTCAAACACCTCAGGAGAGGCAATTGTAAGTTGTGGAAACTTACGGAACTTCAACGGGACTCCCGAGTTGAAAACGAAGCCAAAAAATGCACTTTTTTCACATTTAATCCTGAAAATAGGCCATCAAGGGCCAAAATTGTGTAACAGTCACGAGAAGGCCCGGGGAACACCTCACACCTCGAGAGCAACCAATGTAAGTTGTGGAAACTTACTGAACTAGCATGGGACTCCCGGTTTGAAAACTATGTTGGAAAAGTCAATTTTTTCACACTTGAGCTTAAAAATAGGACATTGGGAGCCAAAATCGTGTAACAGTCACGAGAAGGCCCTGGAAATGCATCAAACACCTCGGGGAGGACCAATTGAAGTTGTGGAAACTTACGGAACTAGCACGGGACTTCCGGCTTGAAATCTATGTCAAAAAATGCACTTTTTTTCACACGTGAGCTTGAAAATAGACCATCAGTGGCCAAATTCGTGTAACAGTCACGGGAAGGCCCAAGCAACACCTCAAACACCTCGGAGGGTCCCAATGCAAGTATTGAAAATTTACGGAACTTGCACGGGACTCCTCGTTTCAAAACTAAGTCAAAAATTGTACTTTTTTCACGCTTAATCTTCAAAACAGGCCATCAGGGGCGAAAATCGTGTAACAGTCACGAGAAGGCCCAATGAACACCTTGGGAGGGACCAATGTAAGTTGTGAAAACTTACAGAACTAGCACGGAACTTCCATTTTGAAAACATTGTAACAACCACGAGAATGTCTGAGGAATACCTCAAACACCTCGGGAGAGGCCATTGTAAGTTGTGGAAACTTACGGAACTTTGACGGGGCTCCCGACTTAAAAACGAAGCCAAAAAATGCACTTTTTTCACACTTAATCACGAAAATAGGCCATCGAGGGTCAAAATTGTGTATATGATCACAAGAAGGTCAGAACCTCACACCTCACACCTCGAGAAGCGACCAATGTAAGTTGTGGGAACTTACCGAACTAGCATGGGACTCGGTTTATAAACTATGTCGGAAAAGTCAATTTTTTCACACTTGAACTTAAAAATAGGACATCGGTAGCCAAAATCGTGTAACAGTCACGAGAAGGCCGAGGAAACGCATCAAACACCTCGGGAAGGACCAATAGAAGTTGTTGAAACTTACGGAACTAGCACGGGATTTCTGGTTTGAAATCTAAGTAAAAAAATGCACTTTTTTTTTCCACACTTAAGCTTGAAAATAGACCATCAGTGGCCAAATTCGTGTTACAGGCACAAGAAGGGCCAAGCAGCACCTCAAACACCTCCGGGGGTCCCAATGCAAGTCGTGAAAATTTACGGAACTTGCACGGGACTCCTCGTTTCAAAACTCAGTCAAAAATTGCACTTTTTCACACTTAATCTTGAAAATAGGCCATCAGGGGCCAACATCGTGTAACAGTCATGAGAAGGCCCAATGAACACCTTGGGAGGGACCAATGTAAGTTGTGAAAACTTACAGAATTAACACGGGACTTCTGGTTTGAAAACAATGTAGCAATCATGAGAATGTCCGAGGAATACCTGAAACACCTCAGGAGAGGCCATTGTAAGTTGTGGAAACTTACAAAACTTCAACGGGACTCCCGACTTGAAAACGAAGCCAAAAAATGCACTTTTTTCACACTTAATCCTGAAAATAAGTCATCGAGGGTCCAAATTGTGTAACCGTCACGAGAGGGCCCGGGGCGCACCTCACACCTCGAGAGCGACCAATGTAAGTTGTGGGAACTTACCGAACTAGCATGAGACTCCCGGTTTGAAAACTATGTCGGAAAAGTTATTTTTTCACTTAAGCTTAAAATAGGACATCGGAGCCAAAATCGTGTATATGATCACGAGAAGGCCCAGGAAACGCATGAAACACCTCGGGAAGGACCAATAGAAGTTGTGGAAACTTACGGAACTAGCAATGGACTTCCGGTTTGAAATCTATGTCAAAAAATGCACTTTTTTTCACACTTAAATAGACCATCGGTGTCCAAATTCGTGCAACAGTCACGAGAAGGCCCAAGCAACACCTCAAACACCTCGGGGTCCCAATGCAAGCCGTGAAAATTTACGGAACTTGCTCGGGACTCCTCGTTTCCAAACTTAGTCAAAAATTGCACTTTTTTAACACTTAATCTTGAAAATAGGCCATCAAGGGCCAAAATCGTGTAACAGTCACGAGAAGGGCTAATGAACACCTTGGGAAGGACCAATGTAAGTTGTGAAAACTTACAGAACTAGCACGGGCTTCCGGTTTGAAAACAATGTAGCAATCACGAGAATGTACGAGGAATACCTCAAACACCTCAGGAGAGGCCATTGTAATTTGTCGAAACTTACAGAACTTCAACAGGACTCCCGACTTGAAAACGAAGCAAAAAATACACTTTTTTCACACTTAATCCTGAAAATAGGCCATCGAGGGCCAAAATTGTGTAACAGTCACGAGAGGGCCCGGGAAGCACCTCACACCTCGAGAGCTACCATTGTAAGTTGTGGGAACTTACCGAACTAGCATGGGACTCCCGGTTTGAAAACTATGTCGGAAAAGTTACTTTCGACACACTTAAGCTTAAAAATTGGACATCGGGAGCCAAAATCGTGTAACGGTCACGAGAAGGTCCAGGAAACGCATCAAACACGTTGGGAAGGACCAATAGAAGTTGTGGAAACTTTCGGAACAAGCACGGGATTTCCGGTTTGAAATCTAAGTCAAAAAATGCATTTTTTTTTACACTCAAGCTTGAAAATAAACCATTAGTGGCCAAATTCGTGTAACAGTCACGGGAAGGCCCAAGCAACACCTCAAACACCTCGGGGGGTCCCAATGCAAGTCGTGAAAATTTACTGAACTTGCACGGGACTCCTCGTTTCAAAACTAAGTCAATAATTGTAGTTTTTTCACACTTAATGTTGAAAATAGGCCATCAGGGGCCAAAATCGTGTAACTTGATCTCGAGAAGGCCCAATGGACACCTTGAACACCTTAGGAGGACCAATGTAAGTTGTGAAAACTTCTGAGAACTAACTGCAGGACTTCGGTTTGAAAACAATGTAGCAATCACGAGAATGTCAAGAATACCTCAAACACCTCGGGAGAGGCCATTGTAAGTTGTGGAAACTTACGGAACTTCAGGACTCGACTTGAAAGCGAAGCCAAAAATGCACTTTTTCACACTTAATCTGAAAATAGGCCATCGAGGGCCAAAATTGTGTAATGATCACGAGAAGGCCGGGAACACCTCACACCTCGAGGCGACCAATGTAAGTTGTGGGAACTTACCGAACTAGCATGGGACTCTGGTTTGAAAACTATGTCGGAAAAGTCACTTTTTCACACTTAAGCTTAAAAATAGGACATCGGAGCCAAAATCGTGTAATGATCACGAGAAGGCCGAAGCGCATCAAACACCTCGGGAAGGACCAATAGAAGTTGTGGAAACTTACGGAACTATGCAGGACTTCGGTTTGAAATCTAAGTCAAAAAATGCACTTTTTCACACTTAAGCCTGAAAATAGACCATCAGTGGCCAAATTCGTATAACAGTCACGAGAAGGCCCAAGCAACACCTCAGACACCTCGGGGGGTCCAAATGCAAGTCGTGAAAATTCTGGAACTTGCAGGACTCCTCGTTTCAAAACTAAGTCAAAAATTGCACTTTTTCACATAATCTTGAAAATAGGCCATCGAGGGGCCAAAATCGTGTAACGATCACGAGAAGGCCCAATGAACACCTTGGGAGGGACCAATGTAAGTTGTGAAAACTTCTGAGAACTAACAGGACTTCGGTTTGAAAACAATGTAGCAATCAGGAGAATGTCTGAGGAATGTCTCAAACACCTCAGGAGAGGCCATTGTATGTTGTGGAAACTTACGGAACTTCAGCGGACTCGACTTGAAAAGCAAGCCAAAAATGCACTTTTTCACACTTAATCTGAAAATAGGCCATCGAGGGCCAAAATTGTATATGATCACGAGAAGGCCAGGAACACCTCACACCTCGAGGCGACCAATGTAAGTTGTGGGAACTTACCGAACTAGCATGGGACTCTGGTTTGAAAACTATGTCGGAAAAGTCACTTTTTCACACTTAAGCTTAAAAATAGGACATCGGAGCCAAAATCGTGTAATGATCACGAGAAGGCCGAAGCGCATCAAACACCTCGGGAAGGACCAATAGAAGTTGTGGAAACTTACGGAACTAGCAGGACTTCGGTTTGAAATCTAAGTCGAAAAATGCACTTTTTTCACACTTAAGCGAAAATAGACCATCGGTGGCCAAATTCGTTACCTTGATCACGAGAAGGCCCAGCAACACCTCAAACACCTCGGGGGTCCCAATGCAAGTCGTGAAAATTTCGGAACTTGCGGGACTCCTCGTTTCAAAACTAAGTCAAAAATTGCACTTTTTCACTTAATCTTGAAAATAGGCCATCGAGGGCCAAAATCGTGTATACGATCACGAGAAGGCCCAATGACATGAACACCTTAGGAGGACCAATGTAAGTTGTGAAAACTTACAGAACTAATCAGGACTTCGGTTTGAAAACAATGTAGCAATCACGAGAATGTCAGGAATACCTCAAACACCTCGGGAAGGCCATTGTAAGTTGTGGAAACTTACGGAACTTCAACGGACTCCCGACTTGAAAAGCAAGCCAAAAATGCACTTTTTCACACTTAATCACGAAAATAGGCCATCGAGGCCAAAATTGTGTAACGATCACGAAGGCAGGAACACCTCACACCTCGAGAAGCGACCAATGTAAGTTGTGGGAACTTACCGAACTAGCATGGGACTCGGTTTGAAAACTATGTCGGAAAAGTCACTTTTTTCACACTTAAGCTTAAAATAGGACATCAAGAGCCAAAATCGTGTAACGATCACGAGAAGGCCCGAAAGCGCATCAAACACCTCGGGAAGGACCAATAGAAGTTGTGGAAACTTACGGAACTAACACGGGACTTCGGTTTGAAATCTTAGTCAAAAATGCACTTTTTTCACACTTAAGCGAAAATAGACCATCGGTGGCCAAATTCGTGTATACTTGATCACGAGAAGGCCCAAGCAACACCTCAAACACCTCGGGGTCCCAATGCAAGTCGTGAAAATTCACGGAACTTGCAGGACTCCTCGTTTCAAAACTAAGTAAAAAATGCACTTTTTCACTTAATCTTGAAAATAGGCCATCGAGGGCCAAAATCGTGTATCACGAGAAGGCCCAATGAACCTTGAACACCTTAGGAGGACCAATGTAAGTTGTGAAAACTTCTAGAACTAGCACAGGACTTCGGTTTGAAAACAATGTAGCAATCACGAGAATGTCGAGGAATACCTCAAACACCTCGGGAGAGGCCATTGTAAGTTGTGGAAACTTAAGGAACTTCAGGACTCCCAACTTGAAAAGAAGCCAAAAATGCACTTTTTCACACTTAATCTGAAAATAGGCCATCGAGGTCCAAAATTGTGTAATGATCACGAGAAGGCAGGAACACCTCACACCTCGAGAAGCGACCAATGTAAGTTGTGGGAACTTACCGAACTAGCATGGGACTCGGTTTGAAAACCATGTCGGAAAAGTCACTTTTTCACACTTAAGCTTAAAAATAGGACATCAAGAGCCAAAATCGTGTATACGATCACGAGAAGGCCGAAGCGCATCAAACACCTCGGGATGGACCAATAGAAGTTGTGAAACTTACGGAACTAGCAGGACTTCGGTTTGAAATCTAAGTCAAAAAATGCACTTTTTTCACACTTAAGCTTGAAAATAGACCATCAGTGGCCATATTCGTGTAACAGTCACGAGAAGGCCCAAGCAACACCTCAAACAGCTCGGGGGGTCCCAATGCAAGTCGTGAAAATTTACGGAACTTGCACGGGACTCCTCGTTTCAAAACTAAGTCAAAAATTGCACTTTTTTCACACTTAATCTTGAAAATAGGTCATCAGGGGCCAAAATCGTGTAACAGTCACGAGAAGGCCCAATGAACACCTTGGGAGGCACCAATCTAAGTTTTGAAAACCTATAGAACTAACACGGGAGTTCCGGTTTGAAAACAATGTAGCAATCACGAGAATGTTTGAGGAATACCTCAAACACCTCAGGAGAGGCCATTGTAAGTTGTGGAAACTTACAGAACTTCAACGGGACTCCCGACTTGAAAACGAAGCCAAAAAATGCACTTTTTTCACATTTAATCCTGAAAATAGGCCATCAAGGGCCAAAATTGTGTAACAGTCACGAGAAGGCCCGGGGAACACCTCACACCTCGAGAGCGACCAATGTAAGTTGTGGAAACTTACTGAACTAGCATGGGACTCCCGGTTTGAAAACTATGTCGGAAAAGTCAATTTTTTCACACTTGAGCTTAAAAATAGGACATTGGTAGCCAAAATCGTGTAACAGTCAGGAGAAGTCCCTGGATGTGCATCAACCACCCCGGGGAGTACCAATAGAAGTTGTGCACACTTACGGACCTAGCACGGGACTTCCGGCTTGACATTTATGTCAAAAAATGCACTTTTTTTCACACTTGAGTTTGAAAATAGACCATCAGTGGCCAAATTCGTTATATGATCACGGGAAGGCCCAAGCAACACCTCAAAACACCTCGTGTGGTCCCAATGCAAGTCGTGAAAATTTATGGAACTTGCAGGACTCCTCGTTTCAAAACTAAGTCAAAATTGTACTTTTTCACGCTTAATCTTCAAAATAGGCCATCGAGGGCCAAAATCGTGTATACGATCACGAGAAGGCCCAATGAACAACGGAGGGACTAATGTAAGTTGTGAAAACTTCTGAGAACTAACAGGACTTCGGTTTGAAAACATTGTAACAACCACGAGAATGTCGAGGAATACCTCAAACACCTCGGGAGAGGCCATTGTAAGTTGTGGAAACTTACGGAACTTTGGCGGGACTCCCGACTTAAAAGCGAAGCCAAAAATGCACTTTTTCACACTTAATCTGAAAATAGGCCATCGAGGTCAAAATTGTGTAACGATCACGAGAAGGCAGGGAACACCTCACACCTCGAGAAGCGACCAATGTAAGTTGTGGGAACTTACCGAACTAGCAGGACTCCGGTTTATAAACTATGTCGGAAAAAGTCAATTTTTCACACTTGAACTTAAAAATAGGACATCGGAGCCAAAATCGTGTATATGATCACGAGAAGGCCGAGAAGCGCATCAAACACCTCGGGAAGGACCAATAGAAGTTGTTGAAACTTACGGAACTAGCAAGGGATTTCCGGTTTGAAATCTAATTCAAAAAATGCATTTTTTTTTCACACTTAAGCTTTAAAATAGACCATCAGAGGCCAAATTAGTGATATGATCACAAGAATGCCCAAGCAACACCTCAAACACCTCGGGGGGTCCCAATGCAAGTCGTGAAAATTTACGGAACTTGCACGGGACTCCTCGTTTCAAAACTCAGTAAAAAATTGCACTTTTTCACACTTAATCTTGAAAATAGGCCATCAGGGGCCAACATCGTGTAACAGTCATGAGAAGGCCCAATGAACACCTTGGGAGGGACCAATGTAAGTTGTGAAAACTTACAGAACTAGCACGGGACTTCCGGTTTGAAAACAATGTAGCAATCACGAGAATGTCCGAGGAATACCTCAAACACCTTAGGAGAGGCCATTGTAAGTTGTGGAAACTTACAAAACTTCAACGGGACTCCCGACTTGAAAACGAAGCCAAAAAATGCACTTTTTTCACACTTAATCCTGAAAATAGGCCGTCGCGGGCCAAAATTGTGCAACCGTCACGAGAGGGCCCGGGGAGCACCTCACACCTCGAGAGCGACCAATGTAAGTTGTGGGAACTTACCGAACTAGCATGAGACTCCCGGTTTGAAAACTATGTCGGAAAAGTTACTTTTTCGACACACTTAAGCTTAAAATTAGGACATCGGGAGCCAAAATCGTGTAACAGTCACGAGAAGGCCCAGGAAACGCATGAAACACCTCGGGAAGGACCAATAGATGTTGTGGAAACTTACGGAACTAGCAAGGGACTTCCGGTTTGAAATCTATGTCAAAAAATGCACTTTTTTTCTCACTTAAATAGACCATCGGTGGCCAAATTCGTGCAACAGTCATGAGAAGGCCCAAGCAACACCTCAAACACCTCGGGGGGTTCCAATGCAAGCCGTGAAAATTTACGGAACTTGCTCGGGACTCCTCGTTTCAAAACTTAGTCAAAAATTGCACTTTTTTAACACTTAATCTTGAAAATAGGCCATCAAGGGCCAAAATCGTGTAACAGTCACGAGAAGGGCTAATGAACACCTTGGGAGGGACCAATGTAAGTTGTGAAAATTTACAAAACTAGCACGGGACTTCCGGTTTGAAAACAATGTAGCAATCACGAGAATGTCAGAGAATACCTCAAACACCTCGGGAGAGGCCATTGTAATTTGTCGAAACTTACGAGAACTTCAGCGGGACTCGCGACTTGAAAACTAAGTCAAAAATGCACTTTTTCACACTTAATCACTGAAAATAGGCCATCGAGGGCCATAATTGTATATGATCACGAGAAGGCAGGACCACCTCACACCTCGAGAGCGACCAATGTGAGTTGTGGGAACTTACCTAACTGGCATGGGACTCCCCGTTTGAAAACTTTGTCGGAAAAGTCACTTTTTTCACACTTAAGCTTAAAATTAGGACATCGGGAGCCAAAATCGTGTAACAGTCACGAGAAGGCCCAGGAAACGCATCAAACACCTCGGGAAGGACCAATAGAAGTTGTGGAAACTTACGGAACTAGCACGGGACTTCCGGTTTGAAATCTAAGTCAAAAAATGCACTTTTTTTCACACTTAAATAGACCATCGGTGGCCAAATTCGTGCAATAGTCCCGAGAAGGCCCAAGCAACACCTCAAACACTTCGGGGGGTCCCAATGCAAGTCGTGAAAATTTACGGAACTTGCTCGGGACTCCTCGTCTCAAAACTAAGTCAAGAATTGCACTTTTTTCACACTTAATCTTGAAAATAGGCTATCAGGGGCCAAAATCGTGTAACAGTCACGAGAAGGCCCAATGAACACCTTGAACACCTTGGGAGGGACCAATGTAAGTTGTGAAAACTTACAGTACTAGCACGGGACTTCCGGTTTGAAAACAATGTAGCAATCACGAGAATGTCCGAGGATACCTCAAACACCTCAGGAGAGGCCATTGTAAGTTGTGGAAACTTACAGAACTTCAACAGGACTCCTGACTTGAAAACGAAGCCAAAAAATGCACTTTTTTCACACTTAATCCTGAAAATAGGCCATCGAGGGCCAAAATTGTGTAACAGTCACGAGAGGGCCCGGGGAGCACCTCACACCTCGAGAGCGACCAATATAAGTTGTGGGAACTTACCGAACTAGCATGGGACTCCCGGTTTGAAAACTATGTCGGAAAGGCCCGAGGAACACCTCACACCTCGAGAGAGAAAAGAGATGACAGAGAGAGAAAAGAGATGAGAGAAGAGATACATGAGTGAGACACCGAGAGAGAGAGAGTCAGATAGACAAACGGACAGAGAGAGAAGAGTGATGAGTGAGAGAGAGAGAAAGAGAAAGGAAGATGAAAAAATAGATGAAAAGATATAGGCAGAGAGAGAGAGCAGAGAGAGAGATGGCGAGATAACGAGAGAGATAAAGAAGAGAGAGAGAGAGAAGAGATAGCGAGAGAGAAAAAGAGAAGAGAGACAGAGAGAGAAGAGAGATAAAGAGAAGAAAGATGGACGAGAGACACAGAGAGAGAGAGAGAGAGAGAGAGACAAAGAAGAGTGATGAGTGAGAGAGAAAGAGAAGAGAGACAGAGACAGACAGAGAAAGAAGAGTGATGAGCGAGAGAGAGAGATAAAAGAGACAGAGACACATAGAGAAGAGAGAGCAGACAGACGAGAGAAGAGTTATGAGTGAGAGAGAGAGAGAGAGATAGAAAGATGAAAAAATGTGTGAAAAGAGAAATGTTCAAAAGAGTAAGACGTCTTTTTTATTTTTTTATTTTTTTTTTTGTAACAGAAAAATACCGTTGCATTTATTTAAACCATTTTATGACTATATATATATGAAGCCGTCTCAAAGCCACAATATAAATATCTATATTTTTTAATTTTTAATTTTTTTTGCGACGGTACGTATTACAATCGCAAAAAACTCTTCCGTTTTCTTTTTTTTTTGCGACTACAGCTGGTACCTTTTTTATTTTTACTCTGACAATTTTGCCGTCGCAAATACTCTTTTTTTTGCGACGGCAAGTTGTGCCCTCTCAAAAAGTCAAATTTTTTGAGACGGCAAGTAGTCTTGGTCATAAAAAGTCACACCCTATGACGGCAAGTTGTGTCGTCACAAAAAGTTCCGTCTCATAAGCCCACTTTTCTTGTAGTGATACCATCCAGTGTTGTCTTGGGGATCCTTCGGTACTTGTGGGAGAAGGGAGACAATGGAGGACACTCACTTTCTTATGCCCCATATGTGCGGTGAGAAGGATATCCATGTGTTTGGAATCTTTGATGGTCATCGAGGTGCGTCATAAATTAAGAGCTACTTATTTTCATCCTATTGGTGTATTTGGTACCAAACTCAAGCAACAGTGGATTTTAATGAGAACTAAAGCTCATGTGGGTGATCACAATATTAATTAATAAACAATTGCTTGGGCATCACTTGAAGTGTTTCTTAATGAAACCAGAATGACATAATGAGCATTACAAAGCCCAACTATTACAAAATTGAATTATTTTGGAAATTAGTTTTAAGAAATAAATGTTTAAATTCTTGAAGAATTCCTTTTTTTTTTCTTTTTTTTTATAATTCTTTTTGGTTGTTTCCAAACATAGCCTATGTGTCGTGCATTAGTTGCTCTAGATTACAATAAAAATGGCAAGATCAAATGCAGGGTCTGCAATTTCTTGAGTTTTACCTTTCGAGCTCTACCAGGATTTTTGCAAAGTCTTGGTTCCAAAAAAAGGTTTCTTCCATTCTATTATTTTTGTGGGCTCTTTACATTCTATAATCTATATATGAATCTATTTAATAAGAAGTACATATTTTTATTTTGTATTTGATAACAATGCAGTCCGTCCGATGCATTACTAGAAGCATTTGTCAAGACAGATGTTGCATTCAGGAATGAATTGGATTCCCATCGTAAATCTAAGGAGTTATTCAGAAAATGGCATCTGGTTGCCTGACCATTGTGGCTCTTATAGTCGAAACAAGCTTTTTGTTGCTAATCTTTGGCGATTGCGGGGCAATGCTATCTTATGCATTTGGCGATGCTTATGCTCTAAGTAAGGTGAGATCGGACTTGATTTATCAACTAAATGACTATAGTTGAAACATTCTATTAGAATAAAACATGGACCTTTTTAACTTATTTTATTAAAATTGTCTCCTTTGCTTACCCAAATGGGTTAAATTGTTCTCCAACTAATTCAACTTGATGTTGTAGGATCATGTTGCAAGTTGTCCCGAGGAGAAACGTATTATCGGTGAAGGGGGACAGGTCAAATGGCAAGTTGACACGTGGAGGGTTGGGCTCTTTGCTCTCCGAGTTTTCTTCTTATCCTTTGCTTAAGATATTCTAGAAAAATGTGCAGACTATTGTCTTCTAATATGGTTGTCTATTGTGAGTAAGTATATAATATAAACTTATTTGTTTTAAGTCAAATTCTTTTTTGCACCAAGTGTTAAGACACATGGACCACCACTACAACCCATATCTAGGGATATCTTGAGCATTATGATTACCAAAAATACTTGTGATCACTAAAACATGAGAGAAAATATAAAAGGTAAGGAGTTGGTCCTCGCATCCTACTCCAACCACGGCGTGGCGAGAGGCTCCTTGTGTCTGCATCGGCTGGTAGTTGTATGGAGGGTTCATCGAGTTGTCACCATGAAGAGGAACATTATGCAAGTTGGACTGAAAGCATTCGATGTGGTTGTTGGCGGGGTTGATCGCAAGAAGATGTGGAGTCACGAAAAGGGTAGATCTCTGCAAAGATCACGATGTTGGGGTTTGAAGTTCCTTTGTTGGCTCAAAAGAAGCTTCTTAATTCTGAAGAGAGGTCTTTTGGGCGATCTCAACCTCTCGGAGGCGAATAGGCTTTTGGAGGTCTAGAGGCTGGTGAATAGGAGTGGTTGCTCCTTGAGGTTAGGATCTTTGGGGCAAATCGGTGGCGAGGTTGTCACACCCCAATTTCATATTAGAAATCTAAGGCATGATGGTTAAGGGTTTAAGGCTAGTTAAGATTATTAAGTTAAAATAGTGAGATCTTCTATTGTAAGTTCATATTAGATTATTCACCCAAAAAAAAAAGTTCATATTACATGTGGTGATTCAAAAAGAGTAGGGTGATTGATGTATGTTTTAAAGCCTAATTCGGTGTTAGAGGTTCAACAACAAAAATGGAAATGAATAACAAAGCAAATGATTTAGATTTCAATAACAAGACTTGCTTCATATGTGTGTGTTTATAATCCTAGTGTATAAAGTAGCACACACGAACTCTCTTTCCTCCTACTCAAATCCCATTACATTACACAAAAGAAATAATGCAGTACAACTTTCGGTATATACATTACACTTTACAATCACTCTAGCAGTTCAATAAAAAATAGGGTAAATTACATTAAACCCCCCTCAACTATGACCTATTTTTGAGTTGCCCCCTTAATGTTTTAAAGGCAACACTTAACCCCCTTGAAGTATATGAATTGCAAAAGTCATTAACCCTGTTAACAGAAATTATTAAGTTACCCTTTTACCCTTCAATTGTATTGCTACCAGACTACCATTATCTTCTTCAACCACTACCTAATTTCTTCCAAACCCTTAATTCCACAGTGTCTCCACAATTCCGATTAACAAACACAACAAATTCATTTCACAAAGGGAGTAAAGTCACGCCCTTTGAACAACCACAACAATCACATATTTTTGCAGGACCTAATGATCAACAAAGGGAGTGAAGTTTGGGGGTGGCAATGGAGATAGGGGTGTTGTTTAAGGGCTTGGGGTTTTGAACTCATTGAAGAGAGAGAGAGATGAGGGGTTGGCAATGGCTACAACAGCTTACAGCAATGGTAATGGCAACAACGGTGGTTGAAGACAATGGCCCACCTCTCTTCATCTCACTCGCCACATGCAACTCCTCTTCCAGCCTACACCAACTCCTTTTTTTTCTTTCTTTAACCAATGGCATCTCCTTCATTGTTCCTCCCTCCTCCCATCTCTGCACCGCCACCTTATTTCCCCCACCACTCACCACCTCCCCTTTCGATTCCCACCAAGTCGAAACCCCTTCCCCTGACCTCCTCCCTTGATCAAACACCCCAATACACTAAAAAGCCTATATTAATTCAACATAGTCCACTAAAATCCCCCCACCTAATCAACGTATCACCATCAAAACCCTCAATTCTTTTCTTTGTGAAACTTTTTATCAAATCATAATGGCTTGGCTAATAAGGGTTCTCTAGTTGATATTAGCCATGAGAGTTTACAGTTATGGCTTGGCATTTACGGCCATGTAGAGTTTTGGTTGTGTATATATATACGATGTATGTATATATAATAAGGCTATTTTAGTCATAAATTTTTAATTACTGATATGATACATTTATGCCAAATGACTACGGTGTGATGATGAGAAGAGGTTTAGAGTTACAAAACAAAACTATAAGCGGGTTGAGTGTTGAATTTTAGACATTGATTTTTAACTTGACAATGGGTCATAGTTGAGGGGGTTTCTTGTAATTTACCTAAAAATATATATGTTGTTAGAATAGGAAATAATGAATTGTATTCTTATTTATTCCTTTTTAGTTGCTCGAATTATGCACTGTAATTGATCATAATTATCAATATAAAAGGGAATGAAGCCTAACTCATTCCCTAACTCTTTCTTTTCTCTAAACCTACATATGTGTATATATATGTATGTATGTATATATATTAATATAATTTACCTAAAACATTGATTTTGGTTCTTTGTGTGGTGTAGCTAAAATTAAATACAACAATAGGTTGAGTATAGGAAGATTCATAGTTCTCAACCAAACTTGCTAGCATGTCCACCAATAAAGCACACCTCTGATGAGGCAAACATTTTTTCTTTAATTTGTTAAAGTTATATATTCCTTTATTTTTATTTTTCCTTCATGTCTTGGGAGGGCTGAACCTTGCACCTTATCTTTTTGGGTATTAAGAGATATGCTTGAGCTAATAGGCGATATTTTATTTTTTAAATTCTAAATAATGAATTAGAAACAAAAGGTTGGTTTCTATTTAATGAGGTTTCTGTAAACTAGATTTAAAAATTAAGAAACAAGAAAGGGTGGAGTAAGCAGAACACATGGTCCTTGCCGTCCCCATTCTTTGCCCGTGCTTCGATTACTCAACATGATGTGAAAGCAATAATCAATAATTTGTGGTTGAATTTGAAGTTTATTAATCACATATTTTTTTACAGATTCTGTGGTCTATTGGTGACGATGATATGAAACTGTTGTGATTGCAGAACACGAGATAAGCGAGACCATCTTGTTTGTAGAAGATGAATACTTGGTAAGGTCCTTTGATCGATAATCTTACATTATCTGGGGTTTATTATTTGTGTGCTCGACAAACTAATAAATGGATTTGTGGCTTCTAAATAGACTTTTTACGTAGAGTTTCGAGAAATCGAAATTTTAAATAAGCTGCGATTGCATCTGCTTTAATCACTTTAAAAGCATTTGTTCTATATGCCATTACCAAACACAATTTTACGTAGTGCACGGATGATCATAGCACAATTCATGTTCTTGCAATTTGAAATTTGTAGGCCCCAATTTAGAAGGTCCCATACTTGGAAATGTTATTAGCAAGACAATAGAATAATCTGAGATATATTATTGAAGTTTGAAATCTGTAGCCTTCTGAGAACAAGATTTTCTCAAGTGTTTCCCACAAACACTCCATTAATCCCAATAGTTTAAAAACCCTTTTACGAATGATGTGGAAAAGAAGTAACACAAGGTTTTAGAACAATAAACTTTTAAGGAGTTGAATTTAAACAACAAAGCTCAAATGCAAAAAAGAATATGGAAGTTGAAGCTCAAAACTTGAAAGATCTTGATGGGTATTACATTTAATCCTTCATCCCATGTTTGTAGACATGTAAAAATCTTGTTTTTATAGCCCTTCATCTCATTTTGGTCATTCGGTCACGATAAATCGTCTCTAGCGGTTGAAGCAAGTAGCTGTTGCACATTTTAGAATTTAAATTTCGCGACGAAGGAGTCAACTTATTTTGAATCTAGGTGAAATCTGAAGCTCTCATAACTTTTCTTAATGGATTCGATTTATTTTGTCAAGGAGTTGACTAATCCTTTTATCTGCACAACAACTGGAGTTCAGGGTCGTCTCATTTATTTGAGTCTTGACTAATCCTTTTATCTGCACAACAACTGGAGTTCAGGGTCGACTCATTTATTTGAGGTGGACTCAAGACCTTCAATGTTTTTAAGATTTTCACGTGTTAAGCATCTCAAACTCATCCAAAACCCTTTCTAACTCCAAAATAATTTAGATAATGAACATTTAATCACAAAACAAATATCAAAGACTTATTTTGGAGCTTTTTAATCTCAATCATTACAGCAGGAAAATTGTAAAACTTTTAAAACACTTGTACTCCTTTTGTAATGAATTATTCATCAAATACTAATGACAAAATCATGTTACATTCTCATATTTCATTAAGCTATCCAATACCTAACACCAAAGGATATTGACAATTCAAAGTACAAGTTTATCATTTGCTAGCCACTCACTAATTTTGTATTGTGAAATATCAAACATATATCACTGTAAAACACAACCAACAAAAGCATCATAGACAATATCAAAACTAAACCATAGGTCTAATTTCTCTTTCATTTGAAGGATTTTTAGGCTTCTTGAATTCAATCCTTATTCATTTGTTATGTTTACAGTTAAAAATAGAATACAAGTATCTTGGCAGACTAACCCCAAGGGGTTGGCCTAGTGGTCAAGACCTGGGCCTGGGGTGTGCTCCCTTCAAAATCTACTAAGTGCAAATAATTTCCCGGGACCAGTTCATATGGGACTTTGCCCGACCCCCCACTAGTGGATGGTGGGATTGGTCTTCCGGAGTAGTCGGTCTAGTGGGCCAGATGCTGAGTTATCAAAAAAAAAAAAAAAAAAATTATCTTGGCAGACTTGTAATTATTCTAATTTGTATTATGTTTTTCGTTTGTTAGTGCATAACACAGGTAAGCTTTTCGAGATCAAACTTATTCAAAAGAGATCGTATACCACAATTTGAACGATTATGGTTTATGCCTTTGTTTTTCGATTCTAAAAATAAAAAAATTCTAGCGACCTTGCCCTATCTCTTCCCTTCCCATTCACACCTCATGGTTTCAAAGCATTGAAATAAGACAAAACAAGGAGGGTGTGGAGTAAGCCTAGAATGAGAGAGTGTTCTGACGATTGAACTTCCATAGAACTACATGTAAAGTGATCTGATCCATACCTAATATTAGGAAGATAACCTCTCTAGTATATTTGGAATTTGGTTAAGTTTGAGATAACATTATAGTGTTAAAGATATCGAATATATGAAGATCCATAGCGAAGGGATTTGATTGTATCTCCCACTATATATATGGTGTACCATGTAATCAAGAGGACTAACTAGTGTGAATAAAAGATGTAGCCCATAGGGCCTTGTATGTGTGGACGTAGGCCAAGATTGACTGAACCACATTAACTTTTAGTGTTCTTTCTTCTCTTTTTTCTATTTTATTATCTCTTCATATTCAACCTTCTTGTCATATTACCAATATCAGCTGTTAACACCTCCTTCACATGCTTCTCATATTTACGAACTTGGAGTTATATTCTTTAGTTTAGTGATCTCTAAAAATGATCTTTTGAAAAAAAAATTACGATTGGTGAAAAGGGGTGGGAAGTAAAACCCTAGATAATTTTGCGACCTTTATGCTTTTCCCAATAATTCTTATTTAATTCAAATGCCTATGATGTATGTTTCATTTTATGTCAGACCATTTTCAAAATTTTGCTTTATTTATGACGGATGGTTGTGACTTGTTAGCATATCACATTTTTATAGAGAGTAACAATATGTGTTCATTTGTCGAGTTATGGCTAGCGATGGCTCACGGGATGTTATGAGCAACGCAGAGATTGTTTGCATAATAAAGGACCTGATGAAAGAGCCTAGGATGTGCTCAAAGAGATTGGCAACGAGGCTTTGAACGTGGAAGCAAAGATAATATAACTGTTATTGTCGTTTTCCTGCATCCTGTATCTACTGCAAAGAGGATTTACTAGGTTTGATGGTATTCTTATACAAATTGTTTTGTATGTATGAAATTAATTTTAGTGAGACATGGAAATGAACCAGAGGTGGTCGGAAAAGGTTTACCTCCTCGTCTTGTGGAAATTGTATGCGTACATTTATTTTTAGTGGGAAACTACACAAAGCATATGCTTGTATTATTGGATTTCAATGTGCATATATGGAATAATATAGATAATAGATGTTTAACGTGTTCACAGTGCGCGCGCGCACACACACACTCTCTCTCTCCCCAAAAAGGCATGAACACTTCATTAAAATTAAACTGTACTACATGATTAAAGGCGAATTTTGATATGATATCTGATTCAAATCTACATGAATATGTATATGGCATGACTTCGTTATACGGATATTAAATAGGTTGGATTACTGTCAATTTTGTATAGAACAAAGCTGACACGAATAATCGGTATAATGAAAAATTAGTTACATATCTAAAATTATTTCTATTAAAGGGTGTTATGACATTTTTTAATCTCTTATATAACTCCATCTAACTAAGAAAAAAGCATGTAAAATAGGATTTGAAAGCTAATAAAGGTTTTGTTTTTGTTTTCAATTGAAAATTTATTTGTCTACTGTTTGAGTTAATTTAGTAAAAAAATATATATATAATAATAAGATATTGTTTTTGTAAATTAAGAAAATCAAATTGAATTGAAATCAAATATTCTTATGAATAATTTCATTCAATATAGATTAGTTTCATAAAAATTAATTTGTGAAGACATTTTTTTTTATTTATTTTTTGTACGCTTGATATTTTTAGCTTATGGTAAAATGTTTTTACATGACACATTAATACTATACAAATCGAATACAAATCAGAAATGACATGACACGATAACATAAAATAATACATGAGTTAGGTTATTATTAAGATAATTTTGACACATTCAAAATATCACGACATGAACACGACCCCGAAAGCATGCGAAGAAAGCCAGAAAACCTATATAATTATATTAGTAAAGCGTAAAGAGATTTCCTCTTCTTATTATCTTCCTATTGACCTTGAAACATTTGTACTAACCCAAATTCGGTTCATCCCTCTTTTGATTTATTAACTAGAGTTTTAGGCTTGCGGATATTATTTTGGCCGTGAAAGGCCTCAAATGAGAGATTTTTCTTGCTTCACTCCCAGCATTGAAAATAGGCAACCTTATGTCAATATGAGCTCGTCCGAAGATTGTGATTTAGCTGTTGCAAACTCCTCAGCTTTCCGCTAGACCCACCCCCTAGCTGTAAAAATTAATGTCCACTATTTATTTGTTTCATAACCATCACTACTATATCATAATCTAGAATCACAAAATTTCTAAACCAAGACAACTACTATACACAATTCTAAAAACAAAAAAACAAAAAATAACAACCACCACTATTCGTGATAATCAAACACAACTTTAAATCATTACCCAAACATTCCTAATGTTATTTTGGTTAATAAATTTGGTTGGAGATTTAGCAAATGAAAGGGAAAAAGTATGTAAAATCACGAATAAAATATAGTTACATTTTATCGACATTTCACACAACTTTTCTTTTTCTTTTCAAATCCTTACTAAAATTTATCAACGAATACAACCTAAATATTTGGGGAAAATCAAAAGCAGTACACTTTTGGGATATTCTAAATAAGTGCACTTTTGACTTTTTATAAAATATGAGTTGGGTATGGGTTGGGTTTGAAGTGATGTGATAGAGAGGTGACATGACTTAAATAAGATAGTGACTTTTTGACTTTTTAATTTTTTAGAGGATGACAAACAAGAATGACAAGATTTTTCTTTACTCTAACGAGACACGACCATAAATTTTCTTGTAATTTTATTGTGCATAGCTTTAAACTATAAGCGACGAAATGATATTTGCAATGCTTTGTGATCGGGAGAAGTTTGGTATTAAAATAGTTAAAACTTATTCAAAAATCAAAAAGCTTAAAACTCATATAAAAAATAAAACTCATTTTTATTTTTTTTGCGTATTTTCTATAAAAATAAAATAAAAATTAGAGTCATTTACAAACACTTTCATTTTTCACTTCATATTTTAATCAAAAATTACTAAAAATAAATCACTTCCCAAAAGAAAATTAAAAGATGGGAAGGCGAGTAATGGTATTTGATTGTATTTGTACCAATGTAGTCACTATGTTAAACCACTTGCGTGGCTAGTCCTTTGGTCACTAAGTCTCTCTTAAGGAGAAATTTTGAGTTACACTCTTAGGAGTATAATAGGAGGCAAGACTTGGTGTTTGTTAGGAGAAGGTGTGAGTTCAACTCCCTTAGATGTTAATCTAATAACTAATTACTAATTTTTGCTAATAAGAAAATAAAAAATAAAAGTAGAAAAACAATGAAAAAAAGAAGGGTTGAAGATGGAAGAAAAAGTAAAAGGTGTGAGTTCAACTCCCTTAGATGTTAATCTAATAACTAATTAATAATTTTTGCTAATAAGAAAATAAAAAATAAAAGCGAGAAAAACAATGAAAAAATAAGGGTTGAAGATGTAAGAAAAAGAAAAATAAATGAGAAGAGGGAAGGAAATAAGCGAAAATCATGCGTAAATATATTAAAATATACATTTTATAATTATAAAAAAAATTTTAAAAAAGAATATCATTAAATTTGCAATAATTTTCCCAATCAATATTAAAATAGATGTATATTTGCAAAACAAAAAATAGAAAAAAAAATAATATTATATAGATACTTTTTCCATATTATAGAACAAGTAGTGCTATATAAAAAACAAAAATAAAAAATTGTACACAAATATTGCAATAAAAACAAAATAAGTAATGCTATATGGGTGTAATTTTTATCATTGTTACATCATTTTGAGAGTAAATTTTATAAAAAAAATTATGGTGACATATCATTTTTCTTGTAAAAACATTATGTTAATTTGGACCTAAACATCTAAAAATTCAAGAAATGACTAGTGTACACACCCTTTAAAAAAAAAATAATCACACCATAAGAATCTCTAATTCTGACCCTTAAATATTTGAAAATTAATGTGTCCATTTATGTGTTTCACAACTATCACCACTATATCATAATCTAGCATCACTAAATTTAAAAACAAAGACGACCACTACACTCAAATAAAAAAATAAAAAAACAAAAAAGGCAACTGATACACGTGATAATCAAACACCACTATAAATCATTAACAAAACATTCTTATGTATTTGGGGAAGAAAAAAAGATTGGGAACTCTAAATTAAGAGTTTTAATAGTTTTAATTGGTGTGTAGGTCTCATGTGATGTGATGTTTTGATTTTGTTTTTCTTTTTTTTTTTTTTTTGATTTCTCACATTATTAGTGCTCTTTTAGAACTCCCAAATTAAAGGGATGTATCATTACTGATTTGGGAAAAACCAAATCTGTACATTTAATAATGCAGAATTTTCTTTACTCTAGCAGGGCCCACAACTATAAATTTTCTTGTAATTTTATTGTGCATAGCTTTTAACTATAAATCAGCCAAATAATGTTTGCAATGCTTTTGTGATTGAAAAGAAATTGTTTGGTGTTAAAATAGTTAAAAACATATTAAAAAAATAAAAAAGTTAAAAAATCATATAAAAAAATTTAAAATTCTTTTTCATTTCTTTTACACATTTATTTTTTAAAAAAATAATTGAAGTGCTTTAATTTTCCAAATACTTTAATTTTTTCACATCATATTTTAACTTAAAAAATTTACTAAAAAAATCACTTGCCAAAAGAAAATTGAAAGATGGGAAGATAAGATTAATGGTATTTGGTTGTATTTGTACCAAGTCATTGGTTAAACCATTAATCTAATCAAGGAGAGGGTGTGAGTTCTCCATGGTGTTAATCTAACAATTAATCACTAACTTTTGCAAATAAATAAATAAAAGCAAAAAAACAATTAAAAAAATTAAAATTAAAGCAAAAGTAAAATAAATAAGGAGAGGGGAGGAGAGGGGGAAGGGAATGAGTGTAAAAATGGTTTGCCGGCCCGATATTCGACACAACCCGACCCCCCAGTCTAGGGCTTGGTCCATGCTTTTTTGGGCTTGACCTAGCCTGAATAGCCCAACCTGAGGCCCAAACTGTCTGGCGCCCAACATCACTTGCAAGCTAAGCCCAAGACCAGGTCCAAACCCAGGCCCGAGGTCTGATTAACCCTAGGATTGGACTTGGGCCTAGGCCTAAATTTTTTGGAACTGGATTGGCCCCGGTCTGACCCTAATTTTTGGCAAGAGCCCAAGCAGGACCAAGCTAGATGGGCCAAGCCAGGCCGATTTTACACCCCTAGCAAAGGGTCGTTATCTGTATATCTATTTCTAAGAAGCTTTTGATTACACCATATAAATATCTCTTTCAATTTATACATAAAAGTCATTCTTTATAAGGTACAACTATGTAATGTATAAAAAAAATTAACTATCATCGTCTTTTTTTTTATTGAAATAACGCAATAGTGAAATATATATATATTAATCCACGATATCTCATGTTAGTTGTCCACCTCTAAATTCTCTTCTTTCTCTTTATCTTTTCTACATGACGGTCTAAAAGGGCTATGAATAACAAGAGACATCACATGCAAATGTTGTTAGGGTAATGCTAAAATATGTAAACCATATGCGCTTTTGTTATATATTTTTGTGATATATATATTACATATTTTTATGATAAATATTATATATTTTTTGCCTCAAAGTGGCCAAAAATAAAATGGGGTTTAAAAAACACCAAATGGGCTTAAAGAGCACCAAAGCGATACTGTTTGGCCCCATAACAAATTCGATTGTGCTCAGTAGGTACCCCTTCTTCCTAAAAGTTTGGGAGATTCTATTCTATAAGGTATACACCCATGAAAAGCAGAACTAATGGGAGCTCCATGGAGAAGAAGTGCGGGTGTTGATCATTTTTCATTTCCAAACCCTCTGGCTTCCAATGACACTGCCAACACCATCCCAACAGCTAGTCTTGTTTATCATCCATGTATCATATATAATACTAGGAATGACCCGTGCCTGAAGGCACTGCCAAACAATTTTTTTGGTATCACGTGCTACGAAACTCAATGGTAATAAATCAATTCAAAATGGTAATACTATTCCGACTTAAAACTTCATATATAAGAAACTGAAATTGCTTCTACACATTGAATTAGCAAAAGCATTTATAAATTTTAAATAACAAATTTCAAAATGAAAGTCAAAAAAATGAATTATATATTTGAATGTAACATATGCAAAGAATCTAGAAATATTTGCAAAACTTAAAGTCTAAATAGTAAATTTTAAATTTTTATCCACGTCAAAATGACATATCTATACACTATAGCAAGTTAGAATGGGATAAAAGAATGTTATTGAATTAATATCATAACTGGTAACCCTTTCGCTTTATCAGGTTTAAATTCCTTCAAATAAAGGTCAATGAACATTTTGATACAAAAGAATCATCCTAGCTAACCCAAAATAAATAATTTTACATGAGAGAGCCAACCAATGACACAGTAGAAGCAACGTAACCCGATGTTTTCAATATGGATCAATGACCTACAACAAAATCACTCGCTTAAATTCGCTTTAAAAAACCAATAGCTATGAAAAATCACATCAAAATGCATATGAGAAATCGGAAGAAATTGTAATGAAGAAAAATCGCATCAAAATATATATGAGAAATAGGAAAATCAATAGCTATGAATTAAGAAGAATTGAATATAACTATTATGGTCAATTGAATTATGTCATTCAATGGCGAAGTGAGAATAGACATATGTATGCATTACTAAAGTAAACAAATGAATAGAAAAGCAAATAATAATATAGATAGATCAATTGAGAATGCTGATAAATCGTACAAACTTCCAAATAGAATTAAACTCAAATTATGTAAGGGGAGCGAATAATTTTCTTTACTAAGACTAAGAGAGTCTTGTTATAAGGAAGAAGAATTTTTGAAGGCTATAAAACCAAACAAAATTAAAATTTTAAACAATTAAAACTTACCTTGTGTGAAGTATCCATTTTTGGATGATCATGCTCCTTTGAGTTTCCATTCCTGTGATAATGCATAACTCATTTTCTAGTTAAAGCATTATGTATAACAATTAGTAGGCAACAAAAAAAAAGAATCAAACTTGAAATCAATGTTAATGGGCAAATCTAACTAAAATTAAACCCAAGGTTCATTAAATAAAATTAAGTGTACTATTTTTTTAAACAAAGATTACAACCAAATACTTATAAAAGATATTTACCACAATTGAAAAACGAAAGAAAGAGAATGAAACTGAATTAAACATAATTAAGTAGAGAAACAAAACAGTTAAAAAGAGAATGAGAAACACATAATTAATACTCCAAATAATATAAACAAAATAGTTACATAGGGGAACTAAATTAAACAAAATAAAAATAAGTTTCCGAAAATCAATACATGAAAATTGATTTTAGAATTCCGAAAATCAATAGCAAATTTTAATTTAAGAAACCCATTCAAAAGCCCATTTTAATAATTGTGTTGGTTCATTTATTTTTAATATTTTTGGAATCAAAACCATTCATAAACACATTTAAATCTAACCCATTTTAAAAAATCATTACATGAAGATGGGTTTCTAAAATCTAAACCATTTCAAAAAACCATTCCATGAAATTCACGGCAACATGTAAAATGAAGCCTATCTAATAAAAATTTAAAATTCTTAATTTTTACATGTAAAATGAAGCCAAGTTGAACAATAGATAAGTAACAAATTATTGACAAATCCATCAATGGAAGGCAGACCACTTACCTAATCAACCATTGTGGCAAACAAAGTCACAACAACTTTTTATGAGCTAATCAAACACGCTTTCAAGCCAAGGCATATGTACCTGAAACAAAAGGAAGAATAGAAAATATAAGCAAGCAAGAAACATTATCCAAAACCAACCCCTTAAAAATTGCCCACTGTTTGTTGTTAAAAATAAGATCCAACTCCCACTATTTGATTCACTAATTTGAATATACATGTTTTTATAGAGGAGCCAATTTGAGAGAAAATAGACAAATGCATGCTCCTTACAACTATCAATTAGTAACCAAACAAATGTAACATTTCAAAAAGCATGAAAAATCATTTCTATGAACATATGAAGAAGCAAACCAAGCTGAAGGTAGTAAATAGCGATTAAGCACAATCACTGTTTCAACCTTCCATACTGAGTGACAATTTTTTAACATGAAAGATCCATTCATAAAAAAAGATCTATCTCATCATAGAAACTCATTTCATTGAAAAAGACTTATGTCATCTCATAGTAACCTATTTCATATTCATATAAATGAAATCAAAACCATAAAGAAACACAAATAATTATGCCCAACTTCTCTACACTCCTCTTTCAGCTATCCATAAAGAAATTGAAGGAAAAAAATTTTAATCAGCACTACATAAACAAACCTGCTATAAGAAATGAGTAAATTTAACAATATTAGAAATGAGTAAAATTATTTCAGTAACTTACAAATAACAATATTAAATTTTTTTAGCAGGTTCATAAACTAAAAACAGATTGAACAATTTAATTCCCAATGAAAGCCAAAGATCCTATTAAATAATTAGGATACCTTTAATGGGATAACATGGTGCACTAAAATGCTAAGAACAGTAGCTGCAAAATAAACAAATAAATAAATAAATAAATCAATCAAATAGCTCAAACTATTGAAATCCACCTATAAGCAAAATATGAAACCAACCTTTTGAATCCATTTAATTTGCTCATGGGAAGCAGCCAACCCATTGCCATAAACAAACACACACACACACACACACACACACAAATTTAGATTAAAAAAATAAATAAATTGATTCCCAGTAGAAGCCATCGAAACCATCACATACTGTCAAAGACACACACACACTTACACACATCACACAACATAACAGATTCCTAGGCAAAGAGACACACACACACACATCACATAACATAACATATAATATTGTCAAATTTTAGTTCCAAAACTTAATATAAATTCATCAGGTGGACTGCAACCTCTTCCCTGAGCAATGACTACAAATAAATATAAATAAATAAATAAAACAATCAAATAGCTCAAACTATTCAAATTCACCCATAAGCAGAATGTGAAACCAAACTGCAATGCCTTTAACCGAAAGAAATTTAAATGAAAAAAAAATATATTACAACAGGAACCATTGCAAAAACACTATTAAAATCCCCTCATTTCAAGTGGAATAAATAACGATTTTTGGGTGGGAAATGCAATTGTCTACTTTTCAAGACTAATGGAAAGCAAAGTTTAAGAAGCTGAACGTTTTTTTTTTTGTTTTGCTTTTTTTCCATTTTTGTTAGCTTAGGTTTTGAAGTGATTCAAGATTCTTGTCATTAGGTGTATTTTTGTTAGTTTCCTTTGTGGTAAGATAATCGCCTTTTCAGATGGTTACTCTCCTTACAATGATTACTAATAAGCTACTTGTGAACCGGCAACTTTACATATTATTGTGTGCCGGCCTTAAGCAAAGATTATTTCTCATAACCGAAACACAATCCCCTCGTAACCCATAATAAACATCTGTAGCATAAATATGTATCAATGCAATAATTAAAATAAATGCATCATCCTAAGTATCTAAATATCATTTTCCCGGTGACTTCAATAATCATCCATGCCTCAATTTGCTCACAACAAACCCAGTAATCTCTCCCTTTCCTTTCTTTTTTTTTTTTTTTTTTTTTGTTGGGGGGGGGTGTGGGTACAAAAAATCATTGGTTTAAAGGCTAATGAGATTGTTCTAAAATTAATCTAAGTTTCCATGAAAATTGATTCATGAGAATAGCCACACTTATATCATCATTTATATAGATGTGTGTGTGTGTGTCTCTTTGCAATTTTCATTTCAATTTCAACAAACAGCAACACTATTAAACATGATTATACTATTTAATCAAAAACAAAACCAGCCAACATCATTATACTATTATTTTATTTTTTTAAAATCCTCATTTCAATTTCAACAACAAAAAGAAACAACATTTAGCAACCAATAATCTACTTCAAGGGTTAATTTCATTTTATCCCCTTACAATATCACTATTTTTCTACTTCATCTCTAAACTATCAATTTCATCTATTTAATTCTAAAAATTGATCTTTGTTCATATGGTCCAAACACCCATTAAATTTGTTGTGGGTGTAATTTGTTCAAAATAGTAGGAAAATTGAGTGTATCCCCACTCCCATATCAAGATTTCAAAAGTATTTAGGACCCATTTCATGAATTAGCACCCATTTAAACATTTCATTAAAGAATCAAACATTTCATAAATTGGGGTAACTAAACACGATTGGGGCATCTAAATTGGGGCATCTAAACACCACATAATTAAATCATTCTTGTCGAGCTCTTTGTTATATTGGTTGCATGGAGCCTAATGCTAAACCTATTGAGTCTTTTGAAGAGATCTGGGTAGCATGTTTCTTTCAATGAGTATTATTGGCCTTCTCTTGTATGATCAATGTGCACATGAGTTGCTCCCATTCTTTTGGCACATTTTAATGAACTACTTAATGTATCAACACAAGACTCTCCAAAGAGGTGAAGTTCTAAAAAGCAAATGAGACAATTATTTGAGGACAAATATCTTCAATTAGGAAACAGAATACACAAATGGAATCATCTATGATAAAGAAACAATGTTGAATGAATGAACAAACAAAAGCAAGAACACCTTAAAGCTTAGTCCATCTATTGCTCACAAGAACTTCGTTTTGGGCGTAATAAATAACAAGACGCAGATTGGGGCATCTAAATAAACATAGATTGTTTAAACTGGAATAAACATAAATCAAACTGAAATAAACACCCATTTTAAGAATGAAACCCATTTAAACTGAATCTAAATTGGGGCATCTTCAGATTTAACCAATGAAACCCATGGAAACCCATTTAAAAATGAAACCCATTGAAACCCGTAACATCACAGATTCTGCGACATCTTTTTCCGCATAGCTATTTATTTCAAATCTATTATTGGGGCTTTTACCTTATGAAGAAACGACTTTGTTGTCGGACAGAACATCAACATCGAAATAAAATAGTAGGAAAATTGAGTGTATCCCCACTCCCATATCAAGATTTCAAGAGTATTTAGCAAACTCAAAAGTATTTAGGACCCATTTCATGAATTAGCACCCATTTAAACATTTCATTAAAGAATCAAACATTTCATAAATTGGGGCATCTAAACACAGATTGGGGCATCTAAATTGGGGCATCTAAACACCACATAATTAAATCATTTCGTCGAGCTCTTTGTTATATTGGTTGCATGGAGCCTAATGCTAAACCTATTGATTCTTTTGAAGAGATCTGGGTAGCATTTTTCTTTCAATGAGTATTATTGGCCTTCTCTTGTATGATCAATGTGCACATGAGGTGCTCCTGTCCTTTTGGCACTTTTTACTGGACTACTTGATATATCAACACAAGATTACTCCAAAGAGCAAGTCAAGTTCTAAAAGCAAATGAGACAATTATTTGAGGACAAATATCTTCAATTAGGAAACAAAGAATACACAAATGGAATCATCTATTATAAAGAAACAATGTTGAATGAACAAACAAAAGCAAGAACACCTTAAAGCATAGTCCATCTATTGCTCACATTAACCCGTTCGCAGATTAGGGCATCTAAATAAACACAGATTGTAATGATTATAGATACAAAATTAAAGAAAAATCATTGATCACTATATCAAAAGTTACATTGATCACAAATTGTATTATACTACCATCTCAGATTAAACAAACGAAACTTTTTAGTAATCACTATTAAACTAAAAATAAAACAATCAAATTTAGATGAGTAAACCAAACTAAACCAAACCAAACCAAACCAAACCTTGAGTCCCATCAAATGGGATTGATTGCATAAATAAAAATTAGTTTAATAAAAATTAAAATTAAAAAAGTCATTGCCTATTTTGAAGAGTAATTGTGGTAAGCCACCATGAAAAAATAAGAGTAATTGCCTATTTAATTTAATAACTCCTTTCATTTATTTGCATACTTGTATCATACGCTTTAAGATGAGCAAAATGTATATTTTTTTGACAACTTCATGAGTTGGTACATTGTCGGCTGAAATTGCATCCTTAGAAAAATTGAAATTGGATGAGAGTAGGAACAATCCTTATGAAAAGCGTGACGTAGGAGGAGCAACATGATTTGATGATGTGCATTTCTAATTCAAAGTCGTTTATGAATTAGATTCTAACTTGTTTATGCGAGCATGCACCAATAACAGATGTTTCTAGCTTGTGCTTTAAATCAATCGTAAATTATATACACACAAAAAAAACATGAAATTGCTTTAAATCAATCACACACTTAAATTTCAATACAAAACATGTAAATTCTAAAAACAAAGTTCAAAATTCAAATAATTAATAAACAAAACTTTCAAAAACCGAGCTTCCTTATTATATAGATGATTTAAAGCAATACCCTTTGTTAATAAAACAAACATATTTATAAGTTTGTTGACCCTTTATGTTTCAAATAATTTAATCTATCTATCTAAATCTATCTACCTTTGTCTAATCAAATCTTTGTTAGTTGAAATGGCCCCTGTCTACGCCCCCCTACACTTCAACACCTTCGGACTTAGTAGAGATAGAGGCCAATGGCCATGTTTCATTACTTTCATTGGAATAGCAATTGGAAGGAAGTAAACCATGTTTGGACGTGAAAATAGAATTATTAAATTGTGGATCATAAATTTAAATAAGAATAAAAAAAAATGAGATAAATATGAATAAAATATAAATTAATTTTTACATTCCAAATCTCTATTCAAATTCATTGTCTAAACATAGCATAAAAGAAAATTATTCGGTACCCATGAGACATCACATGGCACATTTCACACACCAATCACAAACTAATAGTATGTCTTTGCTATTTTTTCAGAGATAGACTCTCCTTTATACCTTATTTATCTATATCTCTCCACACTCTTATTATGGGGCTTAATTCTAGAATCGTCTTGATCATCTGAATCATTGGTGACTTCGGTGACTTCAATAATCATCCATGCCTCAATTTGCTCACAACAAACCCAGAATCTCTCCTTTCCTTTTTTTTTTTTTTTTTTTTTGTTGGGGTACAAAAATCATTGGTTTAAAGGCTAATGAGATTGTTCTAAAATTAATCTAAGTTTCCATGAAAATTGATTCATGAGAATAGCCACACTTATATCATCATTTATATAAATACTATAAGATTAAAATAAAATAAAATAAAAACACATACACACACAAATTTAACATCTTAAATCGTAAAAATTAAATTAAATTAAAATTAAAATCAACAAAAATACAAAAGCTTCACATATGCGAGATAAAGCAAAAACAAACCTTTGGAAGCAAAGCATCCTCCTTTGTCTTCCCAACGATGTCCATAGGTTCCATTTTCGCCCTTGAAAATCAAATCGAAACCCAATCGCATGAGATTAAAATCAAAACAAAAGCAAAACAAAGCAAAAGCACAATTTCGATACATATATCGATCTACTCACCGAGAGATTGAAGAACTTGAACCCCAAAAGCAAAACAAAGCAAAAGCACAATTTCGATACATATATCGATCTACTCACCGAGAGATTAAAGAACTTGAACCCTAACGAAAGGGTCGAATTCCGAGAGATCTGCGGCGATTAGGTTAAAATCTCTACAGCGGTGGGACTCGATTTCATCTAGGTTTAAAAAAGAGAGAGAGGGGTTGCCGTCGGAGAGATGGAGGGAGGAAGAGAGAAGATGATGAGAGGGAATGGGCTCCCACAGGGAAGGTTGGGCTCCGATGGAGAAAAGAGAGAGAGAGAGAGAGAGAGAGAGAGAGGGGCTGTGTTTTCAAAATTTGAAATCAAAAGGAGAAAAATGGGAGAGACAAATGGGAGTGAGAGAGAGTGAGAGGCTCCGTTGAAAATGAGAGACAAATGAGGCTCATATATTTTGAGCCATTAGATTAAATCAATCTAACGGTCCAAATTTTGACACAGGTATAAGAGTCAAATCAAGAGGAAAAAAACCGAGCTTCCATGTTATATAGATATACACATACATACTATATATATTGCAAAAAATGCATGCCTGCCTGAGACCCAACCCAACCAGGCTCAAGGCCTAACCCCCCCAGGCTAGGGCTTGGGCCATGTTTTTTCGAGCCCTACTTAGCCCGAAGCCCGAGCTGCTTGACACCCAATGACAGCTGGAAGCTATTTTGGTGAAAATAACCAAATAAATAAATCAGGCCGAACACAAGCCTATGCCCAGGCCTGAAGCCCGATTACACCTGGGCATGGGATTTGACCTAGGCCTGGATTTTTACGAACTAGACCGACTCAATCTGGCCTAATTTTTTGCAAGAGCCCAAGCAGGGCCAGGTCAAATGGGCCTGGCTGGGATGATTTTAAACCCCTACTAAAGGGTCCTTATTTGTATATCTATTTCTAAGGAGCCTTTGATTATATCATATAAATATCTATTTACATTTCAACAGTGCTAGAGACCCCCACATGGGGGTGACCCTATCACCTCCACATACACGTGGGGCTCAAAGAGTGGAGAACAAAAAATAAAAAATAAATTTTTTTTGAGCCAATCAAAAATCAGTGGGGGTGGTGGGGGTCATCCCTACTGGGGGTCTAAGTCATTTTTTATTTGCATTTATATATAAAATCCTTTCTTTATAATGTACAACTATGATAATGTATAAAGAAAATAAAACTTTAACTATCATAGCCTTTCTTTATTATTGAAATGACATAATAGTAAAATATATATACATATATATATATATATTAACCCACAATATTTCATGTCAGTTACCTACTACTAAATTCTATTTCTCCTCTTTATCTTTTCTACATAATAGTCTAAAAAGGTTATGAATTGACTGAGACATCACATGCAAAAGTTGTTAGGGTAATGCTAAAAGGTGTGTACCATATACGTTTTTGTCATGTATTTTTGTCAAATATAATATTTATTTTTATAGTAATTGTTACGTATTTTTAGCCCAAAGCGGCCAAAAATCCAAAATAAATAAATAAATAAATAAATATCTTGAAAAGTACACCAAAGCATCACTGTTTGGCCCCATAGCAAATCTTGCTATACTCACAGGTACCCGTCCTCCCTATAAAGGTTGGGTGATTCTATTCTATGAGGCTCACAACCCATGAAAAGTAGAAGTAGTGAGAGCTCCATGGAAAAGAAGCGTGGGTGTTGGTCATTTTTCACTTGCAAAACCCTTTGACTTCAAAAGACACTTCTATCAGTATCCCAACAGTCAGTCTTGTTTATGATCTAGGTATAGTATATATTTATATTGCAAAACTAGCCTGACTAGGCCCGAGGCCCAGTCCAGCCCAACCCTTTTGGACTAAAGCTTGGACCATGTTTTTCTGACTCAACCCTCCCCGAAGCCTAGGCCCAATGACACCTACAAGCTATTTTGGTGAAAAAAATTAAAAAATTAAAAAAATCAAGCTCAAACAAGAAATGACCAAAGCTTGTGCCCAGGCCCAAGCTGAGACCCGAAGCCTGATTATCCCTGAGCCTGGGCTTTGGCATGGGACTAGATTTTTAAGAACTAGACCTACTCGGTTCAACCCGATTTTTTGCACGAGCCCAAGCAAGGCCAGGCTGTGATGATTTTATACTCCTAAGAACGGCTTGTTACCTGTATATCTATTTTCTAGGGAGTCTTTGGTTACACCATATAAATATCTATTTTCATTTATATATAAAAGCTTTTCTTCATAATGTACAACTATGATAATGTATAAAAATAAATAAATAAATAACTATTATAAAAAAATGACTTGTTAAATTTATTTAATTTTCTCCTTATGAAATATAACATAATTTTCACAAAGTTTAAGTAAGAAATTATATTCGATTAATCATATACTAAAACTAATTCAATTTTTTTTATCCACATCCTGGCCCTCTAGACATAATTTTTTATTCTGCCCCTATTAACATCTACCTTAATAGCTCATGTTAACAAACTTCATAAATCAAATGCTAGTCAATAATGGAATGCTAAGAAAAAGAAATGGAAAATTCACATAGAATTTGTTCAATTAAATACATATGAAGACCATGGACTTTTGTAGAGAGTGATTAGACTAGCAAAAAAAATTTGACATAGAATTTGTTCAATTGGATACATATAGAGACCACAGACCTTTGTATACAGTAATTCGATTAACAAAAGAATTTGTTCAATTAAATATCTATGGAGACCATGAACCTTTGTAGATGGTAATTTGACTAGTAAAAAACTCACATACAATTTATTCAATTGAATACATGAGGAGACCAGTGACCTTTGTGGACACTAATTTGACTAACAAAAAAATTGAAATAGAATTTGTTCAATTAAATACATATGGAGACCATAGATCTTTATAGACAGTAATTTGACTAACAAAAGAATTGGCATAGAATTCATTCAATTAAGTACATATGAAGAACACGAACCTTTGTAGACAGTAATTAGACTAACAAAAAAAATTGGCATAAAATTTGTTTAATTAAATACATATGGAGTCCATGGATCTTTGTAGACGGTAATTAGACCACAAAAAAAATTGACATAAAATTTGTTCAACTAAAGACATATGGAGACCATAGATCTTTATAGACGGTAATTTGACTGACAGAAAAATTGACATAGAATTTGTTCAATTAAATACATATGGAGACCACAAACCTTTCTAGACGGTAATTTTTTATGCGACCTACAAAATATTGATATGGAATTGTTCAATTAGATGTATGCTATTAAGTATTAACCTATGTAACCTTAGCTTATTTATGGTTTGATTATCTATAAGGAATATGTGTAAATTTAAAGGTAATAAAAAGTTATATAATCTATCATAAGTGAAAATATTATGACGGAAAGACCTTAACTAGGTTGCAAATGAGTAATAGTTTGTTCAACATTGGTTTGAAAACCTATTCATTTTCAAAGCATATTCAAACTTGGTATATTTAAGTAACAAGTTTATCTCGAACAAGTTTTTAACAAGTCAAATACGAGTTGAGCTCGAGTAACTTATTTGTTTTATAGTGCACAAATATTTAACAGCGATCAAACTTGGCTTATTTACATAACAAGTTAATCTTAAACAAATTTTTAACAAGTAGTAGAACAAGAGTCAAGCTCGAGCAGTTTTTTTTAATAGTGCATAGTCGATAATAGGTTGTTTAAGATTGATTTGAAAACTTAATAAGATTTAAAATGTGTTTTATAATTGGCTTGATTACATAAGGAGTTCTCGAACGAACTTTTAACGAGTCAAATACTAGTCGAGCACAAATAACTTTGTTTGTTTTACAATCCTAACTTTAATTAATATGTAATAAAAAAAAAAATAGTTTAATTTGTTAAATCTAACTGGGGACTTTTACTTCCCTTTGGACTTGCCACTCTCCGAAACCAAAAGAGAAAGACAACTTATTTAATTTTTTAACTAAGTCCACGAAGAAGGAAAGTTACTACACCCACATAGAAAAGAAGGTGCAGAGAATACATTATAAGAATCCTAAATTTGCGAGAAAACTAAGAGCTAGTCGGAAGGAAAGAAAAGATATCCATTTGAATCCTTACTTGTGTACTCATTGACAAAGTAGAACGATAACAAAAATAATACATGTAATTGACCTTACTTAATTGCGACACAACTAAGATTAATTTGGTTAAGATGTAAATTTATTTTCTTTATTGTAATATAAGTGATAAATAAGTTATAAATAAATTGGTAGATAGTACTAGCTTACCCATTACAACCCAACATTAAACATGCTACACATGTGAAATTAACTCAACACAATTTATTTATTAATTACTTAATTAGTTAAGTTGCTATTGAACTATTTTGTGTAATATATTTGTAAGTCAACATGACCCTACAAACCAATTAATCGAACAGGCTTGACATTCCTAGACTATTCCAAATGAATCAAATAATTAAATAAATTACATATATGAAGAGTATTTTTTAAAGATACAAATTAATATTTGGTTTGAAGTATTTATTTCAAGGGAAAAGGTGTTTTGAGGTTATGCTCAGACACGTGGCATGGTATGATGCACTTAGATGTACGAATATGGTCCAAATAGGCTTTAAGTGATCTGGCATATGAGGGCGGACTCAAGAAATTAAATCAGAAAGACACTTATTAATTATTACATTAAAAACTTTTACAAAAATATTTCACATAAAAATTTACGATTGACTTCAAGAAAAATAAAAAATAAAAATAATAATGTTATTTGTAACTAGTTTATCATGGACCAAAAAAAAAAAAAAAGTCATGGATATAAGTTTTAAGATAAATTATATAATGATAAAGTAATTTTTATACCAAATATGAGTAAAAATTCAATATAATAGTAATATTGCATCATCATTGACATGTAATATCACCAATCAATAGTAAAGAAATACATGGGGGATGAACAACACATGTCAAAATGTAACTAACAATCCAATAAATTCCATATCTTTATTGAGATTAATTATTTTTCATGTCAATTATAATAGACACCACCACTATATTGAAATTTTCATAAACAATAATAGGACTTATTGTAGTCTCTTTATTTTCAATCAAAATAACCATTATTGTTATCATAATTTAAAAAATGTCATTGACATTTCACTCTAAAAAATATTTTTATAATTTTTTTTATTTAAAGTATTTTTTTATGTTTGTAAACAAAAAAATCCAAAACTCAAGGGGGCACGTGACCCTTAGACCCTCTTTGCCTCCGCCGCTGACAACTACTGACAACTATCGATGTGGTTGGGCTTGTGGGCTTACTATGGAGGTCATTGAGATGGTACTAAAAGACTAATCTGGCATATCAAATTATATGTGGTTAGTTGATCCTTCTTAAGCAGAGTGTACAAATATCGTTAGAGTTGTTAGATAGTGTTCAGGAAGCTTGAAAGGCTAGCCAAAATGCCTTTGGAAGGTTCCTAAATTACTGCTGAAGAAACACCTTTGGGTTCAGATGGAGTTGAGCACGATTCTTATGATGTTAGAGAGGCATGTTTAACCCCTACCATCCTCTATTTTCATCTACGAAAGTGTACAGGTGGTCTTACGCCTCAAAGAATGTGAATAATGCAGTTATTTAGGCTAAATATAACGTAATATTAACAGAATTAGCAGAAAAATAGCTGGTATAGTGTATTGTTAAGGACACATGTATAGAATATGTTACTGTTGAAAACTATAATGTAGTAGTAGAGATTTAGCTGTAAAACTCTCGCAGGAACAAGGAGACTAAGTTCAAAGATTAATTCAGATATAAAACATATGCAAAAAATGGTAAAAGGCTTTGTTTTGCTCAAAAAGAACTCTGAAAGCTAAATTTGTGAAGAACTGGAGCTTTTACTATGGAGATTTTCAAGAGAAAGAGCTTTCCCAATAAAGAAGAAGAAGAACCCCTTATTTATAGAGAAATAAGGCTTCTAAGATTTAGACAAATGTATAGACCAATAATTGTATATAGATACTAATATGATATATGCAAAGTTTATTTCCATAATAGGAAAATAAATTAATCTTACCATATATAGTAAATTTCAGGAGTAATAGTTGTCTGCCACTGCTACTGAACAAATTGAAAGATGGTTGAGATTACCTAATTAGACCTCCATCAATGAGAAAGTGACACTTAAGAGGTGACTACAGGCACCTCTTTTTGACCGACCCTAATACTTGAGCGCTTTCTTTTGATTACCTGATGATAAAAATAGGAATGTATTTCTCGCATAATTCTCAGTAAGAAATATAGAATTTATGTTTTAGTTCCAACCTTATGTCTGTTTTGGCCTAAGTGTTTAAGTCTTGTTCAAAACTCTCTTTCGAAACCTTCTTTCCGCTCTTTGTTCCGAATATTTTCGTAGTATTTCGAGGCCCACTTTTAAACTTCAAAATGAAACTTTTTTCTGAGGAAAGCGAGCAAAGAACAGTGTAGAAATAAGAGGAAATGATGATAATTCTGTTGAAAAATCTTGTTTCGTGCAAAATAGTCAACCACAGCTAACTTTTTTGGCCGGCTGGCCAATTAATCGGCCAGCCAGCCAATTAGTTTGCTAGCCAGCCAAGGTTTTTTGGCCGATCGGCTAATTTGCCCAGGAGTAGGGCAATTTCGACAGAATTCTTGTTGAAAGCGTATAGGTCATGCCATTTCAGATCTTTTGTTGATACATTCATGCACGATGTACACACCCACCCCCTTTATTATCCTCATTTGGCCTCTATTGTCAAAGGGTGATTGTCTTCTTCCCAAAAGAGAGCATCCAATACAACCACCCTTGTCACCCCATTATACTTGTCTCTCACCTTGTCTCCCACTTCCTTGACTTGGCCTTCCATCATTGGCTATATGGAGGATCAAAGGAATGAATGAAAGGGAAGAGGAATGAATTAAGAGAAAAAGAGAGATATATAGAGAGAAAGAGAGAAGTCTTCAACATTTGAGCTATAAGCTTCCATACACTGATATACCATCTTCCATATATCAAAACTAGCCTGAAATTCTCAGAAGAGCCATATTCTTGAGCCTTAATCGAAAAGAGAGTGAGTGTTGTTGAAATTGAGAAAAACAGAAAGTTATATAACTCCACACACACACACACTGTTAAACAACCCAAAAATACCATTCTAACTAGAATTTCAAATTTTCGAACTGAGAATTGCGAACACACTTCATAAACTTGAAAAGGAAGTTTGGAAATCAAATTCTTCTTTGGAAGGTAAATTTTACATAATTTTCATTTTTTTTTACTTTCTTGCATTTTCTTTCTTATATTGCTTTTCTTGCTTCAATTTCATGTTATAAACCTGTTGTAAGTTAACCTGAAGTGGTTAGTTGAGCCACTTGCATATTTTTCATTTGTTTTTATAGTGTTTGAACAAAATAGAGTTGTTGTCCTGATCTGATTGGCCGACCGGCTAACTTTTGGTCGGCTAGCCACCTCTTCTAGACAAAACCCAACAGCCTCCCGATGTCAAAAAAAAAGTCTCCGATGGTCTCTGAGGCCCCCTGAAGCTCCTATTTTTCTTTTATTTTAGTTAGAGAGAGTTGCGAGGATATTTTGCTGTAACATTTTTGTTGCTCTTCCCCCCAAATCTTATTTGTAATATTCAAAGCGTTGTAATAATTCCCTACTCCCACTTCTTTCTATCACGTTCTTTTATTTGCTTTCCCTATCTATACATATGTAGTATATCAAGCTTGTTATCATATCCATGCTTTGCATCCATGTTTTATACCTTAAGATCTGGCTAAATTTGCATCTATGAGTTTAATCTTATTATGTGATTTTGTGCGCTACCTCATGTCTTGAGATGATTCATATGTCATATATTTTAGAAGTCGGATCTTTAGTTGCATTTCATGAGTGAATTGCATTAGGATCTTGTATATAAGATCTTTATATAGGATCATGCATGTTTTATTAATTTTATTTTATAATTATTTGCAGGATGTCGGTAAATATGCAAGTTTTTGTGCTTTAGCATCCCGCTTGTGTATTTTTCTTACTATGTTTAGCATCATACCATGTGGCTATGTGCTTATTTGATATAACTCTGTGCATGTCAGTGGGTGAAGGTTGTGTTGTTTAATTTGAAATAAAATTAATTTTTATGATTGTACTATTCAAAACATTTTCAAGATAATGAAATCAAACTATTCCAAAATGGACGACACAGTCTATATTTGTTTGCTTCACATTATAAATTTTAAGATTTATTATTAATAATCAGAATATGAACATATGAAATTGATAAAATTCATCTCATGGTTTAGTTGAGGCTGATCTTTTGATCGAGTGAGTGGGAGTGCTCAATTAATGACCTATAAGGTTCCAAGCCAGTATCTTTGGTTACGACGAATAGTGGCCTTGGCACGAGTCACAGGTTTCCTAATTTTCCAAAAACATTTGGTGGCAACTCTGAAATCTAATGAAACAGTCCATTTCTGGCAAAAGAATTTGTAATAAAATGGATTTTCTATAAAAGTTATCAAATCTGGACTCTCATCTATGTTTCGCATTTCATTCGTAAGACTAGATCGAAGATAGAAGTTACATGCATCTTGGAAACCACCGAAAATAGGTCAACATCGGAAGATTACGTCGTTTTATCAAAAAGAAGTTAACCATCTGGCCTAGGACTAGCAAAACCTGTCTTGTTGCAACATCGAGAAAAGAACAAACAAGAAATATGTAGGCGACTCAACAAACCACTTCCGGTTAGCTTACAACAAAACTAATATACAACTTAAAACAAGAAAATGACTATAAGATTGAAAGTGCAAGAAAATGAAAGAATTGAAAACTAACCGCTTCCAGTTAGATTACAACAAAACAATATGAAACAAGAGCAAGAAAATAAATATGAGCTAAACTAACTACTTGGATTACAACAAAACATTATGAAATAAAAAGTAAGAAAATAAATATGAGCTAAACTAACCACTTGGCTTACAACAAAACACTTTAAAATGTGAAGTAAGAAAATAAATATGAACTAAACTAACAACTTCCAATTAGATTATAACAAAATACTATGAAATCGAAAATAAGGAAATAATTAAGAAATAACATCACAAAGTGCCTCACACAGTAAAAAAAACTCGCCCAATGTGAATAGGTCGCGACCGTAGTAAGGCAAGTTGCACCCACAATCACATTGGTCGTGTCCGCGATGGTGCTACCGGTTGACCGGCTAGGGTGGATTTTGTCCCTTTTTGCTCTGGTTTGGTCTTGTTTCGCTTCGGTTTGGTCCTATTTCACTTTGGGTGTCCCACAGGGCTTAAACACTTGGCCGATATAGGCTTAGGGTTAGGAATAAAGCTCAAATTCCAAGCTCTTTTACTAATAATTTTGTGAGAAACACATTCTGATTGTCATCATCAGGTAATCAAAAGAAAGCGCCCAAGTCTTAGGGCCGATCAAAATGGGGTGTCTACAATATTATGTGAATTTTTTTTTTCCTGTGACTAATTTTTACTATTTTTATAACTATTTATAAAATTGAAATATGCTGTGCGATTAATTTTTTTTAAACTAGTTTTAAGTTTGAAACGTAAACTGTTTGGTTGAATTTTTAAATTTTGTCTTTTATTTTTAAAAAAATAAAATAAAAGTAGCTTGATAAAAAAAATATCGTTTTCATTTTCATATGATTCTATTTTTGTTTTTAATGAAAATAATATTTGTATGTTTGAATAATATTTTTATATTAATTGTATAATTTGAGTTAATATTTTTATTAGTCTCTACGTTTTTTCTTCGCAGATAAAATAATATTTTTTTATTTAAACATTAATTTAAAAAAAATAATATAAAATATTAGAAATATTTTTGTAATATCTTTTTCATTTATAAATAACTCAGATGTATATATATTTTTTAAAGTACTTTGTAGGGTGCAAGTCCATTATGTGTGGGGGTACATGTTCATTATGTGTAGGTGCAAGTTTAGTATGTGTGGTGTCCAAGTTAAACCTATGTAGTGGTGCAAATCTAGTCTGTGTTAGCATGCAAGTCGAATCTATGTGAGGGTGCAAGTTTAGTCTATGTGGTGTGCAAGTCAAATCTTTGTAGTTGTGCAAGTCTAGTCTGTGTTGGTGTGCAAGTCAAATCTATATGGGAGTACAAGCTTAGTCTGTGTAGGGTGCAATTAAATCTATGAAGGGTGCAAGTTGAATTTGTGTAAGGGTGCAAATCTAATCTGTGTGGGGCGCATGTTTAAGCCTCATTTGGGAACATGCTTTTTTAGTAATTTTTTGACTTTTTGGCTAAAATATGACATAAAAAAACCTAGAATGTTTGGGATGAGTTTTTGGTTTTTTTATGAAAAGATGTGCAATAAGTAGAGAGGAAAATGAAATCTTTGACTTTTTGGTATAAGTTGTCGGTTTTTTGATTTTTTTAGTGACTTTTTGGCTTTTTGACTAAAATCACCACTTGCCAAACGAGACCTTAGTCTATGTAGGGATGCATATTCAGTATGTGTAGGGTGTGCAAGTCAAATCTGTGTAGTAGTGCAAGCCTAGTCTGTGTTGGCGTGTATGTTGAATCTGTGTGGAGGTGAAAGTTTAGTTAGTGTGAAGTTCAAGTTTAATTTGTGAGGGGTGCAAGTTGAATCTGTGTAGGGATGCAAGTCTAATCTATGTAGGACACGAGTTTAATCTATGTAGGGTGTGGGGTGCAAGTCTAATATGTGTAGGGATACAAGTCTAGTCTATGTGAAGTGTAAGTTTAGTTTGTGTGGGTGCAAATCTTACTTTGTGTGTGGGATCAAACATGGCCACTATTTTTTTTATTATATTATTATTTTGGTTTGAGTTATTATTTGCGTGGTTTGAATTAATATATTTTTATTTACAATTGTATTATTCTAAACGTTTTCTCCTACCAATATATATATATATATATATTAATTAGAAAAGTAATTTATTATTTGTATTAACTTAAGTCATACAAATTATTTTAATTCTATAAATTTTTATATATTTTAGATTATTAATTTAAATTTTTATTAAATATGTGAAATATTAGTTGCATTTTAAAATTTTAAATATATTTTTAGAACAATATCAATTTTATAAAAATAGAATTTGTATATTAAATATTAAATATATTTTAATAAAATAAAATAAATTTAAAAATATAAAGATAATTTTTTTTATTTTATTAAAAGAATGAGATGAGTGTATGTGTGCTGGGATAGAACTAGGAGAAGATTATGAGCGGTCATGACCCTTCTGTCTCTGTGAAAATTTTATTTTCCCTAGTACTTCTAAATATATATATATATATATGTATTATTTTATAAATAAAATAGCATCTTAGTATAAAAGATATATACTTCATTCTTTTCTCATCTTTTATTCTCTATTGTTTTTCTAGAAAAAAATTTATTCATTCTATTAGAGATTGTTTATATGATATTTAAAGTTTTTTACGTGTATTTGTATATATCATTTATATATCATATTGTACATATATGTGTATTTGTCTATACGGTAAAAAAATATTATTTATCTTTTAACCCCTGTAGTAATAAAATCCTAATTTCATCTCTGTATGTGAGAGAGAGAGAGAGAGACTACGTGCAAGGCATATTAGTGAGTGTAAGAGTTAAGGGTAAAATCCGTTTAGTTTAATTTTATAATTATGATTTAAGTGTGAAATTGTGATTTTAAGTGTGGAGTTGTGAGTTCAGTTTAAAAAAAATAAAAATTTATTTAGTTATGAGTTTTGAAAATATTTTTGAGTTTTTGAATTTTGAATTTTGAATTTTGAAAAGAATTTTGAGTTTTGAAAAGAGTTTTAAGTTGTATTTTGAGTTTTAAATTTTTGAATTTTGAGTTGTATTTTGAAATTTTTCGAATTTATTTCTTTTAAATATTTAAAAACGTTTAAGAAAAATTTATTTTTCATTTTAAGTATTTTATTTCATTTTTGTAAATTTTTTAAATTCAAAACACAACTCCACACTCAAATCATAAGCACATAACTCCAAATTCAATTCAAAAACTATTTTTAAAACTCATAACCAAACATATAACTTAAAACTCAAAACTCAATTCAAAAACTTTTTAATCAAAAAATATATATATATTTTTATTTTATTGAAAATTTTTTTTGTTATTTTTTGGGCAAATTACAAACAACCCCCTCGAGGTTTGGTGAAAATACAGATTCTCCCTAAGGTATGAGAAATTACAAATTGCCCCCTGAAGGTAAAATTTACATAACAAATTAGGAGGAAATCTGTATGAAAATAAAAACCTCTGAGGGTAATTTGTTATGGAAATATAAACCTCAAGGGGAAATCTATATTTTGACCAAACCTCAAGGGGGTGTTTGTAATTTGCCCTTATTTTTTTTAAGTATTGGCCAAATAATTTGTTATGGTTTAGATATATATATGGCCATCCAAATTTTTTTTGAAATTAAAAAAAAATTAAATATTTTAAAAAATAAAATCATTATTTTAAAACATAAAATAAAAAAAATATTTTTTAAAATTTTTCTTTAAATAAAATTTTAAAAAGAGTTTAGTTACGAGTTTTAAAAAGAATTTTGAATTAAATTTTAAGTTGTGTGTTTGATTACACATTTGGAAAAGAATTTTGAATTTTTTTATTAGAATTACAATTTCAAAAAAATTTGGTTATCGGAATTTTTATTAGAATTTTGAGGTGTGTTTTTGGTACCCAACAACGGCTCTATCTATTTATCCTCCTCTCTCCTCATTTGCGAATTATTTTTAAAACTCATAACCAAACATATAACTCAAAACTCAATTCAAAAACCTTTTAATCAATTTTTTTTTTAATTTTTTTATTTTATTGAAAAATATTTTTGTTATTTTTTGGGCAAATTACAAACACCCCCCTCGAGGTTTGGTGAAAATACAGATTCCCCCTAAGGTTTGAGAAATTACAAATTGCCTCTCGAAGGTCAAATTTGCATAACAAATTAGGGGGGAATCTGTATGAAAATAAAAATCTCAGGGGGCAATTTGTTATGGAAATATAAACCTCAGGGGGTGGGATGCAATTTCTCAACCTTCAGGGGGAATCTGTATTTTCACCAAACCTTGAGGGGGTGTTTGTAATTTGCCCTTATTTTTTTAAGTATTGGCTAAATAATTTATTATGGTTTAGATATATATATTGCCATCCAAATTTTTTTGAAATTAAAAAAAAATTAAATATTAAAAAAAATAAAATCATTATTTTAAAACATAAAATAAAAAAATATTTTTTAAAATTTTTCTTTAAATAAAATTTTAAAAAAAATTTAGTTATGAGTTTTGAAAAGAATTTTAAATTAAATTTTGAATTGTGTGTTTGGTTACATTGGAAAAGAATTTTGAATTTTTTTATTGGAATTACAATTTCAAAAAAATTTGGTTATCAGAATTTTTATTAGAATTTTGAGTGTGTTTTTGGTACCCAACAACGGCTATATCTTTTTATCCTCCTCATTTGCGATTAAGCTCACATCCCGATTAAGCTCATTTGCGATTAAACTCTCTGAAAAGTTTTGGTTAGGGTTTCTCTCTCTCTCTCTCTCTCTCTCTCTATGGAATGGACAGTGAGAACCCCTCCTCCTCCTCCTCCTCCTCCTCCTCCACTTTCTTCACATTCCCAACCAATCCGCCTCCATTCCTCGCCTTCTTCGGCAACGGAACCCCCAATTCAACGTCCTCTCCGTTCTCTTCTCCCCAACGATAGATCCAGCATCGTCCCCCGTCAAATTATGTGAATTCACCATGTCTCTCACTCCATAAACGTTGAAGATTCCCAAAACGGCTTCGAAGAAAGAGAGATTTGAAGAGAAACCTGCACAGAGAAGAGAGGTGAGAAGCCATGGGAGGGCAGGGAAACCCTAGAGAGAGAAACAGAGAGGGGGGAATGGGGGAGGGGAGAGAGAGACGTTTAGGGGAAAAAAATTTACAAAAACGATTGGGAGGAAATCGCTTCTTCCTGCTGTGGCGGCATCCACCCGACCCGGATGTCGTCTGCGCTGATTCGGCGGCTGGGGATTGGGAGGTCACGGGGGATTTCAAGAACATGTCCATTTTAGCCACAATTGACAAGGTTAGTAATTTTACATACATAATTTGTGCTATATATTTACATATATACATATTAATTGTGCCAAATTTAGTTGTTTGAATTCTCAACTTGTATCTGTAGAATTTGTGTGAAATTCTCGTAGAACATTCTGCTAATCTTGTAAATTCCCAACTCTGAAATTGATTGCACTGTGGTTTTCTTTTCATTGATTTTTTTTTTTTTCTTTGTTTCTTTGTGTCTGAAATTGATTGCAGTTTGCAAGTATCTTTTTCACCTTTATTTTGAATCCTGCAATCCCAAATCACATTGTTGTTAACCTAAGATAACATGGACATAATAAAAATGGAATAAAAACGATAGTTCATATATATACCGGAAATCTTGAATTACACTTGTTGTTGGTGCCATTGACTGCTCAAAGTTTGACAGGTTCAGCCTGCGATCCCCACACTGCTGTGTGTTTCTGAGAGTAGATTAACAAATTAATACACCATGGTTTTGTTTTTCCATATCAAATTCTGATAATATTCATCTTTTCAATGACAAAGCCCCAAAGGGTAACCTATCAACAATAGAAAATTTGCTGTGTTTTACATCCAATTTTTGTTTACATGATGGAAACAATCAAATCACACTAAGTTAGGTAAGCTACCAAATATCATACAAACCAAGCAGATAATGAAGATTTTAGTCTTTCAGTTTAATGGGTGCGTGGCTTGCCCCCATTACACAAAGATTCAATTAGAAAACTGGCCCACCAATAAATATTATATCTATATTATGTTGTGGTTTGGCAAAAATAATTTTAATTGGCTTTTTAGAGTTGAGATTTTTTTTAGTTGGGATTAAAAAGTTTGTTTGGGTTGATTATTTTAGTTTAATGGGCTTGGGGTATAGGCTTTTGAGAATCTAAAATGCTTTTGGTTTACTATGATTATCTCTTTTGTGACTTGAGGAAAAGTTGCAGACTTCAAGGATTGCATTAGGGGGACCAACTTTTCATAATTTGATTTTGGGGAATCCATTTCCTTGAAACCCTAATCTCAACCTTATGTACTTAGTACTAGTTTCCATAAATCCTAATCTCAACATTATGTCCTTTTGTTACATTATTTATTTATATAGCCGGATCTATTTAAAAATAAAAATTAAATCATGTTTCAAAAAAAAATGTATCAAAACTTGACATGGCACGATAATCAAACTTGCTCACCCTAATAATGGAAAATTTCGGTGGATACATATGTAAATGTAAGTTGGTGTTAATTTTGCAATTTGATGTTGATGGCAGTAGTTTAATAGGCCCCATCCTTATCAATAAATATATTGGGAACATGTGAGATAATACTCAAAATTTACCATTAATGAAAATAAATTTTAAAAAAAAAATTGGTTGGTAAAGTTTTTAGAGTTTTTTTTTAACAATCCTAAGCAAATTCTTTTCCATCCTAAGCAAATTCATAATCTCTGTCATGTTATGTTATCAATCCTAAGCAAATTCGTTTCCATTTTGAGGGCTAAATCTCCTCTAGACCTTATTCAAGTGCCAAACAACATTTTAAGTGTGAAGCATTAGCACTTTATCTGAATCACTAGATCTTTAGCATTGTCAAATTAATTTTTTATTTGCAATGTTACTGCAATAGTCGTTTGACCAAAAGATGTGAAATAAAACCCTGTTTATAGATGAGTGCTTATTAGGGTTATATTTTAAGCCTGGCTAAGAAAGATTTATACAAGTCAACTAAAATTTGGGATATACGTAGATTTTGTTCCCTAGGAATGGCACTGTATAGTTACCAAAAAGCATGACATTTTGCATTTCAACTGTAGGAAACTTTCACCAGAGTAAATGTTCTCATAGAGTGGCTGCGATGATTTTTTCCACGGCGAAGCATGGCTGGTATTAAGGGCGATACATGTTAGATTAGCACAATGTAAGAATGGAGTGTCCGTGTCGTGTCCGTGTCATGTCCCGTGTCCGTGTCCGTGTCCGTGTCCGTGCTACATTTTGCCTCTGTCAGATGGCGTGTTCTATGCGAAAGTTTGTGTTAAGAGTTCTTGGACTCCAGTTGCTGGTCTAGAGTGAGCAAGTGAGGATGCAGTTTAAGAAGTGTGTCCTTAATGCCTCTTTTGTTGTCTATGGAAGGAGAGGTATAGGACTTCATTTCAAGGAGTGAGGTGTTTGTGACCATGGAAGCATTTTTTTCCCTTCTTTTAAGCAGTTTATTTGTGTGGCCTATAGGGGTTTGCTGCAATTTGGACTTTGTTGGTTAATTCTAAAGATATTTTTTGTGTGTCATTTTTGCTTCTCTGCATGTGCTCCGGTTTGCACCTTGTTGAAGCTCTTTTGGATTTTTCTTATTTACAAAACTATGTATATTTTTTGTTGGCTCTTCATGAGACTCATTGCCTTTTACGATTTTCAATAAAAAATGATCTTCTTAAAGTTGTAGATTGCTGTTTATTCTTCCATCCTTGGTCCATGCAAGTTAATACGGGACATTGAGCCGTATATCACCTAAGTATGCATCTCTAAAAGTTCCCAACATGGTTTATTCAACAGGGAATGATCTCACAAGGTTGGATCTTCCTGTTTAAATTAAACTACGTAAAAATGTTTTTACTTCTCTTGTCACCCTATTCAAACTGCGTAAAAATGTTTTTACTACTCTTATCACTCCTTCCGTTTTTGAGAGACGCAACTAGTTGTTTTCTGAAAGTCAACATTGCAGATCCATTATCATTTGAATTGAGATTTTTTGGCATGGCAGTAAATGCAGTAGTTTTGACTATTAAGTTTCATACATTGTCAGTCTTGTACTCTTGTTATGTTCTTTCGAGGCTGGCTATTATTTGGGATCAAATATTTATGCATCAAGTGGCATACCATGTCCATTGAAGGTAAGCAAGGAACTAGTTATGTCCTAAGGCATAAACATTTTTTCATTAATAGGAAGGCCATAAACATAAGATTAGTGCGAATGTTGCTGCTAACTATAACATGTGTTTTGATTCATTCCAATATAGGAAGTGAATGCTTGGTAATAATGTATAAATTTGTTTCTAGATGATAGAATTTCCTGATCATTATCTTTGTTAGTAATAGATGCGTATCTACTTATTTTTCATTTTACGTTAGAATTGCAAGCTGGATTCATATGTTCGTTATTAATCTGTTACCCAATTATTTATTTTGCAGAAAGCAATCTACAAGGACCCAACTGATTCAAAGGTTAGTATTGAACTACTCCTCTTCATGTATCATTCGTTATTGTGTTAATTTTTTTAGAACTTTTTTTTTTTGAGTCTATAATCTATATTTTCTTTCTGAAGGCTCTAGGGGAAGAAAAGGAGATAAAATATTGAATTTTATTTAATATATATCTTTATTTATTTATTTTCTAAAAAATGGAGAGTTGTTTCAACAATGACGTAATAGTCATATAAGCACTGTTGATTGGAAGTTGTAATCCTTTTCCTACATCCTATGTTTGAGTTGTTAGTTGGATGATATGTGGTTTGTACTCATTAATTGGGAGGGTCATGTCCTGTTGGAGTTCATGTTGCTGTAGTTGTGCATACTGAAAGGCTAGCATTGTGTTTCATTCTTCAGGGAAAACAAATTTTTTTGCAATATGGTGTTTGTATTGGACATGAATGCCATTTTTCTTCTTCTTCTTCTTCTTCTTCTTCTTCTTCTTCTTCTTTTATCAAGGTGGTTGTGTTAAACACCATTTTGTAATGGCTATTGACATGCCATTGTGTCCTTGATATGTGTTTCATGTTGCAGTATTTATCACATTCTAACATCTCACGTACGTAGATGCCTAAATCTCAGGCCTAGGTTTAATTACAGACCAATATGCATAGTCAAAATTTCATATGTGGTGGTGTAGTATGTTTGTTCCTTAGGATTGATTGACATTTGTCATAGATTGGATATATTGATGATTCTAGTTTCCTACAATCTATAATACACTACGCTGAATGTTTTCTTTTCTTCTGCTTTTCTTATATATCTGATGTAGGAAGTTCCACCGCTTGATGTACCAGAACTTTTGGCATATTTAGTTAGGCAATCTGGGCCATTCTTGGATCAAATTGGTGTTAGAAGAGGTAAGCAATTCTCTTGAGTTTTGATTTTGATCTTATAATGAAGTGATCAATAATATTTTGAACTTTATATTGATAAAATAAAGGTATATATATATGTATATTTATATATAGAAATACACATAGTTTAGTTCCTATTAATGGGGTTCTAGGTACAGAGCTGACCTTTAATCATTATGTACAAAGTAGCTGCCTTGTGTTCACACTCAATACTTCAAGGTTATTAGGCCTGAATTTAAAACCACTAAACCAATCGTCCCCTTTAAAGTACACCCACTTCAGTCCCAATTAATGGAATATATATGTATGTTTGTCACGATAATTTGTATTGAGGATGATTGATGTAGTTTCATATATGTCATGTGACAAAATCTTTGCTTCACAACTTTAGATGGTCCTTTAGATAAGCTTTACTACACCAATTGAAACTAGTTTGCAATTCTTAGGCGTATAAAATTCAGATCGCAGCCTTATGTAATACAGATGCCTTACAATTGAAGTTATCAGAAATGTGCTACAAATTTAACACCAGAACTACATTACAAAATGGTTTTTTTCTTTATCAATGTATGATTGTCTGCTTTTTGCTATATTCTAGAACTATCTGATGCTTTAAGAAAATTAACGATGTGTATTTGGTATATAGAAAGATTCAGGGGAATAATTGACCTGTTGGTTCCCCTTATTTAGATGGTTGGGTTATGTGAGTTCACATGTATTAGATAAGCAGGCAACAAGTATCCAAACTTGAAATTTTTTATCTAGAACTGTCTTTGAGGGTCCGTTTGGGGTTGCTAGACCTATTTGAAGGTGCGTATTTAGGTACACTGACAAAATCAGCTGGGAATGTGTTAAGCAAAGGTTGTTTAAAAAGTGCTACAATTGGGTCACATATAGAATTATAACTTTTGCTAGGGGCCAAGTTTTAAAGTTAATATACTACAATGCAAGTATTTTTTATTTATTTATTTTTTTTTGTTGATAAATTCAATGCAAGTATCAGTGGGCCCAAAACAACCAATAAGCTAAGAGGCATGATTGGATGTTTTTCTGAAAAAAAAAGCTAACTTTTTGTTTAATTTGAAGTAGATCCACTTTAACCAAATGCCACAAATGGAGTTATCTTGGTTCTAGTGTGGTTTGACTTGGAAAATTTTAAATTGTTCCAATTGACAATATGGAAGCAGCGTGTCATTTGGAGGTCTGAAGGGCTGTTCTTATATTAAGTATTCCACATGCTATTTGTAATATTTGGTTTATTTTCAAGGAATAGTTCCATGGTTTGTAGCATATAATCTCTATCACTTAATTATTGACAAAAATGTTAGGACAACTAACAAGCGTACCAACTAGACAAAATATTTGGTGAATCTCATACCAAGTGGTGGGACCTATGTACAAGCGCGCTGTTGGTATTTTTTTTTTTTAAGTGTTTCTAGCATTTTTGTATTATTGATAGTTCAGATGTTTCTTATACTCCAATGTACTGAACTCAGACTAATCATGGTTACTTCGGTTGAGGTTGGCAACATGGTTCCTCTTGCGTATGGTTGTTCTTAGAGTACACACACACACATATATATACATATATATTTTTTTCAATTTTAGAATAACTATGTCCTTTCTCATGGTCTCAATTCTCATTTTTTTTTTTTTTTTTTTTTTGTGTGTGTTTTTCTTCCATCTTTGAGGCACCTATAACTTAGTTTCTGTTGTTCCTTCTTGACAATATTTTATGCCTTCGTTGCTATTCTTAAACCATCCTGTGCTCCTTCACCTCATATTGTCTATGCTTCATGCTACTTGTAGCTCTAGAGAAATGTAGCACCTCATATTGTCTATGCTTCGTGCTACTTGTAGCTTTAGAGAAATGTAGTCATTTCTTATTGTTGTGCCCCCCCTCCTGTCTGTGTCTGTGTCTATATCCTCATTTTTACATTTGCTTTTTATTGTCATCCAACATTTTGTACGGTATAGCATATGCCATGCAGCAGTCTTATGGAGATTTTCCATAAATTCCTATTCAATTACATGACCGCTTCAGAAGCACTTCTCCTTATCATCCACTTGTTATAGCTTTAGGACCATAATGAGTTGGAGCTGGCACAGAGCCTGCTTGTTCAGCCTGGAACTGGGGTTAAGCGTTAAATAATTTGGGATTGAGGCAAGATACGTGTGCTTGGCTTAATTAGATTTGGCTTAATTAGACCTGTTTCAAGCTTCAGTGTGAAAAACGTACCTTTTCCGACCTAGTTTTCAAACCGGAAGTCCCGCGCTAGTTCTGTAAGTTTTCACAACTTACATTGGTTTCTCCCGAGGTGTTGGAGGTGTTCCACGGGCCTTCTCGGGACTGTTACAGGATATTTTTGGCCCCCGATGGCCTATTTTCAAACTTAAGTGTTTAGGAAGTGCATTTTTTGACTTAGTTTCCAAACCGGGAGTCCCATGCGAGTTCCGTAAGTTTCCACAACTCACGTTGGTCCCTCCCTAGGTGTTTTGAGGTGTTCCCCGGACCTTCTCTTGGCTGTCACCCGATTTTGGCCCCCCCGATGGACTATTTTCAAACTTAGGTGCGAGAAAAGTGCCGTTTCGGACTTAGTTTCCAAACCGGGAGCCCCGTGCTAATTCCGTAAGTTTTCACAACTTACATCGGCCCCTCCCGGGGTGTTTGACGTGTTCCCCGGGCCTTCTCGTGACTATAACACGATTTTGGCCCCCGACGGATTATTTTCAAGCTTAATTGTGAAAAAAGTGCATTTTTTGATTTAGTTCTCAAATCGAGAGTCCCGTGCTAGTCCCGTAAGTCTTCGTAACTTGCCTCTTGGACCCTCCCGAGGTGTTTGGGGCATTTCCCGGTCCTTCTCGTGACTGTGACATGGTTTTGGACCCCCCCGGTGTCCTAATTCCAAGCCTAACTGTGGAAAAAGTGTCTCTTTCAAAGTTAGTTATCAAATCGGTAGTCCCCGTGCTAGTTCCGTAAGTTTTCACAACTCGCGTCTGTCACTCCCGAGGTGTTTGAGGTGTTCCCGGCCCTTGTTGTGACTGTTACATGATTTTGGTCCCTCGATGGCCTACTTCCAAGCTCATGCGTTAGGAAAGTGCGTTTTCCGACCTAGTTTTCAAATCGGGAGTCCCCGTGCCTGTTCGTTAAGTTTTCACGGCTCAAATTGGTCCCTCCTGAGATGCTCGGGGTCTTCCCCGGGCCTTCTCGTGATCGTTACACGATTCCGCGGCGCGCGGAGGCCTGTTTTCAAGCTTCAGCGTGGAAAAAGTACCTTTTTCGACCTAGTTTTCAAACCGGAAGTCTCGCGCTAGTTCCGTAAGTTTCCGCAACTTACATTGGTTTCTCCCGGGGTGTTGAGGGTGTTCCACGGGCCTTCTCGGGACTGTTACAGGATTCTTTTGGCCCCCCGATGGCCTATTTCCAAACTCAAGTGTTTAGGAAGTGCGTTTTTTGACTTAGTTTCCAAACCGAGAGTCCCATGCGAGTTTCGTAACTTTGCACAACTCACGTTGGTCCCTCCCTAGGTGTTTTAAGGTGTTCCCCGGACCTTCCGTTGGTTGTCACCCGATTTTGGCCCCCAGATGGACTATTTTCAAGCTTAGGTGCGAGAAAAGTGCTGTTTCGGACTTAGTTTCCAAACCGGGAGTCCCGTGCTAGTTCCGTAAGTTTTCACAACTTACATCGGTCCCTCCCGGGGTGTTTGACGTGTTTCCCGGGCCTTGTCGTGACTGTTACACGATTTTGGCCCCCGACGGCTTATTTTCGAGCATAAGTGCGAAAAAGTGCATTTTTTGATTTAGTTCTCAAGCCGAGAGTCCCGTGCTAGTCCCGTAAGTCTCCGCAACTTGCCTCTTGGACACTCCCGAGGTGCTTGGGGCATTTCCCGGTCCTTCTCGTGACGGTGACACGGTTTTGGCCCGCCCACCCCCTCCCCCGGTGTCCTATTTCCAAGCCTGAGCGTGGAAAAAGTGTCTCTTTCCATCTTAGTTTTCGAACCGGGAGTCTCCGTGCTAGTTCCGTAAGCTTTCACAACTCGCGTCTGTCACTCCCGAGGTGTTTGAGGTGTTCCCGGCCCTTGTTGCGACTGTTACATGATTTTGGTCCCTCGATGTCCTACTTCCAAGCTCATGCGTTAGGAAAGTGCGTTTTCCGACCTAGTTTTCAAATCGGGAGTTCCCATGCCTGTTCGTTAAGTTTACACGGCTCAAATTGGTCCCTCCTGAGATGCTCGGGGTCTTCCCCGGGCCTTCTCGTGATCGTTACACGATTCCGCGGCGCGCCGAGGCCTGTTTTCAAGCTTCAGCGTGGAAAAAGTACCTTTTCCGACCTAGTTTTAAAACCGGAAGTCCCGCGCTAGTTTCGTAAGTTTCCGCAACTTACATTGGTTTCTCCCGGGGTGTTGAGGGTGTTCCACGGGCCTTCTCGGGACTGTTACAGGATTCTTTTGGCCCCCCGATGGCCTATTTCCAAACTTAAGTGTTTAGGAAGTGCGTTTTTCGACTTAGTTTCCAAACCGGTAGTCCCATGCGAGTTCCGTAAGTTTCCACAGCTCATGTTGGTCCCTCCCTAGGTGTTTTGAGGTGTTTCCCGGACCTTCCCCTGGCATTCACCCGATTTTGTCCCCCCCCGATGGATTATTTTCAAGCTTAGGTGCGAGAAATGTGCCGTCTCGGACTTAGTTTCCAAACCGGGAGTCCCGTGCTAGTTCTGTAAGTTTTCACAACTTACATCGGTCCCTCCCGGGGTGTTTGACGTGTTCCCCGGGCCTTGTCGTGACTGTTACACGATTTTGGCCCCCGACGGCTTATTTTCGAGCTTAAGTGCGAAAAAAGTGCATTTTTTGATTTAGTTCTCAAGCCGAGAGTCCCGTGCTAGTCCCGTAAGTCTCCGCAACTTGCCTCTTGGACCTTCTCGAGGTGCTTGGGGCATTTCCCGGTCCTTCTCGTGACGGTGACACGGTTTTGGCCCGCCCGCCCCCCTCCCCCGGTGTCCTATTTCCAAGCCTGAGCGTGGAAAAAGTGTCTCTTTCCAACTTAGTTTTCGAACCGGGAGTCCCCGTGCTAGTTCCGTAAGCTTTCACAACTCGCGTCTGTCACTCCCGAGGTGTTTGAGGTGTTCCCGGCCCTTGTTGCGACTGTTACATGATTTTGGCCCCCCGATGGCCTACTTCCAAGCTCATGCGTTAGGAAAGTGCGTTTTCCGACCTAGTTTTCAAATCGGGAGTCCCCGTGCCTGCTCGTTAAGTTTTCACGGCTCAAATCGGTCCCTCCTGAGATGCTCGGGGTCTTCCCCGGGCCTTCTCGTGATCGTTACACGATTCCGCGGCGCGCGGAGGCCTGTCTTCAAGCTTCAGCGTGGAAAAAGTACCTTTTCCGACCTAGTTTTCAAACCGGAAGTCCCGCGCTAGTTCCGTAAGTTTCCACAACTTACATTGGTTTCTCCCGGGGTGTTGAGGGTGTTCCACTGCCTTCTTGATCAAGCATAGATTCTTTTGGCCCCCCGATGGCCTATTTCCAACCTTAAGTGTTTAGGAAGTGCGTTTTTCGACTTAGTTTCGAAACCGGGAGTCCCTTGCGAGTTCCGTAAGTTTCCACAGCTCACGTTGGTCCCTCCCTAGGTGTTTTGAGGTGTTCCCCGGAGCTTCCCCTGGCTGTCACCCGATTTTGGCCCCCCCCCGATGGACTATTTTCAAGCTTAGGTGCGAGAAAAGTGCCGTCTCGGACTTCGTTTCCAAACCGGGAGTCCCGTGCTAGTTCCGTAAGTTTTCACAACTTACATCGGTCCCTCCCGGGGTGCTTGACGTGTTCCCCGGGCCTTGTCGTGACTGTTACACGATTTTGGCCCCCGACGGCTTATTTTCGAGCTTAAGTGCGAAAAAAGTGCATTTTTTGATTTAGTTCTCAAGCCGAGAGTCCCGTGCTAGTCCCGTAAGTCTTCGCAACTTGCCTCTTGGACCTTCTCGAGGTGCTTGGGGCATTTCCCGGTCCTTCTCGTGACGGTGACACGGTTTTGGCCCGCCCGCCCCCCTCCCCCGGTGTCCTATTTCCAAGCCTGAGCGTGGAAAAAGTGTCTCTTTCCAACTTAGTTTTCGAATCGGGAGTCCCCGTGCTAGTTCCGTAAGCTTTCACAACTCGCGTCTGTCACTCCCGAGGTGTTTGAGGTGTTCCCGGCCCTTGTTGCGACTGTTACATGATTTTGGCCCCCCGATGGCCTACTTCCAAGGTCATGCGTTAGGAAAGTGCGTTTTCCGACCTAGTTTTCAAATCGGGAGTCCCCGTGCCTGCTCGTTAAGTTTTCACGGCTCAAATCGGTCCCTCCTGAGATGCTCGGGGTCTTCCCCGGGCCTTCTCGTGATCGTTACACGATTCCGCGGCGCGCGGAGGCCTGTCTTCAAGCTTCAGCGTGGAAAAAGTACCTTTTCCGACCTAGTTTTCAAACCGGAAGTCCCGCGCTAGTTCCGTAAGTTTCCGCAACTTACATTGGTTTCTCCCGGGGTGTTGAGGGTGTTCCACGGGCCTTCTCGGGACTGTTACAGGATTCTTTTGGCCCCTCGATGGCCTATTTCCAAACTTAAGTGTTTAGGAAGTGCGTTTTTCGACTTAGTTTCCAAACCGGGAGTCCCATGCGAGTTCCGTAAGTTTCCACAGCTCACGTTGGTCCCTCCCTAGGTGTTTTGAGGTGTTCCCCGGACCTTCCCCTGGCTGTCACCCGATTTTGGCCCCCCCCGATGGACTATTTTCAAGCTTAGGTGCGAGAAAAGTGCCGTCTCGGACTTAGTTTCCAAACCGGGAGTCCCGTGCTAGTTCCGTAAGTTTTCACAACTTACATCGGTCCCTCCCGGGGTGTTTGACGTGTTCCCCGGGCCTTGTCGTGACTGTTACACGATTTTGGCCCCCGACGGCTTATTTTCGAGCTTAAGTGCGAAAAAAGTGCATTTTTTGATTTAGTTCTCAAGCCGAGAGTCCCGTGCTTGTCCCGTAAGTCTCCGCAACTTGCCTCTTGGACCCTCCCGAGGTGCTTTTGGCATTTCCCGGTCCTTCTCGTGACGGTGACTTGATTTTGGCCCGCCCGCCCCCCTCCCCCGGTGTCCTATTTCCAAGCCTGAGCGTGGAAAAAGTGTCTCTTTCCAACTTAGTTTTCGAACCGGGAGTCCCCGTGCTAGTTCCGTAAGCTTTCATAACTCGCGTCAGTCACTCCCGAGGTGTTTGAGGTGTTCCCGGCCCTTGTTGCGACTGTTACATGATTTTGGCCCCCCGATGGCCTATTTCCAAGCTCATGCGTTAAGAAAGTGCGTTTTCCGACCTAGTTTTCAAATCGGGAGTCCCCGTGCCTGCTCGTTAAGTTTTCACAACTCAAATCGGTCCCTCCTGAGATGCTCGGGGTCTTCCCCGGGCCTTCTCGTGATCGTTACACGATTCCGTGGCGCGCGGAGGCCTGTCTTCAAGCTTCAGCGTGGAAAAAGTACCTTTTCCGACCTAGTTTTCAAACCGGAAGTCCCGCGCTAGTTCCGTAAGTTTCCGCAACTTACATTGGTTTCTCCCGGGGTGTTGAGGGTGTTCCACGGGCCTTCTCGGGACTGTTACAGGATTCTTTTGGCCCCCCGATGGCCTATTTCCAAACTTAAGTGTTTAGGAAGTGCGTTTTTCGACTTAGTTTCCAAACCGGGAGTCCCATGCGAGTTCCGGAAGTTTCCACAGCTCACATTGGTCCCTCCTTAGGTGTTTTGAGGTGTTCCCCGGACCTTCCCCTGGCTGTCACCCGATTTTGGCCCCCCCCGATGGACTATTTTCAAGCTTAGGTGCGAGAAAAGTGCCGTCTCGGACTTAGTTTCCAAACCGGGAGTCCCGTGCTAGTTCCGTAAGTTTTCACAACTTACATCGGTCTCTCCCGGGGTGTTTGACGTGTTCCCCAGGCCTTGTCGAGACTGTTACATGATTTTGGCCCCCGACGGCTTATTTTTGAGCTTAAGTGCGAAAAAAGTGCATTTTTTCATTTAGTTCTCAAGCCGAGAGTCCCGTGCTAGTCCCGTAAGTCTCCGCAACTTGCCTCTTGGACCCTCCCGAGGTGCTTGGGGCATTTCCCGGTCCTTCTCGTGACGGTGACACGGTTTTGGCGCGCCCGCCCCCCCTTCCCTGGTGTCTTATTTCCAAGCCTGAGCGTGGAAAAAGTGTCTCTTTCCAACTTAGTTTTCGAACCGGGAGTCCCCGTGCTAGTTCCGTAAGCTTTCACAACTCGCGTCTGTCACTCCCGAGGTGTTTGAGGTGTTGCCGGCCCTTGTTGCGACTGTTACACGATTTTGGCCCCCCGATGGCCTACTTCCAAGCTCATGCGTTAGGAAAGTGCGTTTTCCGACCTAGTTTTCAAATCGGGAGTCCCCGTGCCTGCTCGTTAAGTTTTCACGGCTCAAATCGGTCCCTCCTGAGATGCTCGGGGTCTTCCCCGGGCCTTCTCGTGATCGTTACACGATTCCGCGGCGCGCGGAGGCCTGTCTTCAAGCTTCAGCGTGGAAAAAGTACCTTTTCTGACCTAGTTTTCAAACCGGAAGTCCCGCGCTAGTTCCGTATGTTTCCGCAACTTACATTGGTTTCTCCCGGGCTGTTGAGGGTGTTCCACGGGCCTTCGCGGGACTGTTAGATGATTCTTTTGGCCCCCCGATGGCCTATTTCCAAACTTAAGTGTTTAGGAAGTGCGTTTTTCGACTTAGTTTCCTAACCGGGAGTCCCATGCGAGTTCCGTAAGTTTCCACAGCTCACGTTGGTCCCTCCCTAGGTGTTTTGAGGTGTTCCCCGGACTTTCCCCTGGCGGTCACCCGATTTTGGCTACCCCCCGATGGACTATTTTCAAGCTTAGGTGCGAGAAAAGTGCCGTCTCGGACTTAGTTTTCAAACCGGGAGTCCCGTGCTAGTTCCGTAAGTTTTCACAACTTACATCGGTCCCTCCCGGGGTGTTTGACGTGTTCCCCGGGCCTTGTCGTGACTGTTACACGATTTTGGCCCCCGACGGCTTATTTTCGAGCTTAAGTGCGAAAAAAGTGCATTTTTTCATTTAGTTCTCAAGCCGAGAGTCCCGTGCTAGTCCCGTAAGTCTCCGCAACTTGCCTCTTGGACCCTCCCGAGGTGCTTGGGGCATTTCCCGGTCCTTCTCGTGACGGTGACACGGTTTTGGCCCGCCCGCCCCCCTCCCCCGGTGTCCTATTTCCAAGCCTGAGCGTGGAAAAAGTGTCTCTTTCCAACTTAGTTTTCGAACCGGGAGTCCCCGTGCTAGTTCCGTAAGCTTTCACAACTCGCGTCTGTCACTCCCGAGGTGTTTGAGGTGTTCCCGGCCCTTGTTGCGACTGTTACATGATTTTGGCCCCCCGATGGCCTACTTCCAAGCTCATGCGTTAGGAAAGTGCGTTTTCCGACCTAGTTTTCAAATCGGGAGTCCCCGTGCCTGCTCGTTAAGTTTTCACGGCTCAAATCGGTCCCTCCTGAGATGCTCGGGGTCTTCCCCGGGCCTTCTCGTGATCGTTACACGATTCCGCGTCGCGCGGAGGCCTGTCTTCAAGCTTCAGTGTGGAAAAAGTATTTTTTCCGACCTAGTTTTCAAACCGGAAGTCCCGCGCTAGTTCCGTAAGTTTCCGCAACTTACATTGGTTTCTCCCGGGGTGTTGAGGGTGTTCCACGGGCCTTCTCGGGACTGTTACAGGATTCTTTTGGCCCCCCGATGGCCTATTTCCAAACTTAAGTGTTTAGGAAGTGCGTTTTTCGACTTAGTTTCCAAACCGGGAGTCCCATGCGAGTTCCGTAAGTTTTCACAGCTCACGTTGGTCCCTCCCTAGGTGTTTTGAGGTGTTCCCCGGACCTGCCCCTGGCTGTCACCCGATTTTGGCCCCCCCCCGATGGACTATTTTCAAGCTTAGGTGCGAGAAAAGTGCCGTCTCGGACTTCGTTTCCAAACCGGGAGTCCCGTGCTAGTTCCGTAAGTTTTCACAACTTACATCGGTCTCTCCCGGGGTGTTTGACGTGTTCCCCGGGCCTTGTCGTGACTGTTACACGATTTTGGCCCCCGACGGCTTATTTTCGAGCTTAAGTGCGAAAAAAGTGCATTTTTTGATTTAGTTCTCAAGCCGAGAGTCCCGTGCTAGTCCCGTAAGTCTCTGCAACTTGCCTCTTGGACCTTCCCGAGGTGCTTAGGCCATTTCCCGGTCCTTCTCGTGACGGTGACACGGTTTTGGCACGCCCGCCCCCCCTCCCCCGGTGTCCTATTTCCAAGCCTGAGCGTGGAAAAAGTGTCTCTTTCCAACTTAGTTTTCGAACCGGGAGTCCCCGTGCTAGTTCCGTAAGCTTTCACAACTCGCGTCTGTCACTCCCGAGGTGTTTCAGGTGTTCCCGGCCCTTGTTGCGACTATTACATGATTTTTGCCCCCCGATAGCCTACTTCCAAGGTCATGCGTTAGGAAAGTGCGTTTTCCGACCTAGTTTTGAAATCGGGAGTCCCCGTGCCTGCTCGTTAAGTTTTCACGGCTCAAATCGGTCCCCCCTGAGATGCTCGGGGTCTTCCCCGGGCCTTCTCGTGGTCGTTACACGATTCATGCTGGAGGCCTGTCTTCAAGCTACAGCGAGGAAAAACTACCTCTTCCGACCTAGTTTTCAAACCGAAGTCCTGCTAGTTCCGTAAGTTTCAAGAACTTACATTGGTTTCTCCCGGGGTGTTGATGGTGTTCCACGGGCCTTCTCGGGACTGCATATATTCTTTTGGCCCCCCGATGGCCTATTTCCAAACTTAAGTGTTTAGGAAGTGCCTTTTTCGACTTAGATTGCAAACTGGGAGTCCCATGCGAGTTCAGAAGTTTCACAAATTTCACGTTGGTCCCTCCCTAGGTGTTTTGAGGTGTTCCCCGGACCTTTTCCTGGCTGTCACCCGATTTTGGCCCCCCCCGATGGACTATTTTCAAGCTTAGGTGCGAGAAAAGTGCCGTCTCGGACTTAGTTTCCAAACCGGGAGTCCCGTGCTAGTTCCGTAAGTTTTCACAACTTACATCGGTCCCTCCCGGGGTGTTTGACGTGTTCCCCGGGCCTTGTCGTGACTGTTACACGATTTTGGCCCCCGACGGCTTATTTTCGAGCTTAAGTGCGAAAAAAGTGCATTTTTTGATTTAGTTCTCAAGCCGAGAGTCCCGTGCTAGTCCCGTAAGTCTCCGCAACTTGCCTCTTGGACCCTCCCGAGGTGCTTGGGGCATTTCCCGGTCCTTCTCGTGACGGGGACACGGTTTTGGCCCGCCCGTCCCTCCCCCGGTGTCCTATTTCCAAGCCTGAGCGTGGAAAATGTGTCTCTTTCCAACTTAGTTTTCGAACCGGGAGTCCACGTGCTAGTTTCGTAAGCTTTCACAACTCGCGTCTGTCACTCCCGAGGTGTTTGAGGTGTTCCCGGCCCTTGTTGTGACTGTTACATGATTTTGGCCCCCCGATGGCCTACTTCCAAGCTCATGCGTTAGTAAAGTGCGTTTTCCGACCTAGTTTTCAAATCGGGAGTCCCCGTGCCTGCTCGTTAAGTTTTCACGGCTCAAATCGGTCCCTCCTGAGATGCTCGGGGTCTTCCCCGGGCCTTCTCGTGATCGTTACACGATTCCGCGGCGCGCGGAGGCCTGTCTTCAAGCTTCAGCGTGGAAAAAGTACCTTTTCCGACCTAGTTTTCAAACCGGAAGTCCCGCGCTAGTTCCGTAAGTTTCCGCAACTTACATTGGTTTCTCCCGGGGTGTTGAGGGTGTTCCACGGGCCTTCTCGGGACTGTTACAGGATTCTTTTGGCCCCCCGATGGCCTATTTCCAAACTTAAGTGTTTAGGAAGTGCGTTTTTCGACTTAGTTTCCAAACCGGGAGTCCCATGCGAGTTCCGTAAGTTTCCACAGCTCACGTTGGTCCCTCCCTAGGTGTTTTGAGGTGTTCCCCGGACCTTCCCCTGGCTGTCACCCGATTTTGGCCCCCCCCGATGGACTATTTTCAAGCTTAGGTGCGAGAAAAGTGCCGTCTCGGACTTAGTTTCCAAACCGGGAGTCCCGTGCTAGTTCCGTAAGTTTTCACAACTTACATCGGTCCCTCCCGGGGTGTTTGACGTGTTCCCCGGGCCTTGTCGTGACTGTTACACGATTTTGGCCCCCGACGGCTTATTTTCGAGCTTAAGTGCGAAAAAAGTGCATTTTTTCATTTAGTTCTCAAGCCGAGAGTCCCGTGCTAGTCCCGTAAGTCTCCGCAACTTGCCTCTTGGACCCTTCCGAGGTGCTTGGCGCATTTCCCGGTTCTTCTCGTGACGGTGACATGGTTTTGGCCCGCCCGCCGCCCCTCCCCCGGTGTCCTATTTCCAAGCCTGAGCGTGGAAAAAGTGTCTCTTTCCAACTTAGTTTTCGAACCGGGAGTCCCCGTGCTAGTTCCGTAAGCTTTCACAACTCGCGTCTGTCACTCCCGAGGTGTTTGAGGTGTTCCCGGCCCTTGTTGCGACTGTTACATGATTTTGGCCCCCCGATGGCCTACTTCCAAGCTCATGCGTTAGGAAAGTGCGTTTTCCGACCTAGTTTTCAAATCGGGAGTCCCCGTGCCTGCTCGTTAAGTTTTCACGGCTCAAATCGGTCCCTCCTGAGATGCTCGGGGTCTTCCCCGGGCCTTCTCGTGATCGTTACACGATTCCGCGGCGCGAGGAGGCCTGTCTTCAAGCTTCAGCGTGGAAAAAGTACCTTTTCCGACCTAGTTTTCAAACCGGAAGTCCCGCGCTAGTTCCGTAAGTTTCCGCAACTTACATTGGTTTCTCCCGGGGTGTTGAGGGTGTTCCACGGGCCTTCTCGGGACTGTTACAGGATTCTTTTGGCCCCCCGATGGCCTATTTCCAAACTTAAGTGTTTAGGAAGTGCGTTTTTCGACTTAGTTTCCAAACCGGGAGTCCCATGCGAGTTCCGTAAGTTTCCACAGCTCACGTTGGTCCCTCCCTAGGTGTTTTGAGGTGTTCCCCGGACCTTCCCCTGGCTGTCACCCGATTTTGGCCCCCCCCGATGGACTATTTTCAAGCTTAGGTGCGAGAAAAGTGCCGTCTCGGACTTAGTTTCCAAACCGGGAGTCCCGTGCTAGTTCCGTAAGTTTTCACAACTTACATCGGTCCCTCCCGGGGTGTTTGACGTGTTCCCCGGGCCTTGTCGTGACTGTTACACGATTTTGGCCCCCGACGGCTTATTTTCGAGCTTAAGTGCGAAAAAAGTGCATTTTTTGATTTAGTTCTCAAGCCGAGAGTCCCGTGCTAGTCCCGTAAGTCTCTGCAACTTGCCTCTTGGACCCTCCCGAGGTGCTTGGGGCATTTCCCGGTCCTTCTCGTGACGGTGACACGGTTTTGGCCCGCCCGCCCCCCCTCCCCCGGTGTCCTATTTCCAAGCCTGAGCGTGGAAAAAGTGTCTCTTTCCAACTTAGTTTTCGAACCGGGAGTCCCCGTGCTAGTTCCGTAAGCTTTCACAACTCGCGTCTGTCACTCCTGAGGTGTTTGAGGTGTTCCCGGCCCTTGTTGCGACTGTTACATGATTTTGGCCCCCCGATGGCCTACTTCCAAGCTCATGCGTTAGGAAAGTGCGTTTTCCGACCTAGTTTTCAAATCGGGAGTCCCCGTGCCTGCTCGTTAAGTTTTCACGGCTCAAATCGGTCCCTCCTGAGATGCTCGGGGTCTTCCCCGGGCCTTCTCGTGATCGTTACACGATTCCGCGGCGCGCGGAGGCCTGTCTTCAAGCTTCAGCGTGGAAAAAGTACCTTTTCCGACCTAGTTTTCAAACCGGAAGTCCCGCGCTAGTTCCGTAAGTTTCCGCAACTTACATTGGTTTCTCCCGGGGTGTTGAGGGTGTTCCACGGGCCTTCTCGGGACTGTTACAGGATTCTTTTGGCCCCCCGATGGCCTATTTCCAAACTTAAGTGTTTAGGAAGTGCGTTTTTCGACTTAGTTTCCAAACCGGGAGTCCCATGCGAGTTCCGTAAGTTTCCACAGCTCACGTTGGTCCCTCCCTAGGTGTTTTGAGGTGTTCCCCGGACCTTCCCCTGGCTGTCACCCGATTTTGGCCCCCCCCGATGGACTATTTTCAAGCTTAGGTGCGAGAAAAGTGCCGTCTCGGACTTAGTTTCCAAACCGGGAGTCCCGTGCTAGTTCCGTAAGTTTTCACAACTTACATCGGTCCCTCCCGGGGTGTTTGACGTGTTCCCCGGGCCTTGTCGTGACTGTTACACGATTTTGGCCCCCGACGGCTTATTTTCGAGCTTAAGTGCGAAAAAAGTGCATTTTTTCATTTAGTTCTCAAGCCGAGAGTCCCGTGCTAGTCCCGTAAGTCTCCGCAACTTGCCTCTTGGACCCTCCCGAGGTGCTTGGGGCATTTCCCGGTCCTTCTCGTGACGGTGACACGGTTTTGGCCCGCCCGCCCCTCCCCCGGTGTCCTATTTCCAAGCCTGAGCGTGGAAAAAGTGTCTCTTTCCAACTTAGTTTTCGAACCGGGAGTCCCCGTGCTAGTTCCGTAAGCTTTCACAACTCGCGTCTGTCACTCCCGAGGTGTTTGAGGTGTTCCCGGCCCTTGTTGCGACTGTTACATGATTTTGGCCCCCCGATGGCCTACTTCCAAGCTCATGCGTTAGGAAAGTGCGTTTTCCGACCTAGTTTTCAAATCGGGAGTCCCCGTGCCTGCTCGTTAAGTTTTCACGGCTCAAATCGGTCCCTCCTGAGATGCTCGGGGTCTTCCCCGGGCCTTCTCGTGATCGTTACACGATTCCGCGGCGCGCGGAGGCCTGTTTTCAAGCTTCAGCGTGGAAAAAGTACCTTTTCCGACCTAGTTTTCAAACCGGAAGTCCCGCGCTAGTTCCGTAAGTTTCCGCAACTTACATTGGTTTCTCCCGGGGTGTTGAGGGTGTTCCACGGGCCTTCTCGGGACTGTTACAGGATTCTTTTGGCCCCCCGATGGCCTATTTCCAAACTTAAGTGTTTAGGAAGTGCGTTTTTCGACTTAGTTTCCAAACCGGGAGTCCCATGCGAGTTCCGTAAGTTTCCACAGCTCACGTTGGTCCCTCCCTAGGTGTTTTGAGGTGTTCCTGACCTTCCCTGGTCACACCCGATTTTGGCCCCCCCCGATGGACTATTTTCAAGCTTAGGTGCGAGAAAAGTGCCGTCTCGGACTTAGTTTCCAAACCGGGAGTCCCGTGCTAGTTCCGTAAGTTTTCACAACTTACATCGGTCCCTCCCGGGCTGTTTGACGTGTTCCCTGGGCCTTGTCGTGACTGTTACACGATTTTGGCCCACGACGGCTTATTTTCGAGCTTAAGTGCGAAAAAAGTGCATTTTTTCATTTAGTTCTCAAGCCGAGAGTCCCGTGCTAGTCCCGTAAGTCTCCGCAACTTGCCTCTTGGACCCTCCCGAGGTGCTTGGGGCATTTCCCGGTCCTTCTCGTGACGGTGACACGGTTTTGGCCCGCCCGCCCCCTCCCCCGGTGTCCTATTTCCAAGCCTGAGCGTGGAAAAAGTGTCTCTTTCCAACTTAGTTTTCGAACCGGGAGTCCCCGTGCTAGTTCCGTAAGCTTTCACAACTCGCGTCTGTCACTCCCGAGGTGTTTGAGGTGTTCCCGGCCCTTGTTGCGACTGTTACATGATTTTGGCCCCCCGATGGCCTACTTCCAAGCTCATGCGTTAGGAAAGTGCGTTTTCCGACCTAGTTTTCAAATCGGGAGTCCCCGTGCCTGCTCGTTAAGTTTTCACGGCTCAAATCGGTCCCTCCTGAGATGCTCGGGGTCTTCCCCGGGCCTTCTCGTGATCGTTACACGATTCCGCGGCGCGCGGAGGCCTGTCTTCAAGCTTCAGCGTGGAAAAAGTACCTTTTCCGACCTAGTTTTCAAACCGGAAGTCCCGCGCTAGTTCCGTAAGTTTCCGCAACTTACATTGGTTTCTCCCGGGGTGTTGATGGTGTTCCACGGGCCTTCTCGGGACTGTTACAGGATTCTTTTGGCCCCCCGATGGCCTATTTCCAAACTTAAGTGTTTAGGAAGTGCGTTTTTCGACTTAGTTTCCAAACCGGGAGTCCCATGCGAGTTCCGTAAGTTTCCACAGCTCACGTTGGTCCCTCCCTAGGTGTTTTGAGGTGTTCCCCGGACCTTCCCCTGGCTGTCACCCGATTTTGGCCCCCCCCGATGGACTATTTTCAAGCTTAGGTGCGAGAAAAGTGCCGTCTCGGACTTAGTTTCCAAACCGGGAGTCCCGTGCTAGTTCCGTAAGTTTTCACAACTTACATCGGTCCCTCCCGGGGTGTTTGACGTGTTCCCCGGGCCTTGTCGTGACTGTTACACGATTTTGGCCCCCGACGGCTTATTTTCGAGCTTAAGTGCGAAAAAAGTGCATTTTTTCATTTAGTTCTCAAGCCGAGAGTCCCGTGCTAGTCCCGTAAGTCTCCGCAACTTGCCTCTTGGACCCTCCCGAGGTGCTTGGGGCATTTCCCGGTCCTTCTCGTGACGGTGACACGGTTTTGGCCCGCCCCCCCCTCCGGTGTCCTATTTCCAAGCCTGAGCGTGGAAAAAGTGTCTCTTTCCAACTTAGTTTTCGAACCGGGAGTCCCCGTGCTAGTTCCGTAAGCTTTCACAACTCGCGTCTGTCACTCCCGAGGTGTTTGAGGTGTTCCCGGCCCTTGTTGCGACTGTTACATGATTTTGGCCCCCCGATGGCCTACTTCCAAGCTCATGCGTTAGGAAAGTGCGTTTTCCGACCTAGTTTTCAAATCGGGAGTCCCCGTGCCTGCTCGTTAAGTTTTCACGGCTCAAATCGGTCCCTCCTGAGATGCTCGGGGTCTTCCTGCCTTCGTGATCGTTACACGATTCATGCCATGGAGGCCTGTTTTCAAGCTTCAGCGTGGAAAAAGTACCTTTTCCGACCTAGTTTTTATACCGGAAGTGCCGCGCTAGTTCCGTAAGTTTCCGCAACTTACATTGGTTTCTCCGGGGGTGTTGATGGTGTTCCACGGGCCTTCTCGGGACTGTTACAGGATTCTTTTGGCCCCCCGATGGCCTATTTCCAAACTTAAGTGTTTAGGAAGTGCGTTTTTCGACTTAGTTTCCAAACCGCGAGTCCCATGCGAGTTCCCTAAGTTTCCACAGCTCACGTTGGTCCCTCCCTAGGTGTTTTGAGGTGTTCCCCGGACCTTCCCCTGGCTGTCACCCGATTTTGGCCCCCCCCGATGGACTATTTTCAAGCTTAGGTGCGAGAAAAGTGCCGTCTCGGACTTAGTTTCCAAACCGGGAGTCCCGTGCTAGTTCCGTAAGTTTTCACAACTTACATCGGTCCCTCCCGGGGTGTTTGACGTGTTCCCCGGGCCTTGTCGTGACTGTTACACGATTTTGGCCCCCGACGGCTTATTTTCGAGCTTAAGTGCGAAAAAAGTGCATTTTTTGATTTAGTTCTCAAGCCGAGAGTCCCGTGCTAGTCCCGTAAGTCTCCGCAACTTGCCTCTTGGACCCTCCCGAGGTGCTTGGGGCATTTCCCGGTCCTTCTCGTGACGGTGACACGGTTTTGGCCCGCCCGCCCCCCCTCCCCCGGTGTCCTATTTCCAAGCCTGAGCGTGGAAAAAGTGTCTCTTTCCAACTTAGTTTTCGAACCGGGAGTCCCCGTGCTAGTTCCGTAAGCTTTCACAACTCGCGTCTGTCACTCCCGAGGTGTTTGAGGTGTTCCCGGCCCTTGTTGCGACTGTTACACGATTTTGGCCCCCCGATGGCCTACTTCCAAGCTCATGCGTTAGGAAAGTGCGTTTTCCGACCTAGTTTTCAAATCGGGAGTCCCCGTGCCTGCTCGTTAAGTTTTCACGGCTCAAATCGGTCCCTCCTGAGATGCTCGGGGTCTTCTCCGGTCCTTCTCGTGATCGTTACACGATTCCGCGGCGCGAGGAGGCCTGTCTTCAAGCTTCAGCGTGGAAAAAGTACCTTTTCCGACCTAGTTTTCAAACCGGAAGTCCCGCGCTAGTTCCGTAAGTTTCCGCAACTTACATTGGTTTCTCCCGGGGTGTTGAGGGTGTTCCACGGGCCTTCTCGGGACTGTTACAGGATTCTTTTGGCCCCTCGATGGCCTATTTCCAAACTTAAGTGTTTAGGAAGTGCGTTTTTCGACTTAGTTTCCAAACCGGGAGTCCCATGCGAGTTCCGTAAGTTTCCACAGCTCACGTTGGTCCCTCCCTAGGTGTTTTGAGGTGTTCCCCGGACCTTCCCCTGGCTGTCACCCGATTTTGGCCCCCCCCGATGGACTATTTTCAAGCTTAGGTGCGAGAAAAGTGCCGGCTCGGACTTAGTTTCCAAACCGGGAGTCCCGTGCTAGTTCCGTAAGTTTTCACAACTTACATCGGTCCCTCCCGGGGTGTTTGACGTGTTCCCCGGGCCTTGTCGTGACTGTTACACGATTTTGGCCCCCGACGGCTTATTTTCGAGCTTAAGTGCGAAAAAAGTGCATTTTTTCATTTAGTTCTCAAGCCGAGAGTCCCGTGCTAGTCCCGTAAGTCTCCGCAACTTGCCTCTTGGACCCTTCCGAGGTGCTTGGCGCATTTCCCGGTTCTTCTCGTGACGGTGACATGGTTTTGGCCCGCCCGCCGCCCCTCCCCCGGTGTCCTATTTCCAAGCCTGAGCGTGGAAAAAGTGTCTCTTTCCAACTTAGTTTTCGAACCGGGAGTCCCCGTGCTAGTTCCGTAAGCTTTCACAACTCGCGTCTGTCACTCCCGAGGTGTTTGAGGTGTTCCCGGCCCTTGTTGCGACTGTTACATGATTTTGGCCCCCCGATGGCCTACTTCCAAGCTCATGCGTTAGGAAAGTGCGTTTTCCGACCTAGTTTTCAAATCGGGAGTCCCCGTGCTCGTTAAGTTTTCACGGCTCAAATCGCTCCCTCCTGAGATGCTCGGGGTCTTCCCCGGGCCTTCTCGTGATCGTTACACGATTCCGCGGCGCGCGGAGGCCTGTCTTCAAGCTTCAGCGTGGAAAAAGTACCTTTTCCGACCTAGTTTTCAAACCGGAAGTCCCGCGCTAGTTCCGTAAGTTTCCGCAACTTACATTGGTTTCTCCCGGGGTGTTGAGGGTGTTCCACGGGCCTTCTCGGGACTGTTACAGGATTCTTTTGGCCGCCCGATGGCCTATTTCCAAACTTAAGTGTTTAGGAAGTGCGTTTTTTGACTTTGTTTCCAAACCGGGAGTCCCATGCGAGTTCCGTAAGTTTCCACAGCTCACGTTGGTCCCTCCCTAGGTGTTTTGAGGTGTTCCCCGGACCTTCCCCTGGCTGTCACCCGATTTTGGCCCCCCCCGATGGACTATTTTCAAGCTTAGGTGCGAGAAAAGTGCCGTCTCGGACTTAGTTTCCAAACCGGGAGTCCCGTGCTAGTTCCGTAAGTTTTCACAACTTACATCGGTCCCTCCCGGGGTGTTTGACGTGTTCCCCGGGCCTTGTCGTGACTGTTACACGATTTTGGCCCCCGACGGCTTATTTTCGAGCTTAAGTGCGAAAAAAGTGCATTTTTTCATTTAGTTCTCAAGCCGAGAGTCCCGTGCTAGTCCCGTAAGTCTCCGCAACTTGCCTATTGGACCCTCCCGAGGTGCTTGGGGCATTTCCCGGTCCTTCTCGTGATGGTGACACGGTTTTGGCCCGCCCGCCACCCCTCCCCCGGTGTCCTATTTCCAAGCCTGAGCGTGGAAAAAGTGTCTCTTTCCAACTTAGTTTTCGAACCGGGAGTCCACGTGCTAGTTTCGTAAGCTTTCACAACTCGCGTCTGTCACTCCCGAGGTGTTTGAGGTGTTCCCGGCCCTTGTTGTGACTGTTACATGATTTTGGCCCCCCGATGGCCTACTTCCAAGCTCATGCGTTAGTAAAGTGCGTTTTCCGACCTAGTTTTCAAATCGGGAGTCCCCGTGCCTGCTCGTTAAGTTTTCACGGCTCAAATCGGTCCCTCCTGAGATGCTCGGGGTCTTCCCCGGGCCTTCTCGTGATCGTTACACGCTTCCGCAGCGCGCGGAGGCCTGATTTCAAGCTTCAGCGTGGAAAAGGTACCTTTTCCGACCTAGTTTTTAAACCGGAAGTCCCGCGCTAGTTCCGTAAGTTTCCGCAACTTACATTGGTTTCTCCCGGGGTGTTGATGGTGTTCCACGGGCCTTCTCGAGACTGTTACAGGATTCTTTTGGCCCTCCGTTGGCCTATTTCCAAACTTAAGTGTTTAGGAAGTGCGTTTTTCGACTTAGTTTCCAAACCGGGAGTCCCATGCGAGTTCCGTAAGTTTCCACAGCTCACGTTGGTCCTTCCCTAGGTGTTTTGAGGTGTTCCCCGGACCTTCCCCTGGCTGTCACCCAATTTTGGCCCCCCCCCGGATGGACTAATTTCAAGCTTAGGTGCGAGAAAAGTGCCGTCTCGGACTTAGTTTCCAAACCGGGAGTCCCGCGCTAGTTCCGTAAGTTTTCACAACTTACATCGGTCCCTCCCGGGCTGTTTGACGTGTTCCCTGGGCCTTGTCGTGACTGTTACACGATTTTGGCCCCCGACAGCTTATTTTCGAGCTTAAGTGCGAAAAAAGTGCATTTTTTGATTTAGTTCTCAAGCCGAGAGTCCCATGCTAGTCCCGTAAGTCTCCGCAACTTGCCTCTTGGACCCTCCCGAGGTGCTTGGGGCATTTCCCGGTCCTTCTCGTGACGGTGACACGGTTTTGGCCCGCCCGCCCCCCCTCCCCCGGTGTCCTATTTCCAAGCCTGAGCGTGGAAAAAGTGTCTCTTTCCAACTTAGTTTTCGAACCGGGAGTCCCCGTGCTAGTTCCGTAAGCTTTCACAACTCGCGTCTGTCACTCCCGAGGTGTTTGAGGTTTTCCCGGCCCTTGTTGCGACTGTTACATGATTTCGTGCCAATCCGACCCTGTTTGGTGATTTTGGGGCATCAACATCTTGAATTCAAATTTTTCTTAAGGAACTAGTTTGCCTAGAGTGAAATCCGGCTCTAACTCCCAAACCATTAACCCGATTGGAGTCCCATCTTCTCCCACAAGTTCCTCGTGCCTAGAGGGTCGTGTGTGCCAAGTTTCGTGCCAAACCGACGCTGTTTGGTGATTTTGAGGCGTCAACACCTCGAATTCAAATTTATTAAGAAACTAGTTTGCCTAGAGTGAAATCCGGCTGTAACTCCCAAACCACGGGAACCCGATTGGATCTTCGACTTCTCCCACAAGTTTCTCTTGCCCAGACAGTCATGTGTGCCAAGTTTCGGTGTCGGATTGGAAATTTCTAAATTCGTAGGCCACGGATCGGTTCCGGATTGAACCCCACGATTCCGGATTGGAACCGATCCGGACCATTTAGAAATAATCTATATTTATACTATATAGCTTCCCACACAATATAATTTCTTGTCTCATATAAAAACTAAAATCTAACCTAATTCACGCCTCACTCATTTACGCTTTATTCAATTCATTGTCTCTCCCTTTCATCTCATCTCTCTGTCGATGGTGTCTCTCTCTTTTCTCTTTCTCATCTCAGACTAAGTTCTCTCTCACACTCTCATCCATCTCAGATCAAATCAGTGTGTTGCTCGTCTCTTTCTCTCGGTGAGCTCTCTCTCTCTCTCTCTCTCTCTCGGTGTTCTTATCTCTCATCTCTCTCTCTCGGTGACACTATTTTTGTTCCTTTGTTCCCAGATCATCCATCTCAAATCAGATCGGTAGCTATAGTTGTTGTCTCTCTCTCTCGGTGAGCTCCTCTCTCCTAGATCATCCATCTTAGATCATTGTTCCTTTGTTCCTTTGTTCATATCATCTACAATGGATTCGGTAAATGTAAGTAAGAGATTTTATTTTTATTTTTATTTTTTCTGTTTTTATTTTTATTTTTATTCTATTTTCTGTTTTCATTTTATTTTTATCCTTTTTTTGTCTTTCTGTTTCTATTTTGTTTTTGTGAAAAATCTTCTTTTCTCAATAGGTGTGCTGTGACTAGGCATATTTGTTTTACTTTACAATACATCAGAAAAACAGATTGGACCCTCATTTTTTAACTGAGTTTTGGGGGCAAAAAGTTCTATTTCAAACCATTATTCCTAAATTTGTTTATTTGTGAAGTGAAGGAAATGGGCTTTTGTTAGTGTTAGCTGGTGAAGATTGTAAATCCATTGTGAGCTCCTGAATCTTGACTTTACTGATTGAGCTTGGTAGAGTCTAAGGCAATCTGTCTAGGTATTGTTTGAATTGATAAATGAATAGACTTACGTATATATGTATTAACAAAATTCAGAATGGATGTTGTTTGCTCCAATTTAGATGCCATTGTCATTATAGATAGTCTTACAGGATCTTGATTTAGCTTAATGGATGTTGTTTGCTCCAGCTTAGAATGGATGTTGTTTGCTTTGTTTACTGGTTTCAATTGTGATGGTATAGATATTTTTGTCTATATTTTTTATCGTTGTCCTTTGGGATGGGATGTAGCCCATTGGCTTTGTTTACAGGTTCCAATATATTTTTGTCTATATTTTTTTTACTTAGATTGTGATGGTATAGATTGTGAATGGATGTTTTTTACTTATATTTACTTATATTGTTTACAGGTTTCAATATATATTTTTGTCTATATTTTTGTTCCAATATTTTTTTCAATTTACTTATATTATTGTTTATATTTTTTTTGTAATTTAATTATTTAAATCTGTGGTCCTAAACCAATCCAATCCGTGTTTTAACGGATTGGTTCGGATTGGTTCTACAATTTAAACGGATTGGATTGGTTTTAATTTTTCAGGAACCATAGATAATGGATTGGTCCTGGTTTTCTCCCAATCCGGACCAATCCGGACCATGCTCTAGTAATATTAGCTACTATGGTGAGTCAAGTGTATGAATCTCTAAGCTAAACCCAAAACCCTAGTTTGAATCAAAAAAAAAAAAAAAAAAAACCAAAACCCGAGCTCTCAGCTCCAGTCATATCATCGGCGGCTAACCTTAGAAGACAGAACCATAAACCCTAGAAGCCTCTGTTCTCATCTTCAACCTTGGGAACCCTAATATACATAAATCAAGTCAGATTCAGAATTCGATTCACAGATGCAAAGACGACAAGGTCATATGGCAAGTTATCGTGCACAATCATCAGTAGCTTTCATGGCCAAGTAAGTCTCTTTCACCGAATCAATTCTTGATTTTGCTTCGTGATTCGATTCCTTTTTTGATTGATTGGTTGATTTTGAATTGGGTTTCTTCGTATGTTAGAATAACGACCGGAATTTCGCTTCAAACCTCAGATAACGTGATCGATTTGCAATCGGAGCTCTTGCCCTCTAGCTAACGGTCGTTACGGCACCATTCGCGACCATGATGGTACTAATTCCTCACCTCTTCTGCTTATTTGTCTTTGTTTTCTTGTTTTCTATGCTTAATTCTAATTCTCATTCCCTTCATTTTTGTGAAGATTAGAACTTTGTAGCTAATCTTGAATGCATACTATGGGTCAACCGCTATGGGTCACAATCAAACACAAATATGGATCGTAACGAAAATCACTAGTTTCATAACCCATTTTGATTTGATTTGATATTGTGGTGTGATTTCAAATTATTTATTTTTTTGTTTTTTGGGTTGCCGTTGCCTAGGACTAGCCATTTAGTAATTTAAGGTAACAAAAGATGGGTTGCTAGAAAAAATTTCTGCGACTAAAGTAATTAGAACAACATTTTCCTTTGATCTGTTTACTGGCATCATTTCTCTAAGCTGTGGAACTAAACATTAAAAATTTTAGGATATACATTATAAAGAGATGTACGCTTTTAAGTACTTGTAATTTTTATGGAGCTCATTTCTCTCTCCTATCTGATCTCCAAATCACGAGCAAAGATCTTAAAATGTAAATTGCAGGAAAAAAACCCCTTCAAGAATCTTATTTTCAATCTCTCCTTGGAAGTCTCTGTTTACCACTTGTGGAGCACTAGGGATGGATAACAGAGTGTTTACTCAGAAAAGGAGAGTAACTCCTGTACTTATTATAGTTATATTGAAGAGGACAAGATTCAGAGTGTCTTCTTCGAGGCTGGAGGACAAAAACCATTCTAACTGGAAAATTTGTATGGTTTTACTTATCTACTTTGGTTATAGCCTAGAATTCTGCATAATAGCAAGTTCTGATTTGTACGAGGGAGGATGCCTCTCATTTGGTGTGTGCTGTCTTGCTTATTCTCAGATAGTACAAGAGTATATTTCTACTCGCTTTCTCCTGTTGCCGTCTATGAAATTGAGCGGAAACAAAGTTGAGGCAGGCTATGAAACAGATTGTTATTGAATCATGAGAAAAAGCTAGGCTTTTGAGTGTTGGTATTTATTTTGTATGGTAAAACAGGATTTTTTGGTGTTTCTGGGGTTTGCAACTTCTAGACTATTCTTGCCCTTGGCATTTTTTGATATCTATTTTTTTGGGGTTTGAAACTCTTTCACACTGAAATTTGGCATATGCCATCTTTATATTATTTATGTAGGAAGTGTTAATGGATCTTATGCTGTCTAATTGTCTCAATGAATTGTTTGTACATGTGATGGGATGTCAATGTCTGCGCGTAATTGAATGCATATCTCTAATCATCTTATTTATTATTATTATTTCATCTTTTGATGCTTTGCAGGAGTCTTCTATTTATATACGAAAACTATAGAAAGGGCTCATATGCCAAACAATTTGTGGGAAAGAGTTAATCTGCCGAGAAATTATGAGAAAGCCCCTTGAAATTATTGACAAGCTTATGGTATTGTAGTTCAAAGACGTTTCTAGCAGCTTTGACTGGGTTTTGATTCATTTTTATATTAACTGAGCACATTCAATTGCTTAAAATCTTTTCTTGTTTGAATTAATAGATGTATTGACCTAAGTTTCTTGTGCACAAAACAAAACAAAGATTGACTAAAATGACTCAGATGCGAATACGTATGAGGAAACTTGCTCTAAAAATGAGGTTCGATATCTCTTTCTTATCGTTCCCCACCAATATCTCGCATGGTAGACCATCATAGTTATGACATGCCCGATAATCATCCAAAGGTATGGATTTTCTGTTTTACTTTCAAAATCTTTTTCCAGATTATCCTGTGCTGTTAGTTGTTAGCTTGAAGAAGCAAAATGTGTATTTGCAGGTTGGTTCTAAAATACCTTGCATTTGGCATGATGAATGCTGTATTTGCTACAAGAAGCACAACTAGCATATCAATATTTACATTTACAAAGCCTCATGTAGAATCATGTTACCTTTCCCACTAGGAAAACAATTTCCAAACTCGTAATGAACAAAGCTTCCTAAACTAGTTAAGACTTGGCTACTTCCAAGTTCCAAACTAGTATTGAATTTAGGAACACTCATAACCCAGGCACTAATTAACCTAGAGACTAAATCTATATAATAAGGAAAGAAGGTTTTTGAAAATGTGTAAAATGTATGTGAGATACATTTTGATCTAATGGCTGAGATTAATTCCAAATTTATATCAATGGTTGTGATCAGTTTTTTTCCCGCTCAAACACTCTCTGCTCTCTCTCTCTCCCACGTCTGCCCAAACAGATGCCTCTTTACACGTTCTCTCTCTACACATCTGGCCCTCTCTACACGTTCGCTCATCGCCGCCATTGAAGGTTGGCTCATCGACACCTACCCTCCTCGCACTCGCACCCGCACCCGCTCCCTTCAAACCCATCGTTGATTGAGTTTCGCTCATCGCCGCCATTGAAGATCGACACCCACCCTCCTAGCTGCACCCATCCCTCTTTGCTCGGCTCCCCATCGTTGCTTCAATTCAAACCCATCGTTCTTCGGTTCAACAGAGGTAAGTTCTTCAGTTCCAGAGGCTTCAATTGTTTATGGGTCATTTACATTGGGCTAATACATTGTTTATGAGTCAGTTCCAGAGGCTAATTCAAACCCATCGTTGCTTCAATTCAAACCCACAATTTTTTGATCAGATTGTTGGTTTTTATTAGTTTTTGGTTGTGGTGAACAATCTGATCTGAATGTACCATGGCTTTGCTCTTCTTCTGCTCTATCCTGTTCACCGGTCCTAATTTCCACCAATCCCTCTTTGCTTTGCTCTTCCTCTGCTCTACCATGGCTTTGTTGTTTTAATTGTTGTTTTGATTCTGAAATCAGAAATTACGAAGAGGTGTGTTCGGATGATTTATTGTTTAGTAATGTTAGGTAAATTATTGTGTTTTGATTGCATTGATTATATACGATCTAAATATGGATGGGATTAATGGATCTATATATATTGCTGGATATATATTATATACGATCCATATATATAGAAACATTTGCATTCTATTGTTTATATATTGCATTTTGATTGCATTTGCATTCTATATATACGATCAAGTGTTTGATTGCATCTTGATTATTTTTTTAATTTTATTATTATTATTATTATTATTATTTGGGTTTAATAAGTATAAATGATTACAATTTACAATAGATGATTTGATACTGGAATCTTCTTTTTTTCAAATGGGTGGAGTTTTGAGTTTCTCTGTTTTCTCTTCTCAATTTGTATTTTAGATCTCACATAGAATTTGATCTGTATGTTAGACTTTAATTGGTTGCTTCACAGCTTATAATTCTGCATTTTGATTCAAGACTTTCTATTGATTTTGGATACTCTCAGTTTTTGCTTAGGAAAGTTTCATTTGTATGTTATTTCAATAGCATCTCCTACTGATGTTATACTCTAAGGCCCTGTTTGATTTGTAGGATTAATAGTGAGAAAATTAACGATCTAGGGGATTAGTGTAGGATTGGTGTTCATGTTTGTTTTGTTATGGATATGGAAATATGTAATATCAATTATATGTTTGTTTTACATTATTAGTTGTAGTTTTTAAAATTTGCCAATTTTATTGGATAGAATATAATGAGTTGATCGTGAATGAAGTTCTTCATGAGCTTACATTTGTAGATAGTTTGAATGTCACTCATGAAGACCAAAGCACGATGAAGGTTAGTATATTGTCTTGATTATTAATTTCTGATTACCTATAAATAAATGACTGTTCTCATTTTGAAATTTTTATATCTATATCTATACTATAATATGAAGTCTACACTGAGTTGGTGTAGACATAGACACGCCATGTTTTTTACAAAGCATAGTGCCATTGCATGTGGAAATTGTGTCCATTCTCTGTGAGTGGCCACATGTTTGAGTTTGATAAGTTGACATACAAATTTTCATCTGCTCAGATGGACTCGATTCCTCATTTCTTTACCCTGCAGGCAAAGATAAAAGAGACAATGGAAAAGGCTTTCTGGGATGACATCACAGAATCTATGAAATAGGATGAGCCTAATTATGACCGGGTTGTTGAACTAATGAGGGAAGTGAGAGATGGATTCTGTGAGATGGCTCCTCAGAGCTGGAAAGAAGAGATTTTCGAAGCTATTGATCTGGACATTCTCTCTCAGGTAGCATGCTCAATCACTTTTTCTATTGTTGCGGCCAAGATTTATTCACTCTTTGTAGTGTACATAAAATACGCAATTTATTTTCTTTTTTCTTTCCTCAGGTGCTGAATTTGGGTAAGCTAGACATGGATTATCTTGGAAAGATTCTGGATTTTGTATTGATCACTTTGCAGAAGCTTTCTGCTCCTGCGAAGGAGGATGAACTAAAGGTTGCCCACCTGAAATTGCTGAAAGAACTAGCTAAGATCTGTCGAGCTGGAAATGGATGAAACCAATCATACATTGTTGCGTTGATCAAGGGTTTGCGCTTTGTCTTGGAGCAAATACAGGTATTTGTGTATGCCTTTGCTATTCTTTATATTTATATTTCACTCTATTGCATATTGTGCAACAATACAATGTGGTAATAATATTTCCCTAGGGGGTGGCATTGTTGCAAGAATGAATAATGTAACTTCATAAATCATAAACTGCAAAAATTAGCCCATGAGAGCATAACTGGAAATTGAATTTCATAAATTTTGGAGATCAAATTCATCACAAGTCGGTTGTCTCAGATAAATCTAATGTAAAATAAATTAAGATCATAAAGAAAACCAAGAACAACACTATATGATCAGACCAACTTTGTTTCTTAATTTGGAGAATCTTCTTTACGAGCCACAACTCCGGTAGGTAACCACTTAAAAGAGTGATTCGTTTAACAAGCCATTGCCATGGATGCATGAAAGCGATTGTTACACTTTTCCCGACAGGCACTCAAGCAAAAGATCAGCAATGCACGTATAAAAATTATGCAATCGCTTCTAAAGGGGCCTGCCGGTTTGGAGTATGTGAAAAATGCTTTTGCCAAACGTCACGGACCTCCCTCTGATGCCTCTACTGCTCTGCCTTTGACAATGAGGTGGCTTTCGTCAGTGTGGGATAGCAAAGATCAGGAATGGCACGAACACACAAATGCACTCTTGGAATTGACAAGGAGTAATGAAAGTTCTTCTCAGAGGCTTCTTCCTTCCACCACACTCAGAACTGGTGGAAGCAGCATAGTCAAAACAAGCGGAAGCCAACTGACTTCAGTCCCTTCTACCAGCAAAAATGCAACAGGTTTAAATGTTATACTCATTTGGGGTCTGTTATTTACTGATATTGTTGTTGTTTGAAATGAACTACTGGTACACAATGTGATGTACATACATTTAACACTGGGACTATGTTCTTCTGTTATAGGATCAATTTAAAAATATTTTTTTTTTAACAATCACAATGATTGATAAGACGAAGAAGCACAAAAAGGGTTCAATCAGCAAAAAGGACATCTCCACTCTGCTTCAAAGGTTTCTTTTTTAATACACTTCTGGTTTGATTAATTGAACAGAAACAGATCGACCCAATGTGTAGATTCATGAAATTGACTCTTAGTCATTTTTTCAGTTTATTACCTGTTACCATATCAATTGAATAGATTAATATCACTTAAGGGAAGTGAGCACTATTATGTCAAATAACTCAGCAACATAGCTATAGAAATCATAACCAACTTAACTTCAAGATTTAACATCTGTGGCTTACCTGCAGCTTATGTGCACGTTATTAATTTCTCAAACTCAGCAAAATTTCTCATGTGCACGTTATCAATTTCTGCTGCAGCTTACCTGTGGCTTTCATCACAACTTTTGTAACATTGTTTGCGCTGGTCATTGCCATTACTAAAGATCTTCCAGATGTAGAGGGGGATAGAAAGTAAGTTAGAAAACCAATTTTCACAATATGTCTGTTGCTATTTTTGTTTTGTTTTTTACTATTCCTACATAGGATTGTTTTCAAGATGCTGATACTTTCTTTTTCCCCCTTCTTTATATATATTTACATTTTGACAACATCCAATAAATATTAAATGACATCCTAACTACTGACATTCCATCTTTTACTTTTTCCCAATTTTTTTCTTAGAAGCTGTAATGTACTCAATTTACTTACCTGTTCCTTGAATCTTTGCTTCTTATTCAAATCTAAGATCAAATACCATGATTATTGCTAAACACCTAACTGTTTCCATTTGCTGTTGATATAATTGTTTTCCTAGGTTTCAGATTATCTACTTTGGCAACAAAGCTTGGCGTTAGAAACATTGCATTCCTTGGTTCTGGGCTTTTGTTGTTAAATTATATTGTTGCTATATTGGCTGCAGTTTTCATGCCTCAGGTGAATAGATCTTGATTGGAGTTAACTTATTGATTATCACCGTTGGTGATATTCATCCCATGTGTTATTTACTAGCATCATGCAAGCATTTGTGTGAAAGGTTGAAATGTTTCTTGGGCAACAAATGATCACAAACATTTGGCCTCTCATTTTGCATGTATTGCAGGTTTTCAAGCGCAGCTTAATGATATCTGCACATACCATCTTGGCATTGAGTTTAATTTTCCAGGTTCGTTTTTTAATTCTAAATTTTCTCACCCTAATTACCAGCAGGAATTTTCCTGGGAATGTTTTGGATCCACTTAATCTTTCGTTCAATTTCTCTCCATTTTCTTGGTTTCAGTGAAAAAAAATATCTTCCATCTTTGTTTATGGCTATGTTGCTCTCCGACTCTTCTATTGAGCCCCATGCTCTTTTAGATATTCTATATGTTGTCTAGAAGTTGTCAGTTTTAATTTTCAGATGGATTTCTTTCGCGTAATATTTCATTTCATGTGGTTTCAGGCACGGTTGTTGGAAAAAGCAAATTATACAAAGGTATCACCTTTTTCAAGTTCTATGAATAATTGTAATAGCTTTTCAACTTCAATGATATTCTTTCTCTAGGGTAACCTCATTGGGATGTTTTTGGACTTGCTTGAGATAGAGATCCTTGATAGGACCCGTAGTTCTATCTATGTGATTATTGCACTCATGACAATGAAAGACAAACTTATTACAATTAAGTTCATGAAATGAAGATATTCCTTCTAAAGTCTTATGTATTAAAACTTATATACAAATCAGTCACAAAAAGTCATTTTTTGCCCATGCCCATTCTGATTTCTATTTATTTCTTCCTTTGATGTATGCATATTCATTCTTTGGTTTATGAATTGTATATTCTAACATTCGATGAAGTTTTAAGGAATGAGGGCCAACTAATAGTCTAACACAATGTTTTAAAAAGCGCGCTTAGGCGCACGCCTAAGCTCAAGGCGAGGCAAGGCGCAGCTTTGTGCCTCAGTCATGGTGAGGCGAGGCGACACAGGTGAAGCGCTGCCTAGGCGATGAGGCGAGCGCCTTATTACGAAGCGCAAGGCGAGCGCCTTGTGCGCCTCGGCTTTCTTCCACTCCCAGGTTCTGCTCTCTTCTCCTCTTCTTCTCTTCTCTTCTCTTCTTTTCTCTGCTTCTTCTCCTCTGCTTCGTTTCTGCTTCGTCTTCTCTTCCCTTCTTTCTGTCTTCTTCTCGCTCCTACTTCACGATCGCTCTCTCTCTCTTCTACTTCGTTTCTGTTTCACGATCGCGAGCTCTCTCTCTCTCTCTCTCTCGCGATCTATCTCTCCCTTTTATCTTCTGTATTCATATATATATATATATATAATATTATATAATACCGATTATATAATATATAATCTACAATATACTTATAATATATAAAATATAATTGATTATAATATATAAAATATAATTGATTTATATATAATATTATACCATACCTATTATATAATATATAATATACTTATAGATAATATGTAAAATAATAATTAAATTAATTAATTATATATATATTAAAAATTAATATTTTGCTTAATAGATAATAATAGATAATAAATAAATAATAGATAATAATATACATATTAAATAAATAAATTAAAAAAAATTAATAGATAATAAATAGATAATAATATACATATAATAGATAATAATATACATATTAATAGATAATAAATAAATTAAATAATATATATATATTAAAAAATTAATTATTATTTTTTTCTTATTAAAAAAATTAATAATATACATATTAAATATTTGTTTATATTGGAAATTGTGCTTTATTAATATTTTGCTTAACTTCTATAACTTGCGCTTTGGTGAGAGCCACTGGCTTAGGCTCCAGTGACCTTGCCTGATGCCTAGGGCTTTTTAAAACACTGGTCTAACATGTTCAATGAGTTTTATTTATATAATGTCTGGTGTTAATTAACAGAAAATTATAAGCCATATGAAGAGAAGGAATGGTATTTCTTTACACCAAGAGATCGAAAGTATAAGAATGGGAAGCGGCCAAATCGAGCTGCAGGTGATGGATACTGGAAGGATTTTGATTCAAAGCTGAGGATTGAGAGCAATTCTTCCAATACCCAGATCTAAGAGCTTTGCATCTAGGGAACCCCAAGAGAATTTCACCATCCAAGACTTCGAATTGGGCCGTATCTATGGCGTTGGTTCTTATTCCAAGTTCTCATTTTTCTTCCTCATATTTAATTTTTTTACTTTATTTATAGATTTGGGTTAATTTGAGATTATCCCTTAATTTATTTATTTATTTATTATTATTATTATTGTGAATTAATTTGATTTATGTTGATTTATTATGGTGTTTTGATTATTTATGTTCATTAGAGGTTAGTTTGAATATCGTGTTTCATCTATCTTTTTAGGGTTATTTTAGATTGTTTATGGATCAATTTATAATTTATTAAATAGTGTTGGGATTATAATTATATTTTAATTCTAACATTATTTACACCGTGCCTTCAGGCACGGGCATACGCTAGTAAATAATATTAAGATTCAGAAATACTCAGTAGTCTACAAAAATACCAAATTCCTTTACAAATCTTAAATTTTCCATAACTAATGTAATTGGAATTGTTTGTCTATAACCAAACCCCTCAAAATGGACCTTTAGAGAGATCCTCATTCCCTAAACCCTATCTTTTTGTTGCTACATATAAACTTGAAAAGTTTATATATTTTTACCACCATTTTTAGTCACAAACACCAATGCAAATAAGCCCCAAAGCCTACTTTTCTGTAGATATATATTAATTTTGGGTTCGCTACTAGTAGGAGAATGTTCCCTGTGCTTGTCCTACATCAGCCTGACATGAAAATAACTAATGTAGTTATGCTTTATCTTATATGTGAATCCTCGTATGCAGGGAAGATGGTTCATTTTATAGCAATAAATGGCCGATATAGACCCTTCTTGACAGTAGTAATCTTCTCTTAAATTTCATTATATTATATTGTCAGAAGCCTTCAACCAATATTGTGTATTTGACCTTCCACTCAAAAAAGTTCCTTCACGACTACTGTGTGGGAAGCCGTAGTTCCAAACTTGACATGATCATTATATGCAGTGTTTTTTAAAGCAAAAAGTGAACAGAGGCAATAAGGTGCCTTGAGGCCTAAGCGTGAGGTAATGAGGTGAAGTGACATGATGTCATTATCAAAGCAAGGCGAATGCAAATGATAATGATATTTTAAAAAAATGAATAAATAACATAAGCAAAAACTTAATAAGTTTAAAAGCTTGATGCATGTAACATTCCAAATACTAAACATTAATAAAATATAAAACATTCGACAAAATGTGACATTTCAAATACCAATATCCAACAAAAAGGGAAGACATTGAACAAACACTAACATTTTGACATATGAAAACATAAAAACGCAAAAATAATTGATTAACTTCTAAACAAAAATTTCATTGTCAATCATGGCCAAAGTAGTTGTTTAGTTGAAGTTTAGAAAAACAGTTCAACATTTTTAAAAATATATATATATAAAACAGATAAAATAAAATAAAAAAGATAAAGCCCATAGTCAAAAACTATGAATTGATGTGCATACGACATCATATGTTTGTTGCAACTGCACAGATTCTTTTTCGTCAGACTTATTTAGTTCGCCCGAAGTGACAAACTATGATCTAATGTGCATGTCATATATTTATTACAACTCAAAAAGTAGAAGGTTGAGATTAAATCATAACAGGGGAAAATTTCACCGCCTTGAATGCCTCAGCTACCTCGGCTTGAGCCTAAGGCAACTGCTTTAGTCTTGCCTTGCCTCGTATCTTGCCTAAGCCATCACTTAGGCACACTTTTCAAAACACTAATTATATGCATGCAAAGAAGTGAGAACTTTGTGTCATGTTGCATTATACTGTATTAATTAACTGTAGAGGGTTTTTGATAGAATATATAGATGATCAATAATGCCATGGTGACAATTTTTGGTATGAAATTTTGGATACCATTTGATATGTTACCAATGCATTGGTTTAATGGGCTTCACCTTTCCCTTTAAACCAATGCTTTCCCATTAAACCAATGCATTGGTGACACATTAGATGGTATCTAAAATGTGGTACCCAAATTTGGTTACGGTAGCATTGTAATTGATAGTTGATATAATCCCTACTTGACAGAATAGTACTCTTACATTTCATTATTTTGTTTATGCTGCTTATCATGCATTAGTGAGTTGTAATCTTTTATTGCTTAAGGTTTGGGTTCTTTTCCAGCTTGGGTATATGTTTATTTTCCGTTGTTTGTGTTGCTTCTCAGGGAAAAGATAATGACAACGCCTAGGAAAGAGAAGAAAAGAGAGGCTAGGAGAGAGGAGAAGGCTGAAAAGGCAGCAGTTTTGGATGAGGTTGTAAAGCCATTCTGGTCTTGTGCTGTTATTGCAATCTGAATATGTTGTCTCTAGAGCTCTCACTAATGCTGTTGACAATCCTGCAGAGTATTGAAAAAGAATTGTTTGAACGACTTAAGAGAGGAGATTATGGTGATATGTATAATTATCCTGTAAAAGAATACAATAAAGTTCTTGATATGGACCGACTCCAGGTTGCTAGTGAAGATGAAGATGAGGAGGTATTGCATAACTTATTGATATGAGCCCGATATGAAATTAATTTTGTGATCAAAAAATATTGAGGAGAACGAAATTAATTTTCAATTGAAATAAGCTGGAACCTGAGATTGAGTATGTTGAAGGCTATGAAGAACTTGAAGAGGAGGATGACATGGAGGATTTTGGTGGTCTCACAATTGACAAGTCTCTGACATGTATGTTGACAATGGTAAAAGCTCTTATAAGCATATTTGTCATTATTAGTATGCACTTCTTAGAATGTTTTTGGTTGATGTGATTTTCTCGATGTTAATACATGTTTTGTATACACGCAAGATTTCATATATTGATTCCCATAAAATCTTTTTTGGCTTATTGGTTTATTATGTGTTTATTGCCTATCGGAAGTTAAACAAGGGTTATTTGGCTTTAGCAAAACCGCCCATGAAAGTATTTTCTTTTTAAAAGAATATGACATTTATTCTAACATTGAACATTACAGATGCAGTTGGAATAGATGATGATGATGAAGAGACAATAGCTATTGATCTAAGAGACTAAGAAGAGATTCTCAAAGAAAACTTGAGAAAGATGAACCTCGTGCCAAACCAAAGAGAGTTAGAGTACTTGTTGAGGTAAAGATTATCCAGCTCCATCAAGTTCATTATAGTTGGTTCATTGTTCTCAATATAAAAGTCATAAAAGGCAATTGGTAGTTTGATCCAAAATAATAACTTATACAGCCCTATGTTGCTAAAGACGTGAAAACATTGAAAATTTTAGTTAGTTTCAGCCTATAATCTTTTTAACAGTCTAGTTAGTTTGATCCAAAAGACAATAGTTAGTTTCAGCCAAAATAATAACTTATACATACAGCCCTATTGCATGTTTTTTTCTTCATTTCTTTCTAGGGACATTCAACGATTTTGAAGTATGTTATGCTAACATCACAAAAATATTATTTATTTGTCAGGTTGAGCGTGAAGATACTGAGGAAAGACAGACGGCAGTCCAATGAGACTTTTTGTGCTTTTTTTTTTCCCCCTTTCTTCCCGTGTGTTTGGACTTTTAAACCAGATAGCAGTTAATTATATCATCAATTGTATTAGTTAGGGTTTGAGCTTGTCTTCTCTATAGGCAAAAATCAATGCTAGAGTGTTCCTGCTTCTAGGCTCGATATTTCTTTTAAATTTGTATGACAAACAGGGAGGCTGCTCAAAGAGATGTGATATTTGGTGGTTGTCATTTCGATTTTGGTTCAATTATAATGTTAGACTAGATTTTGATCTTTCTTCATTTTCTGATTCCTCTTCTTATTATTTGTTTTAGATTTCCCATTGCATTATGATATCGCTGGTCGTGGAAAGTGGTAAAGCTGACTGTAGAAGATTGAAGGTGTGAAAATAGGAGAAATGAGGGAGCTTTGTGGCGAGAGTATTAGGCCCCGTTTGTTTTGGGGTGGGGAAGGGATTAGGATGGAGTTAGAGTTCATTTAATGTTGTATTTGTTTGTAAAGTTGGGAAAGGGATTAGGATAGAGGAGGAGATTAAGATCACTACAAAAAAATTGATTTTTTGCGACGGCAAAATGCCGTCTCAAAAACTTTTTTGCGACGGCAACTGACCTTTAGCGACGGCAAGTGGGGGGTTGCAACAAAGGGCGTTGCTAAAAGGTTTTAGCGACGACACAATGTTGTTGCCTTTTTTTTGCGACGGTAAAGTTGCCTTTTTGCGACGGAATGTTGCTGTCGGCTTTACTATGTAAAAAATCTGAGATTTTTTGAGATGGCACTGTGTTGTCGTCGCTAAAAGTGTTATTTGCGACGACAAACATGCCGTCGCGAAAGTGTTTTATTGCGACGGGTACGTGCCGTGTCACGACCCAAACCCGCCCCTATAGGTTTAGCATCGTAACCGGCCAGTAATCTTGGGATTACCGAAGGCCTCTGAGACAGATTAACATAATATTAGGGGCTAGCGGAAGCAAATAACAATATATAATGTCCATTGAGCAGTGTAAACTTATATGAGACAGAAAAATTTTAAACTTTTTATATACATATGTACACATTATCTTTAAGTCATCATATATATACATATTAGGCAAAAAAAGACTTATCCTTATTTACAAAATACACAAGATTTGTTCAACCAAACACGAAAACAAAACTTAAACTTTAGATCACATAGCAATAATCACTTGACATATCCGAAACCTCCACGGGAGGCACATAGGTTGGCTGACAAAAACATATTCTAGGCAGATGCCTCTAAACCTGGTCACGCGCCTGATCACCTACATACATAAATAATACAGTGAGCTAAAGCCTAGTAAATAATAACAGAGTAAAGGGTTTTAATGAATGAGTCCGTTCAGATTCCGAAGTCATAATTCAGTTTTGTATCAAATTCATAATTTGTCCAAATCATATACAGAAATCATAAGTCATGCTTAAGCAGACAGCGTAAATTCTGAAATTTCTGGGAGCTCGATTTTCACGCTCGAGTGAGACTTTCCTCGCTCGAGCGGACACAACAGAAATTCTGAAATTTCTCAGAATTGCAATTAAAGTTCAAATTTGATATTCAAAGCCTCAAAACATGTATTTTTGGTACACAAAAATGGAGAACCACTATATGATTTAGTAAACACTTTCAATTAGAAAACATTCATTCAAAATCATGTCCCAATTGCCCAAATTTAGTTTTAATTCATCTTATTAATATCAACCCACAATTCTAATATATAAATTAGACTTCCCAACCCTTGAAATTCCATGAAGTATGTAATACAAATAGATCCAATTTTATTATTAATAACAAAATCAACTTAACTCAATTTTTAACCAAATATTTAATTTATAATCATGGGTGTTCTAAAATGTATCTAAATTGAATAGAATTCTTAAATTACATCACATGCATGGATTAAATAAAAATCTAATTATAAAATCAAAACTTTAGGGTTAATTTCAAATTTCCATAAACTTAGTTTTCTTAAAACATTTCCTTTGTCTCTTCAAAATATGGACTTGAATGGCCCAATTCCCTTAAAACAAATGTATTACAAGAAAATACTACAAAATCAAATCAAAATAATTAATTTCCACAACTATGAGTCTACTTAATTTCTTACTTAAAACCTTATTTCTTACAAAATTTATGAGACTAATTTCATAACTTTCTTAATTCGTGATGCATGGAGAATTATCTAAAACATGAAATTAAGGCAAATTTTGGCAACTCTCATAAAAGCCAAAAAGTCAAAAAATTACTCAAAAAGTTAAAAAGTTATCACTATTCACAAAAAAAAAAATTAAAAATTAATTTTCCAAGCCAAGTACAACTCAGTGATGTAAGCAATCATCGCCCGCATCGTGTGGCCAAACAAATCGACGATTGGGTGCAATTGACCACACTGTTGTCCGCCCCGTGAGGGCCGACCACGGGTCTCGTTTTGATAATTGTACCATGCAATGTGTAGAACTCGTTGAGTACTATATGCATGTAAAAAATCACATCGATCAAATATCGATAACTATATGATCAAATCAGTTTTGTATAAAAAAAAAATGGATAGTGTTATAATTAACGATTGAAAAAAAACAAATCTGATCAGATAGCTATCGATATCCGATCAACGTGATTTTTTATAAATACATAGTACTCGACGAGTTCTACACATTGAACGGTTCAAATTATCAAAATGGGACCCATGATGGCCCCTGTAATTAACAAAACCGTTCAATGCAATGCCCAAACATTGGCCAATAATTTCTTACCATCAATTCAATTGCACAGCTTGTACGGTTGCCAACCCACCTTTCTAATCTTCTCCTACACATTTCTTTATACAATTTTTTAATACACATTTTTTCATAAAAAGTCAAAAAGTTAACCCAAACATCCATATTTTTTTCCTCAAATTTTTAGTCCAAAATGACAAAAAGTGCACTTATTTAAAACACCCCAAACAACCCCTAAAGTTATAAAACTCTTAGAAGATATTTGCATGTATGAAATTAGGGTCAACATTCAAATCAATTACATCCAAAAAAAAATTAATTCAATATTAAGTTCAAAATGTTCATGAATTCATAATTTTCCAAAACTTACTCTCCTTATACCCAAACATGAAATTAATTCTCCAACTTTCTTAAAGATTCATTGATGCATGTAAAGATGAAGTCCAAATTCATGAGGGATAACACAAATTAAACTTACTTGATAAATTTTCCCAAACCCATTTCCTTAATCTCAAGCTTGACTCAATTTATTTTAACCTCAATTTAATTCATAGTCATAGATGTTCCAAAATATGTTTAATTTGAGTTAAACTCTTAGATTACATTACATGCATGGGTTAATAATTAAGATCAAGACCCATATTTATTCTTTAATTCTTCCAAATTACATGCATGTAGAAATAAGGCCCAATTCATGCAAGATTCCAAAAATTAAATGCAAAATAATTAATTTCTAAATTGATTTCCATAAATTGAACATAACTACATGAATTCATCATCTTGCTAACTTTTTCTATTTATATGAAATTGAACCCAAGTTTAACAAATTTAAGAAATCATAGTTCATATTCTTGGTCCTAACTTGATTTTACATGCAAAGCCAAATCTTAACAATTTATAATTGATCTACAAAGCTTTATTTTTAATTCCCTCAAAATTCACCTTAAATCAATTTATATCTACATTATTTAAATAATAGAAGGAAGAGGATGAGATTTCTTACCTTAGAATGATTTTTCCACAATTTTGACTTGAATTTTTGATGTCTCATGGAGCCCACTTCTTCTCCTCCCTTTTTTTCTTTTTTTTTTTTCTCTCGGTTCTCTCTCTCTCTGATTCTCTTAACTCTTTTTTCTTTACTTCACCAAATGTGTGTTTTGGCCCCAAGGAAATTACCCTCATCTTGAACTCACCAGCACACACATACACAGTTCACCTTTTGACCACAGCCTTACACGTGCACACACATATACACACACCCACTAATTTGCTGAATACACCCTTTAATTCTAGATTCTTCCATAAATTAATTTATGTTTAGGATTAATTTAATTAACACTTAATCTTAATAAATCTTGATCAACACATAATTAAACTAATTATAACAAATCATAAATCCCACATAACTTAATTAGTTTAGTTTGACTTCCATTAAGACCCAATTAATTATAATTAAATTTTATCAATCCGAATCAGATTTTTAGTCAGACTCCCAAAAGGCTCCAAATATTAAATTAAATTTATTATCATTATCAATTTTGTTTTCTTAAATCATCTAGGCCTTCAACTTCTGATTAGATTTCAAATTTCCGTCAATTAAATTACATGTTCAAATTAGATACCCCATAAATAAATTTAATTCATAATAATTACAATTCTCAATCTTCATAATTTAATTAACTTGATTAACTCCAATTAAGATCTAATTAATCGAATCTTAATTTTACTAAACTGAAACGAATATTTAATTAAACTCCCAAATGGGTCCATAATTAAGATTAAATTGATTCAATTTCTTAACTTCACTTCCTTAAGCCGTTTGGACCCTTAATTTCTAATTCCAAAATAAATCTTTAATAGAATCATATACGAGTCAGATCCCACAATTCTCATAAATCTCAAATTAAATTATCATATTTGGCAATTAAATTTCAAATCCTCTTAATTAATCAAGTACTAATCATTATACGTGATGGGGTCGTTACCTATCGTCGCTAAAAGTTTATTTGAGACAGCACGCCAACGCCGTCTCTAAAAGGTTATTTGCGACAGCATTGCTTATGTCACAAAAACAATCTGCTTCTAATGTTTTTTGAGATGGTGAGGTGCCGTCTAAAAAAAAAAACTGCAATAAAATTATTAAAAATATGAAAATTACCTGTATTAAATGAAAAATAACTGAAAAATAAACCGATAATTACATAATAATATAAAAATTTCAGTATAAAAATAACAATTCATCCATAATAAAAATATTCTTCAATTCATAACAATAGATCAGCAAAATTATCCCACTACATAATATTGCATAATACATATACAATGTTTAAAAACATAATGTTGTTCACAATTCAAAATAACATAAATCAAAAACAAAAATTTTCGTCATGATTCTTCCGTGAGTAACAAAAACAAAAGTTAATGGCAATCTTCGCACGTCTGCATTCCACAAGTGGGTCAACACCTCGTTTCGTGATTTTGGTGGGTCAGCACCTCGAATTCAAATTTCTTAAGGAACTAGTTTACCTTGAGTGAAATCCGGCTATAACTCCCAAACCGGGAACCCGATTGGAGTTTCGTTTACTTCCACAAGTTTCTCGTGCCTAGGCGGTCGTGTGTGCCAAGTTTCGTTCCAAACCGACGCTGTTTCGTGATTTTGGGGCGTCAACATTTCGAATTTAAATTTCTTAAGGAACTAATTTGACTAGAGTGAATTCCGGCTCTAACTCCCAAACCGGGAACCCAATTGGAGTACCGTCTTCTCCCACAAGTTTATCGTGCCTAGGCGATCGTGTGTGCTGAGTTTTGTGCCAAACCGACGCCGCCGCAGGATTTTGAGGCGCCAACACTCGAATCCAAGTTTCTTAAGAAACTAGTTTGCCACGAGTGAAGCCCGCCTCTAACTCCCAAACCGGGAACCAAATTGGAGTCCTGTCTTCTCCCACAAGTCTCTCGTGCCTAGGCGGTCATGTGTGCCAAGATTCATCCCAAACTGACGCCGTTTGGTGATTTTGGGGCATCAACACCTCGAATTCAAATTTCTTAAGGAACTAGTTTGCCTAGACCATAATCCGGCTCTAACTCCCAAATCAGGAACCCGATTCGAGCCCCGTCTTCTCCCATAAGTCTCTCGTGCCTAGGCGGTCATTTGTGCCAAGTTTCGTGCCAATCCGACCCCGTTTGGTGATTTTGGATCATTAACACCTCGAATTTAAGTTTCTTAAGGAACTAGTTTGCCTAGAGTGAAATCCGGCTCTAACTGCCAAACCGGGAACCTGATTGTAGTCCCGTCTTCTCTCACAAGTCTCTCGTGCGTAGGCGGTCGTGTGTGCCAAGTTTCGTGCCAAACCGACGCCGTTTGGTGATTTTGGGGCATCAACACCTCGAATTTAAATTTTTTAAGGAACTAGTTTGCCTAGTCCGAAACTCGGCTCTAACTCCCAAACCGGGAACCTGATTTGAGCCCCATCTTCTCCCACAAGTCTCTCGTGCCAAGGCAGTCATGTGTGCCAAGTTTCATGCCAATCCGACCCCGTTTCGTGATTTTGGGGCATGAACATCTCGAATTCAAATTTCTTAAGGAACAAGTTTGCCTAGACCGATATCCGGCTCTAACTCCTAAACCGTGAACTTGATTCGAGGCCCCCTCTTCTCCCACAAATCTCTCGTGCCTAGGCGATCGTGTGTGCTAAGTTTCGTGCCAAACCAATGCCGTTTGGCAATTTTGGGCGCCAACACCTTGAATTCAAATTTCTTAAGGAACTAGTTTGCCCAGACCAAAATCCAGCTCTAACTCCCAAACCGGGAACCCGATTCGAGCTCCGTCTTCTCCCACAAGTCTCTCGTACCAAGGCGGTCATGTGTGCCAAGTTTCGTGCTAATCCAACCCCGTTTTGTGATTTTGGGGCGCCAACACCTCGAATTCAAGTTTCTTAAAGAACTAGTTTGCCTAGTGAAATCCGGCTCTAATTCCCAAATCAAGAACCCGATTGGAGTCCCAACTTCTCCCAGAAGTTTCTCGTGCCTAGGCAGTCGTGTGTGCCAAGTTTCGTTCCAAACCGACGCCGTTTGGTGATTTTGGGTGGTCAACACCTCGGATTCAAGTTTCTTAAAGAATTAGTTTGCCTAGAGTGAAATCCGACTTTAACTCCCAAACCGGGAACCCAATTAGAGTCCCGTCTTCTCCCACAAGTCTCTCGTGCCTAGGCGGTCATGTGTGCCAAGTTTTGTGCCAAACCGACACCGTTTAGTGATTTTGGGGCATCAACACATCGAATTCAAATTTCTTAAGAAACTAGTTTCCCTAGACCGGCATCCGGCTCTAACTCCCTAACCGGAACCCGATTCGAGCCCCATCTTCTCCCACAAGTCTCTCATGCCTAGGTGGTCGTGTGTGCCAAATTTCTGGCCAAACCGAAGCCGTTTGGTGATTTTGAGGAATCAACACATCGAATTCAAATTTCTTAAGGAACTAGTTTGCCTAGACCGACATCCGACTCTAACTCCCAAATCGAGAACCCGATTCAAGCCCCGTCTTCTCCCACAACTCTCTCGTGCCTAGGCGGTCGTGTGTCAAGTTTCGTACAAATCCAACCCCGTTTGGTGATTTTGGGGGGTCAACACCTCGAATTCAAATTTTTTAAGGAACTAGTTTACCTTGAGCAAAATCCGGCTCTAACTCCCAAATCGGGAACCCAATTGGAGTCCCGTCATCTCCCACAAGTTTCTCGTGCCTAGGCGGTCGTGTGTGCCAAGTTTCATGCCAAACCGACGCCGTTTGGTGATTTTGGGGCATCAACACGTCGAATTCAAATTTCTTAAGGAACTAGTTTGCCTAGACCGACATCCGGCTCTAACTCCCAAACCGGGAACCCGATTCGTGCCCCGTCTTCTCTCACAACTCTCTCGCGCCTAGGCGGTCGTGTGTGCCAAGTTTCGTGCAAATCCAATCCCGTTTGGTGATTTTGGGGCATCAAAACCTCGAATTCAAATTTTTTAAGGAACTAGTTTGCCTAGAGCAAAATCCGACTCTAACTCCCAAATCGGGAACCCGATTGAATTCCCATCATCTCCCACAAGTTTCTCGTGCCTTGGTGGTCGTCTGTGCCAAGTTTTGTGCCAAATCGACGCCGTTTGGCAATTTTGGGGCATCAACACCTCGGATTCAAATTTCTTAAGGAAACTAGTTTGCCTAGACCGAAATCCAGCTCTTAACTCCCAAACCGGGAACTCGATTCGAGCCCCGTCTTCTCCCACAAGTCTCTCGTGCCTAGGCGGTCGTGTGTGCCAAGTTTCGTCCTAATCCGACCCCAATTGGTGATTTTGGGGCGTCAACATCTCGAATTCAAGTTTCTTAAGAAACTAGTTTGCCTAAAGCAAAATCCGGCTCTAACTCCCAAACCGGGAACCCAATTCGAGTCCCGTCTTCTCTCACAAGTCTCTCGTGCCTAGGCGGTCATGTGTGCCAAGTTTCGTGCCAAACCGACGCCGTTTGGTGATTTTGGGGTGTCAATAACTCGAATTCAAGTTTCTTAATAAACTAGTTTGCCTAGAGTGAAATCCGGCTCTAACTCCCAAACCAGGAACCCGATTAGAGTCCCGCCTTCTCTCACAAATTTCTCGTGCCCAGGTGGTCATGTGTGCCAAGTTTTGTGCCAAACCGACGTCGTTTGGTGATTTTGGGTCGTCAACACCTCTAATTTAAGTTTTTTAAGGAACTAGTTTGTCTAGATTGAAATCTGGCTCTAACTCCCAAACCAAGACCCCGATTGGAGTCTCGTCTTCTCCCACAAGTCTCTCGTGCCTAGGTGGTCGTTTGTGCCAAGTTTCGTACAAACCGATGTCGCTTTTATGATTTTGGGGCGTCAACACCTTGAATTCCTTAAGGAACTAGTTTGCCTAGACCCAAATCCGGCACTAACTCTCAAACCGGAAACGCAATTCGAGCCCCGTCTTCTCCCACAAGTATAATTTGTCTAGGCGGTCGTGTGTGCCACGTTTCGTGCTGATCCAACCCCGTTTGGTAATTTTGGGGCATCAACATCTCGAATTCAAACTTCTTAAGAAACTAGTTTGCCTAAACCGAAATCCTTCACTAACTCTCAAATCGGAAACCCGATTTGAGCCCCGTCTTCTCCCATAAGTCTCATTTGCCTAGGCAGTCGTGTGTGCCAAGTTTCGTGCCGATCCGACCCCGTTTGGTGATTTTGGGGCATCAACATCTCGAATTCAAACTTCTTAAGGAACTAGTTTGCCTAGACTGAAATCCGGCACTAACTTCCAAACCGGGAACCAAATTCGAGCCCCGTCTTCTCCCACAACTCTCTCGCATCTAGGCGGTCGTAGGTGCCAAGTTTCATGCCAAACCGACGCCATTTGGCGATTTTAGGGCCAACACTTCAATTCAAATTTCTTAAGGAACTAGTTTACCTAGACCGAATCCTACTCTAACTCCCGAATCGAACTTGATTCGAGCCCGCCTTCTCTCACAAGTCTCTCATGCTTAAGCGGTCGTGGTGTGCTAAGTTTCGTACAAACCGACGCCTTTTTGTGATTTTGAAGGCCAACACCTTGAATTCAAGTTTCTTAAAGAACTAGTTTGCCTAGAGTGAAATCTGACTCTAACTCCCAAACCAGGACCCGGATTGAAGTCCCGTCTTCTCCCACAAGTCTTTCATGCTTAGGTCATTGTGTGTGCCTAGTTTTGTGTCAAATCGACGCTGCTTACGATTTTGGGCCGTCAACACCTCAAATTCAAATTTCTTAAGGAGCTAGCTTGCCTAGAGCGAAATCAGTCTCTAACTCCCAAACCAAGAACCCGATTTAAGCCCCATCTTCTCCCGTGGTCACTGTGCCTAGGCGGTCGATAAAGCCAAGTTTCGTGCCAATCCGACCCCGTTTGGTGATTTTGGGGCATCGACATCTCGAATTCAAATTTCTTAAGGAATTATTTTGCCTCGACCGAAATCCGGCTCTAAGTCCCAAACCGGGAACCCGATTCGAGCCCCGTCTTCTCCCACAAGTCTCTCGTGCCAAGGCGGTCTTGTGTGCCAAGTTTCGTGCTAATTCGACCTCATTTGGTAATTTTGGGGCGTCAACACCTCGAATTCATGTTTCTAAAGGAACTAGTTTGCCTAGAGTGAAATCGGGCTCAAACTCCCAAACCAAGACCACGATTGGAGTCCTGTCTTCTCCCACAAGTTTCTCGTGCCTGGGGGGTCGTGTGTGCCAAGTTTCATTACAACCCGACGGCGTTTGGTGATTTTGGGGTGCCAACACCTCCAATTCAAATTTCTTAAGGAACTAGTTTGCCAAGAGTGAAATCCGGCTCTAACTCCCAAACCGGGAACCCGATTGGAGTCCCGTCTTCTCCCACATGTTTCTATGTGCCTAGACAGTCGTGTGTGCCAAGTTTTGTGGCAAACCAATGTCGTTTGGTGATTTTGTGGCATCAACACCTCGAATTCAAGTTGACTAAAATCACCACTTGCCAAATGAGACCTTAGTCTATGTAGGGATGCATATTCAGTATGCGTAGGGTGTGCAAGTCAAATCTGTGTAGTAGTGCAAGTCTAGTCTGTGTTGACGTGTATGTTGAATCTGTGTGGAAGTGAAAGTTTAGTTAGTGTGAAGTGCAAGTTTAATTGGTGAGGGGTGCAAGTTGAATCTGTGTAGGGATGCAAGTTTAATCTATGTAGGACACGAGTTTAATCTATGTAGGATGTGGGGTGCAAGTCTAATATGTGTGGGGATACAAGTCTAGTCTATGTGAAGTGTAAGTTTAGTTTGTGTGGGTGCAAATCTTACTTTGTATGTGGGATCAAAAATGGCCACTATTTTTTTTATTATATCATTATTTTGGTTTGAGTTATTATTTGCGTGGTTTGAATTAATATATTTTTATTTACAATTGTATTATTCTAAACGTTTTCTCCTACCAATATATATATATATATTAATTAGAAAAGTAATTTATTATTTGTATTAACTTAAGTCATACAAATTATTTTAATTCTATAAATTTTTATATATTTTAGATTATTAATTTAAATTTTTATTAAATATGTGAAATATTAGTTGCATTTTAAAATTTTAAATATATTTTTAGAACGATATCAATCTTATAAAAATAGAATTTGTATATTAAATATTAAATATATTTTAATAAAATAAAATAAATTTAAAAATATAAAGATAATTTTTTTTTGATTTATTAAAAGAATGAGGTGAGTGTATGTGTGCTGGGATAGAACTAGGAGAAGATTATGAGGGGTTATGACCTTTCTGTCTCTGTGAAAATTTTATTTTCCCTAGTACTTCTAAATATATATATATATATATATATTTGTATGTATTATTTTATAAATAAAATAGCATCTTAGTATAAAAGATATATACTTCATTCTTTTCTCATCTTTTATTCTCTATTATTTTTCTAGAAAAAAATTTATTCATTCTATTAGAGATTGTTTATATGATATTTAAATTTTTTTTATGTGTATATATATAATTTATATATTATATTGTACATATATGTGTATTTGTCTATACGGCAAAAAAATATTATTTATCTTTTAACCCCTGTAGTAATAAAATTCTAATTTCATCTCTGTATGAGAGAGAGAGAGAGGGGGAGAGAGAGAGAGAGAGAGAGTACGTGCAAGGCATATTAGTGAGTGTTTAAGGGTAAAATCCGTTTAGTTTAATTTTATAATTATGATTTAAGTGTGAAATTGTGATTTTAAGTGTGGAGTTGTGAGTTCAGTTTAAAAAAAATAAAAATTTATTTAGTTATGAGTTTTGAAAATATTTTTGAGTTTTTGAATTTTGAATTTTGAATTTTGAATTTTGAATTTTGAATTTTGAGCTTTGGAAAGAGTTTTAAGTTGTATTTTGAGTTTTAAATTTTTGAATTTTGAGTTGTATTTTGAAATTTTTCGAATTTATTTCTTTTAAATATTTAAAAACGTTTAAGAAAAATTTATTTTTCATTTTAAATATTTTATTTCATTTTTGTAAATTTTTTAAATTCAAAACACAACTCCACACTCAAATCATAAGCAAACACATAACTCCAAACTCAATTCAAAAACTATTTTTAAAACTCATAACCAAACATATAACTTAAAACTCAAAACTCAATTCAAAAACTTTTTAATCAAAATACTATTTTTTTATTTTTTTATTTTATTGAATTTTTTTTTTTGTAATTTTTTGGGCAAATTACAAACACCCCCTCGAGGTTTGGTGAAAATACAGATTCCCTCTAAGGTTTGAGAAATTACAAATTGCCCCCTGAAGGTCAAATTTGCATAACAAATTAGGAAAAAATCTGTATGAAAATAAAAACCTCAGGGAGTAATTTGTTATGAAAATATAAACCTCAAGGGGAAATTTGTATTTTGACCAAACCTCGAGGGGGAGTTTGTAATTTGCCCTTATTTTTTTAAGTATTGGCCAAATAATTTGTTATGGTTTAGATATATATGTGGCCATCCAAAATTTTTTGAAATTAAAAAAAAATTAAATATTTTTAAAAATAAAATCATTATTTTAAAACATAAAATAAAAAAATATTTTTTAAAATTTTTCTTTAAATAAAATTTTAAAAAGAGTTTAGTTACGAGTTTTAAAAAGAATTTTAAATTAAATTTTGAGTTGTGTGTTTGATTATACATTTGGAAAATAATTTTGAATTTTTTTATTAGAATTACAATTTCAAAAAAATTTGGTTATCGGAATTTTTATAAGAATTTTGAGATGTGTTTTTGGTACCCAACAACGGCTATATCTTTTTATCCTCCTCTCTCCTCATTTGCGATTAAGCTCACATCCCGAACCCACTATAGCTCTCTGAAAAGTTTTGGTTAGGGTTTGTCTCTCTCTCTCTCTCTCTCACACTCTAGAATGGACAGTGAGAACCCCCCCTCCTCCTCCTCCACTTTCTTCACATTCCCAACCAATCCGCCTCCATTCCTCGCCTTCTTCGGCAACGGAACCCCCAATTCAACGTCCTCTCCGTTCTCTTCTCCCCAACGATAGATCCCAAAGATCGCCCCCGTCAAATTATGTGAATTCACCATGTCTCTCACTCCATAAACGTTGAAGATTCCCAAAACGGCTTCAAGAAAGAGAGGTTTGAAGAGAAACTGCACAGAGAGGAGAGGTGAGAAGCCATGGGAGGGCAGGGAAACCCTAGAGAGAGAAACAGAGAGGGGGGAATGGGGGAGGGGAGAGAGAGACGTTTAGGGGAAAAAAATTTTAAAAACACGATTGGGAGGAAATAGCTTCTTCCTGCTGTGGCGGCATCCACCCGACCCGGATGTCGCCTCATACTGATTCAAGGCTGGGGATTGGGAGGTCACGGGGATTTCAAGAACATGTCCACTTTCGCCACAATTGACAAGGTTAGTAATTTTACATACATAATTTGTGCTATATATTTACATATATACATATTAATTGTGCCAAATTTAGTTGTTTGAATTCTCAACTTGTATCTCAGAGAATTTGTGTGAAATTCTCGTGAGAACATTCTCGCTAATCTTGTAAATTCCCAACTCAAATTGATTGCACTGTGGTTTCCTTTTCATTGATTTTTTTTTTTTTTTTCTTTGTTTCTTTGTGTCTCAAATTGATTGCAGTTTGCAAGTTTCTTTTTCACCTTTATTTTGAATCCTGCAATCCCAAATCACATTGTTGTTAACCTAAGATAACATGGACATAATAAAAACGGAATAAAAACGATAGTTCATATATATACCGGAAATCTTGAATTACACTTGTTGGTGCCATTGACTGCTCAAAGTTTGACAGGTTCAGCCCTGCGATCCCCACACTGCTGTGTGTTTCTGAGAGTAGATTAACAAATTAATACACCATGGTTTTGTTTTTCCATATCAAATTCTGATAATATTCATCTTTTCAATGACAAAGCCCCAAAGGGTAATCTATCAACAATAGAAAATTTTCTGTGTTTTACATCCAATTTTTGTTTACATGATGGAAACAATCAAATCACACTAAGTTAGGTAAGCTACCAAATATCATACAAACCAAGCAGATAATGAAGATTTTAGTCTTTCAGTTTAATGGGTGCGTGGCTTGCACCCATTACACAAAGATTCAATTAGAAAACTGGCCCACCAATAAATATTATATCTATATTATGTTGTGGTTTGGCAAAAATAATTTTAATTGGCTTTTTAGAGTTGAGATTTTTTTTAGTTGGGATTAAAAAGTTTGTTTGGGTTGATTATTTTAGTTTAATGGGCTTGGGGTATAGGCTTTTGAGAATCTAAAATGCTTTTTGGTTTACTATGATTATCTCTTTTGTGACTTGAGGAAAAGTTGCAGACTTCAAGGATTGCATTAGGGGGACCAACCTTTCATAATTTGATTTTGGGGAATCCATTTCCTTGAAACCCTAATCTCAACCTTATGTACTTAGTACTAGTTTCCATAAATCCTAATCTCAACATTATGTCCTTTTGTTACATTATTTATTTATACAGCCGGATCTATTTAAAAATAAAAATTAAATCATGTTTCAAAAAAAAAATGTATCAAAACTTGACATGGCACGATAATCAAACTTGCTCACCCTAATAATGGAAAATTTCGGTGGATACATATGTAAATATAAGTTGGTGTTAATTTTGCAATTTGATGTTGATGGCAGTAGTTTAATAGGCCCCCATCCTTATCAATAAATATATTGGGAACATGTGAGATAATACTCAAAATTTACCATTAATGAAAATAAATTTTAAAAAAAAATTGGTTGGTATAGTTTTTAGAGTTTTTTTTTAACAAATATTCTAAAATAATAATAATAATATAGATAATTGACCCACTCTTCAAACTATTTGAGAAACTAACCTGCTTTTTAAAATCGCATTCACCTGCACAATACTATTAGGAGTCTCTCTCTCTCTCTCTCTCTCTCTTGATAAATACTATTAGCAATCTCTTTCTTTTGTTTTTTGATTGATTTGCCGAAAGAATTTAGCTTATGGATTGATGTATAGTTTGGCCTTTTTCCCTCTTATGTAATTTTTGCCCGAGATTTCTCCTTGTGTCTCGTTCTGGATTTTATCTATGTGTTGGAGGGCTAACAAGAATTTGAATCAAATGGAAATTGATTGGATGGGATTTTAGTGTGCTGAGAAGTTGATGTACAAATGCCTAGGAGGACTAGCTCCAACCTTCAAAATCACAATTGAAGAAATAATACCTATTGGGAGCAAATATCAATCATTTTATTCCTCCTTTGTGTCTGCTTAGCAAAATCATAGAAGAAATAATAATACATATTGGGAGCAACTAGAATGGAAAGAACCCTCCTTCTGTGACTTGACTGCTTAGCAAAATCATAGAAGAAAAAATACATATGAAAGCAAGTCAAATCCAAACAAAAGTATAAAGAAAAATCTTAGCCACAACATATCCAATTTTTTATAGAAAACCTTTTGACTTGAAGGATAGCTAAGGGACAAGCTTGAAAGAAAAAATCTTCCATTGTATGAAAATTGTGAGTTTTCAATCAACTTTGTTTCCATCTATTAAAAAACTGAGATCTCAAGTGGAAGCAGACACCCAATCTCTAGGGATTTTCATGGCTCGAGCAGTGGCCAACGATTTTGCAAAGTCTAAGGAGGTGTTAACTTGGATTTTGATGGGATTGGTCTTCAAGTCATCTCATTTATAAATACTGCTCCATCCCCGATCGCTTGTCAATTTTCAAAGATTCATGCCTTTTAGTAGGGTCAATAAATAATGTATTTTTTTGCCTACAAATTGAAAGAAAGAATAAATAAAAAAACATAGATGATTTTTTTGGGATGTTTGGAATAGTTAAAATGGACCAGCAATTTCGTATGGGAGGAGAATTAAACTAGTTGTAACCAAAATAAATTTGTCAAATAAGAGAAGCATCCATATTCGCAAAACCCTGTTTATAGATGATTTTTTTGGGATGTTTGGAATAGTTAATTTTTTATTTGAAATGTTACTGCAATAGTCGTTTGACCAAAAGATGTGAAATAAAACCCTGTTTATAGATGAGGGCTTATTGGGGTTATATTTTAAGCCTGGCTAAGAAAGATTTATACAAGTCAACTAAAATTTGGGATATACGTAGATTTTGTTCCCTAGGAATGGCACTGTATAGTTACCAAAAAGCATGACATTTTGCATTTCAATTGCAGGAAACTTTCACCAGAGTAAATGTTCCCATAGAGTGGCTGCGATGATTTTTTCCACGGCGAAGCATGGCTGGTATTAAGGGCGATACATGTTAGATTAGCACAATGTAAGAATGGAGTGTCCGTGTCGTGTCCGTGTCATGTCCCGTGTCCGTGTCCGTGCTACATTTTGCCTCTGTCAGATGGCGTGTTTTATGCCAAATTTGTATTAAGAGTTGTTGGACTCCAGTTGCTGGTCTAGAGTGAGCAAGTGAGGATGTAGTTTAAGAAGTGTGTCCTTAATGCGTCTTTTGTTGTCTATGGAAGGAGAGGTATAGGACTTCATTTCAAGGAGTGAGGTGTTTGTGACCATGGAAGCATTTTTTTCCCTTCTTTTAAGCAATTTATTTGTGTGGCCTATAGGGGTTTGCTGCAATCATTAGACTTTTTTGGTCAATTCTAAAGATATTTTGTGTGTCATTTTTGCTTCTCTGCATGTACTCCGGTTTGCACCCTGTTGAAGCTCTTTTGGATTTTTCTTATTTACAAAACTATGTATATTTTTTGTTGGCTCTTCATGAGACTCATTGCCTTTTACGATTTTCAATAAAAAATGATCTTCTTAAAGTTGTAGATTGCTATTTATTCTTCCATCCTTGGTCCATGCAAGGTAATACGGGACATTGGGACATATATCACCTAAGTATGCATCTCTAAAAGTTCCCAACATGGTTTATTCAACAGGGAATGATCTCACAAGGTTGGATCTTCCTGTTTAAATTAAACTACGTAAAAATGTTTTTACTTCTCTTGTCACCCTGTTCAAACTGCGTAAAAATGTTTTTACTACTCTTATCACTCCTTCCGTTTTTGAGAGACGCAACTAGTTGTTTTCTGGAAGTCAACATTGCGCATCCATTATCATTTGAATTGAGATTTTTGGCATGGCAAGAATGCAGAGTTTTGACTATTAAGTTTCATACATTGTCGGCCTTGTACTCTTGTTATGTTCTTTCGAGGTCGGCTATTATTTGAGAACAAATATTTATGCATCAAGTAACATACCATGTCCATTGAAGGTAAGCAAGGAACTAGTTATGTCCTAAGGCATAAACATTTTTTCATTAAAAGGAAGGCCATAAACATAAGATTAGTGCGAATGTTGCTGCTAACTATAACATGTGTTTTGATTCATTCCAATATAGGAAGTGAATGCTTGGTAATAATGTATAAACTTGTTTCTAGATGATAGAATTTCTTGATCATTATCTTTGTTAGTAATTGATGCGTATCTACTTATTTTTCATTTTATGTTAGAATTGCAAGCTGGATTCATATGTTCGTTATTAATCTGTTACCCAATTATTTATTTTGCAGAAAGCAATCTGCCAGGACCCAACTGATTCAAAGGTTAGTATTGAACTACTCCTCTTCATGTATCATTCGTTATTGTGTTAATTTTTTTTGAATTTTTTTTTTTTGAGTCTATAATCTATATTTTCTTTCTGAAGGCACTAGGGGAAGAAAAGGAGATAAAATATTGAATTTTATTTAATATATATCTATATTTATTTATTTTCTAAAAAATGGAGAGTTGTTTCAACAATGACGTAATAGTCATATAAGCACTGTTGACTGGAAGTTGTTTTCTCAGTCGTCAATAATATGAATCTTATGATTCCAACGTTTATTGTAATCCTTTTCCTACATCCTATGTTTGAGTTGTTAGTTGGATGATATGTGGTTTGTACTCATTAATTGGGAGGGTCATGTCCTGTTGGAGTTCATGTTGCTGTAGTTGTGCATACTGAAAGGCTAGCATTGTGTGTTTCATTCTTCAGGGAAAACAAATTTTTTTGCAATATGGTGTTTGTATTGGACATGAATGTCATTTTTCTTCTTCGTCTTCTTCTTTTATCAAGGTGGTTGTGTTAAACACCATTTTGTAATGGATATTGACATGCCATTGTGTCCTTGATATGCGTTTCATGTTGCAGTATTTATCACATTCTAACATCTCACGTACGTAGATGCCTAAACCTCAGGCCTAGGTTTAATTATAGACCAATAGGCATAGTCAAAATTTCATATGTGGTGGTGTAGTATGTTTGTTCCTTAGGATTGATTGACATTTGTCATAGATTGGATATATTGATGATTCCAGTTTCCTACAATCTATAATACACTATGCTGAATGTTTTCTTTTCTTCTGCTTTTCTTATATATTTGATGTAGGAAGTTCCACCGCTCGATGTACCAAAACTTTTGGCATATTTAGTTAGGCAATCTGGGCCATTCTTGGATCAAATTGGTGTTAGAAGAGGTAAGCAATTCTCTTGAGTTTTGATTTTGATCTTATAATGAAGTGATCAATAATATTTTGAACTTTATATTGATAAAATAAAGGTATATATATATATATATATTTATATATAGAAATACACACAGTTTAGTTCCTATTAATGGGGTTCTAGGTACAGAGCTGACCTTTAATCATTATGTACAAAGTAGCTGCCTTGTATTCACACTCACTACTTCAAGGTTATTAGGCCTGAATTTAAAACCACTAAACCAATCGTCCCTTTTAAAGTACACCCACTTCAGTCCCAATTAATGGAATATATATATATGTTTGTCGCGATAATTTGTATTGAGGATGATTGATGTAGTTTCATATATGTCATGTGACAAAATCTTTGCTTCACAACTTTAGATGGTCCGTTAGATAAGCTTTACTACACCAATTGAAACTAGTTTGCAATTCTTAGGCAGAAGTAAAATTCAGGACTGCAGCCTTATGTAATGCAAATGCCTTACAATTGAAGTTATCAGAAATGTGCTACAAATTTAAACACCAGAACTACATTACAAAATGGTTTTTTTCTTTATCGATGTATGATTGTCTGCTTTTTGCTATATTCTAGAACTATCTGATGCTTTAAGAAAATTAACGATGTGGATTTGGTATATAGAAAGATTCAGGGGAATAACTGACCTGTTGGTTCCCCTTATTTAGATGGTTGGGTTATGTGAGTTCATAGGTATTAGATAAGCAGGCAACAAGTATCAAAACTTGAATTTTTTTTATTTGTCTTTGAGGGTCCGTTTGGGGTTGCTAGACCTATTTGAAGGTGCTTATTTAGGTACACTGACAAAATCAGCTGGGAATGTGTTAGGCAAAGGTTGTTTAAAAAGTGCTACAATTGGGTCACATATAGAATTATCACTTTTGCCAGGGGCCAAGTTTTAAAGTTAATATACTACAATGCAAGTATTTTTTTTTAATTTTTTTTTGTTGATAAATTCTTTTTTTGTTGTTGATAAATTCAATGCAAATATCAGTGGGCCCAAAACAACCAATAAGCTAAGAGGCATGATTGGATGTTTTTCTGAAAAAAGCTAACTTTTTGTTTAATTTGAAGTAGATCCACTTTAACCAAATGCCACAAATGGAGTTATCTTGGTTCTAGTGTGGTTTGACTTGGAAAATTTTAAATTGTTCCAATTGACAATATGGAAGCAACGTGTCATTTGGAGGTCTGAAGGGCTGTTCTTATATTAAGTATTCCACATGCTATTTGTAATATTTGGTTTATTTTCAAGGAATGGTTCCATGGTTTATAGCATATAATCTCTATCAGTTAATTATTGACAAAAATGTTAGAAGAAAAGAAAAATGAACAAACTAGACAAAATATTTGGTGAATCCCATACCAAGTGGTGGGGGACCTATGTACAAGCGCTCTGTTGGTATTTTTTTTTTTTTAAGTGTTTCTAGCATTTTGGTATTATTGATAGTTCAGATGTTTCTTATTCTCCAATGTACTGAACTCAGACTAATCATGGTTACTTGGGTTGAGGTTGGCAACATGGTTCCTCTTGCGTATGGTTGTTCTTAGAGTACACACACACACACACATATATACATATATATTTTTTTCAATTTTAGAATAACTATGTCCTTTCTCATGGTCTCAATTCTCATTTTTTTTTTTTGGTGTGTTTTTCTTCTGTCTTTGAGGCACCTATAACTTAGTTTCTGTTATTCCTTCTTGACAATATGTTATGCCTTCGTTGCTACTCTTAAACCATCCTGTGCTCCTTCACCTCATATTGTCTATGCTTCATGCTACTTGTAGCTCTAGAGAAGTGTAGCACCTCATATTGTCTATGCTTTGTGCTACTTGTAGCTTTAGAGAAATGTAGTCATTTCTTATTGTTGTGCCCCCCTCCTGTCTGTGTCTGTGTCTATATCCTCATTTTTACATTTGCTTTTTATTGTCATCCAACATTTTGTACGATATAGCATATGCCATGCAGCAGTCTTATGGAGATTTTTCATAAATTCCTATCCAATTACATGACTGCTTCAGAAGCACTTCTCCTTATCATCCACTTGTTATAGCTTTAGGACCATAATGAGCCGAGTCGCACAAAGCCTGCTTGTTCAGCCTGGAACTAGGGTTAAGCGTTAAATAATTTGGGGTTGAGGCAAGATACGTGTGCTTGGCTTAATTAGATTTGGTTCAAATTAGAAAGTTACAATTGGTTCAATAAGGTGTGTTGGTGATGTACAAGAAAGCACTTAATTAATCTGAACATTATGGATTAGTTCTCTCTCTCTCTCTCTCTCCACTAGACAAAGTGAATCAAAAGCATAGCAAGCAAACCAAATTGTATGTGTGTTTTCGACAGCCTCCAAAATATTCGTCCATCATCAAGGTGAACTACCATTATATCACCATCCTATTGTCTCCAATTAAACCACCATTAATAACATAATCAACGATAGGTCACTACTCACATTCATGTCTCTATTCTTTGCAACCCACACTAATAGAGGGCTCTTCCTTCTTTACACTAAATAAGTATGTATGTATCTCTCTACTTGCGTATATTGATAGAGGGCTCGTGCTTCTTTACACATTTAAATATATATATATATATGTATTTCGTTTCTGTTCCCCCCCCTCCCCCTTCATATTTTAATGCTGTTTAATTGGATTTGCATAATTGATAGATTTTAGTGAGAAATTTTTCAATGGATTTTTTTTTTTCTTTCATTTCTATTAATTTATGTTTACTACTTCTGGAGGGTAAATTCTTTTATTTTTTGGTATCTATTTTGACTCTTACCTTTTGAATTGTAATCTGATAAGCTCATGGTTGAAATTTCTTTCCATGGAAACTTGTTAAAAATTTATTTATTTTATTGATATTTTTCATTTGTGGCCTAAAGTATCAAAATTGATAAGACCTAAAGCACATACCTACTACATCAAGTGTTTTGGGAAGGGTGAGATTAGAAATCAGACAGAAAATTCATTTTACTTTTTTGGTTAGGTAAAATTCATTTTACTTATAGTTAAAAGAGACTGAAATTTTGAAAGTACACGTTTTCTTTTGATTTGTATCATTATCGTTGTCATGATGATTGCACCAACATGTGACTGTCATTACATCAGATAGCAGGATTGGCTATGCTACGCCATCACTGCCGCCACTCCATCACCATCATGATTTCATCAACTATTGGAATAGTTTCTATTTACACCTTGAGATTCATTAAATTATTGTGAATCAGAAAGCGCTCAATGTCAACTTAATGTTTAACCGTGAATTGCCTCTATTTATTTCTTTTATTTTATTGATTACTATTATTAGTTTTTTTTTTTTTGATTTTTTCTTTTCATGTAGACATGGCGAAAACAGCTTGATGTGGCTTCAAAGGTCTTCTTGGAGATGCATTACAACCAGCACAAGCGCTTGACAAATGATATTGCTTAGACCATGCTATTTCACACTGTGGAAATTTTTATCTGACCTGGGGTGTTGGGAAGGAAGGTTTGGCCCTTGTGCACTACTAGCGTCTAACTTATATTTACTTATTCTTGTATATGTATTTTATCACCACGGCAAAATAATTGTTGTATTTTGTGTCATACAAATTAAGTTTTTTGCCCTCAAAGTTGTCTTTATGGAGTTGTGTGATTTAAATTGGTAATCCAATTTTCCCATTGTGATTTATAAAATCCAGTAAACATTTTGCTGTGGAAATTTTTATCTGATCGGGCGTGTGGTGGAAGGAAAGCTTAGTCCTTGTGTGCTTCTAGCATCCTTATATTTACTATTCTTGTATAGGTATTTTTATCACCACAACGAAATAATTGTTGTATTTTGTGTCATATAAATTAAGTTCTGCCCTCAAAGTTGTCTTTTATGGAGCTGTGTGTGACTTTAATTTGATTATCCACTTTTCCCATTCTGAATTATAAAATCCAGTAAACATTTTGTTGTTGGTAAGCAATATTGATCTTGTGACAACCCTGTTAATCATTGGTTTTGAATGTTATTTAAGTGCTTTGTGTGAATTTGAATGCTTTATGTGTTTAATATGATTTTTAGGTTCATATCTGTTAACCTAGGAATATCTCACAGATTTCTTGCTATAATCTGAAATTGAATGCCTTAATGACGTCAGAAGTTTGATTAAAATTTGATTCAGATTAAATCAATTAAATTAAGCCTTGATTAATTAGTCTTAAGCTCTATTTAACTAACTTGATCCCTAATTAAGGCCCTAAGCTAATCAATAAGAAATGTTAATTAATCTCATTTAGACACAAAAATCTGCCGACAATTAAGTTTAGAGAGAGAGGAAACTCAATTTTAGAGAGAAGAGCTTGGAAGCTTGGAATTTTGCTTGAGAATTGAAGAACTGAGCAAGACAACTTAAGAAATTGCTAGAATTAGTGTTCTTGAAGACTTTAGGTATGTGTTTAATTTCGAATTCATGAACTGAAGTCGAAAAAGGCACTTTTTTCACACTTAAGCTTTAAAATAGTCCATCTGGGGCCAAAATCGTGTAACAGTCGCGAGAAGGCCCGAGGAACACCACACACCTCGAGAGCGACCAATGTAAGTTATGGGAACTTACTGAACTAGCATGAGACTCCCGGTTTGAAAACCATGTCGGAAAAGTCATTTTTTTCACACTTAAGCTTAAAAATAGGACATCGGGAGCCAAAATCGTGTAACAATCACGACAAGGCCCAGGAAACGCATCAAACACCTAGGGAAGGACCAATAGAAGTTGTGGAAACTTACGGAACTAGCACGGGACTTCCGTTCTGAAATCCAAGTCAAAAAATGCACTTTTTTTCACACTTAAGCTTGAAAATAGACCATCAGTGGCCAAATAACAGTCACGAGAAGGCCCAAGCAACACCTCAAACACCTCGGGGGGTCCCAACGCAAGTCGTGAAAATTTACGGAACTTGCACGGGACTCCTCGTTTCAAAACTAAGTCAAAAATTGCACTTTTTTCACACTTAATCTTGAAAATAAGCCATCAGGGGCCAAAATCGTGTAACAGTCACGAGAAGGCCCAATGAACACCTTGGGAGCGACCAATGTAAGTTGTGAAAACTTACAGAACTAGCACGGAACTTTCGGTTTGAAAACAATGTAGCAATCACGAGAATGTCCGAGGAATACATCAAACACCTCAGGAGAGGCCATTGTAAGTTGTGGAAACCTACAGAACTTCAACGGGACTCCCGACTTGAAAACGAAGCCAAAAAATGCGCTTTTTTCACACTTAATCCTGAAAATAGGCCATCGAGGGCCAAAATTGTGTAATAGTCACGAGAAGGCCCGGGAAACACCTCACACCTCGAGAGCGACCAATGTAAGTTGTGGGAACTTACCGAACAAGCATGGGACTCCTGGTTTGAAAACGATGTCGGAAAAGTCACTTTTTTCACACTTGAGCTTAAAAATAGGACATCGGGAGCCAAAATCGTGTAACAGTCACGAGAAGGCCCAAGAAACGCATGAAACACCTCGGGAAGGACCAATAGAAGTTGTGGAAACTTACGGAACTAGCACGGGACTTCCGGTTTGAAATCAAAGTAAAAAAATGCACTTTTTTTCACACTTAAGCTTGAAAATAGACCATCAGTGGCCAAATTCGTGCAACAGTCACGAGAAGGCCCAAGCAACACCTCAAACACCTTGGGGGGTCCCAATGCAAGTTGTGAAAATTTACGGAACTTGCACGGGACTCCTCGTTTCAAAACTAAGTAAAAAATTACACTTTTTTCACACTTAATCTTGAAAACAGGCCATCAGGGGCCAAAATCGTTTAACAGTCACGAGAAGGCCCAATGAACACCTTGGGAGGGACCAATGTAAGTTGTGAAAACTTACAGAACTAGCACGGGACTCCCGGCTTCAAAACAATGTAGCCATCACGAGAATGTCCGAGGAATACCTCAAACACCTCAGGAGAGGCCATTGTAAGTTGTGGAAACTTACGGAACTTCAACCGGACTCCCGACTTGAAAACGAAGCAAAAAAATGCACTTTATTCACACTTTATCCAGAACATAGGCCATCGAGGGCCAAAATTGTGTAACAGTCACGAGAAGGCCCGGGAAACACCTCACCCCTCGAGAGCGACCAATGTAAGTTGTGGGAGCTTACCGAACTAGCATGGGACTCCCGGTTTGAAAACTATGTCGGAAAAGTCACTTTTTTCGCACTTAAGTTAAAAATAGGACATCGGGAGCCAAAATCGTGTAACAGGCACGAGAAGGCCCAGGAAACGCATCAAACACCTCGGGAAGGAACAATAGAAGTTGTGGAAACTTACGGAACTTGCACGGGACTTCCGGTTTGAAATCTAAGTCAAAAAATGCACTTTTTTTCACACTTAAGCTTGAAAATAGACCATCAGTGGCCAAATTCGTGTAACAGTCACGAGAAGGACCAAGCAACACCTCAAACACCTCGGGGGGTCCCAATGCAAGTCGTGAAAATTTACGGAACTTGCACGGGACTCCTCGTTTCAAAACTAAGTAAAAAAATGCACTTTTTTCACACTTAATCTTGAAAATAGGCCATCAGGGGCCAAAATCGTGTAACAGTCACGAGAAGGCCCAATGACCACCTTGAACACCTTGCGAGGCACCAATGTAAGTTGTGAAAACTTACAGAACTAGCACGGGACTTCCGGTTTGAAAACAATGTAGCAATCACGAGAATGTCCGACGAATACCTCAAACACCTCAGGAAAGGCCATTGTAAGTTGTGGAAACTTAAGGAACTTCAACGGGACTCCCAATTTGAAAACGAAGCCAAAAAATGCTCATTTTTCACACTTAATCCTGAAAATAGGCCATCGAGGGCCAAAATTGTGTAACAGTCACGAGAAGGCCCGGGGAACACCGAACACCTCGAGAGTGACCAATGTAAGTTGTGGGAACTTACCGAACTAGCATGGGACTCCCGGTTTGAAAACTATGTCGGAAAAGTCACTTTTTTCACACTTAAGCTTAAAAATAGGACATCAGGAGCCAAAATCGTGTAACAGTCACGAGAAGGCCCAGGAAATTCATCAAACACCTCGGGATGGACCAATAGAAGAACTGAAAACTTACGGAACTAGCACGGGACTTTCGGTTTGAAATCTAAGTCAAAAAATGCACTTTTTTTCACACTTAAGCTTGAAAATAGACCATCAGTGGCCATATTCGTGTAACAGTCACGAGAAGGCCCAAGCAACACCTCAAACACCTCGGGGGGTTCCAATGCAAGTCGTGAAAATTTACGGAACTTGCACGGGACTCCTCGTTTCAAAACTAAGTCAAAAATTGCACTTTTTTCACACTTAATCTTGAAAATAGGTCATCAGGGGCCAAAATCGTGTAACAGTCACGAGAAGGCCCAATGAACACCTTGAACACCTTGGGAGGCACCAATCTAAGTTGTGAAAACCTATAGAACTAGCACGGGAGTTCCGGTTTGAAAACAATGTAGCAATCACGAGAATGTTTGAGGAATACCTCAAACACCTCAGGAGAGGCAATTGTAAGTTGTGGAAACTTACGGAACTTCAACGGGACTCCCGAGTTGAAAACGAAGCCAAAAAATGCACTTTTTTCACATTTAATCCTGAAAATAGGCCATCAAGGGCCAAAATTGTGTAACAGTCACGAGAAGGCCCGGGGAACACCTCACACCTCGAGAGCGACCAATGTAAGTTGTGGAAACTTACTGAACTAGCATGGGACTCCCGGTTTGAAAACTATGTCGGAAAAGTCAATTTTTTCACACTTGAGCTTAAAAATAGGACATTGGGAGCCAAAATCGTGTAACAGTCACGAGAAGGCCCTGGAAATGCATCAAACACCTGGGGGAGGACCAATTGAAGTTGTGGAAACTTACGGAACTAGCACGGGACTTCCGGCTTGAAATCTATGTCAAAAAATGCACTTTTTTTCACACGTGAGCTTGAAAATAGACCATCAGCGGCCAAATTCGTGTAACAGTCACGGGAAGGCCCAAGCAACACCTCAAACACCTCGGAGGGTCCCAATGCAAGTCGTGAAAATTTACGGAACTTGCACGGGACTCCTCGTTTCAAAACTAAGTCAAAAATTGTACTTTTTTCACGCTTAATCTTCAAAACAGGCTATCAGAGGGCGAAAATCGTGTAACAGTCACGAGAAGGCCCAATGAACACCTTGGAAGGGACCAATGTAAGTTGTGAAAACTTACAGAACTAGCACGGAACTTCCAGTTTGAAAACATTGTAACAACCACGAGAATGTCTGAGGAATACCTCAAACACCTCGGGAGAGGCCATTGTAAGTTGTGGAAACTTACGGAACTTTGACGGGACTCCCGACTTAAAAACGAAGCCAAAAAATGCACTTTTTTCACACATAATCCTGAAAATAGGCCATCGAGGGTCAAAATTGTGTAACAGTCACAAGAAGGTCCGGGGAACACCTCACACCTCGAGAGCGACCAATGTAAGTTGTGAGAACTTACCGAACTAGCTTGGGACTCCCGGTTTATAAACTATGTCGGAAAAGTCAATTTTTTCACACTTGAACTTAAAAATAGGACATCGGGAGCCAAAATCGTGTAACAGTCACGAGAAGGCCGAGGAAACGCATCAAACACCTCGGGAAGGACCAATAGAAGTTGTTGAAACTTACGGAACTAGCACGGGATTTCTGGTTTGAAATCTAAGTCAAAAAATGCACTTTTTTTTTCACATTTAAGCTTGAAAATAGACCATCAGTGGCCAAATTCGTGTAACAGTCACAAGAAGGCCCAAGCAACACCTCAAACACCTCGGGGGGTCCCAATGCAAGTCGTGAAAATTTACGGAACTTGCACAGGACTCCTCGTTTCAAAACTAAGTCAAAAATTGCACTTTTTTCACACTTAAGCTTGAAAATAGACCATCAGTGGCCAAATTCGTGTAACAGTCACGGGAAGGCCCAAGCAACACCTCAAGCACTTTAGGGGGTCCCAATGCAAGTCGTGAAAATTTACGGAACTTGCACGGGACTCCTCGTTTCAAAACTAAGTCAATAATTGTACTTTTTTCACACTTAATCTTGAAAATAGGCCATCAAGGGCCAAAATCGTGTAACAGTCGCGAAAAGGCCCAATGAACACCTTGCACACCTTGGAAGGGACCAATGTAAGTTGTGAAAATTTACAGAACTAGCACGGGATTTCCGGTTTGAAAACATTGTAGCAACCACGAGAATGTTTGAGGAATACCTCAAACAACTCGGGAGAGACCATTGTAAGTTGTGGAAACTTACGGAACTTCAACGGGACTCTCGACTTGAAAACGAAGCCAAAAAATGCACTTTTTTCACACTTAATCCTGAAAATAGGCCATCGAGGGCCAAAATTGTGTAACAGTCACAAGAAGGCCCGGGGAACACCTCACACCTCGAGAGCGTCCAATGTAAGTTGTGGGAACTTACCGAACTTGCATGGGACTCCCGGTTTGAAAACTTTGTCGGAAAAGTCAGTTTTTTCACACTTGAGCTTAAAAATAGGACATCGGGAGCCAAAATCGTGTAACACCACGAGAAGGCCCAGAAACGATCAAGCACCTCTGAAGGACCAATAGAAGTAGTTGAAACTTACTTAACTAGCACACGGACTTCCTGGCTTGAAATCTAAGCCAAAAGTGCACTTTTTTTCACACTTAATATCAAAATAGGCCATTAGTGGCCAAATTCGTGTAATACCACAAGAAGGCCCAAGCAACACCTCAAACATTCTCGGGGGTCCCAATGCAAGTCGTGAAAATTTACGGAACTTGCACGGGACTCCTCGTTTCAAAACTAAGTCAATAATTGTACTTTTTTCACACTTAATCTTGAAAATAGGCCATCAGGGGCCAAAATCGTGTAACAGTCGCGAAAAGGCCCAATGAACACCTTGAACACCTTGGAAGGGACCAATGTAAGTTGTGAAAATTTACAGAACTAGCACGGGACTTCCGGTTTGAAAACATTGTAGCAACCACGAGAATGTCTGAGGAATACCTCAAACACCTCGGGAGAGGCCATTGTAAGTTGTGGAAACTTACGGAACTTCAACGGGACTCCCGACTTGAAAACGAAGCCAAAAAATGCACTTTTTTCACACTTAATCCTGAAAATAGGCCATCGAGGGCCAAAATTGTGTAACAGTCACAAGAAGGCCCGGGGAACACCTCACACCTCGAGAGCGTCCAATGTAAGTTGTGGGAACTTACCGAACTTGCATGGGACTCCCGGTTTGAAAACTTTGTCGGAAAAGTCTGTTTTTTCACACTTGAGGTTAAAAATAGTACATCGGGAGCCAAAATCGTGTAACAGTCACGAGAAGGCCCAGGAAACGCATCAAACACCTCGGGAAGGACCAATAGAAGTTATTGAAACTTACGGAATTAGCACGGGACTTCCGGTTTGAAATCTAAGTCAAAAAGTGCACTTTTTTTCACACTTAAGGCTGAAAATAGGCCATTAGTGGCCAAATTCGTGTAACAGTCACAAGAAGGCCCAAGCAACACCTCAAACACCTCGGGGGGTCCCAATGCAAGTCGTGAAAATTTACGGAACTTGCACGGGACTCCTCGTTTCAAAACTAAGTCAATAATTGCACTTTTTCACACTTAATCTTGAAAATAGGCCATCAGGGGCCAAAATCGTGTAACAGTCACGAGAAGGCCGAATGAACACCTTGGGAGGGACCAATGTAAGTTGTGAAAACTTACAGAACTAGCACGGGACTTCCGGTTTGAAAACAATGTAGCAATCACGAGAATGTCCGAGGAATACCTCAAACACCTCAGGAGAGGCCATTGTAAGTTGTCGAAACTTACAGAACTTCAACGGGACTCCCGACTTGAAAATGAATCAAGAAAATGCACTTTTTTCACACTTAATCCTGAAAATAAGCCATCGAGGGCCATAATTGTGTAACAGTCACGAGAAGGCCCGAGGAACACCTCACACCTCGAGAGCGACCAATGTGAGTTGTGGGAACTTACCTAACTAGCATGGGACTCCCCGTTTGAAAACTTTGTCGGAAAAGTCACTTTTTTCACACTTAAGCTTAAAATTAGGACATCGGGAGCCAAAATCGTGTAACAGTCACGAGGAGGCCCAGGAAACGCATCAAACACCTCGGGAAGGACCAATAGAAGTTGTGGAAATTTACGGAACTAGCACGGGACTTCCGGTTTGAAATCTAAGTAAAAAAATGCACTTTTTTTCACACTTAAATAGACCATCGGTGGCCAAATTCGTGCAACAGTCACGAGAAGGCCCAAGCAACACCTCAAACACCTCGGGGGGTCCCAATGCAAGTCGTGAAAATTTACGGAACTTGCTCGGGACTCCTCATTTCAAAACTAAGTCAAGAATTGCACTTTTTTCACACTTAATCTTGAAAATAGGCCATCAGGGGCCAAAATCGTGTAACAGTCACGAGAAGGCCCAATGAACACCTTGAACACCTTGGGAGGGACCAATGTAAGTTGCGAAAACTTACAGTTCTAGCACGTGACTTCCGGTTTGAAAACAATGTAGCAATCACGAGAATGTCCGAGGATACCTCAAACACCTCAGGAGAGGCCATTGTAAGTTGGGGAAACTTACAGAACTTCAACGGGACTCCTGACTTGAAAACGAAGCCAAAAAATGCACTTTTTTCACACTTAATCCTGAAAATAGGCCATCGAGGGCCAAAATTGTGTAACAGTCACGAGAGGGCCCGGGGAGCACCTCACACCTCGAGAGCGACCAATGTAAGTTGTGGGAACTTACCGAACTAGCATGGGACTCCCGGTTTGAAAACTATGTTGGAAAGGTTACTTTCGACACACTTAAGCTTAAAAATAGGACATCGGGAGCCAAAATCGTGTAACAGTCACGAGAAGGCCCAGGAAACGCATCAAACACCATGGGAAGGACCAACAGAAGTTGTGGAAACTTTCGGAACTAGCACGGGACTTCCGGTTTGAAATCTAAGGCAAAAAATGCATTTTTTTTCACACTTAAGCTTGAAAATTGACCATCAGTGGCCAAATTCGTGTAACAGTCACGGGAAGGCCCAAGCAACACCTCAAACACCTCGGGGGGTCCCAATGCAAGTCGTGAAAATTTACGGAACTTGCACGGGACTCCTCGTTTCAAAACTAAGTCAATAATTGTACTTTTTTCACACTTAATCTTGAAAATAGGCCATCAGGGGCCAAAATCGTGTAACAGTCGCGAAAAGGCCCAATGAACACCTTGAACACCTTGGGAGGGACCAATGTAAGTTGTGAAAATTTACAGAACTAGCACGGGACTTCCGGTTTGAAAACAATGTAGCAACCACGAGAATGTCTGAGGAATACCTCAAACACCTCGGGAGAGGCCATTGTAAGTTATGGAAACTTACGGAACTTCAACGGGACTCCCGACTTGAAAACGAAGTCAAAAAATGCACTTTTTTCACACTTAATCCTGAAAATAGGCCATCGAGGGCCAAAATTGTGTAACAGTCACAAGAAGGCCCGGGGAACACCTCACACCTCGATAGCGTCCAATGTAAGTTGTGGGAACTTACCGAACTAGCATGGGACTCTTGCTTGAAAACTTTGTCTGAAAAGTCATTTTTTCCACTTGAGCTTAAAAATAGGACATCGGGAGCCAAAATCGTGTAACAGTCACGAGAAGGCCCAGGAAACGCATCAAACACCTCGGGAAGGACCAATAGAAGTTGTTGAAACTTACGGAACTAGCACGGGACTTCCGGTTTGAAATCTAAGTCAAAAAATGCACATTTTTTCACACTTAAGGCTGAAAATAGACCATTAGTGGCCAAATTCGTGTAACAGTCACAAGAAGGCCCAAGCAACACCTCAAACACCTCGGGGGGTCCCAATGCAAGTCGTGAAAATTTACGGAACATGCACGGGACTCCTCGTTTCAAAACTAAGGCAATAATTGCACTTTTTTCACACTTAATCTTGAAAATAGGCCATCAGGGGCCAAAATCGTGTAACAGTCACGAGAAGGCCAAATGAACACCTTGGGAGGGACCAATGTAAGTTGTGAAAACTTACAGAACTAGCACGGGACTTCCGGTTTGAAAACAATGTAGCAATCACGAGAATGTCCGAGGAATACCTCAAACACCTCAGGAGAGGCCATTGTAAGTTGTCGAAACTTACAGAACTTCAACGGGACTCCCGACTTGAAAATGAAGCAAAAAAATGCACTTTTTTCACACTTAATCCTGAAAATAGGCCATCGAGGGCAATAATTGTGTAACAGTCACGAGAAGGCCCGAGGAACACCTCACACCTCGAGAGCGACAAATGTGAGTTGTGGGAACTTACCTAACTAGCATGGGACTCCCCGTTTGAAAACTTTGTCGGAAAAGTCACTTTTTTCACACTTAAGCTTAAAATTAGGACATCAGGAGCCAAAATCGTGTAACAGTCACGAGAAGGCCCAGGAAACGCATCAAACACCTCGGGAAGGACCAATAGAAGTTGTGGAAACTTACGGAACTAGCACGGGACTTCCGGTTTGAAATCTAAGTAAAAAAATGCACTTTTTTTCACACTTAAATAGACCATCGGTGGCCAAATTCGTGCAACAGTCACGAGAAGGCCCAAGCAACACCTCAAACAGCTCGGGGGGTCCGAATGCAAGTCCTGAAAATTTACAGAACTTGCTCGGCACTCCTCGTTTCAAAACTAAGTCAAGAATTGCACTTTTTTCACACTTAATCTTGAAAATAGGCCATCAGGAGCCAAAATCGTGTAACAGTCACGAGAAGGCCCAATGAACACCTTGAACACCTTGGGAGGGACCAATGTAAGTTGCGAAAACTTACAAGATTAGCAGCACGGACTTCCGTTTGAAAACAATGTAGCAATCACGAGAATGTCCCAGATACCTCAAACACCTCAGAGAGGCCATTGTAAGTTGGGGAAACTTACGTAACTTCAACGGACTCGACTTGAAAAAACGGCCAAAAATGCACTTTTTTCACACTTAATCTCAAAATAGGCCATCGAGGGCCAAAATTGTGTAACAGTCACGAGAGGGCCCGGGAGCACCTCACACCTCGAGAGCGACCAATGTAAGTTGTGGTAATTTACCGAACTAGCATGGGACTCCCGATTTGAAAACTATGTTGGAAAGGTTACTTTCGACACACTTAAGCTTAAAAATAGGACATCGAGCCAAAATCGTGTAATACCACGAGAAGGCCCAGAAACGATCAAACACCATGGGAAGGACCAATGGTTGTGGAAACTTTCTAACTAGCACGGGACTTCCCGCTTGAAATCTAAGGCAAAAAATGCATTTTTTTTCACACTTAAGCTTGAAAATTGACCATCAAGGGCCAAATTCGTAATACCACGGGAAGGCCCAAGCAACACCTCAAACACCTCGGGGGGTCCCAATGCAAGTCGTGAAAATTTACGGAACTTGCACGGGACTCCTCGTTTCAAAACTAAGTCAATAATTGTACTTTTTTCACACTTAATCTTGAAAATAGGCCATCAGGGGCCAAAATCATGTAACAGTCGCGAAAAGGCCCAATGAACACCTTGAACACCTTGGGAGGGACCAATGTAAGTTGTGAAAATTTACAGAACTAGCACGGGACTTCCGGTTTGAAAACAATGTAGCAACCACGAGAATGTCTGAGGAATACCTCAAACACCTCGGGAGAGGCCATTGTAAGTTATGGAAACTTACGGAACTTCAACGGGACTCCCGACTTGAAAACGAAGTCAAAAAATGCACTTTTTTCACACTTAATCCTGAAAATAGGCCATCGAGGGCCAAAATTGTGTAACAGTCACAAGAAGGCCCGGGGAACACCTCACACCTCGATAGCGTCCAATGTAAGTTGTGGGAACTTACCGAACTAGCATGGGACTCCCGGTTTGAAAACTTTGTCGGAAAAGTCAGTTTTTTCTCACTTGAGCTTAAAAATAGGACATCGAGCCAAAATCGTAAATACCACGAGAAGGCCCAGAAACGATCAAACACCTCGAAGGACCAATAGAAGTTGTTGAAACTTACGGAACTAGCACGGGACTTCCGGTTTGAAATCTAAGTCAAAAAATGCACTTTTTTTCACACTCAATGCTGAAAATAGACCATTAGTGGCCAAATTCGTGTAACAGTCACAAGAAGGCACAAGCAACACCTCAAACACCTCGGGGGGTCCCAATGCAAGTCGTGAAAATTTACGGAACTTGCACGGGACTCCTCGTTTCAAAACTAAGGCAATGATTGCACTTTTTTTCACACTTAATTTTGAAAATAGGCTATCAGGGGCCAAAATCGTGTAACAGTCACGAGAAGGCCCAATGAACACCTTGGGAGGGACCAATGTAAGTTGTGAAAACTTACAGAACTAGCACGGGACTTCCGGTTTGAAAACAATGTAGCAATCACGAGAATGTCCGAGTAATACCTCAAACACCTCAGGAGAGGCTATTGAAAGTTGTCGAAACTTACAGAACTTCAACGGGACTCCCGACTTGAAAATGAAGCAAAAAAATGCACTTTTTTCACACTTAATCCTGAAAATAGGCCATCGAGGGCCATAATTGTGTAACAGTCACGAGAAGGCCCGAGGAACACCTCACACCTCGAGAGCGACAAATGTGAGTTGTGGGAACTTACCTAACTAGCATGGGACTCCCCGTTTGAAAACTTTGTCGTAAAAGTCACTTTTTTCACACTTAAGCTTAAAATTAGGACATCAGGAGCCAAAATCGTGTAACAGTCACGAGAAGGCCCAAGAAACGCATCAAACACCTCGGGAAGGACCAATAGAAGTTGTGGAAACTTACGGAACTAGCACGGGACTTCCGGTTTGAAATCTAAGTAAAAAAATGCACTTTTTTTCACACTTAAATAGACCATCGGTGGCCAAATTCGTGCAACAGTCACGAGAAGGCCCAAGCAACACCTCAAACACCTCGGGGGGTCCGAATGCAAGTCGTGAAAATTTACGGAACTTGCTCGGGACTCCTCGTTTCAAAACTAAGTCAAGAATTGCACTTTTTTCACACTTAATCTTGAAAATAGGCCATCAGGGGCCAAAATCGTGTAACAGTCACGAGAAGGCCCAATGAACACCTTGAACACCTTGGGAGGGACCAATGTAAGTTGTGAAAACTTACAGTACTAGCACGGGAGTTCCGGTTTGAAAACAATGTAGCAATCACGAGAATGTTTGAGGAATACCTCAAACACCTCGGGAGAGGCCATTGTAAGTTGTGGTAACTTACAGAACTTTAACGGGACTCCTGACTTGAAAACGAAGCCAAAAAATGCACTTTTTTCACACTTAATCCTGAAAATAGGCCATCGAGGGCCAAAATTGTGTAATAATCACGAGAAGGCCCGGGAAACACCTCACACCTCGAGAGCGACCAATGTAAGTTATGGGAACTTACCGATCAAGCATGGGACTCCTGGTTTGAAAACTATGTCGGAAAAGTCACTTTTTTCACACTTGAGCTTAAAAATAGGACATCGGGAGCCAAAATCGTGTAACAGTCACGAGAAGGCCCAGGAAACGCATCAAACACCTTGGGAAGGACCAATAGAAGTTGTGGAAACTTACGGAACTAGCACGAGACTTCCGGTTTGAAATCAAAGTCAGAAAATGCACTTTTTTTCACACTTAAGCTTGAAAATAGACCATCACTGGCCAAATTCGTGCAACAGTCACGAGAAGGCCCAAGCAACACCTCAAACACCTTGGGGGGTCCCAATGCAAGTTGTGAAAATTTACGGAACTTGCACGGGACTCCTCGTTTCAAAACTAAGTAAAAAATTGCACTTTTTTCACACTTAATCTTGAAAACAGGCCATCAGGGGCCAAAATCGTGTAACAGTCACGAGAAAGCCCAATGAACACCTTGGGAGGGACCAATGTAAGTTGTGAAAACTTACAGAACTTGCACGGGACTCCCGGCTTCAAAACAATGTAGCCATCACGAGAATGTCCGAGGAATACCTCAAACACCTCAGGAGAGGCCATTGTAAGTTGTGTAAACTTACGGAACTTCAACTGGACTCCCGACTTGAAAACGAAGCCAAAAAATGCACTTTATTCACAATTTATCCAGAACATAGGCCATCGAGGGCCAAAATTGTGTAACAGTCACGAGAAGGCCCGAGAAACACCTCACCCTCGAGAGCCACTCAATGTAAGTCAGGAGCTACCGAACTAGCATGGGACTCTTGCTTGAAAACTATGTCGGAAAAGTCACTTTTTTCGCACTTAAGTTAAAAATAGGACATCGGGAGCCAAAATCGTGTAACAGTCACGAGAAGGCCCAGGAAACGCATCAAACACCTCAGGAAGGAACAATAGAAGTTGTGAAAACTTACGGAACTAGCACGGGACTTCCGGTTTGAAATCTTAGTCAAAAAATGCACTTTTTTTCACACTTAAGCTTGAAAATAGACCATCAGTGGCCAAATTCGTGTAACAGTCCCGAGAAGGACCAAGCAACACCTCAAACACCTCGAGGGGTCCCAATGCAAGTCGTGAAAATTTACGGAACTTGCACGGGACTCCTCGTTTCAAAACTAAGTAAAAAAATGCACTTTTTTCACACTTAATCTTGAAAATAGGCCATCAGGGGCCAAAATCGTGTAACAGTCACGAGAAGGCCCAATGACCACCTTGAACACCTTGGGAGGGACCAATGTAAGTTGTGAAAACTTACAGAACTAGTACGGGACTTCTGGTTTGAAAACAATGTAGCAATGACGAGAATGTCCGACGAATACCTCAAACACCTCAGGAAAGGCCATTGTAAGTTGTGGAAACTTAAGGAACTTCAACGGGACTCCCAACTTGAAAACGAAGCCAAAAAATGCTCCTTTTTCACACTTAATCTTGAAAATAGGCCATCGAGGTCCAAAATTGTGTAACAGTCACGAGAAGGCCCGGGGAACACCGAACACCTTGAGAGCGACCAATGTAAGTTATGGGAACTTACCGAACTAGCATAGGACTCCCGGTTTGAAAACCATGTCGGAAAAGTCACTTTTTTCACACTTAAGCTTAAAAATAGGACATCAAGAGCCAAAATCGTGTAACAGTCACGAGAAGGCCCAGGAAACGCATCAAACAGCTCGGGATGGACCAATAGAAGAACTGAAAACTTACGGAACTAGCACTGGACTTCTGGTTTGAAATCTAAGTCAAAAAATGCACTTTTTTTCACACTTAAGCTTGAAAATAGACCATCAGTGGCCATATTCGTGTAACAGTCACGAGAAGGCCCAAGCAACACCTCAAACAGCTCGGGGGGTCCCAATGCAAGTCGTGAAAATTTACGGAACTTGCACGGGACTCCTCGTTTCAAAACTAAGTCAAAAATTGCACTTTTTTCACACTTAATCTTGAAAATAGGTCATCAGGGGCCAAAATCGTGTAACAGTCACGAGAAGGCCCAATGAACACCTTGAACACCTTGGGAGGCACCAATCTAAGTTGTGAAAACCTATAGAACTAACACGGGAGTTCCGGTTTGAAAACATTGTAGCAATCACGAGAATGTTTGAGGAATACCTCAAACACCTCAGGAGAGGCCATTGTAAGTTGTGGAAACTTACAGAACTTCAACGGGACTCCCGACTTGAAAACAAAGCCAAAAAATGCACTTTTTTCACATTTAATCCTGAAAATAGGCCATCAAGGGCAAAAATTGTGTAACAGTCACGAGAAGGCCCGGGGAACACCTCACACCTCGAGAGCGACCAATGTAAGTTGTGGAAACTTACTGAACTAGCATGGGACTCCCGGTTTGAAAACTATGTCGGAAAAGTCAATTTTTTCACACTTGAGCTTAAAAATAGGACATTGGGAGCCAAAATCGTGTAACAGTCAGGAAAAGGCCCTGGAAGTGCATCAAACACCTCGGGGAGTACCAATAGAAGTTGTGCAAACTTACGGAACTAGCACGGGACTTCCGGCTTGAAATCTATGTCAAAAAATGCACTTTTTTTCACACTTGAGTTTGAAAATAGACCATCAGTGGCCAAATTCGTGTAACAGTCACGGGAAGGCCCAAGCAACACCTCAAACACCTCGGAGGGTCCCAATGCAAGTCGTGAAAATTTATGGAACTTGCACGGGACTCCTCGTTTCAAAACTAAGTCAAAAATTGTACTTTTTTCACGCTTAATCTTCAAAACAGGCCATCAGGGGCCAAAATCGTGTAACAGTCACGAGAAGGCCCAATGAACAACTTGGAAGGGACCAATGTAAGTTGTGAAAACTTACAGAACTAGCACGGAACTTCCGGTTTGAAAACATTGTAACAACCACGAAAATGTCTGAGGAATACCTCAAACACCTCGGGAGAGGCCATTGTAAGTTGTGGAAACTTACGGAACTTTGACGGGACTCCCGACTTAAAAACGAAGCCAAAAAATGCACTTTTTTCACACTTAATCCTGAAAATAGGCCATCGAGGGTCAAAATTGTGTAACAGTCGCAAGAAGGCCCGGGGAACACCTTACACCTCACACCTCGAGAGCGACCAATGTAAGTTGTGGGAACTTACCGAACTAGCTTGGGACTCTTGCTTATAAACTATGTCTGAAAAGTCAATTTTTTCACACTTGAACTTAAAAATAGGACATCCGAGCCAAAATCGTGTAATACCACGAGAAGGCCGAGGAAACGCATCAAACACCTCGGGAAGGACCAATAGAAGTTGTTGAAACTTACGGAACTAGCACGGGATTTCCGGTTTGAAATCTAATTCAAAAAATGCACTTTTTTTCATACTTAAGCTTGAAAATAGACCATCAGTGGCCAAATTCGTGTAACAGTCACAAGAATGCCCAAGCAACACCTCAAACACCTCGGGGGGTCCCAATGCAAGTCGTGGAAATTTACTTTAACTTGCACGGGACTCCTCGTTTCAAAACTTAGGCAATAATTGCACTTTTTTCACACTTAATCTTGAAAATAGGCCATCAGGGGCCAAAATCATGTAACAGTCACGAGAAGGCCGAATGAACACCTTGGGAGGGACCAATGTAAGTTGTGAAAACTTACAGAACTAGCACGGGACTTCCGGTTTGAAAACGATGTAGCAATCACGAGAATATCCGACGAATAACTCAAACACCTCAGGAAAGGCCATTGTAAGTTGTGGAAACTTAAGGAACTTCAACGGGACTCTCGATTTGAAAACGAAGCCAAAAAATGCTCATTTTTCACACTTAATCCTGAAAATAGGCCATCGATGGCCAAAATTGTGTAACAGTCACGAGAAGGCCCGGGGAACACCGAACACCTCGAGAGCGACCAATGTAAGTTGTGGGAACTTACCGAACTAGCATGGGACTCCCGGTTTGAAAACTATGTCGGAAAAGTCACTTTTTTCACACTTAAGCTTAAAAATAGGACATCAGGAGTCAAAATCATGTAACAGTCACGAGAAGGTCCAGGAAACGCATCAAACACCTCGCGATGGACCAATAGAAGAACTGAAAACTTACGGAACTAGCACGGGACTTCCGGTTTGAAATCTAAGTCAAAAAATGCACTTTTTTTCACACTTAAGCTTGAAAATAGACCATCAGTGGCCATATTCGTGTAACAGTCACGAGAAGGCCCAAGCAACACCTCAAAAACCTCGGGGGGTTCCAATGCAAGTCGTGAAAATTTACGGAACTTGCAGGGGACTCCTTGTTTCAAAACTATTTCAAAAATTGCGCTTTCTTCACACTTAATCTTGAAAATAGGTCATCAGGGGCCAAAATCGTGTAACAGTCACGAGAAGGCCCAATGAACACCTTGAACACCTTGGGAGGCACCAATCTAAGTTGTGAAAACCTATAGAACTAGCACGGGAGTTCCGGTTTGAAAACAATGTAGCAATCACGAGAATGTTTGAGGAATACCTCAAACACCTCAGGAGAGGCAATTGTAAGTTGTGGAAACTTACGGAACTTCAACGGGACTCCCGAGTTGAAAACGAAGCCAAAAAATGCACTTTTTTCACATTTAATCCTGAAAATAGGCCATCAAGGGCCAAAATTGTGTAACAGTCACGAGAAGGCCCGGGGAACACCTCACACCTCGAGAGCAACCAATGTAAGTTGTGGAAACTTACTGAACTAGCATGGGACTCCCGGTTTGAAAACTATGTTGGAAAAGTCAATTTTTTCACACTTGAGCTTAAAAATAGGACATTGGGAGCCAAAATCGTGTAACAGTCACGAGAAGGCCCTGGAAATGCATCAAACACCTCGGGGAGGACCAATTGAAGTTGTGGAAACTTACGGAACTAGCACGGGACTTCCGGCTTGAAATCTATGTCAAAAAATGCACTTTTTTTCACACGTGAGCTTGAAAATAGACCATCAGCGGCCAAATTCGTGTAACAGTCACGGGAAGGCCCAAGCAACACCTCAAACACCTCGGAGGGTCCCAATGCAAGTCGTGAAAATTTACTAACTTGCACGGACTCCTCGCTTCAAAACTAAGTCAAAAATTGTACTTTTTTCACGCTTAATCTTCAAAACAAGCCATCAGGCCAAAATCGTAACAATACGAGAAGGCCCAATGAACACCTTTGGAGGGGACCATGTAAGTTGTGAAAAACTTACAGAACTAGCACGGAACTTCCATTTTGAAAACATTGTAACAACCACGAGAATGTCTGAGGAATACCTCAAACACCTCGGGAGAGGCCATTGTAAGTTGTGGAAACTTACGGAACTTTGACGGGGCTCCCGACTTAAAAACGAAGCCAAAAAATGCACTTTTTTCACACTTAATCCTGAAAATAGGCCATCGAGGGTCAAAATTGTGTAACAGTCACAAGAAGGTCCGGGGAACACCTCACACCTCACACCTCGAGAGCGACCAATGTAAGTTGTGGGAACTTACCGAACTAGCTTGGGACTCTTGCTTATAAACTATGTCTGAAAAGTCAATTTTTTCACACTTGAACTTAAAAATAGGACATCGAGCCAAAATCGTGTAATACCACGAGAAGGCCGAGGAAACGATCAAACACCTCGAAGGACCAATAGAAGTTGTTGAAACTTACTAACTAGCACGGATTTCCTGGTTAGAAACCTAAGTAAAATAGTGCACTTTTTTTTTCCACACTTACGCTTGAAAATAGACCATCAGTGGCCAAATTCGTGTAACAGTCACAAGAAGGCCCAAGCAACACCTCAAACACCTCGGGGGGTCCCAATGCAAGTCGTGAAAATTTACTAACTTGCACGGACTCTCGCTTCAAAACTCACAAAAATTGCACTTTTTCACACTTAATCTTGAAAATAGGCCATCAGGCCAACATCGTAACATACCATGAGAAGGCCCAATGAACACCTTGGGAGGGACCAATGTAAGTTGTGAAAACTTACAGAATTAACACGGGACTTCTGGTTTGAAAACAATGTAGCAATCATGAGAATGTCCGAGGAATACCTGAAACACCTCAGGAGAGGCCATTGTAAGTTGTGGAAACTTACAAAACTTCAACGGGACTCCCGACTTGAAAACGAAGCCAAAAAATGTACTTTTTTCACACTTAATCCTGAAAATAAGTCATCGACGGTCAAAATTGGGTAACCGTCACGAGAGGGCCCGGGGAGCACCTCACACCTCGAGAGCGACCAATGTAAGTTGTGGGAACTTACCGAACTAGCATGAGACTCCCGGTTTGAAAACTATGTCTAAAAGTTAATTTTTTCACACTTAAGCTTAAAAATAGGACATCGAGCCAAAATCGTAATACCACGAGAAGGCCCAGAAACGATGAAACACCTCGAAGGACCAATAGAAGTTGGAAACTTACTTAACTAGCAATGGACTTCCTTTGAAATCTATGTCAAAAATGCACTTTTTTTCACACTTAAATAGACCATCAAGGCCAAATTCGTGTACACACAAGAAGGCCCAAGCAACACCTCAAACACTCTGGGGTCCCAATGCAAGCCGTGAAAATTTACGGAACTTGCTCGGGACTCCTCGTTTCCAAACTTAGTCAAAAATTGCACTTTTTTAACACTTAATCTTGAAAATAGGCCATCAAGGGCCAAAATCGTGTAACAGTCACGAGAAGGGCTAATGAACACCTTGGGAAGGACCAATGTAAGTTGTGAAAACTTACAGAACTAGCACGGGCTTCCGGTTTGAAAACAATGTAGCAATCACGAGAATGTACGAGGAATACCTCAAACACCTCAGGAGAGGCCATTGTAATTTGTCGAAACTTACAGAACTTCAACAGGACTCCCGACTTGAAAACGAAGCAAAAAATACACTTTTTTCACACTTAATCCTGAAAATAGGCCATCGAGGGCCAAAATTGTGTAACAGTCACGAGAGGGCCCGGGAAGCACCTCACACCTCGAGAGCTACCATTGTAAGTTGTGGGAACTTACCGAACTAGCATGAGACTCTTGCTTGAAAACTATGTCTGAAAAGTTACTTTTTCACACTTAAGCTTAAAAATAGGACATCGAGCCAAAATCGTAATACGAGAAGGCCCAGAAACGATGAAACACCTCGAAGGACCAATAGAAGTTGTGGAAACTTTCTAACTAGCACGGACTTCCTTTGAAATCTAAGTCAAAAATGCATTTTTTTCACACTTAAGCTTGAAAATAGACCATCAAGGGCCAAATTCGTAATACACAAGAAGGCCCAAGCAACACCTCAAACACCTTGGGGTCCCAATGCAAGTCGTGAAAATTTACTTTAACTTGCACGGACTCCTCGTTTCAAAACTTAGGCAATAATTGCACTTTTTTCACACTTAATATTGAAAATAGGCCATCAGCGGCCAAAATCGTGTAACAGTCACGAGAAGGCCCAATGAACACCTTGGGAGGGACCAATGTAAGTTGTGAAAACTTACAGAACTAGCACGGGACTTCCTGTTTGAAAACAATGTAGCAATCACGAGAATGTCCGAGGAATACCTCAAACACCTCAGGGGAGGCCAGTGTAATTTGTCGAAACTTACATAACTTCAACAGACTCGACTTGAAAACGGCAAAAAATGCACTTTTTTCACACTTAATCTCAAAATAGGCCATCGAGGGCCAAATTGTGTAATACCACGAGAGGGCCCGAGGAACACCTCACACCTCGAGAGCTACCAATGTGATTTGTGGGCACTTACCGAAGTAGCATGGGACTCTGCTTGAAAACTATGTCGAAAAGTTACTTTTTTCACACTTAAGCTTAAAATAGGACATCGAGCCAAAATCGTGTAATAGCCACGAGAAGGCCCAGAAACGATCAAACACCTCGAAGGACCAATAGAAGTTGTGGAAACTTACTTAACTAGCACGGACTTCCTATTGAAATCTAAGTCAAAAATGCACTTTTTTTCACACTTAAGCTTGAAAATAGACCATCAAGGCCAAATTCAGCAACAACACGGAAGGCCCAAGCAACACCTCAAACACCCTGGGGTCCCAATGCAAGTCGTGAAAATTTACTAACTTGCTCGGACTCCTCGCTTCAAAACTAAGTCAATAATTGCACTTTTTCACACTTAATATTGAAAATAGGCCATCAGCGGCCAAAATCGTGTAACAGTCACGAGAAGGCCCAATGAACACCTGGAACACCTTGGGAGGGACCAATGTAAGTTGTGAAAACTTACAGAACTAGCACGGGACTTCCAGTTTGAAAACAATGTAGCAATCACGAGAATGTCTGAGGAATACCTCAAACACCTCAGGAGAGGCCATTGTATGTTGTGGAAACTTACGGAACTTCAGCGGGACTCCCGACTTGAAAACGACGCCAAAAAATGCACTTTTTTCACACTTAATCCTGAAAATAGGCCATCGAGGGCCAAAGTTGTGTAACAGTCACGAGAAGGCCCGGAACACCTCACACCTCGAGAGCGCACCAATGTAAGTTGGGAACTTACCGAACTAGCATGGGACTCCGGTTTGAAAACTATGTCTGAAAAGTCACTTTTTTCACACTTAAGCTTAAAAATAGGACATCGAGCCAAAATCGTGTAATAGTCACGAGAAGGCCCAGAAACGATCAAACACCTTGAAGGACCAATAGAAGTTGTGGAAACTTTCTAACTAGCACGGACTTCCTGCTTGAAATCTAAGTCAAAAATGCACTTTTTTTTCACACTTAAGCTTGAAAATAGACCATCACAGGCAAATTCAGATAACAAATATGGAAGGCCCAAGCAACACCTCAAACACTTTGGGGTCCCAATGCAAGTCGTGAAAATTTACTAACTTGCACGGACTCCTCGCTTCAAAACTAAGTCAAAAATTGCATTTTTTTCACACTTAATCTTGAAAATAGGCCATCAGCTGCCAAAATCGTATTACAGTCACGAGAAGGCCCAATGAACACCTTGGCAGGGACCAATGTAAGGTGTGAAAACTTACCGAAATAGCACGGACTTCCGCTTGAAAACAATGTAGCAATCACGAGAATGTCCGAGGAATACCTCAAACACCTCAGAGAGGCCATTGTAAGTTGTGTAAACTTACGTAACTTCAACTGACTCGACTTGAAAACGGCCAAAAAATGCACTTTTTTCACACTTAATCCTTAAAATAGGCCATCGAGGGCCATAATTGTGTAACAGTCACGAGAAGGCCCGGGGAACACCTCACACCTCGAGAGCGACCAATGTGAGTTGTGGGAACTTACCTAACTGGCATGGGACTCTGCTTGAAAACTATGTCTTAAAAGTCACTTTTTTCACACTTAAGCTTAAAATAGGACATCGAGCCAAAATCGTGTAATACCACGAGAAGGCCCAGAAACGATCAAACACCTCGAAGGACCAATAGAAGTTGTGGAAACTTACTAACTAGCACAAGACTTCCTTTGAAATCTAAGTCAAAAATGCACTTTTTTTCACACTTAAGCTTGAAAATAGACCATCAAGGCCAAATTCGTGCAACAAATACGAGAAGGCCCAAGCAACACCTCAAACACCTCGGGGTCCCAATGCAAGTCGTGAAAATTTACTTAACTTGCACGGACTCCTCGCTTTCAAAACTAAGTCAAGAATTGCACTTTTTTCACACTTAATCTTGAAAATAGGCCATCAGGCCAAAATCGTGTAATACCACGAGAAGGCCCAATGACCACCTTGAACACCTTGAGGGACCAATGTAAGTTGTGAAAACTTACGTAACTAGTACGGACTTCCGGTTTGAAAACAATGTAGCAATGACGAGAATGTCCGAGTAATACCTCAAACACCTCAGAAAGGCCATTGTAAGTCAGGAAACGTATGAACTTCAACGGACTCCCAACTTGAAAACGGCCAAAAATGCCCTTTTTCAAACTTAATCTCAAAATAGGCCATCGAGGTCCAAAATTGTGTAACAGTCACGAGAAGGCCCGGGGAACACCGAACACCTCGAGAGCGACCAATGTAAGTTGTGGGAACTTACCGAACTAGCATGGGACTCTTGCTTGAAAACTATGTCGAAAAGTCACTTTTTTCACACTTAAGCTTAAAAATAGGACATCAAGAGCCAAAATCGTGTAATACCACGAAGGCCCAGAAACGCATCAAACACCCTGGATGGACCAATAGAAGAACCGAAACTTACTAACTAGCAATCGACTTCGTTTGAAATCTAAGTCAAAAAATGCACTTTTTTTCACACTTAAGCTTGAAAATAGACCATCAAGGGCCATATTCGTGTAATACCACGAGAAGGCCCAAGCAACACCTCAAACAATGGGGGTCCCAATGCAAGTCGTGAAAATTTACTTTAACTTGCACGGACTCCTCATTTCAAAACTAAGTCAAAATTGCACTTTTTTCACACTTAATCTTGAAAATAGGTCATCAGGCCAAAATCGTAACAACCACAAGAAGGCCCAATGAACACCTTGAACACCTTGGGAGGCACCAATCTAAGTTGTGAAAACCTATAGAACTAGCACGGAGTTCCGCTTGAAAACAATGTAGCATCACGAGAATGTTTGAGGAATACCTCAAACACCTCAGAGAGGCCATTGTAAGTTGTGGTAACTTACGTAACTTTAACGGACTCGACTTGAAAACGGCCAAAAATGCACTTTTTTCACACTTAATCTCAAAATAGGCCATCGAGGGCCAAAATTGTGTAATAGTCACGAGAAGGCCCGGAAACACCTCACACCTCGAGAGCGACCAATGTAAGTTGGGGAACTTACCGATCAAGCATGGGACTCCGGTTTGAAAACTATGTCGAAAAGTCACTTTTTTCACACTTGAGCTTAAAAATAAGACATCGGGAGCCAAAATCGTGGTAATACCACGAGAAGGCCCAGAAACGATCAAACACCTCGAAGGACCAATAGAAGTTGTGGAAACTTACTAACTAGCACGGACTTCCTATTGAAATCAAAGTCGAAAATGCACTTTTTTTCACACTTAAGCTTGAAAATAGACCATCAAGGCCAAATTCGGCAACAAATACCGAGAAGGCCCAAGCAAGACCTCAAACACTGGGGGTCCCAATGCAAGTTGTGAAAATTTACTAACTTGCACGGACTCTCGCTTCAAAACTAAGTAAAAATTGCACTTTTTTCACACTTAATCTTGAAAACAGCCATCAGGCCAAAATCGTGTAATACCACGAGAAGGCCCAATGAACACCTAGGAGGGACCAATGTAAGTTGTGAAAACTTACAGAATCGCACGGACTCCGCTTTAAAACAATGTAGCTATCACGAGAATGTCCGAGGAATACCTCAAACACCTCAGAGAGGCCATTGTAAGTTGTGTAAACTTACTAACTTCAACCGACTCGACTTGAAAACGGCCAAAAATGCACTTCATTCACACTTTATCTGCAACATAGGCCATCGAGGGCCAAAATTGTGTAATACCACGAGAAGGCCCGGAAACACCTCACCCATCGAGAGCGCACCAATGTAAGTTGTGGAGCTACCGAACTAGCATGGGACTCCTGCTTGAAAACTATGCCTCGAAAAAGTCACTTTTTTCGCACTTAAGTTAAAAATAGGACATCGAGCCAAAATCGTAATACCACGAGAAGGCCCAGAAACGATCAAACACCTCGAAGGAACAATAGAAGTTGTGGAAACTTACTAACTAGCACGGACTTCCTTTGAAATCTTAGTCAAAAATGCACTTTTTTTCACACTTAAGCTTGAAAATAGACCATCAAGCCAAATTCGTGTAACAAATACCACGAGAAGGACCAAGCAACACCTCAAACACTCGAGGTCCCAATGCAAGTCGTGAAAATTTACTAACTTGCACGGACTCTCTTTCAAAACTAAGTAAAAAATGCACTTTTTTCACACTTAATCTTGAAAATAGGCCATCAGGCCAAAATCGTAATACCACGAGAAGGCCCAATGACCACCTTGAACACCTTGGGAGGGACCAATGTAAGTTGTGTAAACTTACAGAACTAGTACGGGACTTCCGGTTTGAAAACCATGTAGCAATGACCTGAATGTCCGACGAATGCCTCAAACACCTCAGGAAAGGCCATTGTAAGTTGTGGAAACTTAAGGAACTTCAACGGGACTCCCAACTTGAAAACGAAGCCAAAAAATGCGCCTTTTTCACACTTAATCCTGAAAATAGGCCATCGAGGTCCAAAATTGTGTAACAGTCACGAGAAGGCCCGGGGAACACCGAACACCGAACACCTCGAGAGCGACCAATGTAAGTTGTGGAAACTTACCGAACTAGCATGGGACTCCTGCTTGAACACCATGTCGGAAAAGTCACTTTTTTCACACTTAAGCTTAAAAATAGGACATCAAGAGCCAAAATCGTAATACCACGAGAAGGCCCAGAAACGATCAAACACCCTCGATGGACCAATAGAAGAACTGAAAACTTACTAACTAGCAATCGACTTCGGGTTTGAAATCTAAGTCAAAAATGCACTTTTTTTCACACTTAAGCTTGAAAATAGACCATCAAGGGCCATATTCGTGTAATACCACGAGAAGGCCCAAGCAACACCTCAAACAATGGGGGTCCCAATGCAAGTCGTGAAAATTTACTTAACTTGCACGGACTCCTCGCTTCAAAACTAAGTCAAAATTGCACTTTTTTCACACTTAATCTTGAAAATAGGTCATCAGGCCAAAATCGTAATACCACGAGAAGGCCCAATGAACACCTTGAACACCTTGGGAGGCACCAATCTAAGTCAGAAAACATATAGAACAAGCACGGGAGTTCCGGATAGAAAACAATGTAGCAATCACGAGAATGTTTGAGGAATACATCAAACACCTCAGGAGAGGCCATTGTAAGTTGTGGAAACTTACAGAACTTCAACGGGACTCCCGACTTGAAAACGAGGCAAAAAATGCACTTTTTTCACATTTAATCCTCAAAATAGGCCATCAAGGGCCAAAATTGTGTAATACCACGAGAAGGCCCGGAACACCTCACACCTCGAGAGCCACCAATGTAAGTTGTGGAAACCATCGAACTAGCATGGGACTCTGCTTGAAAACTATGTCTAAAAGTCAATTTTTTCACACTTGAGCTTAAAAATAGGACATTGGTAGCCAAAATCGTGTAATACCAGAGAAGGCCCCGAAATGCATCAAACACCCTGGGAGTACCAATAGAAGTTGTGCACACTTACTAACTAGCACGGACTTCCTATTGAAATTTATGTCAAAAATGCACTTTTTTTCACACTTGAGTTTGAAAATAGACCATCAAGGCCAAATTGTGTAACATACCACGGAAGGCCCAAGCAACACCTCAAACACTCGGAGGGTCCCAATGCAAGTCGTGAAAATTTATGGAACTTGCACGGGACTCCTCGTTTCAAAACTAAGTCAAAAATTGTACTTTTTTCACGCTTAATCTTCAAAACAGGCCATCAGGGGCCAAAATCGTGTAACAGTCACGAGAAGGCCCAATGAACAACTTGAAAGGGACTAATGTAAGTTGTGAAAACTTACAGAACTAGCACGGAACTTCCGGTTTGAAAACATTGTAACAACCACGAGAATGTCTGAGGAATACCTCAAACACCTCGGGAGAGGCCATTGTAAGTTGTGGAAACTTACGGAACTTTGACGGGACTCCCGACTTAAAAACGAAGCCAAAAAATGCACTTTTTTCACACTTAATCCTGAAAATAGGCCATCGAGGGTCAAAATTGTGTAACAGTCGCAAGAAGGCCCGGGGAACACCTTACACCTCACACCTCGAGAGCGACCAATGTAAGTTGTGGGAACTTACCGAACTAGCTTGGGACTCTTGCTTATAAACTATGTCGAAAAGTCAATTTTTTCACACTTGAACTTAAAAATAGGACATCCTGAGCCAAAATCGTAATACCACGAGAAGGCCGAGGAAACGATCAAACACCCTGAAGGACCAATAGAAGTTGTTGAAACTTACTTAACTAGCACGGATTTCCTATTGAAATCTAATTCAAAAAATGCATTTTTTTTTCACACTTAAGCTTTAAAATAGACCATCAGTGGCCAAATTCGTAATACCACAAGAATGCCCAAGCAACACCTCAAACACTTCTGGGGTCCCAATGCAAGTCGTGAAAATTTACTTAACTTGCACGGACTCCTCGCTTCAAAACTAAGTCAAAATTGCACTTTTTTCACACTTAATCTTGAAAATAGGCCATCAGGCCAACATCGTGGTAACACTATGAGAAGGCCCAATGAACACCTTGGGAGGGACCAATGTAAGTTGTGAAAACTTACAGAACTAGCACGGGACTTCCGGTTTGAAAACAATGTAGCAATCACGAGAATGTCCGAGGAATACCTCAAACACCTTAGGAGAGGCCATTGTAAGTTGTGGAAACTTACAAAACTTCAACGGGACTCCCGACTTGAAAACGAAGCCAAAAAATGCACTTTTTTCACACTTAATCCTGAAAATAGGCCGTCGAGGGCCAAAATTGTGTAACCGTCACGAGAGGGCCCGGGGAGCACCTCACACCTCGAGAGCGACCAATGTAAGTTGTGGGAACTTACCGAACTAGCATGAGACTCCCGGTTTGAAAACTATGTCGGAAAAGTTACTTTCGACACACTTAAGCTTAAAATTAGGACATCGGGAGCCAAAATCGTAATACCACGAGAAGGCCCAGGAAACGCATGAAACACCTCGGGAAGGACCAATAGAAGTTGTGGAAACTTACGGAACTAGCAAGGGACTTCCGGTTTGAAATCTATGTCAAAAAATGCACTTTTTTTCTCACTTAAATAGACCATCGGTGGCCAAATTCGTGCAACAGTCATGAGAAGGCCCAAGCAACACCTCAAACACCTCGGGGGGTTCCAATGCAAGCCGTGAAAATTTACGGAACTTGCTCGGGACTCCTCGTTTCAAAACTTAGTCAAAAATTGCACTTTTTTAACACTTAATCTTGAAAATAGGCCATCAAGGGCCAAAATCGTGTAACAGTCACGGGAAGGGCTAATGAACAGCTTGGGAAGGACCAATGTAAGTTGTGAAAACTTACAAAACTAGCACGGGACTTCCGGTTTGAAAACAATGTAGCAATCACGAGAATGTCCGAGGAATACCTCAAACACCTCAGGAGAGGCCATTGTAATTTGTCGAAACTTACAGAACTTCAACGGGACTCCCGACTTGAAAACTAAGCCAAAAAATGCACTTTTTTCACACTTAATCCTTAAAATAGGCCATCGAGGGCCATAATTGTGTAACAGTCACGAGAAGGCCCGGGGAACACCTCACACCTCGAGAGCGACCAATGTGAGTTGTGGGAACTTACCTAACTGGCATGGGACTCCCCGTTTGAAAACTTTGTCGGAAAAGTCACTTTTTTCACACTTAAGCTTAAAATTAGGACATCGGGAGCCAAAATCGTAATACCACGAGAAGGCCCAAGAAACGCATCAAACACCTCGGGAAGGACCAATAGAAGTTGTGGAAACTTACGGAACTAGCACGGGACTTCCGGTTTGAAATCTAAGTCAAAAAATGCACTTTTTTTCACACTTAAATAGACCATCGGTGGCCAAATTCGTGCAATAGTCCCGAGAAGGCCCAAGCAACACCTCAAACACTTCGGGGGGTCCCAATGCAAGTCGTGAAAATTTACTTTAACTTGCTCGACTCCTCGCCTCAAAACTAAGTCAAGAATTGCACTTTTTTCACACTTAATCTTGAAAATAGGCTATCAGGCCAAAATCGTAATACCACGAGAAGGCCCAATGAACACCTTGAACACCTTGGGAGGGACCAATGTAAGTTGTGAAAACTTACAGTACTAGCACGGGACTTCCGGTTTGAAAACAATGTAGCAATCACGAGAATGTCCGAGGATACCTCAAACACCTCAGGAGAGGCCATTGTAAGTTGTGGAAACTTACAGAACTTCAACAGGACTCCTGACTTGAAAACGAAGCCAAAAAATGCACTTTTTTCACACTTAATCCTGAAAATAGGCCATCGAGGGCCAAAATTGTGTAACAGTCACGAGAGGGCCCGGGGAGCACCTCACACCTCGAGAGCGACCAATATAAGTTGTGGGAACTTACCGAACTAGCATGGGACTCCCGGTTTGAAAACTATGTCGGAAAGGCCCGAGGAACACCTCACACCTCGAGAGAGAAAAGAGATGAGAGAAGAGATACATGAGTGAGACACCGAGAGAGAGAGAGTCAGATAGACAAACGGACAGAGAGAGAAGAGTGATGAGTGAGAGAGAGAGAAAGAGAAGAGAGAAAGGAAGATGAAAAAATAGATGAAAAGATATAGACAGAGAGAGAGAGAGACAGAGAGAGATGAGCGAGATAACGAGAGAGATAAAGAGAAGAGAGAGAGAAGAGAGACAGAGAGAGAAGAGAGATAGCGAGAGAGATAAAGAGAAGAGAGACAGAGAGAGAAGAGAGATAAAGAGAAGAAAGATGGACGAGAGACACAGAGAGAGAGAGAGAGAGAGAGACAAAGAAGAGTGATGAGTGAGAGAGAAAGAGAAGAGAGACAGAGACAGACAGAGAAAGAAGAGTGATGAGCGAGAGAGAGAGATAAAAGAGACAGAGACACATAGAGAAAGAGAGAGACAGACAGACAGAGAAGAGTTATGAGTGAGAGAGAGAGAGAGAAAAGAGAGAGAGAGATAGAAAGATGAAAAAATGTGTGAAAAGAGAAATGTTCAAAAGAGTAAGACGACGTCTTTTTTATTTTTTTATTTTTTTTTTTTGTAACAGAAAAATACAGTTGCATTTATTTAAACCATTTTATGACTATGTATGTATGAAGCCGTCTCAAAGCCACAATATAAATATCTATATTTTTTAATTTTTAATTTTTTTTGCGACGGTACGTATTACAATCGCAAAAAACTCTTCCGTTTTCTTTTTTTTTTGCGACTACAGCTGGTACCTTTTTTTATTTTGCTACGTTAATTTTGCCGTCAAGAATACTTTTTTTTGCGACGGCAAGTTGTGCCCTCTCAAAAAGTCAAATTTTTTGAGACGGCAAGTAGTGCCGTCGCAAAAAGTCACATTTTTTGCGACGGCAAGTTGTGTCGCCACAAAAGTTCCGCCTCATAAGCCCACTTTTCTTGTAGTGATACCATCCAAAGGTTGTCTTGGGGATCCTTCGGTACTTGTGGGAGAAGGAGACAATGGAGGACACTCACTTTCTTATGCCCCATATGTGCGGTGAGAAGGATATCCATGTGTTTGGAATCTTTGATGGTCATCGAGGTGGCCATAAATTAAGAGCTACTTATTTTCATCCTATTGGTGTATTTGGTACCAAACTCAAGCAACAGTGGATTTTAATGAGAACTAAAGCTCATGTGGGTGATCACAATATTAATTAATAAACAATTGCTTGGGCATCACTTGAAGTGTTTCTTAATGAAACCAGAATGACATAATGAGCATTACGAAGCCCAACTATTACAAAATAGAATTATTTTGGAAATTAGTTTTAAGAAATAAATGTTTAAATTCTTGAAGAATTCCTTTTTTTTTTCTTTTTTTTTATAATTCTTTTTGGTTGTTTCCAAACATAGCCTATGTGTCGTGCATTAGTTGCTCTAGATTACAATAAAAATGGCAAGATCAATGCAAAGTGCAGCAATTGCCGAGTTTTCTCGAGCTCTACCAGGATTTTTGCAAAGTCTTGGTTCCAAAAAAAGGTTTCTTCCATTCTATTATTTTTGTGGGCTCTTTACATTCTATAATCTATATATGAATCTATTTAATAAGAAGTACATATTTTTATTTTGTATTTGATAACAATGCAGTCCGTCCGATGCATTACTAGAAGCATTTGTCAAGACAGATGTTGCATTCAGGAATGAATTGGATTCCCATCGTAAATCTAAGGGAGTTATTCAGAAAGACTGGCATCCTGGTTGCACAGCCATTGTGGCTCTTATAGTCGTAAACAAGCTTTTTGTTGCTAATGCTGGCGATTGCAGGGCAATGCTATGCCGAAGCTGGCAAGGTGCTTATGCTCTAAGTAAGGTGAGATCGACTTGATTTATCAACTAAATGACTAGTTGAAACATTCTATTAGAATAAAACATGGACCTTTTTAACTTATTTTATTAAAAATTGTCTCCTTTGCTTACCCAAATGGGTTAAATTGTTCTCCAACTAATTCAACTTGATGTTGTAGGATCATGTTGCAAGTTGTCCCGAGGAGAGAGAACGATATCAGTGAAGGGGACAGTCAAATGGCAAGTTGACACGTGAGGGTTGGGCCCTGCTTCCGTGTTTTCTTCTTATCCTTTGCTTAACGATATTCTAGAAAAATGTGCGACTATTGTCTTCTAATATGGTTGTCTATTGTGAGTAAGTATATAATATAAACTTATTTGTTTCACAAATTCTTTTTGCACCAAGTGTTAAGACACATGGACCACCACTACAACCCATATCTAGGATATCTTGAGCATTATGATTACCAAAAATACTTGTGATCACTAAAACATGAGAGAAAATATAAAAGGTAAGGAGTTGGTCCTCGATCCTACTCCAACTTCTCGAGCGAGCGAGGAGGCTCCTTGTGTCCGTGATCGGCCGGTAGTTGTATGGAGGGTTCATCATTGTCACCATGAAGAGGAACATTATGCAAGTTGGACTGAAAGCATTCGATGTGGTTGTTGACGGGTTGATCGCAAGAAGATGTGGGTCACGAAAAAGGGTAGATCTCTGCAAAGATCCCTGATGTTGGGGTTTGAAGTTCCTTTGTTGGCTCAAAAGAAGCTTCTAATTCTCAAGAGAGGTCTTTTGGGCGCCTCAACCTCTCAGAGGGCTTAATAGGCTTTTGGAGGTCTAGAGACTGGTGAATAGGAGTGGTTGCTCCTTGAGGTTAGGATCTTTGGGGCAAATCATGGCAAAGTTGCCACACCCCAATTTCATATTAGAAATCTAAGGCATGATGGTTAAGGGTTTAAGGCTAGTTAAGATTATTAAGTTAAAATAGTGAGATCTTCTATTGTAAGTTCATATTAGATTATTCACCCAAAAAAAAAAAGTTCATATTACATGTGGACTGATTCAAAAGAGTAGGGTGATTGATGTATGTTTTAAAGCCTAATTCAAAGGTTCGAGGGTTCAACAACAAAAATGGAAATGAATAACAAAGCAAATGATTTAGATTTCAATAACAAGACTTGCTTCATATGTGTGTGTTTATAATCCTAGTGTATAAAAGTAGCACACACCGAACTCTCTTTCCTCCCTACTCAAATCCCATTACATTACACAAAAGAAATAGTACAGGTACAACTTTCAGGTATATACATTACACTTTACAATCACCACAACAGTTCAATAAAAAATAGGGTAAATTACATTAAACCCCCCTCAACTATGACCTATTTTTGAGTTGCCCCCTTAATGTTTTAAAGGCAACACTTACCCCCCTTGAAGTATATGAATTGCAAAAGTCATTAACCCTGTTAACAGAAATTATTGAGTTACCCTTTTACCCTTCAATTGTATTGCTACCAGACTACCATTATCTTCTTCAACCACTACCTAATTTCTTCCAAACCCTTAATTCCACAAAGGTTCCACAATTCCCATTAACAAACACAACAAATTCATTTAACAAAGGGAGTAAAGTCACCATCGTGAATCACCACAACAATTTGTAAGTTCTTTGGAATTCGTGTTTTGTTTGGAGGCGTGGCGAGTCGTTTCGGCATAGTTTGCCTTTGAGCCTTTGCGTTTTGGCGATTTTGGAACCTCGGCCGACCTCCATCTTCACCCGGCATGTTCTTAGAGATGTTACCTTTGGGCGAAGTGTATCGCCGGTGTGATGTTTGTGCTTGTAATCTTTGTCCTTGGCGGGTATGGCCTAAGCCGAGATGTGGTACACCCAGGCCAAGGTGTGGCACAGCTTAGTCAAGTGTCGTCCTCCTAACCTTTGTCTTTGTTGACTGTTGCGAAGTCTTGTCTTTGGCGAGGTCATTCTAGCTTCGTGCTTAGCATAGCGTGTTGTGTGCTTTGTCGAGACTTGTCTTGTCTAGCGATCACCTTTCTGCTGCACCAATCCGGTGATGCCACGTGTCCGAAAGTGAAGGCTATGATGACGAGGTGCCTATAATACATCATTGTGTAACTTTTGATTATGATTTGGTCTCAATCCTTGTCTTGTTTAGAGAGAGAAGCTCTAGAACTTGGGTTAGAATTTTAGTGTGAGAGTTGAGCTCAGAGCTTGATCGTGGAAGATCGAACCGTTGGATTTCGGTTTTGAGGTTAGATTCTTGTTCTACATCGATTGTTCTTATTGATCATCTAGATGCATTGCATGATTGGATCTGTTTTGCATGTCATGCATTGATTTGAACTTGGTTTTGAAAGAAAAATGTTGTTCTTGTGTTCTTAAAGGAGAACCTTGTTTTGATCAAAGTTTGGAACAAGAATCATGTTTTGTGTTTGTTCTTGCATAATTTTCTCGAATGAGTACCTAGTCCACGTTTTTGAACTCTAAGCTTGAAAACCCAGTTTCGTATATGTGAGTTGGATTTCAAAGATGCATGATCTTGTTCTTCGTGCCCTTTGAAAGGAAACTCAGGTTTTCTAACTTTGCCTTGTTTTGGCTTTCGAGTCCACACCTCGGCGGGAGGTGTAGGACCTCGGCTAGACAGATGGTACCAGTGCACTTCCTGTGATGGGAAATAATGTTTTGATTCCTTGCATGTATGTGAAGCTTCGTTTTGAGAGTATGGTTTGCTATGTGATTGTAGGACTTTGATCTTTGCTTGAGCCTACACGAAGGAGGTGAGTGGTGCTTTTAATAAAGCTATGTTATAAAGCTTTTGATAAATCTTGCTTGTTTCGCTTTGGTAAAAGTAATTGCTAAGCATGAATGATTAGCCTATTTTGATGTTTTGTATATGGGCTTGTTTTGATGGTATTCTTGAAAGTCCCCTGTGCTGGAGGACTCTAAACTTTAGCAGCACTAGAGGAAAGGTAAGTATGAACTTCGTCTTGATGATGTCCTTGTAATGAGTTGAGCTTTGTTTCGGTTTCTTTGGAAAGTCCCTTGTGCTGGAGGACTCTAAACTTTTTGAGACCATCTTGTTAAAAGGATACGGTCCTTTCTTTGGAAAGTCCCTTACCTTTGGAGGACTCTAAACTTTCGCGATACATCTTGTTAAAAGGATCGGTCCTTTCTTTGGAAAGTCCCTTGTCTTTGGAGGACTCTAAACTTTCGATACATCTTGTTAAAAAGGATACGGTCCTATCTTGCTAAGATAAATGTTAAAAGCGAGACTCAGCCTAAGTAACACAAGTCCCTTGTGCTAGAGGACTTTAAACTTTGTAGCACCACTTGGTGAAAAAGGGCTACGGGCCTAAGTCACAAACTTCGGTGAAAAAGGGCTACGGGCCTAAGTCATATAAGCTTGATATGTTTTGTCTTGAAGATTACCTCGGCTACTACTTGTGCTATCTCGGCAAATGTTTTGACTTGTAAGACTTGTTGGATGAATACGGTTCATCACTTGATTCGATACAACTTGATTTGTCTTGTTTTGGAAGGAACCTCGGCTACTACTTGTTTAATCTTTGTATTGCTTTGCAGTAGGATTTGTGAGATGAATACGGTTCATCTCTTGTTGCAGTGCAACTTGATATTCTTAAGCTTGGCGGGAACCTCGGCTATTGTTTGAATGGTTTTGATATGCTTTGTTTTGGCGGACTCGGCTATTATTCATGCAAACCTTTATTTCTAGTACCATTCATTGAGTTTCCAAGCTCACCTCTCTATATATATGTAGGTGATGGCGGGGCGGCGGCGCCTAGAAGTATTTATGCACTTGTTTTGGGATTTTTGTTATGCGACTTGACTTGCTTACATGGTGTTTTGTGATTACCTCGGCATATGTGTTACTTCGCGATTCTTGAAAATCATGCTTCTTTGCTCGTAACATTTGTATTTGTATATAAATTTGAAAGCCTTTTGATCGAGGATGTAACTTGTATTTGTTTTGTTATCTGTAGGTGCGATTACATTATGTATGCATTTACATTTGATCTATGCGACTCTCAAGGACCATTTGTATTTAGTTTATTAAACTTCGCATATGTGAGCCCCTATGATTACTCGATGTGTGTGAAATTTTGTAAGCGGCCTTTGGTAATTACGGATTCTTGGCCATCTCGACACCGACCTACTAGAGGCGGGTTGGGGTCGTGTGAGTGGTATCGAGCACAAGTTCCTCATAGTGCGTTGATTCACACTCGAGTCCTAAAAGCATAGGTTCCATTTAGAAAGATGCTAGGGTTGCATCATATTGCTTGCTATTTGAACAAGGTGTGCATTGTCTTGACTTGTAATTGTTACTTACTGCGGAGTTATTTGTTTACTTGCTTTAAAGTCACACTTTGTATACTCATAGTATCATGAGGAGAGGTAGACCTCCACTTGCGAGATCGGTCTGAAGGCAGTTGGACGAGAATGGAAAGATTAATGGAAGGATTGACCCGTGAGTTAAGGCAAATAAAAGGCAAGATGCGCTAGTACTACATCGACCCGGTAGAAGCGGGGCGAATGGCGAAATGTAGTCCTCCTCCACCTCCCCGATTGCCACAAGTCGCTCCACAGCCGACCTTATATGGAGATGGCACAATAGCTTTGATCGGGGAGTTCAAGAAGATGAGACCACCAAGGTTTTACGGAGGTATTGAGCCAATGAAGGCGAGGCATGGGTTTTGGAAATGGAAGCTGTTTGAGATTTTCCCGGCACCGATGTTGAAGGTGACTTTTGCATTCACCACAGACGGCGATGCTCGGAGATGGTGGATGATGACGGAGAAACTAACCTGGTTTAACACAGGCAAGGTTTTGGAACTATTTTACAAGAAGCATTTTCCTCGGCGTTGAATCGCAAGGCTACAATTTCGAACTTTGGCCTTAAAGCGATCGAGCGATGGCGGAATATGATCGCTTTTCTTGAATTGGTAAGGTTTGTACCTCACATGATCAATGATGAATACATGAAGGCTAGGAAGTTTGAAAGTGGGCTTCGCGGACGATTCAAGACGGGTTAGCTTTGCTCGATATCTTGACCTATCTTAGAAGTCTTTGAACAAAGCCGTTTTGGCCGAAACCAACTTGAACAGGTACCAGAACTCGGGAGAGAATCAGCGGAAGAGACAGAACCATGACAATCACCGAACACAGTTGAACACCAATAAGAAGATGAACAAGGGCAGTGCTGGTTATCCGAAGCAGGAAGGCAATACTAAGCCGACATGTTCAGATTGTGGGAAGCAACATTTTGGGGTTTGTCGTCGGACATCTGGTGCTTGCTATGAATGTGGAGAAGTGGGTCATTTTGTGAGAGATTGTCCTAAGACAAAGTGAAACCGACAAGAAAGGTGAGAATACCTCAGTGCGGTTCAAAAGAATAATCTTTGAGAAAGGGACGGATGAGGCGAGGCGAGTATTTGCACTAGTGCGGGGATACTCGAGAATCTTTGAGGCAGTGGTGTCAGGTATACTTCTAATTTGCTCCCGAAATGCTTATGTGTTAGTTGATTAAGACTCTCGCTCGTTTGTTTCTACTAAGTTTGCGAGAAGATTAATAGGAAATTAGAATCTCTTGATTATGTGCTATCTGTGTCTACTCGCAGGAGATCCATGATTGTTGCATCCATTTATAGAGCATGTGTTGTCGTCATTGAGCATGTTGAGCGCTAGTTGATTTAATGCCCTTGAATATAGATCAATTCGATGTTATATTGGGAATGGATTGGTTAGTAGCAAACCACGCACTCATTGATTGTGTTTGAAGAGTGTCACATTGAAACCCCCAAACCTAGCGAAGTTATTTTTCGGGGTAAAGGTAATTCCCCACCTTATTTAATCTCATCCATGAAGGCACGTAAGTTGATCCAAAAAGGTAAGGGTTATTTGTGTAGTATATTGAAAGATCGGGATGGAAATGTTAGTTTAGCCGACATCCCCCAGATTGTTCATGAGTTAACGACGTCTTTCCTAATGATTTACTGGCCATTTGGTCGATAGAAATAGAGTTTCTTGTTGATGTTATATCGGGAACGGTAGATCTCCAAAACACCATATAGAATGGCTGACCGAACTTAGAGAATTGAAACTACAATTGCAAGAGTTGTTGGACAAAGGGATTTATTAGGCGAGCACATCACCATGGGGAGCACTTTGTGTTATTTGTTAAGAAGAAGGATGGCACACTTCGCCTTTGTATTGATTATAGAGAACTCAATAAGGTCACCATTAAGAATAAGTACCCATTACCTAGGATTGATGATTTACTTGATCGGTTACAAGAGCACGAGTCTTTTCCAAGATTGACCTTAGGTCGGGCTACCATCGGCTTAAGGTTAAAGCGAGAGGATGTTGAAAGGCGCCTTTCGGACTAGATATGGCCACTCTGAATTTTTAGTGATGCCTTTCGGATTGACCAATGCCCTGCTGCATTTATGGATTTAATGAGAGTCTTCAAGCCCCACTTAGATGAGTTTGTGGTCGTCTTCATCGATGATATATTGATTTATTCAAGAGTGAAGTTGAACATGAAAACCATCGAGAATTTCTTCTTGAATATTGAGAGACGAAGCGTATGCTAAATTTAACAAGTGTGAGTTTTGGCTTTCTACTATTTCATTTGGGTCATGTAATAAATGAAGAAGGTATTTCGGTTGATCCGAGCAAAATAGAAGCCGTGGTAAATTGGCGAGGCCGACCAATGTGTCCGAGGTTCGAAGTTTTACGGGTTTGGCGGGGTTACTCTGAGGAAGTTAAGTAAAAGAATTCTCGAGATTGCAACTCCATTGACACAATTGACTAGGAAGAGCACCGTATGAATGGTGAAGATCGAGTCGACTTTTCAGAACTAAAAGCGAGGTTGGTTCTGACACCGATCTTGGTACTTCCATCGGGTAATGAGGAGTTTCATGTTTACAAAGTGATGCGTCGCATAAGGGTTTGGGTTGTGTATTAATGCAAGGAGGTAAGGTTATAGCATATGCATCTCGTCAATTGAAGCCACATGAGAAGAACTATCCTACCCATGACTTGGAGCTAGCGGTAGTGGTATTTGCTTTGAAGATTTGGCGTCATTACTTGTATGGAGCTTCTTGTCGGTTTTTCTGAGATCATCGAGCTTGAAGTATCTATTCACTCGGAAGAATTGAACTTGAGACAAAGAAGATGGCTCGAGTTGTTGAAGGACTGATATCTGATTCAATATCACCCGAGGAAAGCCAACGGCGTGGCCGACGCTCTGACGAAAATCGGTTGGAAATTTGGCATGCCTAACATTGATTTCGAGAACCAACCATTGTTGAAGAAGTAAAGGCAAGACAAATGGAGGATGAATTCTTGAAAAAGTAGCGATGAGATTGTTACCAAGCGAGATCCGTACACCTTTGAAAACCAAGTGCTTAAGTTTGAAGGAAATTGTGTGTGGCCGATGTTCAGGAAAAAAAGGAAGATTTTCTTTGGAAGCCCATAATTCCAAGTTCTTTGTTCATCCGAAATACCAAGATGTACCATGATGTAAAAGCAGATGTTTTGGTGGCCAAACATGAAGAGAGATAGCCGAATTTGTGTCCTGGTGTTTGCATTGCCGGCAAAGTAAGCGAACATCGAGACCGGCGGGACTTCTACAACCTTTGCCGATCCACGAGTGGAAGTGGGAACACATCTCTATGGATTTTGTGGTGGTGCCGAGAACACGAAAGGTATGGATTCGATTTGGGTTGTGGTAGATAGACTAACCAAGTCGACACACTTTTACTGTTAAGACTACTTTCAGCGATCAACTTGCCCTACTTTATGTGAATGAGATTGTTAGACTTCATGGAGTCCGATGTCAATAGTGTGGACGAGATCCTAAATTTGTTTCAGTTTTGGCGAGTCTCTGAAGAGCCTTTGGGCCGGCGAGATTTAGCACGACTTTTCATCCCCAGACGGATGGGCAAGCGAAAGAACGATTGAGACACTTGAAGATATGCTTAGACTACGTATTGGATTTCCAAGGAAATTGGGGAATGCATTTGCCATTAGTGGAATTAAACACAACAACGGTTATCACTTGAGTATTGGTATGGCACCGTATGAAGCTTTATATGGAAGAAAATCACGGATCGCCGATATGTTGGACGAAGTCGGAGATAAGGCTCTGCTTGGTCGAACTCATTCAAGTAACAACAGAAGATTAAACTTATTCACGAGAGGATTAAAGCGCGAGCGACAAAAGAGTTATCTTGACCGGAGAAGAAATGAGCTAGAATTGAAGTTGGGGATCACGTATTCCTAAAGGTTTCACCAATGAAAGGAGTTTCGGTTGGGAAGAGGTAAGTTAGCACCCGTTATATTGGCCCATTTGAAGTCCTTGACAAGGTTAACTCCGTTGCCTCTGAGACTTGCTTTGCCACGATTGAGCCAAGTCCATAACGTGTTTCATGTTTCGATGTTAAGGAAGTATATTAGGGATCCTTGCATGTAATTAAGCATTACGGAATTGAAGTTAATGAGAATTTGGGCTATGAAGAAGCCGGCGTCTATTGTGACGGAACAAGTTAAGCAATTGAGAAACAAGTCGATACCAATGGTAAAGGTGGAAGGAAAGAGCACTATGGCAAGGGCGCCACATAGGAAATGGAAGAGGAAATGAGAATTCGACATCGAGTTATTCTTGGACCAAGGTATAGTAAGTTTGGGGTCCAAACTTCCTTAAGGGGTAGGATGTAACAACCCTCACTTTGAATCGATCTTGCTTGCATGTATTTTGTATGACCTTGAATTGTCAAGTTTGTAATCTTGATACTTGCCTTGTTTTGCTTTGTTTTATTGTAAGTTCTTTGGAATTCGTGTTTTGTTTGGAGGCGTGGCGAGGTCACCAAAGATAGTTTGCCTTTGAGCCTTTGCGTTTTGAGCGATTTGGAACCTCGGCCGACCTCCATCTTCACCCGGCATGTTTGCCGAGATGTTACCTTTTGGGCGAAGTGTGTATCGCCGAAATTTGTGATGTTTTGTGCTTGTAATCTTTGTCCTTGGGCGGTATGGCCTAGGCGAGATGTGGTACACCCGAGGCCAAGGTGTGGCACAGCTTAGTCAAGTGTCGTCCTCCTAACCTTTGTCTTTGTTGACTGTTGCGAAGTCTTGTCTTTGGCGAGGTCATTCTAGCTGCGTGCTTAGCATGGCGTGTTGTGTACGCTTTGTCGAGACTTGTCTTGTCTAGCGATCACCTTTCTAGCTGCACCAATCCGGTGATGCCACGTGTCAGTGAAGGCTATGATGGCAGGCCTATAATACAACATTGTGTAACTTTTGATTATGATTTGGTCTCAATCCTTGTCTTGTTTAGAGAGAGAAGCTCTAGAACTTGGAGTTAGAATTTTAGTGTGAGAGTTGAGCTCGAGCTTGATCGTGGAAGATCGAACCGTTGGATTTGATTTTGAGGTTAGATTCTTGTTCTACATCGATTGTTCTTATTGATCATCTAGATGCATTGCATGATTGGATCTGTTTTGCATGTCATGCATTGATTTGAACTTGGTTTTGAAAGAAAAATGTTGTTCTTGTGTTCTTAAAGGAGAACCTTGTTTTGATCCAAAGTTTGGAACAAGAATCATGTTTTGTGTTTGTTCTTGCATAATTTTCTCGAATGAGTACCCTAGTCCACGTTTTTGAACTCTAGCTTGAAAACCCCAGTTTTCGTATATGTGAGTTGGATTTGGCATGCATGATCTTGTTCTTCGTGCCCTTTGAAAGGAAACTTCGGGTTTTCCTAACTTTGCCTTGTTTTGGCTTTCGAGTCCACACCTCGGCGGGGAGGTGTAGGACCTCGGCTAGACACAGATGGTACCCAGTGCACTTCCTGTGATGGGAAATAATGTTTTGATTCCTTGCATGTATGTGAAGCTTCGTTTTGAGAGTATGGTTTGCTATGTGATTGTAGGACTTTGATCTTTGCTTGAGCCTACACACGAAGACCGAGGTGAGTGGTGCTTTTAATAAAGCTATGTTATAAAGCTTTTGATAAATCTTGCTTGTTTAAGCTTTGGTAAAAGTAATTGCTAAGCATGAATGATTAGCCTATTTTGATGTTTTGTATATGGGCTTGTTTTGATGGTATTCTTGAAAGTCCCTGTCTTTGGAGGACTCTAAACTTTAGCGACACTAGAGGAAAGGTAAGTATGAACTTCGTCTTGATGATGTCCTTGTAATGAGTTGAGCTTTGTTTGGTTTCTTTGGAAAGTCCCTTGAACCGAGGACTCTAAACTTTCTTGATACCATCTTGTTAAAAGGATACGGTCCTTTCTTTGGAAAGTCCCTTACCTTTGGAGGACTCTAAACTTTCGCGGTACATCTTGTTAAAAAGGATACGGTCCTTTCTTTGGAAAGTCCCTTGTCTTTGGAGGACTCTAAACTTTCATGATACATCTTGTTAAAAGGATACGGTCCTATCTTGCTAAGATAAATGTTAAAAGCGGACTCTGGGCCTAAGTAACACAAGTCCCTTGTGCTAGAGGACTTTAAACTTTTGTAGCACCACTTGGTGAAAAAGAGACTGGCCTAAGTCACAAACCGGTGAAAAAAAGGGCTACGGGCCTAAGTCATATAAGCTTGATATGTTTTGTCTTGAAGATTACCTCGGCTACTACTTGTGCTATCTCGGCAAATGTTTTGACTTGTAAGACTTGTTGGATGAATACGGTTCATCACTTGATTCGATACAACTTGATTTGTCTTGTTTTGGAAGGAACCTCGGCTACTACTTGTTTAATCTTTGTATTGCTTTGCTGGTAGGATTTGTGAGATGAATACGGTTCATCTCTTGTTACGATGCAACTTGATATTCTTAAGCTTGGCGGGAACCTCGGCTATTGTTTGAATGGTTTTGATATGCTTTGTTTTGGCGGGACTCGGCTATTATTCATGCAAACCTTTATTTCTAGTACCATTCATTGAGTTTCCAAGCTCACCCTCTCTATATATATGTAGGTGATGGCGGGCGGGCGGCGCCTAGAAGTATTGTCTGACTTGTTTTGGGATTTTTGTTATGCCGACTTGACTTGCTTACATCGGTTTTGTGATTACCTCGGCATATGTGTTACTTGGTGATTCTTGAAAATCATGCTTCTTTGCTCGTAACATTTGTATTTGTATATGTCATTTGAGAAGCCTTTTGATCGAGGATGTAACTTGTATTTGTTTTGTTATCTGCCGAGGTGCGATTACATTATGTATGCATTTACATTTGATCTATACCTGACTCTCAAGGACCATTTGTATTTAGTTTATTAAACTTCGCATATGTGAGCCCCTATGATTACTCTGATGTGTGTGAAATTTTGTAAGCCGGCCTTTGGTAATTACGGATTACTGGCCATCTCGGCACCCAGCCTACTAGGGGCAGGTTGGGGTCGTGACAGGCTATATGCACTAATTAGTGTACTAACTACTGTACCAATTGATGATGTGATATAATTTAAGATGTTTTTAATATTTATAATTTATATATAAGTGAGGTCAATAATAATGTTATAACTAGTATTGGTACACTAGTTAATATATTAATTGGTATATATAGTACTACCGATTTAGAAATTAATCAATTAAGACCTAATCCCTGCCATGTCTTTGTGAATAAATATAATGGTGAAACTTTAGGTTCTCTAACATTACTCATAAAAAGGTATACATACCATTTGATTTTTAAAATTCAAAATATAATTGACATGTAACGCTTTGTTTTAATAAAATTGACTCGATAAAATTGATGTTATTAATTAAAATGTGAAATAATTAGAGATTATTTTATTAGACATCTCAAATACTGATGAAATAAGAAGTTAGTAAAATAATTTTTACAAAATTAAAAAATCAACTTATTATACATTTTTATAAATACTCAAAAATATAAAATTAATAACAAATTGTTGAAAATCGGAAGGGGTTGGAGTCCCTCGTGATCCCTACACAGTTTCGTCCCTACATGCAATATAATTAAAACTTTCACTCATATATTTATTAAAGAAAGTTTAATATGTGATTTAAATTCATTTTAAGTATAGACCCTATTATGTAAAAATTGAATATAGATTATACATTAACTTTTATAATAAAATTCTGAATAGATTAATTAAACGATACAAACCTTTTTACAACTTGTTCTTATATTGTTACGTTAGTTAGAGTAATATTTGGAAGAAAAAGTAACTTATGCTGTGTTTGGTCTATTGGGGTCGGATGTTTGGTTCGCTCAATGTGTTTTTTTTTTTTTTTTTTTTTTGGGTTAATTACAAAAAAAAAAAAAAAAACTCTAGAATTTCGCTTATTTTTCAATTTTTTGGGGTCAATTTGGCTCTTCCATCTATTTCCGTTATATTAAACTAACGGAAATCTGGAGAGAATTTCAGATTCAAACCTACATGTTCAAACACTTGTATCTCCTTCGTCGTAACTCTGTTTAGTCTCATTTTCGTGTCGCTGGATTCACCTCATGGCCTAGTTTTCATTCCATTCTTTATACTCCTTATTTCACATCTTTTTAGTTGCCATCGAAGCTCCGAAAGTTGGCCAAAATAAGATTTTTCTCTCTTTGGACAATTTTTAGATTCAAATCCACATATTCAAGCACCTATATCTCCTAAATCGTAATTCCGTTTCACCTCATTTTCACATCGTTAGATTCATCTCATGGCCTAGTTTTTATTTCATCCCTCATGTCTTGTTTCACCTCTTTTTGCATGTCATCAGAGCTTCGAAGTTGGCCAAAAATAAGATTTCTCTCTCATGTCATCAGAGCTTCGAAGTTGGCCAAAAATAAGATTTCTCTCTCTCTCTCTCTCTCTCTCTCTCTCTCTTTAATTTTTTTTTTCTTGTTGCTATCACAACAATATTCTTGGCGGTCGAGATTCAATGGATGATGCTTGATTGGAAACCAAGGCGCCCTAACATGCTCACCAATCCATTTGGTTTTTGATTTTTTTGTGTAGTTATATACCTATCACTACTCGACGACACCGCCACCATTACCACCACTACCTCATCTTGCGAGATAATGATAATGAAGCGATGTGACAAGCCAAAAGGAGGAGCTCTGGAGGAGGAAGAAGGAAAAAAAAAAAAAAGGAGAGAAAAAGCTTATTTTTGGCCAACTTCGGAGATTCAACGGCATGCAAAAAGAGGCGAAACAAGGCATATGAGGGATGGAATAAAAATTAGGTCATGAGTTGAATTTAACGACGGAAAAATGAGGTGAAATGAAGTTACAATGAGGGAGATATAAGTGCTTGAATATGTGGATTTGAATATGAAAATTTTGCCCAAAGAGAGAAAAATCTTATTTTTGGCCAATTTTCGGAGCTCCAACAGCAAGTAAAAAGATGTGGAACAAGGCGTATGAAGAGTGGAATGAAAACTAGGCCATGAGCTAAATCTAACGACGAAAAAATGAGGCGAAATGAAGTTATGACGAGAGAGATACAAGTATTTGAATATGAAATTTTGCTCAGATTTTCGTTAATTTAATATGATGGAGATAGATGGGCCGGGCATTGAAATACGGATGAAACTATAGGGTTTAATTTGTTGAAATTGAAATTTTGGAGTTTAAATTGAAAAACATGCGAAGCCTTGGGTTTTTTTGTAATTAATCTATTTTTTTTTTTAAATTTATAAAAAGTGTATTATTAAAAATGAAATTACCATTAACTATTGTAAGAGAGTGGCCATAACATAAGAGGTTTGAAAAATGATCATTTTATTCTATTTTTTTTATTAGGATAAATCAAACTCTACTTTAAAATTGATCAAAAGAAATATAACAACATGAAAATTAATCGATTATGGAGTCTTTTTTACTACGACACAAGTCAGTTCATTTACATCACGCCCCAAGCTCCGTGACAACGCTGCACACTCATTTAAGTGAGCATGCAAGGCTAAGAGTCCAATACATAACCAACAATGTAAAATGCTCAAATTAAATCCTTAAATATCATAATGCTAAAAACCATACAAATAGATAATTCTTATCATATGAAATTATCCACCAAGTCCACTAATAAAAATAATAATAATAATGATCCAAGTACTTAAATTATAGTCATATTCTTGGCACTATCACAAGTAAAAACCCCGCACAGCTCTACTCCTCAGAATCTGAAAAATAAAATAAAGGTAAGCTAGATAGCCTAGTAAATAACCAACCATCAATTAGTTGGATCAAGTATACAAAAAAAATAGTCGACAACCAATAAATATATTTTTTGCTAACATTCAATAAATGAACAATTATTTTGTAAGATGGTTTAAGTGAAAATAAACAATGTAGCAATACATTTTAATTGAAAAGACAATGAGGTAATTCGATGAAATTTCGTTGTTCAAAATTGATGGTTCGATATTCAAATGGTTCAATGATGCAATTCACAAAACCCAAGTCTTTGTGACTACGATCGATTAGCAGTGACAAGGCCCGAGAACCACACATAAGCGGTGGTAAAGCCCCAAAAAGAAACTAGTTTACGTGTACAATAAATAACCCCTATTGGCTAGGGTCTAAATCATAGTCAGACTAGAGTGATGTTCAAAATTCAAACAATACACAACTTTTAAATAAAATATTCGATATTTTCAGAATAAACATTTAGTACAATTTTCATAATAGTTCCACAAAATATTCAAATAATTTTCGTAATAATTTTCGATGCTGTTTTATACTTGACCCATATTTTATTTTAAGAGAACATGAAGGCTATAAATAAATATTTATAATTTTAAATGATTCGATAGGAATAAAAATGAACCAACAGTGACACAGGGTTACTTACCTCGAAAGCTTAGAAATAACACTCTAACACCAACTCCAAACACCCAGCTCCACCACTTCAATCACACAAACCTAATAAATAAAACCTCAAATAAATTAATATTTTTTACATGTTACATACACCCACAAAAGCCCCACTATATTAGATTAATGTATTGCTTTAATATCCAAGAGATCAAACCATTCAACCCAACTTTAAAGCTAAACACACCCTTACCCGTGATACAAAACTCTATTATTTCTATTACCCACCCAAAGTCACACTTACACATTGCACCCAATTCTCAAAACCTAAGTAGGTACCTATAGATCTTCCAAATCCCCTTAATGCATTGATTGTTAAATTCCTCAACATAAACTTAATAATTAACAGTAAAGACAGATTTTACCTTAACCAATGGGTGTCCCAAAATCACCAACGTGCTGCCTCCAATCCCTATTGTAGCCTCACTTGAACCTCTCTTCTCTTTTTTTTTTTTCTTTTTTTCTTTTATCTTCTCAAACCCTAGCCGCCTATGGAGCAATTCACAGCCTCTGTTTTGTTTGTTTTCCAAGACTTAAAGCTATAATAGGTGGGCTTATTAACCTAATTTCTCAAAGTTACAAAATTACCCATCTAAGTAATAGGAAATATAATGCCATCTCATAACTAATTCTTTGATATTAATAAATGACCCATATAAATTAATTTAATTACTAATCTATCCAATAAAATAATCCTACATACAACTTGGATTTTACAATTTCACTGTTTAATTAATTAATTAATGTTTTTTTTGGGGTGATAAAATGGCTTTTTCAGTTCAATAAATCAAAAGTTAACAAAATAAAAAATAAGTTAAATTGCATTTATGCAGTGTAGGATTTATGCATATGTTACAATGATAATAATAATTTGTTGTACGTGAAACAAATTGAAAAAATGTAAACAGTGGAGGAAGAAATGTGACAGTGATTGTGTGTTATAATCAGTTTTTTTTTTTTTTTTAAATTTTTATTTATTTATTTTATGTGTGAACATTTTTTGAATTTAATATGAATAAATGAATAAACAAATGAGGGTAAAAGGTAAAAAGATATTTTCTATTAGCTCAGTTTGGCAGACATGACTAACATGAGAGGTAAATTAATTTTAAAAACTTGAGGAGAAATTTTTGTAATTGTCATAAATTTCTGGGGAAATAGGCTAATTGACCCCTTTTTTTTTGGTTATATTTTTCAAACTTTGAGACTCAACTCTTTGAAAGTTTAAAAAAAAAAAAAAAATCTATTAAAGACCAAAACGGATTAAAATAGTGTTTTGTTCAATTACATCAGATTAGGGACTTTTTTAATTTTGTGGACTTTTTATTCAATATTTTTAGGGACTAAAAGTCTCCTATTTTTTTTTTTTTTTGAAAAATTGACAAAAATGGAGAGAAAAAAACAGAAAGAAAAGAAAAACATATTAAAATTGGTTCAAAGATTCTAAATTATGTGCCGTGTCAGCTCCAACTCTTGCAGCACAGAAGAAGTTTTGTGATATGTAAGTGATCTTTATTTGTTTATAGGTTTCGTCACAAACAAACATATAGCACTTGGTTGATTAACTAGGTTGATAGTGGTAGAATTAATCTTATGAATTAGTATATGATTTGTTATTCAATTAAATTAATGAGATAATCATTTATTATATATATATATATATTTATTTTTCTTTTATATTTGAAATTATGATCCCAATCCTCTTAATACTAAAAATTTATCAATTTTATGAGATTGAAAATCTGCGTACATGTAATCCCATTGATAAAATTTTCAATCAAATATGAGATTGTAAGTTCATAATGTGATAATTTCAATCCTATACTATAATCTTACTAATCAAACATGCCCTCATAAAGTTCTTGATTGGACCCATTAATTATTGTTCATTCTTATTCAAGAGAAAGTGGCTCCCTCTAGGTTTAGTGAGTGTAGCTTGAGGTTTGAGGTGTGCTCTCTTGTTTTAGATTCAACTCTCATTAGGTGTCATCAATTTTTGGGGCCACACCTATGGGCTCGGCATGAGATTTGCCCGATTCATGTAGGTCTCGAGATTGGTCAAGATATGTATAAGTTGAATTTGAACATCGATTATAAAAAATAAAAATAAAAGATAAAAGAGAAAGTGGCTATCAACCTCATATTCACTTCTTTGTGGATCATTAATTAAGATTATGGTACTGAATAGACAATTGAGATGCTATGTTGATTTGCTAATGTTATATTTAGAGTGCTGCTATTAGCACTTTATTAAATATTTTGGATATTTCATTTCTTTGGACTTACATTTATGAATTATAAAATTTTTAAAATTTCTTTTCTCCCTTCAAATAATACCAAAATTATTCTTGTAAAAACATTTTGCCTGTTCAAATGCACACCCCTACATCCTCAAAAGCCTCTCTTCCAAAATCCCAACAAAACCCATGACGGTGGAATCTCCCAAAACTAATGGAAAAAATTTGTGTGATTAAGAAATTTTTCTCTACTTCATTACAAGTTTTGTCAATTTGTTTGATTTTTTTTTTCTTGTACCTCTTTTTACACACACAACACAATCTACTTTCATACTTTTCCAGTTGGTTTTTTTTTATCATTCATCTATGGCCTCGCTGTATTTGTATGCTCTCTGTGTGAGCAAAAATGGGTAGGATTTCACCTCTCGGTCAATTGGTCGATCGACCACCCAAGGGTGGTCCAACCTCCTTTGTTTTCCTGCTTCTGTTGCTGTTTCGGTTATCTATTTCTGAACAAATAAGATATGTTCGGTTATCTGTTCTTGAATAAATAAACAATGTTCGGACTTGTGTTCCCAAATTTCAGTCATATATTTGAGAGTTCAGTTTTAAAAAAATGACGAACAGTTTTTATTATTTTTGTTATTTTTTTTTTTCAAAAAAATTATTCTTACAAGACCAATCTCCTTGAAATTAAGAACACCACCAAAGGTATGAACCACTTCTAAGCTTTTATTGTTGTACTCCTCTTGTCTCATAGAGTTGTGGTTGTCAGAAAATTTTTCACTTATTGTTATTGCTGGAGAAGTGTATGTAATCAAATGTTTATCATTGTTGTCATTGGAATATTGCCGTAAAGGGTTTTCAAGGTTTTGAGGTGGGTAGGTTTTGAAGGTGGGATTTGGGAAAGATGGATGGGTAGTGATGCAAGTGAGTGCTCTCATAAATCCTAACTCATGATATAGTGAGTATGTGGGCTTAATTGTGAGATAAGATGTCCAAAAATTACAATTTGTTTGGTTCTATTTTTTAGAAAACAGTTTTCAGAAAATTTTACTTTTTATTTTCCATATTTTAATGTTTTCAATGAATTTTTTTTAATATTTTAAGTAATTTTTTTAAAAAATTTTCAGATACACCTAACATAAATACAATTAAAAAGTATAATATTTGTGAAAAAAATCTTTAAAAAATACACTAAATAGCAAAAAATATAAAAAAAATACAATACATTTTTTTTTGTATTTTTGTGTATTTATTAATTTTTCAAAATATTTTTTTACAAATATTTTACTTATTAATTTTTTAAAATATTTTTTTACAAATATTTTACTATTTAGATATATTAATTAAGGTGCATCTAAAAAAGTAAAAAAATTGCTTAAAATTTTAAAAATATTTACTAAAAAAAACATGAAAAACAAAAAACAAAAAACAAAAAACAAAAAACACATTTTTCAAAAAACTGAATTTAGAAAACTGAAACAAAAAACATTCAGCTTGTTTGGTTTTAGTTTTTAGAAATCATTTTTTAGAAAATTCTACTTTATTTTTCATATTTTAATGTTTTCAATGATTTTTTAAAAAAAAATATTTTAAGCGTTTTTTTTTATAAAAATTTTAGACACACCTAGCATAAATATACTTAAAAAGTATAATTTTTTTGAAAAAAAATATTTAGAAAATACACTAAATCCCAAAAAATACACAAAAATACAAAAACAGAAGCAAGAACATGAAGAAGGAAACAATACTAAAAATACTAATAATAAGTTAAATAAAATAAATAATAATAAATAATAAAACAAAACAGTTTAAATAAACATTAGTAATAAAACTCACAATTGTTTAATGGAGTGAAATAAACAACTCTTCAAAATACATAACTTGAAAACGGACTTGAAAAGAAAATTACAGAGATAGCTATTTTTTGAGGAAAGGGCACTCTCAATTTTTCTAACTCTGCCTTATTCTTGATTGAAGAGGCTCTTTTATAATCAAAAGAGACTACTGTTAGCCTTGTGAGTGAATGATTTTGACTTGAAAGGAGCATCAGGAGCACATGGGAGCTGTCTGCTGCTTTCGGTGAGTGACTAAAGTTGATGGCTGCTTTTTACTGTGCTGAATTTGTCGGTTGGATGAATCATGAATCATGATGAATAGAAATGTTGGCTATTTGATGAATAGTGAACAGTAAAATTGACTTTTTCACTATTCATTTCTTGGAGGCATGTGGTGAGGGAATCAATATAGATATATATATCGGCTTTTTCTCAAAAGGCAGTATTGATTGAAGCTGATAATTATAGCTATATAGAATCCAATGGCTGAATTAAGCATATGGGTCCTGAGCATCTTGAAACTTGGGTCTATATGGATTTTGAGTAGTTGAACCTTCAGAAGAGTTTGAACCGTCTGAACCATCTTCTGAACTGCTGTTATCCGAGTCTAACTTGGCTTGGGCCATGAGGAGACGAGCCATTTGGAGGAGCTCATCTTTGGATGACTTGGACTTGGGCTTAACCTTTGATTTGGGCTTATCCTTTGACTTGGGCTGGTTAGTACTGGGCTTTGCTGACTTGAATTTTATCTTTGATTTGGATGACTTGGGCTTGGAAGAACTGGATGTTGGGCTTCCAAGATTGACTGGAGGAAGCTGGCTTCCTTGTGTTAATGGAGTAGTTGGGTTCTGCTGAGCTTTAATCATGGCAGGTGTAGGGGCATGAATGTTGATTGGGAATTCAGTTTGAACAATTTCAACAATGCGTGAAATCTTGAAATTATCCCACCATTTAACCATGTGTTCCCGATAAATAACATCATCAGAAATACCATATTGCCATTTGAATATCCAAGAGATTTTGTATTTGGATATAAAAATAAGCAATGAAGGGAATTTCCTTTGCTGTGGAGTGAATGAGAAAACAGTGGAGAAATAGTTGACTTGTTCCATAATTACGGATGGGAAGATTTCTGGGATGGTGCCATCGAGACCACCATCGTAGAAACCAAGTAGGTACTTCAGATTTGAATTTTTGATCAAACTGGAGAAACCAGGAGTGACTATTTGACTCATTTTGATACAAGAGAACTTTGAACCAAGTATCAATGTAATCATAGTAACTGTATTGAATTGAATGATCAGACAAATCTCTTAGTTGGTAAGGAGAACCCCAATCATCTTGAGAAACAAAGTTATGAATATAGAGTAAATGATACACAATTTTACCTGTGTAAGTATGATCATAAATGGGTTTAATCACAACAGACTGATGATTGAACAGGATATCTTTATAGAAGGTAATTGTCTTTTCTGGATGGAGAGGAACAAAATGCCATCCAGGAGGGAAGTAAGATTTTACCAGATCATGAACAGCATGACTCTTTGGATGACTGGGTTCTTTGAAAAAGAGATTAGTAGTAGTAGATTTAACATAATCAGACCGAGCAGATTTAATAGGGTTAGGAGGGTAAGGAGTAACTGCTTGACTAGATGAAGCAAAGGGATCGATTGCCAAGCGGATGTATAATCGGGCTTTGAAATATTACCAAGAATTTGGTAACGGTTAACCAATTCAAAGGGTGATATTTGGTGACTAACTCCAAGCGGGAGGAACAAAAGGTTGATTGCATGGAACCAAGGCTTTTGAAGGAGGCCTGGGACAAGACATCTGTGAAATAGATAAATGAGATTAGCATCCACAGAGGATATCTAATTGATCAGTATGTGAATGTAAACAATTAATATAATGAGAAAGTTGCTGGCGTTGAGCTTTAATATGATGGAACTGAATATATTGAGCACGTTTAGTGGGTGAATGGGTTGATTTAAGCAAAACAAGGCGGGAAGCAGTATGCTTAATCAGGGATTTGTAGTGTTTAATTTTCTATTTATGGTATGAAATAGAGGGAATAGGCATTATTAACCACCCTGTAAAAATTCTCTGGCAAGAAAATCAGGAATAGAATTTTGACAACCAGGAATGTATTCAATGTCAAAATAAAAAATATTTAATATAGATTGCCATTGGGCAAAAATTTGCTTACTAGCAAGATTTTGAACATCTTTTTCTAAAACATACTTAGCAGATTTACAATCAACACGAAGTAAAAATTTTTGATTTAAAATATCATCTTAAAATTTACTAATACATAAAACAATAGATAAAATTTCTTGTTTAATAGTACTATAATTCTTTTGTGCTTTATTCCAGACACCAGAATGAAATCGAACAATTTGTTCAGATGACTGAGGAGTGACTTTTTGGAGAAGGATACCACCATAACCAATATCAGAAGCATCAGTTTGAATAATTTTAAAGGAATTTTCAATAGGAATACCAAGACAAGGAAAAGACTTGACATATTGTTTAACTTGTTTAGCAATAGTAGTATGAGGAGGAGACCAAGGGGGAGGATTGTCCTTTAATCGATCAAATAAGGGTTGACAAGTTTTCCTAAGGTCCTTATAAAATTCAGCAATATAATTAAGTGATCCTAGAAAATGTTGTAACTGGGTTTTCTCTAGAATTTCATCAGGAAATTTAGAAGCAAATTCAATAGAGCGACTAATTGGTAGAATTGTATTCTGGTGAATATTTTATCATAAAAATCTGACTTTAGTTTGGAACAATTTAATCTTAGGAGCAGATATGACTAAACCATGACTTTTAATAGTATAAAAGAAAGCGGTAAGATGTTTCCAATGTTCACTAATTGATTTTGAAAAAATGAGAATATCATCTATATAAACTATGGGAAAATGACTAAATGGGTTGAAAATATCATTCATTATATTTTGAAATTCACTAGGTGCATTTTTTAATCCAAAAGGCATGACATTCCATTCATAGTGACCAAAGGGTGTAGTAAAAGCAGTTTTATATCGGTCTTTAGGATGAATTTGGATTTGCCAAAATCCACTTCTTAAATCAAATTTATTAAAAATGACAGCTTGACTAAGTCTTTTGATTAAGTCTTTTTTGTTAGGAATTGGATATCTAATCCATTCTAAAACTTTATTTAATGGTTTATAGTTAATAACTAGGCGAGGGACACCTCGTTCTAATTCAACATTTTTGTTAACATAAAAGGCAGGGCAAGACCAAGGTGATTTACTATGACTAATAATCTTATTTTGTAATAATTCATTGATTTCTTTTTTACACATTTCAACTAATTCATGATTCATTTGAATAAGTCTAGATTTAGTAGGAATTTGTCGTTCATTAAATTTTTTAATATATGGAAGTGTAACTACATGTTTTTTTCTATGCCAGAAGGTAGTGGGTAGAGTTGAACAAACAGTTGTTTCTAATTTTAATTTAAATTCTTCAATTTGAGATATAAGAATTGGGTCAGTTAATTGTTGTTCAATGCTTTTGTAATTAACTTCTTCTTTAAGAAATCTTAACTGACGAGTTAATCTATTAATAGTTTGGGAAATAGAATAATCTTTTAATTGATGTAATTCAAGAGCTTCAGGAGGAGATAAAAAATTTAGAAGTAACTGTTTGGCCAAGGGTTTGAGTAGTTATTCCTGGAGTGGAAGTAGTAAATGGATATAGCAAAAATATAAATGGTGTTTCTAAAATAACTTTATCAGTAATATTTCGGACTAAAACAAAAGATGTTTTAAAACAAACATTATTTTGGCAAATATGAACTTTTAGTAATTTATATTTAATATGCATTTGACTACCATTAGCAGAAGTTAATTTTTCACTAGTTTTTTTTGTAATATTTAGTAGGAATTAATCCTTTTTGAATACAATTAAGATCATCACCAGTATCAATAAGAGCAATAACTTCTAATTTAAAATCATTAATTACTAGTTTAATTTTGGAGTATCATTTTTGAATATGTATTTTATTGAGAAGATTTAATCTTTTGTTTTCAGAGGAATGAGTGGATCGATTATCAAATAAAAGATTATTAGGATTAGTATGTTCAGATTCATTATCAGATTCTTCTGGGGAAATGGCATCATTAGCTTGGAAATTATCTAAACTTTTATTAATTTTTAAAACAGTAATCTCATATTCTAATAATTTATCTTTATTTTGTAAATCTTTGATTAAATGTTTGATTTGATTAATTTCTTGTTGTAAATCTTGGAGAGTAACTTCTTTTGATTTATTCCTAAATCTTTCTAAGGTTTTAGATAGACTAATAATTGGTTTGTCAGGTTTCAATTTCTTATCAGTCAATAAAGATTTTAATTTAACAGTATATTTTTGTTTCTAATCTACTAATTAATTCAATAAGAGCGGTTTGTTCTTGATTTTGTTTAGTAAGAATAGTAATTTGTTTAACTGGTTTACAACAAACATCATTACATCCTAATTCAATATCATTATCAGAATTATCACTAGGTGAATGGTAATCAGAAGATGTATGTTGAGGATTACTAGAATCATTATCAGAATTACTAGCAGATTGGTTTAATTGGAAAATTTCAAATAATTGATTCTTGGATTCATCATTAATGTGGAGTTGATTAACCTTTTCTTTTAATTTTTGTTTTTCTTTACATTTATTAGAATAATGACCTTTTTTACCACAATTATAACAAGTAATATCTTTAGTAGACTTTGATTTTGGGTGTGATTTCTTATAGTATTTCTTTTTAGGTTTAGTATAAAATTTATCAGTGGATTTGGAAGGTGAATAATTCTTTCTATATTTAGTAGAATATTTTGAAAAAGACTTATGTTTATTGTATTTATGTTTTTTACGAGAAGGTGCTCTTTGGGGTAAACCATATTGTTCACAAAAGTTACCTAATTCATATTTAGCTTTATGCTTATCTTTAATGACTTTTGACTAAGTTTAAGATCAATATACATTTTTAAATTCTTTTTTTGATTAGTACTAATAATATCTCCATAAGTTAATTTATCATATTCAATAATACCTGTAGTTTGACTAAGTACATCTCTAATTTTATGAGCAAAAAATGGGTAATCCATTTATAAATTTTTCTTTCCAAAAAGATTTAGTACAATCTTCTCTAAACATAACTCTAGAGGTAAAAACATCTTTATACCATCGAAAATCACTTAATGTAGGGCAAGTAAGATTACTAAGTTGATCATGTATGTGAGAATAAATATTAGTAGGGGTACTTATGAAATGTTGGACTATGGTATAGATTAAAGTATTAATACCATCAGGTATATAGTAGCCAATATTTTCATCAAATATAGGTAAATCATTTTCATCTTTTTGACTTGCATGTAAAATGGATTCTCTTTGTTCGTCAGTAAGATATTTTTCCCACCAAGATTTGATCATACCAGTAAAACCAGAGGTTATTAATGAGACAATTTCAGGTTGAGTATAATCAGGGTAATTACCAAGATAACTATTTGCAACCATAGATAAATGATTTAATTTTTGAAGGATTTGATCTTCACTAAGACTATCGATATTCCATTCATATAACTTTTTAGCAGATACAGAAAATTGATTACTAAGATTAGTCTCTTCATATTGGAGATCAGGTGGTGTGGGTCGAGAATACCAATTTTTTGTAAGAGTGGTTGGAGTTGGTTTAGGATAATGAAGTTTATTAAGATTAGCCGATTGAAATTGTTGGGCTAAGATATTAATTTCATTATCAGTTGTATCAGTTTCTGATTGAGTAGAAATAGGTTCTAGAGTAGGTTGTTGATTTAAAACAGTAAGACCTTTTTTCGAGAAGGAGAAGCACATTCGAGAGTTAATTTAGAAAATAATTGTTCTATAACTTTGATAGTAGAATCATCTTTAGTTATTAGACTGTCTCGTTTAGACCGATTACTAGGTAAATTTAATAGTGGTTGGTCTAAAGTTTGTTTACTAGAAGAGGTATGATTAGCTGAATAATCTTCTAAGTTGGTTTCTATCTTATCTAATTGTTTACCAATCGTTTTTAAACATAGATTAGTATAATTATTTTGTTCAATAACTTTTTTGATTTCAGAGTCAGTGCTAGTTAACTTAAAGGGAGAGGCCTGTATAGTAGATCATTGATGTTCAATGAGTATAGTGGATAAAGGAGGGTGACTAGAACGAACAGTAGTATTAGGAGAAGTGTTCCATTTATGTTTTGTGATTGTTTTAACTTCTTTGTAATGATCTTCTAAATATTCAAAGAAAGGAATTTCAATATTATGTTCAGTCATAAATTTGTACCATTTTCGAGTGATTATGGATTGTTGATTAGAATTATATTTAAGTCGATAAGCATGACGTTTGATTTTATTAATTTTAGATTTAAATTCAATGTATAATTTATCAAGATCGGGAGCAAAAGGTTTACTACTAGTCATTAATTGAGGATTAATTGGAGGTATAACCTTGAAATCAGTTTGGGTTGGGGAATCTTGAGATTCAGTGTCATCTTCAGGTAAATGTGTGTGTGTTGAATAAACATGTTTATTAATTTGAGGCAAAGTTGTATAGACGGCAAAGTTTTGTGATTGTTTTACTAAAAAATCAGTACATTTTTTGTATTTTTGTGTATTTATTAATTTTTTAAAATATTTTTTCACAAACATTTTACTATTTAGATACATCTAAGTAAGGTGTATCTAAAAAAATAAAAAAATTGCTTAAAATTTAAAAAATATTCACTAAAAACAAAAAACTCAATTTTCGACCGAAACTAAACACACTGATTGATATCCTTTTTAGTAATTTCACTTAAGGTTATTATTATAATAAAAAAATTGAAAAATAAGAAATGTAAAATAATTAATATAATCCTAATAGCAGCACTCTATATTTATTTATTTATTTATGTATTTATTTATTTATTTTTTTGTTACAGGAAAATCCTCCCTACCCTCCCGCAGGTCCAAGGCAACGCCCCTTGCAGAGATCACTAGGGTGTCTTGTTAGCCGTTCCGAGCGAGGAGACTATAACCTAGAAACTTGTCCCGACCTCCCAAGACAAGCTCCGCTTAAGTCAGGACTAGCACAGCGGGGGAGCATTGAACACACACCAAATGCTGATTAGACAACTTGAGGTCCAACCTTCTAACCAACTATGCTTCACCCAGGAGGTTGGCCCAAGGGAGAGGGGAATTGAACATGTGACCTTGGGGCTTAAACCCCAAGCCTTAACCACAATGCCATTATTCTTTTGTATTACAAAGCATGACAAAGTTTGTTGGTCATTTTCTACCAGCTAAGATGGTCTTAAGGAAGACTTTCTAAGGAAGACTTGCTAATAGCAAACTTTCTGGGGAAGACTTTTAAGCATTGCATTGTTTTGTCTTACGGAAGACTTTCTAAGAGCATCCAAAACAAGTTAGTGAAATTATCAATTCAGTTAATATAGTCAAACTCAAGAAAAATGTCTTTAACAGATTAATCAAAAGATAATTTTGCCGACCGACTATTTACTAATTACTTTTTTTAAAAAAAATTTTAAATAATTTATTCTTTCCTTTTTCTCTCTTATAAAAACATTAAATCGCTATTTAAAAAAAAAAACTAAAATAAAGATCATCAAAGATATGAACCACTTCTAAACTTTTATTGTTGTATTCTTCTTGTCTCATGGAGTTGTGATTATTGGAAAAATTCACTCATTGTTATTACCGGAGAAGTGTTGTAATTAAATGGTTATCACTGTTGCTGTCGGAATATTGATGCCAAAGGGTTTTCAAGGTTTTGAGGCGGGTAGATTTTGAAGGTGGGATTTAGGGAAGATGGATAGGTAGTGATGGAGGTGGGTACTCTCATAAACCCTAACGCATGATGTAGTGAGTATGTGGATTTAATTGTGAGATATGACATCCCAAAATTATTGATATCCTTTTTAATAATGTCATTTGAGGTTATTATTGTAATAAAAAAAATTAAAAAAAAAGGATCTAAAATAATTAATGGAGTAGTAATAGCAGTATTCTATATTTATTATCTTTTTATATTACAAAGTATGACAAAGTTTGTTGGTCATTTTCTACCAGCTAAGATGGTCTTAAGGAAGACTTTCTAAGGAAGACTTGATAATAGCAGACTTTCTAAGGAAGGCTTTTTAAGCATTGCACTGTTTTGTCTTAAGGAAGACTTTCTAAGAGCATCCAAAACAAGTTACTGAAATTATTAATTCAGTTAAGATAGTCAAACTCAAGAAAAATGTCTTTAACTGATTAATCAAAAGATAATTTTGCTGACCGACTATTTACTAATTACTTTTTTTTTTAATTTTTAAATCATTTATTCTTTCCTTTTTCTCTCTTATAAAAACATTAAATAGCTATTAAAAAAAAAACTAAAATAAAGAATATTGTTGGAGTGTACATTAAAAAAAAGACAAACTACACTTAGCACTCCTGCACTTTACACTCAGCCTTACTTTGACTATTGACCTTGGGTAAATTACACTTTGCACCTCTACATTTTACACCAAATCTCATCTTAGCTCTTACATATAAAATCATGACAGTCAACGCCTTGTACTTCTAGCCAATTGTCATTGTCCCTTTTTTGTTACTCTACCGTATAAGTTTTTAACAAAAGTTAGTCATGTGACAAACATATGATTACGAAATGAGAGCAAAAGACGAAAATCACTCATGTTTCCCGCTTATACACATTTCGTCCCAAAATTTATATCAAATTATGATTTGTATTTGTCATGACTTGACCTTGTACGTAGAGGTTAGATTTCTGGCCGAATGATAACTAAGGTTACCAAAGGCCATTTTCCAAAAATTAATAAATTCACAATGCAAGTGGGCGAAGTAAAATAGAAGGGTACCTAAGTATTTATATCTTTAAAACATGCATCAGTGCTATTACTTATTTATATCGAAATGATCATTAGTCTAGGAACTGTCACAAGTCTAGTCTTTAACTCCTTGAAGGAACATTCTTGTTTGTCGGTCCAGTCTAATGGTATATTTTTCTAGGTTAACTAAGTCAATGGTGACACAATCTTCGAGGTAATATCCTGCCAATCCCAAAAAGTTTCAAACTTCATATACATTAGTAGGTCGCGACCAATCCACGATTGCTGTAATCTTTTGTAGGTCAACAAAGATACCATCTTTATCAATGACGTGACCGAGAAAGTATACACTAGTGATCCAAAATCCGCATTTCTTCAACTTGGCATAAAGTTTGCAATCGTGTAGTGTCTACAATACTGATCATAAATGTTGTTCATGGTCTTCCAATGTTTTAGATTATATGAAAATGTCATCAATGAAAACAATAACGAATTCATTGAGATAGGGTTTGAACACTCGATTCATGAGGTCAACAAAAGCCGCTGAAGTGTTCGTAATGCTAAATGGCATGATAAGGAACTTATAGTGTCTATAATGCATTCTGCATGCAGTCTTCTTGACACTTTTGATTTTGACTTTCATTTGATGACAACCAGATCGCAAGTCAATCTTAGAAAATACTTGAGTGCTTTGCAGTTGATCAAATAAATCATCGATTTGTGACAAGGGGTACTGATTCTTGATGGTAACCTTGTTTAGTTCTCAATAATTGATACATAATCTCATTATATCATCCTTTTTCTTCTCAAGCAATATTGGAGCTCCCCATGGTGAAGTACTTGGTCGAATGAAACCCTTGTTGAGTAATTTCTAAAGTTGTGTTTTTAACTCTTTCAATTCCACAATCAACATGCAATAAGGAGTTTTCGATATCGGTTGTGTAATTGATTGAGTTTCAATGGTAAATTCAACTTCTCTGTAAGGCCCTCAAAATAATACATATAAACCCACATTCTTGACATGCATAGCCATAAGAGAATAAAGCATATTTCCATTCATTAGAGTATTCATTACAAAAGTATTACATGTTAACAACAAAAGTAAATGCCCTACGGGCTTACAACTTTCCAAGCCAACACTTGGTTACAAAAAGAGAGTACTAACTCAAATACACTTTAAGCCCTTGGCTTGAATTTACATGTAATACCAAAAGAGAACAACCAAAAAGATCTATCAGCCTCAAAACCTCCCAAGCTACGTCCTTGGAGGTGGTATATCACCAGAACCTGAAAATGATGTCCCATATAGGGTGAGCCAATGCCCAGTAGAGATATACTAAACCAAGTATGAGCAATAACTAAAACATTAGCATTTGATAGATGATTAACACTTGTAAATCAACTTACAACACATTCCAGTCCCATAACAATTTCATTAGTGTTTCATTCCATTTTCCTTTACTTATCCAATTTACATTCATAAACCTGGCTCAATATCTAGCCAAACAATTAAATGAGACTACAACTCATATCAAGACACTTCTGTTATTCACAATTCACATCAGATTACAACTCATATTAAAGCACTTCCATACTTCAATTATCTACGTTATGTAAACGTGTTCAAGATTTTGGGACTTTCACCCTGGATACTCCGGCCAACTTAGTTATCAATGGAGTCCATCCCCTATCTCCTCCCAAACTGGTTTCAGAGTCCATCCTCTATCTTCTCTCAAACCATGGAGTACATCTCATATCTCCTCCCAAATAATATACATATACAAAGTATTTGAACACTTATCATATACAATGATCAATCAATACACATATTCGATGTATTATTCCAATCGTCATATTCAAGATTAGTTTCAGTTTTCCCTAATCAACATACAGTATCTACAACAATCAAGACTATCCTCCACCGATAGCCCAAAGTAGTTATCTCTAAACAGATAATAAATTTATCAACAGATAGAATACCAACATTTTCATAGGTGAGTGATTAATTTATCCAACTACACCATTTACTCTCACAATTTCCCAATTTCATGATTCTCAATTCAATTTCGCATTTCCCCAAATTAATTATTCAACATAATTCGGGCATTTTTTTCCTTTTCTCAAATATCAACCCTAAGGTTCAATTTCATCAATTTAATAACAATAATTCCATTTTTCCAAGGTCTCACATACACATGGAGTTTAACATTTGAAAACCCCCTTTTTATAACCTCAAGTCAAACCCTAACTCTCCCAAAATTTCCAAACAACACCACCTAATCAAAATGACTAAAACTTATGTTAAAACACATAAGATGGAGTAGGGTATCCTTACCTCAAGAGAAGAGACTCAAAGGAGATGTTAAAGAAACTCGAATGTGCTCCAAACCCAATGATTTTCGGATCCAAATGAAGACCAAGCCAAGCTCCACACTTTATATAAAGGGATTAAGGTAGAAGATCACTAGAGCTAGATGATTTCGTAGAGAGAAGTTGTGGGTTGAAAAAGTGATTTAAAATAACACAGTCGCGATCTGATATACGTATAGTCCGCTCGAGTGGAGAACAGGACGCTTGAGCGTAAGACACAAAAACTTCACCCACTCGAGCGCAAATATACCCGCTCGAGCGCTAAGGCATAACAGCAAAGCACTACCTGCTCGAGTGTAGAATACACTCCTCCAGTACTTTTACAGACTTCGAATACCCACTCGAGCTCAGACCCGCTCGAGCGTAATGAGCTCCGCTCGAGTGTGAAAAACACTTCTGCAGTACATTTGTAGACGCACAAAATGCTGAAAGGATGCAAACTCTGCTCGAGCGCAATAAGACCGCTCGAGCGGATCATCAAAAATTTGGGCAACAAGATTAGAGACCAAAACTCAACCAACCTGTTCGAAACATGCCCATGACATCTTAGAACTCATATACCAAGAATTAAAGGACGGAATGAGACATAAACAACAATACTCAATCATGGAACTCAAGTTTGGAATACTATACATAAAGGGGAAAAACCCGGGGTCGCTATATCTCGATCAACTAGGTTACCAAGTAAATCTTTAGAAAAAAAAAATCAAGAAATTCCCAAACTACGGGCATTGGATTGAGTATTGGATCTACTCAATAAGTATCGACCACATAACAGACAACAACAACATTTTTCCTTAGAAGTCATGACATAGAGGATACCAAACATAGAGGGGTAGATGCTCCAGTTCCATCAAAGATAAGTTCGCATTGGTTTGGTAATTGGAGAAAGACCTTTTTGGTTGTATAGTCAATAGAGACATGGTTGGTAGCAAACCAATCCATTCCTAAGATTACATCAAAATTATTGATGCGGAGAAGAATCAAATCCACATATAAAATTTCACCTTTTAAAAATATAACACAAGATTTTTATATATCAGTACTAAGTATAAAACCACTAGATAGAAAAGACACAGATAATGCATATCCCAAGGATTCAGGTATCAATGTCAAATTGGAAATACAGTGTGGAGCAACAAAAGAATAAGTTGATCTAGAATCTACGAGAATATGAGTTGAATGATAACATATAGAAAGTGTACCTGACACCACATTTTCAGTAACATTAGGCTTTCCAAGCACCAAAGCAAAAGCTCCCCATTGACATTGTTGTTCTTTCTTCACTCCTATAGGCATTCCTGGTTTCTAAACCGATTCAAGATTAGTAAATTGTAGACAATATTTCACTAATGACCAATTTGACTACATCTATAGTATGCTTCCATTGCTCGGTAGTAGTGTCCCCAATGAGCTTTCCCATAGGTTGGACAATTAGGAATGGTGCTACCTCTAGAGGTAGCGAATACAGTTAAAACCGATTGAACTAATGGGTCTTGCATTAATTTTCTTTGGTGGTGTAGAGCTTGATCCTCTGCTTGGTTCTCTAAAAAATTGTTTCTTTTGACCTATCCACCCAGAATGTGAGGTCTTAGTTCCTTTCTCAGCAATGTACGCTCGGTCCACCATTTCTGCATATGTTGGTAATTTTAGAACTTCAATCTTGCCTTTGATCTCATCTGCTAAACCTCCCTCAAATTTCTTAGCTTTTCGGACAACCTACGTTGCAAATTGAGCTAATCATGTGGACTTAATTTCGTACTCTACTATCGACATCCTATCTTGCTTCAAGTTTATAAACTCTGACACCTTTTCTTTTATAGTGAGTCCAAAAAATACTTCTTATAGAAGACTTCTAGAAATCTCGCTCAAGTCACAATCTTTTCCTTCTCCAAGGTAGGAAGCCATCATTCCTGTGCATCTTTTTTAAGAGTGAAGGTGGCGAATGACATCTTTTGTATAGGGTAGTGCGTGAAAATCTTCTCCATTTCCTTGATCCAAGCTTTTTCCAGTAATGGGTTTGAATTACCTATGAACGTGGAAGGTTTTAAATCCTAGAATTGCTTAATTGTGATTGGTCTTTCTCGGCGTTATGATATTCCATTAGTTACACTAGTTTGTAGAGCTTGCAAGAAACTAGAAACAACTTTTTCTATTGGATTGACTTCACTTGCCGATGATCCAATACCATTGCCATCATTAGCCATAACTACAGAATAAAAGTTTCAAATGAAAACAGTTCACAGTTTCTATTTGTATATAATAATTTCTAATAATTACACACATAATTCACAAAACATCAATTTTATTTATTCATATATGCGTTGGTACATTACTCACATCTAAAAGTTAGAGGTTAGATGTAGTTAGTCTCTAATCAATCTATTACAACTTGAACAAGTCAAGGAAATACATCTGCTTATAGAACTCAAATTCCCAACTACTCTATTGAATCCCATAGAATTCCCATCCCAGCTTGTCCTTATATATTGGAACACTTGTGTTATGCCTCCACACTTGACATCCTTTTATTCACACTGGTACCTCTACGTGCGCCATAGCATTACCAAAATCTATGGCTTTGAATTGATAATGTTCTTAGGGCAAGGGATACTAGTTTGAAGGTTATCACTAGGAAAAGCTTTCCCTCTTTTTCCACAAATTTCTTAGGTAGAGGCGCAATTAGATAGTGAGGGTAATCGATTTTTGACTCAATACCCACAACTTCAATTGGTCCAATATACCTCTCTAATGTATTCTCATTTCTCCACTACAACTGTTCTACTGATATTTGATCGGTCTCCTTATAAGTCGTTTGAGTGTTAGGTTTGAGTGCCTGATTATATAAAAAAGGATGGAGAGACTCTGAAGAGATAATAAGACACTCAAACCCAATGCTCAAATGACTTATGGGAGACCGATCTACCTTCAATCAGATCGAATGTCAGTAGAATAGTTGTGGTAGAGAGATGAGAATACATTGGAGAGGTATATTAGACCAATTGTAGTTATGGGTATTGAGTCAGATATCGGTTACCCCCGCTATCTAATTACGCCTCTACCCAAGAAATTTGTGAAAAGAAGAGGAACACTTTTCTTAGTGATAGCCTTTGAACTAGTACCCCTCATCCTAAGAACGTTTTCAACGTCCAAGTTGTAGATTTTGGTTATGATATGACACATGTGGAGGTACTGGTATGAATAAAGGGACGTCAAGTATGGGGGCATGACATAGTGTTTTTATTTATTTATATAAAAAAGGTAATTAGGCGTCAAAGTAGTTTGCTTTACAAAACATGATGAGCTAGACTATATTTACAAAGTACACTGCATCTACTCCAAGATGACCTTGCTACTCTCAAAACTTATGAACATGGGGTTAAAACCCCTCCCTAAGACTCATCACCTGAAAGTGTACAATAGCTATAAGCACATGGCAAAGTGATGAATGTTATATTGAGAGCATAAGGGTAAACAACATGGATAATTATTTAGGGTAAACAACATGGATAATTATTTAGGGTAAACAGTGAATATTTCAATTTGAACAAATAATCATTTTAACTAACAGAAATATAATTCAAACTTATCTATATATAATCATAAACATGGTATAAAAAGCGAGCAGTGTCAATGGATCTATGACAAATACAGGGTCACTAAAGTGACTAAACGGTGGGCCAATGGTTATTTAAGTCCCCAAGGCATGGGAGCTCCGTGGTGATACTTACATAATATTTGCTCACATTATCAATTATCAAAATGTTTCCAAAATCATATTTAATAAACAATTATATGTATAGGTTTCCTTTTTATACAAATAGGGTTCATTAAACAAATAATACTTTTGAAATGTGAATATAATTTACAAAGTATGATTTATATAAAACAGTTTATGGTAACTCAAGGTATAATACAACTCACCCTAATATCGATTCTTAATTTTTACTTTTCCTAAAATTTGGAAAATTTAATAGAATTTTAATCTATTATATAAACAAGAACAGAACCATGATTTCATGTCCGAGGGATGTGTGATGACTCCGACCTCTGAACTAGTGTATAATGATATTTTACTAAGTATAATTGCATGATTGTGTGTTTATTTATGCGATTACATGTTTAATTTTGTGATTATCTGCCATTACATGGAATATCTGTTCGAATTGATAACTTAGATACAAAAATTGAGAGCTTAGATTACTTCAGAAACTGAAATTGACTAGCCCAATAGGCTAGTTAGAATATTTAGAATTTTATGGTAACTTTAACTGAAAATTGATTTGAATTAAAATAATTAGAATAAACTGATTGAATTAACTAGAATTAAGTGTATCTAGTTAACCTTAATCATATGTGATTAGGCTAACTTAATCACACCATATAAATAACTCTAAATAAGCTTATGGATATACACACACTTGGCTGAGAATTGAGAGAGAAGGAAGGAGAGTTCAACATTTAGAGAGAGAAAGAGAAGATTGAAGTGAATTGCTAGAGTTTTGGTGAATTGAGCTGGTCCAACACTTGAATTCACACAATAGATATGAAACTCAAGCCAAATTCTTGGGATCAAGTCATATAGAAACTAAGTTCATGGAGTTAGGGGATCAGTTGTTTGAATTTGAGTAGATTGAGCATGAATTACCATGGATATGATGAATTTGAGTTGAATTATGCACATGTTGCTTAATCTCTCATTTTTGAGCTAAGATTTCTTGAAATTCATACATGCATGAAGCTTGGGAGGCATGAGCTTGAAGATCATCCATGAATTCATGCATTTCATATCACTCAGTGGTGTTTTAACATGAAAGAGGCTCAATCCATAACATGCATGGTTTCAACTTGAAAATTTAAGCTTGAACTTGGACAATAGAAGCATGATTTCGAACAAATGGTTTCAAAATGGAAGTGTTTTCATCTTATATAATGATTTTCCAAGTTTTTGTACCAAAAACACAAGTTTTGAGGCTTTGAATATCAACCTTGAAGCTCAAACACAGTTCTGGAAATTCCAAAATTTGTCCTGTCCGCTCGAGCAAGAAAAGCCTTGCTCAAGCGTGAAAATTGAGCTCCCAGAAGTTTTATAAATTTTATAGGTCGCTCGAGCGAGGACCCTTTTTCTCAATCTTTCGCTCGAGCAACTGTCGAGCGAGAATTTCATGTAACCAGTACTTTTGTAGACCGCTCAAGCGACAGAATTTACGCTTAAGCGAACACCTTTGTTTTTGAACCCCTGCTCGAGTGAAAGAAATTACGCTTGAGCTGAGACCCTATTCTCAGCAAAATTTTACCAACTCTTTTAAGTGCATATTTGCATCCTCATGCCACTCTAAGTATTCTTATGCACCATTTAGACTCACATAATCATAGAATGAGTTAGAAACACATGAGAAGAATTGAATTAAATTGAAGTGGTATTTCAATTGTGCCTTTGTCTCCATTGCCTTTGATTATCCATGATGAGGTAGTGGATTTAGAGTCTTGTTTGCATGGCATTTATTGAATGTGTAAAAGATTGGATCTTTGGCCATCAAGCATTGTATGCTTGATTGATGGTCTTGGATCCAATGATGCTTCTCCCTTGATGTTTTGAGATGATATGGAGTGGCATAGTACACACATGTTCCTAGGGAGACCCTTCATTTCCTCTATTTTGTGCTCTGTTGCAGTTTGGTGTCACAGCACACCAGTGGCTAGCAGTGCCCCATTCATGGTGCACCCTTGCATTGTTGGCGGCAGAGGCCCATCTTTGGCCGATGGGTGGCCGTGAAGCTCTTCATGGCCGAGGCCACTAGTGCACTCCCCAGCATGGATTTGGTAAGTTTCAGCAGAGAATTCTTGAAGACACCCTGCAAACAGAGCCTCTAAAGAGCAAACCGAAGAGCTTTTCGGGGCGAACACCGAGCATGCATCTTCTTCCTCTTCGAACAGAGCTGGAGCAGTTTAGTTTAGTGCTTACTTGTTAGTTAGCATCAATTTGTAATTTGATTAATTAGTGTGCTAATTAGTTAAGTGTTGTAATAATTAAGTAGCTTAATTTAGCTATGTCTTTATTGGTTTGTAATAATTAGTCTAATTAGTTTAATTAGATTAGTTAGCTTAGCTTAGCTTAGTGTAGCTTAGCTTATTTATTCGGACCCTTCATTGAGAGGGCAAATGTTGTAATAAGGGTGCGTGTGTGTGTGCATGTCTTCCAACCCCACTTCTTTCTCCCTTTTACTTACCGCTTTCGATGGTTAGTTTTAGGGTCATTTTCATTTAGCATACCTTATGCTTGCATACGTGCATTATTCATTTGTCTTGCATGCACCGGGTTCGGTGCATCATTCAAACTGCATCGTATTTCAATACCTACTTGAATACGTGTTTCAAAGCATGTTATCAAGTGTTGCATTCATATGCCATCTTAGATAGCAAAGCCTATTTAGTTGCATTTTTGCATGTGTTGCATTAGGCATTTCACATAGTTAGGATCATGCATTGATTTCTAATTAGCTTCTGTTTTGGCTCGGAGTATACTATAAGTGTTTATGCTTTAGCATCCTTGCATGAGTGTAAGTGATTGCCATGTTTAGCATGCTTGCCATGAGGCTATTTGCTAAAGTGTTTAACTACATGAATGCCTGTGGATGAAGGCTTCATTACTTGAATTGGAACAATTCATTAAAATGTGAGTTTTAAGCCCACTTTGCGGAGTGGCAAATCATGTTGTTTTAAGCCCACTTGAGGGTGGCAAATCTGCGTTTTAGCCTACTTGCGAGTAGCACTTCCAAACCATTTTCGAAAAACGAACAGGAGATGTTTTGTTCCAAATCGAATGATTTAGTTTGTACTTGTATGATGTGCGCATACATAGTAAGGTTAGCTAATAAACCGGAATAAGAACACATGTGTTTTCAAAATAACATATCATGTTTAGTAGAGGCCGATCCTTTGATCGGGCGAGCGGGGGTGCTCATTTCAGGACCTTCGCCTCTTGTACCCAAGTTCCCGAGCTGAGGCAACTTTGGTGATGACGGACACGTGGCTTTAGGCATGAGTTAAGGTTTCCTCAATTTCCCAAAATAAAATATTTAGGTGGCGACTCTGAAATCTGGCAAAACAGTCCATGTTTGGCGCTTTTTGATTAATATCGATTTTCTAAAATGATTTGCCGGATTTGGACTCTTTGGTGATTTATCAGTCTTACATTGCACTTTGTGAGATTAGATTTAGAATCGTGACAGGAGTCCAAAATGTAGTAGCTAGAACCCAATCCGTGCCCTCTCCGAAAGGGGGGGTGCGCGGAGAGAGTTCAATGGCGTCTGATATTAACTTTATAAAGATGTGTTCACATCATATCTATTTTGAATTCCTTATTGTTATATGTAATCAAATGAATGGTTTATCAAATGGTATTTTTCTATGGATGAATGAAGTTCACGTTGTTTTGTGACACCTATTGAACATTGACCCTTGCCTGGGGGAGATTAATACCAAGGCCATTGACTTGATTGAAGCACACAAAGATCTCTAGTGTTAGACCCATCGTGGTCCATGGAATTGACCCATTGTGGTTCATTATTATTGAAATATTATTACTCTAATGAATACACCACATGTATGAATGAAATGATTATTGATACTAAGACTGGTATTGTATTTGTAATAATAATGAACCTCATTCATATAACCTCTTTATTCTGTTATTACTCATTGGGCTCTAGCTCACTATTTATATTTATATATATGTAGGTGGGCAAGCTAAACAACAGAGTTAGGAAAGTCTCAAGTCTACCCAGGTTAGCCTTTTGTGGAGCTTTCAAGTGAAGTAACCAGGCTCAGGTGGAGCCATGCTAGTCGAACCCCTTTTTGTGTGTTTCAGTGATTTTGTATTTATTTATATAGTTGGGGTTGTATTTTTGTATGACTGTAATAGATGTACTTTTAGAACAAAACTTTGCTTATTATACTAGTTCTCTACATATACACATAGCTTAATGGATAATTTCCATGCCATTTTAAACTTCTGCTAAGCCCCGTACTTTTTATTAAGAGATTCTTTTGTATGGAGGCCGTAGGTAAGCTATGATTACTGGTCGGTCATGATGCTAAACCAATAGGGGTGGGTTTGAGTCGTGACAAACTGAATGTTGAATAATTTTTTTTTCATTTAATGTAGATGATTTTTTTTCCTATTTTTTTATTCAAAAATCCATAAATTATATATATATATATATATATGTTTCCCATTTAATCACTATCCAATTAAAAAAATCATACATAATTTTTATATACATGCGTGCATATTTAAAAAACTAGTCATATATTCATACACAAAACATATTTAACAATTAAAATAAATTTTAATTAAAAGGTAATAAATCAATAATACGATAAAAATCATAAACAGGAGTTAGATTCAGAAATGTTAAGGAGGAGTGACAGTTAGATTTAAAATCTATAGACGGTGTTGATGCAAAAATCAGAAGAAAAAGAAATGTCTTAAAAAGTCTATATGTCTTAAACTATTAACATTAATATTTTGTCAGGTTCATAGGATCAGTATGATCTTTTATGCACAAAGTATGATATTAATATTTTGTACTGCTCATATCATTTTGTATTAAAATTAAATTATTTTTAGTAATAATTAATGAGATTACAACGGATAATAACTAAATACCACTTAAGACATAACAAAGTATCTCTTTGGTATGATCAAAATTGAACCACAATAAGTTATAAGTCAGTCATAACCAACACAAGTCACAACCAATACTATAATGAGTCATAATTAAATATTACAACAAATTGTAAATGAGAAGTGCATTATTTTTTTAAATGAAGTTTAACAATACATAACAATGCTTTACATATTCTTAAGCATTGTTGAAAGGGTACATTTGGTTGGGGGCCATGAGCTAATTTATGTACAATATAGAAGACATATATAGATTAACACTTATGAAACAATAATTTTGGGTAAGGCAGGGGACCATGCCGACCTACAGTCTTACTGTAAGTTCGTCCTCGCATATAATTTATAATAAAACTTATTAAATTAACTACACCTCTAATAAAATAGAAAGTTACTTCTTTTGTCTTCCTTTGCTTTGCTGGCTTTCTCTCTTTTGTTTTTGATTTCAATTACTAGCACTAGTTCACCTATTTACATAAGAAGTTAAGCAGGTGACTCAACAACTACTGCAGGAAAATTGAGTATTAGCGGCATTTTAATTTCCTTATTTTTACTAGGGCTTCTTTTAGCCTACGAATAAAGGCTTTGACATTGTAAATCAAAAGCCTGCAAAAGAAACGTCCTCAGACAACCCATGTAACAGAAACAATCTTATCACTTTGTACTTCAAACCATTTCATATTTCGCAACTCCTCTTCTATTTAAGCAGCAACTCAGTAGCAAGAAGGCATCCGAAAATATCGTAAGATATTGTATCTTAGTAGTACAAGAGTGCAAGGACAATTGTGAGCAAGTGTGAGTGTAATCGATGTGAGTGTGGTCGAGTGAGTCTATTTGTAATATAAGTAAGTCTCTTGGTTGCAACCTACTTCAAGAAGGCGGTGTATGCTTTGCCCAGTGTGCTTCGAAGTTTGTAATCCATTGTAAGTATTCTTCGTATTATAATATATGATGTTTCAAGATGATTTGTTCTTAAAATATGTTTTTAATTTCTAAAATTAGAATTCGAATTAATGATAATTTACAATATATCTCTGATTTAAAAGATGATTTGCAAAGATTAAATTCTCTTTTAGAAATTGCATTAGGACAATCTATAATCAACTATAGTCAAAGAATTGCTAATATTAAACTAAAAATAAAAACAAGAACAATACAACATAAATTGACAACACAAATTGTTACAAAGTCTAATTCAAAACTAACCTCGTTACGAAGATTATATAACCTGGGACTCCTTTGGCATTAGAGCCATTACTTTTTTAGATTTGATTTGAATTTTTTCTATTGTCTTCAATTAACCTGGGTGACACCCAAGTTGCAAAAGTCAGTAAGCCATTAGGTCTTTATGTAGGGGCCGTCGGTGACCATTAGAGCTTAAAATTTGAACCACTTGTTGATAGTTATAATTAATTGTTGCTATAGCTAGAATATTCAAGCCATTTTCTAATTTAGTAGTTGATGAAAGTTCCTCTAAGAAACCAGTCATTATTAATCAAAGTGATTTAGAGATAGAACAGATTGAAGAAAGATTAAAAAATTGAAAGATGCCTACAAAAGATATAGATTGTTTATATGATAAGAAATTTGAACTTAAACAAGCATATAAAATAAAAATGGTAGAACAAATTCTCCCTGTCACTCAAGACAATCAAAATTCCCAATTATTAGACCGAGACACTATTATCAAATCTAAGAAAAATTCAATTTCTTGCACCTTGGCCTAGTCCAAGTGGAATCAAACCTGTGACTCGAACACATTTAAATAAATCTGTTTTATGCACACTCCGTGATATGTGACACCATGATTATGAAGATTCTCTATTAAGGAGTTGTTAAATCCAGTTTAGCTCACAAACCAATTTATTTTGAATGTTTCCTCAATTTTGAAGTATCCTTAATAGATCCAACTATCCTTGAAGCCCTCACTTTAAATATCCAAACAAAGAGACACAAAATGGATTCTCTTTCTTTCAATATTATGGTTTCTTATTGTATTTATCTCAAAGCTATGAAAACTTCTTGTCTTGGATTTAAATATATTTCACCTAATCCTAAAGCATCTCCATACTTTTCAAATCTCACCAAGAACATATAAAAATTATGGTTCCATAACTCATCACTTGGGAAGAAGTTTTACAATCGACTCGATGATGATGATACTTGGATCAACCCTCATGCTGTACTTGCCACAATCACATAACCTCAAACCAATTCTGAAACAATCATACAAAATCTAAATGGATATGTTGTTTTACAATTCCAAAGATCCTGATCTGTACGTTCTCAACCTTAATCTCTTCAATCCACTACTTCTACTAGATTCCACAACCCTATCCAAACACTAAGCCAATTATCTAGACAATCCCTTGATTTACCTAATAGACATCTCATAGATACAACCTTGTTTTCTACAAGGCTACAACCAAATTAAATCCCATACACCAATTACTAGGATTTTAGCCGATTTAACTAAGAACTTGATTTCAACATTGATTCTTTATCTATCAATGTCATCACTAATAATTTCCAAATCAATCATGAATTACTTTCACAAGAATATAATGCTCCTTACAATTTTAAAAATCATATTTATTTTGAAAATCTCACACTACAGTACAACAACAAAACATTAAGCTCTGATTACAACCTCATTCTTACCACATTACAAACCCATCTTTCCTTTTTCCAATGGTATTTTACTAACTATTGCGTGCATCATAATATACAAGTTCCAACTTCTCTATTAGATGCCCATCTCAACGTTACCCAAAAGAATTGGCCAGTCCTTAATGGAGAAACAGTTCAGTTTGTCCATCCACTAGGAAAAACTTGTACCTTATGAGGTGCATGCCATACTTTCTATGCTCGGCCATATGCTCGACCTTCTCTGGACGGTTTAAAATCTTCCAAAAATACTCCTCCTACTTTTTTGAAATATGACAAGCTTATCAGCAATTAAATTATACAAATATGCATTTACAAACCATTGGTGAACAAACTACTGCATAGAAGATAAAATTGACCGCTTATATATCTTAGTTCCCCTAGATCAAATTTGTCAGCCACCTTCAATCAAAAATTTACCATATCGTACTTATTCATTAACAAACCCATTTGAAGAATTTTTAGCAAAATTAAGTAAATGCAAAGAAACCTTTTCAAAGATGATCAATGATAATGAACCAGTCGTCTACCTTACAATCGACACTTCCCTTGTTCCTACCCGGGAAGGCAAAGAAAAAGTAGAGCAAAGTGGGAGTATCAATGTTTTACAAGTGGATACTTTGTTACAAAGTTTGTATGAACAATTCATATCAAATACTCCTACACAAGTCAATGAAACTGTGACGGTCAGTTCCTTTTTCTCCCTTCCTTTTCTTTTTTCGATCCGTTTTCCGTTATCCTCGTTGGATTTGAAATGTCTGGGAATGATTTTCTTGCTCGTATCTTAGTCGTTGTTGAATTTCACTTATTCCGGAAGGTGTGCGAGTGAGTCCGGGGTACTCGGGAGCGAAGTTGAAATTTTGAGCGGTTGGGCCAGGGTCGCACGTGTGGGGCACTAGGCTGCACGTGCGGAGGAGGGCCGCTCGAGTGGTGGAAGGGGCCGCTCGAGCGGTGGAGCTTGACACCTAGATTTTTTGCTATTGTCTAGAGCGCACGAGCAGAGGAAGTGGGCCGCACGAGTAGTCAAGGTGGGCCACCCAAGCGGTGGAGTTGGCCGCACGAGCGGCCAACTGGGTAGTCTGAAACTTTGTTTTTTATAACATTTTGGTCCGATTCTTTTACACACTTTGCTCATTTCTCTCTCTCTCTAAACCCTATTTTCCTCTCCATTCTCTCTAGAAATCTCCCTCAAGCCTCTAAACACTTTGATTTTGCTAATGTTTGGGTCAAGATCTTCACTCTCTTCCTCTAGATCTTGAAGATCTAAAGCTAGGGCATCACTTGGGTGGAGGAAGTCAAGACTCTCTCTCTCTCTCTTGAAGCTAGGGTTTCATCTTTTCTTCATCAATCATTGAGGTAAGGGTTTCTTTGATGCTTTTCAATACCTCTACTATGGATAGACATGTGGTAAGTTTGTATTGCATTAAACCATGTTGATATGGATTATTTTTCGAAAATCATGGTAGAGGGTATATAAGATGGGTGTAGAGATTGAAATATTATGTGATGGGTTGATGTTGGGTTAATTTGGGGTGTGATTCTTTATATCCTTGATTAGAAAGCCAAAACCCTAATTTTATTGAAATGCCTAATGGATAAAAAGGGGTTAAAATTGTTAAAAATTGTGTGATGAATTTAAGAAATTTGATGAGTGATTTGATAAATTGATTTATGATTAAAATGGGTTTCATAATTTGAGCTTTTATTTGTGTTGGGTTGGCTATGTTTAAAACACACCGAGTTGATGAATTTATCATGTTATGAACCAAGAGATTTAATTATTAATGTGGTTATGTTCAGGAATTAAACTGGGTTTTCATGAATTAGTGTATTTGACTTGTGTTAAGTTGATTTTAGTTAAGTCCAACAATTGATAATTCGTTGATTGATAAAAAGGATTTAATCATGAGATTAGAATTCATTGAGTTAAACCTTCATTAAGTAGAAATGGAGTAAATTGTGATTGTGTAATCAATGTGGGAGTTCCTTGTCTAAATGGTGAAAGTTGTGTTGTGGATGGTGTACTTTGTGTATCGTAAATTGGAAAATTTCTTTAATTAAATATCAAAGGAAGATGAAATGATAATGTTCTCTTAATTGAAAAGGAACATCAAGAGATAGATGAAACCTTGAGTCGTGTTGATTGTTGGTCTAAAACCTTGTGAGAATTGGTTAATGGTAATATGTGTTTAACATATATCTTGTTTAGAGGTTTTGTCCTTGGTCATCGGTGGAGGATGATATTATGATTGTTGTTATGATTATGTATCTGTAGTACACTTGTGTTATCTGTGAATGTGGTTTGGAATGATGATCGAAAGGGGTGTGATGCGCTGAGAATCAGAGGTACCATTACCTTCCAGCTAGCACCTGGAGAATTGGTTCTTGAGAATCGGTACCATACCCTTCCTAAGCGCCTAGTAAAATGAAGCAGAGATACCATTCCCTTCCAGCTGGTGTCTGGTAAATTGGCATGTTGTTGTGAGAGGTGTATCATTGGCTTACCATGCTACGGGTAGGTAGAGCAGGAGTTGTTTATCATTGTTGTTCGGGATTGATTGTGTGTATCATGTGTTTTGAAAATTGTGATTTTGTAAGGTGAATTGTCTCATATGTCGAGTAGAGGTGTTGTGTAAACTTGGATGTGCTAGAGAGTGATTAAGGGAGTTTCCATCATAAGTGATTTTATTGAAGGTATTCCTTGAATCTTGAGTCAAATCATGTTTATATTTGGGGTTATGAATAACTTGAGGAAAATGGATTTAGTAAACGTGTTTTCAAAAAAATACAAGGAGATGTTACTTGGTCTTTTGTTATAAATAGAAAATATGGTTATCGAGTAATAATTGTCTTGAAAAGGGAGTTGGGTAAGGAAAGCGAAACTTAGTTTTGTTGTACAAACTAAATGTTTTTGAGAAAAGTATTATGTAAGTATACTTTGGTTATAAAACATCACATTATTTATATGATATAAGATTAGCATTCATGATCATAGCTATCTCGTAAGTTGTTATTGTTGAGGACCATGTTGAGATCCCTACTAGATTATATGTTCATCCCGTGTTGTTGAATCTTTTTCAGGTGATTATCAGGATGTACTACAAGATTTTGGATCTTCTTTAATTGTTGGCCATGGGGCCTCCTTATGTGTAGGCGGAATGTCATTCATGTAAAGGGGTTACACCCTTCTTCTTGATTGTTAAATGATGTAAGCCTATGGGCAACTTCTTTAATTGTATTTCATGTTGCATTCTTTTATCCGATTGAGAGAATCCCATTGATTTATTCCTTGAGAATATTATGAGCTTCTGTATGCTAACTCTAAAATTGAATGTATAATAAAGGCTTGGTAATGGTAGTCCAAGTAATAAAAAGTGGGGCGTGACAGAAACATCCATGATTGCTAGTTAACCACCCACAATGAATTATTATCCTCGTTCTACACCCATAGATCTTCAACTAAAAGAAAGACATTTTGACACCCATTTTGCTTATTCTGGAAGTTATCTTCGAATAGAATATTGATGGCAAATTTGACTATTGAATTCTTGACCTTCGCCAACATATGGTCATGGCTAATGCTACCCTTGCAAAACATCTAACCAATAACAATGATTTCCTTTGTTGCGGCATGCTTATTTCCAATTTTACAATATAGTTAAAAGGATGGTGGGATAACTACCTTAATTTAGAACAAAGACAAGCCATTCTTATTGTTGTTAAGCGAGATCAAAATAATAATCCCATATTAGATCCAGCCACTAGATACCCTACTAGTGGTGTTGTCACCAACTTGGTTACGACTATCATTCAACATTTTATAAGAAATACCCAAATCGTTTTAGAACAGTCCAAAGAATTATTAATCAATTTACGTTGCCCAATGCTCACCCATTTTCAATAGTACAAAGATATTTTTCACTCAAAACTCTATCAAAGGCATGATGCTAATCAAGACTTTTGAAAAGAAAGATGAAAACTCAAATTAGAGCCAAACATAATGGAAAAATCCATGACAACCAATATACTTTTGGAAAGTTAATATCTGAACTTTGTGCTGAAGGATTATCTCTTTGCAATGATATCAAAGTCAAAAACCAATTAAAGAAAGAATGCAAAAGCAATTTTAAATTAGGACAATTTTGCTACCAAATAGGTTACATTTCTATTTTACCTCATCTCATAGGAACCTCTTCAAGGAAAACATCTTATAAAAGGTTAACCAAAAATTACCCCAAGAAAAAAATGATTTAACAACTCAAAATTTCTAAATTTTACTAAATCCAAACCCAATACCTCTAAAAATAATGCTACCTGTTGGAAATGTTGAAAAATTAGACATTATGCATACAAATGTCTCACTAAAAAGAAAATCCAAGAATTAGACATCTCTGATGAATTCAAAATCAATTAATATCAATTCTTTTACTCAACAAAGAACCTGATATGCCAAATTCTAATTCTGATTATTCTGCTGATAATAACCCTTATGATGATTTCCAATTGATAATGATATTCTCTCATCTTCTGATGACGAAGATGATATGGAAGCAACTCCTGAAGACAGAGACTGCCCTTATCACGCCTCTAATGATTATTATATGGCCATATTAGAAATGAATAGTCTCATTATTAATGCATTAACAGAAAATGAGAAAATGATACTTGAATTAATCGATAGCATTGATGATCCTGAGAAAAAACAAGTTTAAATATTTGAATTCCAAACATAATCAAACTACGTCATCAAACACGACTCAAGAATTCAAATATGATACATATGATTCAAAGATGTTCTAGACAGGGTAAATAAAGTCCGAACTCCTCTCAATACACCTGCAATCCAAACTTACATATGAAATTCGCAACCTCAAAATTGATATACATGATTTACAATTACGAGTTATTGCTCTTAAATAAAATTCTACCCATACTTGCTTGGAAGATACTCTTGTGTCCATGGAGTAGGATTTTTCGTGTCGGGTATAAAGAATTTGAGTATCTTTGTAGAGATCTTTGTAGAATTTAGAAATATAATTGAGAGGCCTAGAAACCTTTGTAATTGTGTTTTATCACGTAATTCATTAGGAAACTTGTTAGCAAACTCAATTGATCGTTTTATTGGCATAATAGTTCCTTTATTTTAAAAGGACAAATTACACTTATCACCCTTGCACTTTACACTCAATCTCACTTTGACTCTTGACCTTGTATAAATTACACTTTGCACCTTACACTTTGCATCAAATTTTATTTTTGCCCCTACATATGAATTCATAATAGTCAACGCCTTGTACTTTTGGTCAATTGTCAATGTCCCCTTTTGTTATTTCACCATATAAGTTTTTAATAGAAGTTAGTAATGTGACAAGTATATGATTCTTAAATTAGTGCAAAAGAGGAAAATCACCCACATTTCCTATCTATACACATTTCGTCCCAAAATTTATATCAAATTATGATTGTATTTGTCACGACCTGACCTTGGTACCCAGAGGTTAGATTTCGCAACTGGCCAATAACTAAGGTTACTAAAGGCCATTTTCTAAAATCGAGACCGACAAATCAAAAGACACGACACACGGATGTGTTTACACAAGGAGAGACCTCAAATCTTGGGGAGCCAGTTCCCCCGGGTACTTCCCACCCTTTCTGATTTGTGATACTCACATCACTCGGCCCTCAGGCTCGGTTTTTCTCTTAAAACCCTCTTGCTCACGTTTCTCTCTGCTTACACCTCTCTATTCTTTATTCTGTCATTTTTTTTTATCCCTCCCCAGGATGATTGATGGATGAATAGGAAGTCACAGGTTCACGCCCAACACTGTTAGCTCACGGCTATTCCTTCCGGTGGATAGAGTGCCCTTCTGGCGAGTATGTTGACAGGGGGGAAAGACAGAAAACCTGACTCAATTGTGCCCCGAGTTCGTCACTTTGACCATTTTTTGTTTTCTAAAACAGTATGTGAGTTGGATTAACATACTTATTCGATTTTCTGATTCAAAATCATGCAAATCAGGCTGTGAGCACTGAAATTTTTTTTTTTGGGTCCAAAAAGATGGTCCGGTTTTGGAAAATGGAATAGTTTTTGAGAAAATAAGTCAACCTCAATAAAAATTTTCAAAAACTATTTTTGCAAACAGTCAATGCTCGACGAGCGCAGAACTTACCCTCGAGATGTGCAACCTCGGATCGGAGGCAATGGGAAATTGCCCCTTGCTTAAAGGGGGCATAAGGCAACGGAAAGTTGCCCCTGGTTTGGACGGCAACTCAGGGCAACTTATGGCACTGTATGGCAACGGAAAGTTGCCCCTTGTTTGGATGATGCGCGGCATCTTTGTCAGAAGCCGTCCTCGTTGATGTGACGGCCCTCGGACGCGGAGGAGGGAGCGAGCGGTTTGAATCAATATATGGACACAATCACCGGAAGGTGTTGGTGGTTGATTTCAAGAGGAAGTTGATCACGTGTTCCAGTTCTTTATCGAGACATCGATTCGGAGGAGGCACAAGTGATCAAAACCATAACATGGATCAAACGCTATAGGCGTTGGGGACTTCGTGATGAAGTTGCCTCACGATCCCAAACATGGGAATCAAGCCTTACGTAGTTCGGTTAAGGTACACTCAGTATTTTAACCTTCCTTTGTTTAGGCTCTAACTTTTGCCAAGGTGCCTCATGCGGTGTTTTCGATCTTCATGAGCCTACGTTTTTCTTCTTTTCTTCTTTCATTCTTTTCTTTTTCGCTTTCATTTTTATTTCTTTTGCTATTTTTTGTTCTTTTTCCTCTTTTTGCTTCTTTTTTGTCTCTTTTTTATTTCTTTTTCTTTGCTCTAACTTTTGCTCTGGTCGCCCTTCCCAGGGTTTCGATGAGCCTCTCAAAGGGTAAAAGTGTAGCAATCCCATGCCAAATGGTTTTGAGTTTGAAGCCTCCAGGGGAGTGACTGTTGGGTTGATTTGCAGAAGAATCCATCACGGTTGCTTCATGAGCCTTGCCTGGTGGGATCTGATCTTCATGATCTGACTTTGGTGCCTCTTACTCGAGGGCAGCTTCGAATTGGGCCGCACAGGCCTTGCATGGCACAGTTGGCTGTTGAATGTTATGAACGGATTCCAAGTTCAAAACAGATAGGTTGAATCTTGAGGCTGAGAGCGATCCTAGGCTGCACAATCTCAAGAGCGATTCCACATAAGTCTTCACAAGACCGCACAAAACATTTTGTTTTTGAAAGTTTTTAAGAAAGCGACAAATCGCTCACGTGGAAGATAGTGTGGAACCAGTCTGGATTGAACTAGGGACCTTCTCAGTACTCACGCCGGCAAGCATGATTTCATTCATTAAAAGCTTAGCACGCCTCTCTCTCTCAAAAATGATCAAAGTTTTACAAAACCCGAGGAATTGCTTCCTCTTCGTTTTTATCACCGCAGTGTTCGAAAAGGGTTTTTTGAAAAGCTTAGGTCATTACAACGATGTTCAAGGCACAAGAGAGTAGGTGGTATGTACTGTCGTTCCATTCACATCCTCTAGCACAACTAGCTGAAATAACAACAAGTACGGAAACATGATAGCCGCAGCTGTTTCATTCAGATTCCCTGATTGTGACTGGCTCCTCAACCGAGACAGACTCAAAAGGAAAAAAAACAAAAGGATAATTACAAAACGGCGTTCGAGGCAACAACCCCAGAATCACCTGGTATTCTATATAAAGGGGACTGGCTCGCTACAACAAGACAGGCCCGTAAGCAAAAGGACTAACTCAAGACAATGAGACAGACTCAAAACAAAACAAAACAAAAGACTGACTCGAGACCCAAGCCAGAATTTACAAAACTAGCATTCGCAAATGCTCAAAAATGCGTGCCAGACGCCACATCAAAATATACCAAGTGCCGCCCACAGGTGGTTCACTCTCTGATTACATACTTGCAGTATCAGTGTCCTCAAAATCCAGTAGTTGGGTAGTAACGGACTTGGCTGAGGTGGGCGGGAGGATAACCTCGTTGTCAATCAAATCTTGCACCTTATGACGGAGGCGGAAACAATTGTTGGTAGCATGGCCCATGCTCATTGGTGGTACGCCTGATCGAAAGGTGGTCATGAGTAGCAGGAGATTCTTGGGGAGAGGCCGAGGCTCCAGGGGTTTAAGGTGTCCCCTCTCAGCAAGGATTTGAAGTGCTTTGGACAATGGCATGTAGAGAGCATGGAAGACCCTGCGCCCTTGGGGTAGGTACTTTGGAGCCTGAGCACTCTTGCTAGATGCACTAGCGAACAGATCGTGAGTGCGGCCTTGGATTTGATCCTTTGGATCAGGTTGGAAGGAAGCTGTTTTGGCATGGCCAGGGCCTATCCGGTTCTCTGATTGATGGAGCGCCCTCGGCGGAGGGGAAAGCGTCCTCCACAGGCTTTGCCTGGCTGCGGATATCTGTTGCTTGTTCATCTCGGCTTTCAAAGCCTCGGCCGCCTCTGACGGTTTTCAATAGGATCGGTGCTCTGCCTTTGTTTTGCCTTTGTCTCTAGCCTCGGCTGATCTAGAATTTGGGTTGATCGTCGTTGCCATAGCCGGAGCCATCTCCGGTTGGTGAGTTCAATTCTCGTCGTCAATAGAGGGCTCTGGGGTATAAAGCCTCCGGCATATAGTGTGTGGTGGTAGCCAGTGACATTCCATAGGCGAGATCCGGCGGATCTTTGAAGATCACCTATCATTCCCATTAGTTCAAATGTAGTAGGCTCGCGAGCCTGATATAGTTGAGAGGTCCAAACTGGGTGTGCGGCAGGCGACCTGGGTGGATGCGGCATATCAATATTAGCCTCACCTTGTGGGGTGATTCCTTGACCTTGGTACATCATGACCACGATCTCTTGGTCTGCGTCATGCTAAGTCACCTCGGCAAGGAGAAGACACTAGCTAATGCGGATTAACTCTCTGAATCTCACAGGCGAAAGCGGAAAACAAGCGTTATTTCGGTCCCCAAGCAGATCAAACACGGGTGT